>ML685755.1:7969789-8167268 GCA_007922175.1 Pelusios castaneus | reverse complement strand
CCCCCCCCCCCCCCCCCCCCCGGCCGCCTTTTACATTTCAGGATGTAAGAGCCTAATAATATTAGCTGAAAGAACTTTATACATCATACAACTGACTTAAGGATCTAGTCCTTCGCACTAAATAAGTAACCCTTGGTGAAATTTTTTTAGTGTATAAAATCATGTTTTAAGCCCTAGAAATACTGGTCTCCTTACATTAAGAATATAGATATAGTTTATATAAAGTTAATAAATTCATAATAGAGGACCAACGGATGTCACAGTATGTGTTGAAGATGACTATAACTGTATCAATAGGCGTTACAAGAAATCTACTGACCTGTTTGCTTCTATATCACTTAACCATTTGTTTTAATAACATCTCCTGATTACCGACTAATGCCAAACACTATTTATAGATGTACCAATAATAAAGTTTAAACAGAGACTTGTGTGTTACACTAAAAATTAAATTCTCCAACAATACTAATATAAATCTGGCACAAATTTATTAACAGATTCATTTATGTGGACTCGAATGCATTTTAAATACAATCATTTTCCTGTTTTTAAAAAATGCTGACTCTATTCTCATTAGAATCCCTAGCAATATACAGAAGCCAGCCTGTATAGGCAGCAATTACAACTCATGCCATAATGAGTATTAAAACAATTTGTTTGTTTCGTAATGAAGGTGGGAGAAAAGAGCAAGCTCACTACGCCTTGTTACCACACAACTTTTCCCACCCAACACGCACAAATACATCAAAAAGGATATTTTCAATGTTTCTGCGCAAGTTTTCATTGAGTTTTGCTTCAAGTTCACCAAGTTCTTCTTCTGCCTTTCTAACATCTTTTTGCAGTTCAAGCCGTGACTTTCTCGTGTCATAATAACCTCCAGTCAGAGCACCACGATGACTAACTTGATCACCTATGTACAGAACAGAATTAAAATGGTACTTTTGTACTGCTTACACACAGGATATATTGTCCAAAACAGTTCCTAAACGGTAATGATTATTGTGCTAATATGTATTTTAAAAGCAGTTAATTTCCTAGAGAGATTCTATATAATTCTGAAGAATAATACATGCATGTAATGTTCGCAACTAACTTACAAAATGTCACTTTCAAATGTTAAGGTAAAAAAATCAAATCACATTTATTTTTGTAAAGCTTTGAAAAAGAGTATTAACTTCTCAAGACCAGCAGGTTCAAGTACCAAAAACACTTTCTCTAAGCATCAAGCAGTTCAATTTCATTTTATTAACATCTACATCATATAATCCACATAAAAGTCCATTTGTATGAACAATGGGGACATCCAAAACCACACCAGCACCACTTTTTCAAAAAGTATCATGTTAGAGCTGTTTCCTCAGTAGTGGGGGAAATGGGCAAACATAATCAAGGCAAAGAGAACTTAGTTAAACAACTGGTTTGTGTGATATTAAAACACTCCATCCAAAAAGAAGCAAGATCTAACCTTCTCTTAACATACGCTGTTACATTGCATCCTTTGCACCACGTCTTCCAGCTTTCATCCATCTATAATTGTCATATCCATTGATCAAAGCCTTAGTCTCCTTTAGGCCAGACAAGTCTTATGGTTAACCCATTTTGCTCAATAACAGTTACTTGTAACTAACTAGGGTTTCTAAAAAACTGCTTCTGGATACGTACATCAATAACACTGCTGGATCCTTCTATAATGCAGTGACTGTTTGAGTCATACAAGTAAAACGTGGGGACCCTAAGATTTGGACTGTGGCCTCCTCTGCCCTTAGCTTTTTTTTCCACCCATTCAAAGATTCATTAAAGGACTCTGGAAAAGCGGCAGAATAGATATGGAGAAACAATACTCCAAGAACCAGTTACTATTAAATAACCATTTTCTCTCAGGGTGGAGATGTGAGAACTGTTCAAAGGAAATAGAAACTAGAAGCATAGCTTCTAGTGAGCAACTAAACAAAAGCAACTGAGCAAAAAACCAAGTGACTAATATGCCAAAGTAGCAAACCTGCACTTCTTAGTAATTAAGACCGTACATAAACATGCCATTAAACCTCGTGGAATACGCTTCTCTGTTTCTCAGAGACACTGGTAGCAGTTAAAATCAGATACATGTCTAATCCATTTTGTAAGCCTCTGGGATGGAGAGAGATTCCTACTAATTTCTCACCTCAAGTCGTAAAAGCCAAAATCCCACTTCGTCAGACGCTTTGAAGATGGGAAACCATTTCAGATTTGAAGATAATTTATACCTTCAAGTCAGTGGCACTGCTATGGGTACCCACATGGCCCCACAATATGCCAACATCTTTACGGCCGATTTAGAACAACGTTTCTTCACGTTTCATCCCAAAGCACCTCTACTTTACCTACGCTATATTGATGACATCTTCATCATCTGGACCCATGGTAAAGATGCCCTTCAAGATTTCCATAGAGATTTCAACAATTTCCACAACACAATCAAACTTAGCCTGGAACACTCCACACAAGAGATCCACTTTCTGGACACTACAGTGCAAATTAGCGATGGGCACATAAAGACCTCCCTATACCGCAAACCTACTGATCGGTATAGTTACCTACATCCCTCGAGCTTTCATCCTCGACACACCACACGATCCATTGTGTACAGTCAAGCCCTAAGATATAACCGCATTTGCTCTGACCCTTTAGACAGAGACAGACACCTTCAGGATCTCTACCAGGCATTCTTAAAACTACAGTACCCACCCGCAGAAGTGAAGAAACAAATTGACAGAGCCAGATGGGTACCCAGAAATCAACTACTGCAGGAGAAGCCCATGAAAAACAACAACAGAACGCCACTGGTCACCACCTACAACCCCCAAGCCAGACCTCTTCATCACATCATCAAAGATCTACAGCCTATTTTACAAAATGATCCCTCACTCTCTCAAGCCTTGGGAGACAGACCTCTCCTTGCTTTCAGACAGCCCCCTAACCTTAAAAGGATACTTACCAGCAACTACAGATCATACAACAGAAACACAAACAGGAACATATCCCTGCAACAGACCACGCTGCCAACTTTGCCCTCATATCTACACTGAAGACACCATCACAGGGCCTAATCAAGCCACCTACTCCATCAAGGGCTCATTCACCTGCTCATCCACCAATGTGATTTATGCCATCATGTGCCGGAAATGCCCCTCTACCTTATATATTGGACAAACAGGACAGTCTCTGCACCAAAGAATAAATGGGCACAAATCTGACATCAGAAACTGCAACACTACAAAAGCAATAGGGGAACACTTCAATCTCCCTGCTCACTCCCTTGATGACTTGTTAATAGCTGTGTTGAAACAGATGAATAACAAATCACAGCTTCAAAGAGAAACTGCAGAACTCGAACTTATATGCAAATTTGACTCAGTTGTCTTGGGGTTAATGAGGGACTATGGATTTTTCTCTCATTACAACAGGTAATTTGACCTCACCTTCCTCCATGTGCTGTTCCCCAGTGTTTGAATCCTAACACCTATTTTGATTTGCTGTTACAGCCTGACCTGATCCTATGTCATACACTCCCCTGCATTTAATTTCCTCCCATTCTGTAAGTTTCCCATCTTCAAAGTGTCTGACGAAGTGAGATTTTCTCCCACGAAAGCTCATGCGATAAATAAATCTGTTAGTCTTTAAAAGTGCCACAGGACTCTGTTGTCAGTCCCAGTGTTCCCTCTAAGCTGCGCAGGTGCGCGGCCGCGCGGCAGCCGTCGCACCCCCCGCGCAGCAGTGAGGGACCCCCGCGCAGCCCGGCAGCCCCCGCTGCTCCCTCCAACCCCGGGGCAGCCACTTTGCCGCAGCAGACCCGGCCGGCGCCCAGCCTCTGGGCTGGCCCTCCCCGCCCTGGGGGCGGGACAGGCAGGCTCAGGCTAGGGTCCGGAGCGCGGGCCTGCCTGCCTGCCTCACGTGGCCGGGCCAGAGGGGTGGCTGCGACAGCGGCGGGCTCCCGGGCTCCCACCCGCCGTCCGCCTCCTTCCCGGGGCCGGGCTAATCCACGGCCTCGGCCTCCCAGCTCCAGGCCGGGATCAGCCTCCGGGGCTGGGGTATGCTCCCCACCCCACCGGCGGCTTCCCAGGGCCGCGGTAGGGTCCTCCCCCGCCGGTGGCCTTGGCTTGCTTCTTTCTTTCTTTCCTTCTTTCTCTCTTCCTTCTTTCTCTTCCTGTTTCCTCTTCTTTCTTTCCTTTCCTTCTTTCTTTCCTTTTTCTTTCCTTCTTTCTTTTTTCCTTGTCTTCCTTTTTCTCTCTTCTTTCCTTCCTCTTCCTGTTTCCTCTTCCTTCCTTCTTTCTCTCTTTCTTTGCTTCCTTCCTTCCTTTCTCTTCCTTCTCTTTTTTCTTTCTCTTTCTTTCCTTCTTTCTTTCATTCTCTCCCTTTCTCTTCCTTCCTCCTTTCTCTCCCTTTCTCTTCCTTCCTCCTTTCTCTTCTTTGCCTTCCTTCCTTCTTCTTTCCTTCTTTCTCTTCTTTGCCTTCCTTCCTCTTTCTTTCCTTCTTTCTCTTCTTTGCCTTCCTTCTTTCCTCTTTCTCTTCCTTCTTTCCTCTTCTTTCCTTCTCTTCCTTCCTTTTTCTCTCTCTCTTCCTTCCTTCTCTCTTTTTCTCCCTTCCTTCCTTCCTCCCTTCTTTTTTTCCTTCCTTTTTTAAAAAAACCTTTAAAAAAAATAATTTTAAATAAAAACCTTTCTAAAAATTAAATTTCAATTCAAAATTCATTCAAATTCAATTAAACACAATTAATTAATTCTATTTACAATTACTTTAACTTCAATTAATGCCTATAATTTCTGTCATGTGAGTTTACACAAAAATTTTATTCAGAAAAAGTTTTGCACACGGCTTGAAAATTTTGCACACAAGCCGCCAAACCTTAGAGGGAACATTGGTCAGTCCCCAAAGATCTTTTTCCCCTATATCTATTATATAATTGCAATACATACCTTCCAAAGTAATACAATCCATAGTGAAAGCTCTGGCCAATTGAGTAGACACCTCCATGCTCCGACAAATAAGAGTCTTTCCAAAAACGTGTTTGAAGGCTTTGTCAAATCTGGGGTTGTATCTCAGTTTACTGATCATAGGAATAGCATCCTAAAAACGTAGCATTCACATCAGTAAAACAGTATTATCTTAACAATAAGAACAGTAAGTTGCACAAATATGGCACACATAGCCCGAAGCATCCACTGGATAAAGTGTGAGTGAAAAATAATTTAAAGGAGAACCCTTGGCAATCCAACCAAAAGTATAAAAGAAAATAAACCCTCAAATTTACAGTGAAATCTTCTGTAATCTCAAATTTTAAAAAAGTAGAACACTAGGAACAGATCGTTCAAATATACTGAAAGTTAACAAAACACATCCATTTAGAACCATATTTTAGGAAGGGTGTATGCCATTACAATTAACGTCTCTGATTGTGAATACAAATTACTGGCTCTGTTTGTTGCCCAATCAATTAGAAGGCAGGCTTATTACAATTGCTCAGACACACCAAAGAAAAATCTAAGTGCAAGTCAGGCACAAACACTTCTGAAGGGACAGATGTTACTCTGACTGAAATCAATGAAAGATTTGCCAATAATTTCAACAGGAATTGGATCAGGTGATAAATAGCTACTGAGTGAATTTCAATTATTTTTGTTACATATCTGTCAATTCAACTTTCTCTGTATTAGGCTTAAGATATTGTGGCTGCTGCCGGAAACATACATACATAATGGATTTCAGGTTGTTCCTCTCTGTATTATTTATGTTTAGCTAATTAAACAGAATGCATAAAAACTCTAGCTGACCTACCCTACAAGAGGAACTCAGTAATTTTTAAAAACTAATCTACAATTTCACTTCTGAATTCAAAGAGTTATTTACTATAAGTTTACTAGTGAAACTGTTACAATCTTAACAAAATGTTCATAGTAGCAATGGAACATTTGTTTCAAATAATACAGTCAATGGCCTCATGCCACTACATATTCTCCTCTTGTCCAGATGTTGTAAAAGGTAGCCTTCCAACTTGAAGAAAGTACATTTGACAGCTCTCCTAACAACTATCATTTCTATTCAGAATTCTACTTCCTTTCATTCTCATCTCTGTATCTTCTTACAACACATGAAGTTAAACATTACTTTTTGAATCAACCAGGTGTCAAATTAAAGATATTCTTGAAAAAGGGCCATACTGGGAAAAAAGAATTCAGTTGTACCCAGCCAAGCTGAGGAAAATAGGATGATAGAGTAGCACTATCGTAAGTACATAGCATCTATCAGACATACACATGTGGTTTATAAGTAATCTACTGAGCGAAAAAAGAGACAACAGTATCAAGACAGTGACTCACATTTGTTTCAGGGTAAGCAGTATCCCTAACATCCAGCTTGTTGAGGGGCAGAAAAGTTACTTCTCCAGGAAGATTCATTTTATTAAACTCCATTAAGATCTTTGTACTGACCTCATCGGAATCCACAATATGATAGAATAACCTAATTTAACAGACCAAAGAAAAACAACCAATATTTTATTAGGCCAAAATCATTGATATTTTCTATCATAAACTCAAATTGGCCGGAACCACTAACCAAACCACATTTTATTTTCTCTATGGTTTTCAGCATTACCATGCCATTAAAATACTAGTTGGGACGTCTTGGGGGTTTTTTGGGTCATAGGGAAACCCCAATAAGTATCTGACCTCAGCTCTTTTATCTCATCAACTGTGAATTCCTGTCATACACCTCTGCAATAACAACAAGTCTATTCAGTCTACCTTTATTCCTTATCTGAGTTTACACAAACACCATGTCTGAGGACAAGATCATAGGTGGTCAAAATTAAAGTGTTGTTCCACCCAGCCAACTTTTAGCCAGGCACTGAAAGGGTATTAAAAAGATTTTCCAGGTGGCAGTGAGCTTTGTCAACCAAAGGGACTCTAAAAAAGGTAATCTTCAAAACAGGTAATCTTAACACTTCTGAGACTGTAAATTCTTCCTATCAAATACAACAGCCTACTAGGCTTGAAAAAGAGAAAGAAAAAAAATGAAAAAACAACAGTGCTGATTATTTTTCTTAAAATTTAAAAGAAAATAATCAGGAAGGTTGCAAAAATAAAGACTAGAACAAATTGTTCATGGCTAAGAGACTGTGACCTATCTCAGGAAATCAGGACTTCACCACTAATATTTAGGCCTTTGCTACCACCAGAGTGGATCATTGTGACATACTCCACTTTCAGCTGGTGAAGACTGCAGTGTTCTTTCTAAGGGCTAGGCTACACTATTGGGGACGCCTCCGACAGCATAGCTTCGACTGTGCATCTGTAAAGACATGCTCAATTGAACCCAGAATTAGCTGGAGGTTGATTTGTTAAGACCTACCTGGCAAGCAGTGTAGCACTGATTCAATGGGAAGGCATTTCCTGTTGATCAGCACTGTGAGGACCCTGCGGTGATCAGGCGTTAGGCAGTCGAAGGGAGATACACATGGTATTTTAAGTACTTTGCATAGCACCCTTCGATCGCCACCAAAATCTCCTCATGGTGTAAACCAGCCCAAAGGTGTACATCACATTTCTACTCTAGACACCAACTACACTGGTTTCCAATTAATATCCAAGTACCATTCAAATGAGAGCCCATGATAATCTGGAGATGATGTAACCTAGAGAATGGCATTTCTATAGTTCCCTGACAGATTATATTTACAGGGCATTTGGGCAAATAATCTCTAGTTATTTACATAATGGACTATGGGAAGAATGGGCTCTTGAGTCTGGAATTTGCTTCATCCCCACAGTTCTCCTCAGCAGAGCCCAAGCTTACTGGTCTTTTGGGCACACAGAAAGGATATTCTTAAAGATTCAGGTTGAGAGGAGTGATGTTGTTTGGGTGGCAGATTTTAGCTAGGTAAGCACCTCTTTTCAGTGTCTTTTTGACACTATGAATTTGATTATCATATATACATGCAACTATAATTTACCTGTTTCCTGCTGTAACTTCAACACAAGTGTAGAAAGCAGGCTCACACTCGAAGTTATTCATCACAATTCCATGGTAACCATTTTGAACATGCTGATTTATGCCTTTTCTGCGGAAGTGCTCCAAGACTTTGTTTATGCTGTCAATACCATTTAGAATGGCCTGTCATAATAAAATGCAATGAATAACTTATATTACTAGATTTCAAGGAGCATGTGACCTAGAAATAATGTTCATCTAGAGGTTTTGGTCCTTTCTCTTGCCAGTTTCAAATACAAACTGACAAAATGTTTGTAAGTTTATTGCTTGGATTTAAAGTTTCAGTGACTTCTAATTGAGATCATGCATCATTCACAATCTGCCTCTCAGCTGCTCAGTGTCAGCCATTTATAAATATGGCCTTATAAAGGCCACAGTCACAAACCAATTCTTGTCAGGACTGTAGACCAATTCATCGCTACCGATGCGGGTGGGGCCCATGAGCTATCACTGAATGTTCTAAGTTCCATCCCACCCACCAGCAGTAACTTCCTGTTTTGGATATAAGAACCAACAGGTATGGTAGCTTTAGAGTAAATGCTTTGATGAACCCAAACTGAATTTCAGTAAAAATTTCTCATCCCCAAAATTGGCTTTAGGTTGAGAATAAGTAGGAGATAATTTAATCCAATTTTTTTTAGTCCAATTATCTTTAAAAGATATGAAACCTTTCTCCACATTAGGTAATCTATTAGCAACTTTCACGAATGCACAGTAGCTCACACCTTTCCTGTTGCTGCCCTAAGAAGTTGCTGTTTCTTCTCCAAATCCTCTCGTTTTGCAGCAAGAGCTTGCTGTTCTGCATTCTCCTCTCTCCACAGATAACTACCAAAATGAAGCAAAAGTCAGGTTAACATTCACTACTGAGATTACCAGAAAATTCTTAATGAGTAAAACTGAGTTAACTTCCTTTCAGAGTAGTAATGTTATAAAAACTGAAGTGCAGACATTTAAAACTCCAAACACTAACTGTATTCAAAAAATACTTAATTACGCCAAGTTAATCACTACACAGCCGACATAATTTACATTTTATATATCATTAAAACAAATTTTAAATATATTTACTAACTTTCTTTCACTCTGTAGTTCATCTTTTTTGTTTTTCACTTCATAATATTTTCTGTCCAGTTCTTCAACACGAGCCTTCACCTCATTCAGATCTTGGTCCAATTTCTAATGTACATTTAAAACAAAAAATAAAACAAACCACCTTTAAAATACGAGACTCTAGCTTTAAATCCCTATTCTATCCATTTTATAATTCATAATTAATTCCTGTAACTTTTTCTATGAATTGCATTAAAATTGCTTAAGTGTTAAGAATAAACAAATCTTCAGAGGTCAGCAGCACCATGGAGAGCATGAATGCTAAAAGCCAGGAAAAAAAGACGAAGAAATTACAAAAAGATTTATTTTGTGGATTTTGATGTTCCAGCCAACTTCAGAACTAAAAGGGTTAGAGCAATGGTTCTCAACAACTGTGTCGGGACACATTACTGTGTCACCACACAGTGGTAAGTGTGTCACGGAGAACTGGGGAGATGGCTGGATTTGGCCGGGAAGGGTGGGATGTGGCCTGGTGTGTCCTATAGGATCATAATACACACCCCAAGGGTATCATGAACCACAAAAGGTTGAGAACCACTGGATCAGAGAGTCGGTAAGAATATTCAAACCCATCACAGAAGTTAAACTAAAAAGTAGAATCAAAGAGACACTACTGCCATCTGCTTGGAAGTTTGTTCCTTCACAACACAAAAATAATATGCCTCTGTTGAGGCGAAGTAGCATTTAGATTGCTGTACAAGAATATATTGCATATTAGCATTAGCTGCTGTACTTGCTAAAATCATGGTTCTAGTTTGTTCTTCAATAAAGTCAGGTACTGGTATCACTCAGTTTCAAGTACTCTCCTAAAGCAGCATAACTAGAGAATTTGCCAGCGGATGTTCCTCCCTCCTCACTGTCTGGGACCAAAAGCTTTCTTTTCTTTAAGCCCCCAACAGCTAGAAATCTCCTGGTATTAACGTTATGATTCTTAATGTTAACTCCACTATTTTACAGTGTCTTAAATAAATCTCTTTTTATTGTTCATTCCTCCAGCCTCCAGACCAATTTCTTTGAAACACCATCATGTTACAAAAAAAAGCCTAGCAATTCTTTCAGTTGGGTTAGAAGTCTTCGTGTATGTATAATTTTTTATACACATGCGCGCATGCACAGATGCGCACAAAAAAGTTTCAGCAGCTCTTCAGAAGGAACTAAGACAGCTTCAGCAACCAGGCTGTCAAGATCTTTTTCACTTCCAGAAGAAATGAATGCTTGTGAGTTGTTCATTGCAGGAACCTTGCCAGTACAAATAGCCAGAGTGGTATGCCATTTCCCTCATTCAACCAACTAAAGAGAACTGCTTGAATAGCATGGCTCTATTCCAAATTATGGTTTATGTTGGCAGAAAACTTACTTTCTCAGTGCAACTATGTCCATAAATTTTATCAGGTTGTCACCAAGTTTTATAGATCAGGCATCAAACAACCCTGTGCATCAGCTTGCCAATGGCTCCCGGGAATTGTAGCGTGGTGCCTAGCTCCGCCATGGAGTTGTAGCAATGGAGCACCCCCTGGCACCTGAAAATAGAGCCACCAGCGCTGGCAGCAGCACTTAGAAGATTCGGCAGCATTTCAGCGGCAGAGGGCTCTGCACCATCACTGAAAGTCGCAGTGGTGGTTTTTTGGCGGCGGGGGCATGCCAGCTAGGCTCCTTAGTTTGTAGTTGGGCACCTAGATGGGTGGCAATTTTGTCGAGCCCTGTAGTAGATTTATTATATAATAGAGATTGTAAAAGCTGTGTCTGTCAACATATCAAGCATAATGGCACTGGGAGTGGACATACTCCCTTCATGGCCATGTAACTGGTTAGAGCTGATTCTTTATTTATATGGATTCTCCTCATATAGTAGGATGTTAAACAGAGTCTGGAAAAATTAACATCAATAGAATAGACAACAGTCCAACCGTAATTAAAGGCTCCCATAAAACAGCCAGTACAGTGCCATCAAAACTGCCATCGATTCTCTCATCCAGAACCTGGAACATTCCTTACCCCGTAATTAATACCTTACAGTCTGGCTGAACCTTTGGAAAATATGCATGGTATCTCAACTAGACAGCATTATTGGGCAGACCAATATTCTGCTCAAAATATGTTCTGCTCTGTTTTTCAACAATCACCCTCATAGGTGTGGGGCAAAGACAAAATATTTGAACTTTAATATTTGGCATTATATTTTCTTATGATCAATGCATGGTATGCCCATGCCTTCCATGGAGTTCACCTTGTGGAATTTTGGTCGTCCCATCTCAAAAAGATATATTAGAATAGGAAAAAGTACAGCAGTGGGCAACAAAAAAGATTAGAGAAATGGAACAACTTTCATATGAGAAGAGATTAAAAAGATTGGTATTGTTCAATTTGGAAAAGAGATAAGGGGAGATATGATAGGGGTCTATAAAATCATGAATGGTGTAAAGTAGGGGTCGGCAACCTAAAAGATAAGAGCCATTTTTAAAAATTCCTTCAATAACCAAGTGTTTTGAGAGCCATAATGGATGTACCTTCTGGTGGGGGAAGCTGGACCAGGGTGCCTGGTGCAGGGTCCCCTGGTGGCGGGGATTTGGGGGGGCAGAACCAGGAGCAGGTCACCCACGGGGGTGGGAGGGAGTGTGGTGGGGCTGTGAGACTGGCGGGGGACCGCAGCGGAGTCCACGGTGAGGCCCTGATGGTACCCGTGGGGGGGCCAGCAAAGCTGGCAGGGGTGCTACGGGGGGACATTGCAGGGCCAGCTGGGGGCCCAGCATGGGGGGGAGGGGCAGAGGAACCCGCGCAGAGCTGGCGAGGGAGGACTGAGGCATGGCCATCAGGGGGGAGGGGGAAGCGGCAAAGCCAATGGGGGCCAAAGAGGCTGGAGCAGGGCAAAATTCAAGGATGGGACCCCCCCACGTGCCATGGGGGGCCCCATCCTTGAGTTCTGCCCAGGACCCCAGAATGCCTAAGATCACCCCTGAATATGACTATATTTGGGTCCTATGCCAAGTATTTAAAAAGGTGTTAGGGAAGCAAAACAAAAACCAAAAAAACCCCTCACACCTCATTTTTGAGTCCTTGTTTCAAATACCTTGTTTCAAGTTTTCTAGGAAAATAATGTTAGCTTACACACGTGCAACTTCAGGCAGACTGATTTAGTACTGAACAGAAGTTAGATGTATGTGTAAAAAGCAATGTCTAAAAAGAAATTCTTGTTTTGAAGTAGAAACTAGATTCTCTCCATGTCGGAATGAAGGTAACTTATAAGTGGTTCATACTATATATGCACATCCTACAAGACTGTAGAGCTCAATTCTGTGCAGGACCAATTACAATTCAAGAGATGTAAAAATTAAAATCCACCAAACACACAAGGTTGCAGAGTGACAGTTAATATTTGGCTTTAAATCAGCAAGAGGTAAACATGCAGTGCAGAAGACCACAGGAAAGGAGGAACAAAGCAAAAGCCTCAAAGACTGAGTGACACCAGATACTAAGCAAAATTGTCACAGAAGCTTTAAAGCCCCAATGTGGAAGATAAGAATTTATTTTCATAAATAGCATCCACGATGCTAATAACACATGTAGCAAGTCCTTGGCAGAATCACGTGAAAAAACCTTACAGTAACAGTTACTTACTGCAGCCACTACACAGATAAAGCACTCTTTACTAAAGCTTGATCCTCCTATCACACATCTTACACCACAGTTCAGATGAGGTGAACAATCAAGTTCCATAATAGTGAATTTTCTTGTTTTTTCAGAAGAACTTTTCCTTTAGTATTACAGCAGCACAGAGAGCCGGGTAAAAGTTCAGGAAGCTGCTTCTGTACCCATAGTTCTTTTAGGCATTAGGATTCAGTGTGTTCCATATTCTTACTCTTCCCTAAAGCATATAGCATCATGGACAGAGGATTTTAGAAGCTTATATTTTAGCACACTGATATCACCAAGCAAAACACAAGATACTTCCTCTTCTCTTTTGCACAAACAGAAACAGATTCTTATTGCATGCAAAGTGCTTAGCCTATATTAAGACTTATGCAATTATTTAACAGGATTTAAAGGAACAGAATCTCTCAAACCAAGTGCAAAATCCATTCGAGAAGTGTTTGAAGGAGTAGTATTTTGTTTTAAATAAAAATTAATAGAAATATTCCCAAGACTTAAAAAAAATTGGACTAAATTACCTAGGAACGTTGTTAACTGGCAGAAACAATAATACCTAGGCTGCTTATGCTTTTTAACTAATTTCCCTCTCCCTCCCGAAATCATGGGAAAAAATGAGAATATGGCACTGAAGAAAAATATCTGAGAAGAGGACTCTAAAATACATTTTGGCATGTAAACGTTTAATAATGCAGGACACAGCAAGAAACTCCCTTGTCTTCTAGATTTTAAAGAGAAATAAAACCCCATTCACTGCAACAAATCAATTATGGGCACAGAGTGTAGCCATTCCCCCCCTCAAAATATCCTTGCATTAATAAGTTCAGAATTCCTTACACTGTACTGCTCCAGATTCTTCTCCTTATTAGCCTCTGTATCTTCTAAATCCTTGTGTATAGCTGCAATCTGTCTTTTTTTGTCATTGATGGCCTGATCTAGAGATTTGAGTTCCTTTTTAATCCACTTATCCCTTTCTTCTTTGGAGGTAAACTGGCTTCCTCGGCCTTGTTTTGCATAAAGATCTGTTCTTTCCTGGGTAGCTTGTGCTAGCCTAAATAAGAGAGAAAAATGTTTCTTTATAATGTGTCAAACATCTCATTTTAAAATTTTATTCAGAAGAGTTCCAAGAAAGAAATGCTAACAAAATTAATTTTAAACTGTTAACAGTGGTCAGTGATTTATTTTTTATAAGCTGTATAATCATCTCAGAAAGCTTTAAAAGGAGCAGAACAATTGAGAACCAATTTACTTTTGTTTTGAATTTTCATTAACTCTCCATGGGTTGCTTTTTAAAGCTTTAAAACAAGTTCCCTCTCACTTTTCAATCTTTTTCTAATAAGCAAAAGATCTTCACCTCCTGCTTCTTCAAGAACAGGGCAACATCACTCTGATGCCTCCTTGTTCAGTAGTAGATCTCTGATTCTTTCAACAAAGCTTTTGTAAGAAGGTTCTTGGGAAACAACAATTATCTTCAAACTCAATGCCTCTGCAAGTAACGAGCAAAAATAATGCTGGGCCACATAAGCCCCGCACATGAGCACTTTTCATTTATTTTTTTAATTTTCTGACAAAAGGGACATTTCTATGTAAATAAAACGCAGACTCAAATGCATTCTCTCTCATTGTAACAACTGTTACGTATGTACAATTCTGATTATATACTGATTTGATGTTATTCCTTGCTCCTTCTAAAGTGATTTAATTCCTTGTATGGAAAGCCACAGACCTAGCAATTCCTCGCTCTTCTTTTTCTTTTACACTGTTGAATTTGGGTTCCGTTTCTGCTAGCTCTTTCTGCTTCTCCTCAATTTTCTCAAGAAGCTTCTGTCTCTCCTTTAACAGTCTTTTCTAAAAGTAAACAAAGTAATATTTAATATCAGTTGATAAACTTTGTACAATCATTAAATTAGTGACTATAGCAGGGCATTTCAGGAACTTATTTTAATAGCTGCAAAAATGCTAGATGGACTCCACTGTTTGTCTGACACTACGCTGCTTTGACATATGGAAGAAGTAGGTTCAGGAGCAACCTTGGATCAGCAAGAAGGGGACATGTGGTACGTAGATTCTTAAGAAAGTGCTGCTACACTGGGAGGGAAACACAGGACAGAACAGATCAAACAGTTGAGAGCAACTCAGTACCTCCACACTTAATGATCTTTAGATGATTCACAACATTCTCTCTTTAGTATTTACCATGTGAATGAAACAAAGAGAGGACAACAGCTACAGCTGTTTGATTTCACAAGATGGGGCAGAAAAAAGTAATTGAGCTATTACGTTTTACAGCACTCAAAAAGTGTGCTATGCACGACAGGGCACAAAACTCTTGTATCGCTGTAAAGTTCTTACAATGTAATTAAATTTTACATATAATAGTAGGTGTCTAATACCTTGTTACTTATAACACATACTAATTATAGCCTAAAATGTGATCCATACAAAATACGGTATCTGTACATATTAGTCTTCTCACCCTTTGTTCACTATTGCCAGCTAGTTCGTCTTGCAAGTCCTTAGCTTTAAGTTCTAATTTGGTCCTCTGCTTAATCTGCTCCTGTCTCTCAGCACTGAGTTGTTCCTTCTCCTCTTTCATCGCTGAAATCTTTGTTTTTAGTTCTCGAACTTGTCGTTCAATATCCTATATAAACAGAAGCATGTGAACAACATGTATCATAGTTTGATCTAATCCATATGTCACTACCCATTAAGGAAACTGGCACAAGACAGCTTTATTAACCATTAAGATTAAAGAGAATGTGATGATTCAATTTGAAAAGAACAAAGAAAAAAAAGCATCACCACCATATGAAGTCCAAAAATCTTTAAATTATCCTTAAAAATAAATTGACTGTTAAATTTACTTTAAAATTTGGGAACACCAACAGATGATTCAGAGATTCCTAAACCAGAAAAATCTGCTATGATTACTTAGTCTAACCTCTCATATAATACACATCACAGAACTTCCTCAATTCCTTTTCGAATTAGAATATATGTCTTTTTAACTATCCAGCCTTGATTTATAAATTGTCAGTGATGGAGAACTCACTATGACCCTTGGTAAATTCTTCCAATGATTAATTATTCTCTGTGTTAAACATTTACACCTTATTTCCGGTCTGAATTTGTCCACCTTCAAATTCCATCCATTAAATAAGGTTTTACCTTTCTTAGTTAGACTGAAGAGACGATTATTAAATATTTGCCGTTATACAAATACTTATAAGGTTTAATAAGTCACTCTATCTTTCTTTATGTTAAGCTAGGTAAACTGAACTCCTTAATTCTATCATTATAAGGCATGTTTTCTAATCTTTTATTCATTCTCATGGCTCTTCTCTGAATCCACTCCAATTTATCACCATGCTTCATGAATTATGGATACAATATTCTAGCAGCAGTTGAACCAGTGACAAAAACAGGCTTAAAACAACCTCTCTCCTCCAACCTGAGATTCCCCTATTTATACATGCAAAGGATCACATTAGTTTCTTTGACTACAGTGTCGTACTAGGAGCTCACATTCAGCAATAAGCCACAAGAACTGTAAATCTTTTTCAGGATCCTGATTCCCAAGATAGAATCCCTCATCCTGTAATTATGGCTTACATTCTTTGCTCCTATATATATATATATATTTGTGTTTAGCAATGCAATGAAGCATATTATTTGTCTGTGGCCAGTTTATCAAGTCATGGAGCTCAGTCTGTACCACTGAGTTCTCCTCTTCATTATTTACCCCATCTTTGTAGTGTCTGCAAACACTGTAAGTTACGATTTTATGATTTCTTCTTCCAGGTCAGTAATAAAAATATTAAATAGCGTAAGGCCAAGAACTGAGGGTCCCCACTAAACTCACCCATTTGATTATGATTCCCTATTTGCAACTATATTTTGAGACCCATCAGTTACCTTGTTTTCAATCTTTTTACTGTGCACCATATTAATTTTCTTTCATTTTAGGGTTTTCTGTAATCACAATGCTATGTAGTCCAAGTCCAATGCCACACAGAAGTCTAAGAATATTACATCAACACTAACAGTCTTTAGAAATCAAACCTGTGACCTCATAAAAAATATATATATACATGAAGTTGGTTTGACACTGATAGACATTAAATAATGAAATAACTCCAAAGTCTGTGTTTAAATACACTCAGATTTGAGACACCAGACTGAAATGTTCACACACAAAAAAAGTGACTCAAAAGACTTTTGGGGGCAATTAGACGACACACAAAGCAAAAATCTTGAATTGCTCTTCTTAGTACACTACTTCTAATTTTACCTCCATTTTATCTCTGGCATCTTGTTGTGCATCTCTCAACTGCCTGGATTTCTCTCCACTTGTTTCTCGTTTGGCAGAAAGCTGTACGGAAATAACACTGCTTAATTATTAAGGCTCTTTTTAAATCACCTGTTGATTTGAAAAGGCAATGTTAATGTGGTACATTAATGGGCATAAAAATTTCAGTTTTCACTGTTCTATTTATGTTAAACAAATGTCCACACAAAACTATGAAGTGTGAACACTGAATGTCTGTAACAAAGGAACTATATAACGAAAGGTAACAAGAAGTTTTACCTCATCAAGCTTAGCACGGGTTTCATTGAGTTCCTGATTATAAATGGTGTATTCTAAAGCTCTCCTCATTTTATCCCACTTCTGATACTGAGCTAGCTCTTCTTTCTCCTCTTCCAGGGTATGTAATCGTTCTTCAATGTACTTCAGCAATTCATTGATTTTCTCTCGTTTACCCTCTTTAGAAAATGAGAAGCAAGACAAATTATTATTATATCCAGAATAACATTTTGTTTTCTTTTTACATCATTCTTTTATCTTTGACTCATCAGTAGGCTTTTGAGATGAAAAACTGACTGACTGAAATTAAGACCCAGGTCTGGAGTTAACTTGCAGACACATCACCTTCTCAAAAACTCCTATTTCCCAAATCTCATGCTATTCCAACTCTATTTCTCACTAGGAGATAGTTAATGGGAAACTGTTCTGACCATACATGGAACAGAATGAAACCATCCTGGACCTTCATTCCAGAAAATACTCAAATATTATATTTTTAACAAAAATCTATAAATGAAGCTTTCAATTTTTAAGTTACAGCACTCCAGGTCTCAGCTCTAACAAAGTCTTATATAAATTCCAAAGTCTCATAAGTAGAGATTAATTTAAATTAATTCTAATATGTGTTCTACAACCTCACAATTTAGAAATCTAACAAAGATAATTAAATTGTAAACAAACAAGGAGCCCTGTGGTACTTTTAAAGACTAACAAATGTATTTATCACATAAGCTTTCATGGGCATAATCCCACTTCATCAGAGGCATGAAACGGAAACTGTAGTGTCAGGTATATATACACACATGGAGAGAAGGGTGTGTGACAAGGTCAAGTCAAACAGTTCCCAAGGGGTAGTCTGTTAGTCTATGTCAACAAACCAAGCAAGTTGTTTAAATTCAAACAGTGTGGATATAAGCCATTAAACAACAATAGATGAGAAGATGAGAATGTTAGATTACCTTTTGTAGTGAGTTAGCCATTCCAAGTCACTACTCACACCCAGTGTGATAGTGTCGAGTTTGCATATGAATTCCAGATATACAGTTTAATGTGAAGTCTATTTTTGACATTTGTTGCTGAAGTACTGTAATTTTCATGTCTGTTACAGAATGTCCAGGGAGGCTGAAGTGCTCCTCTACTTGTTTCTGAATGTTACCTTTCTTGATGTCTGATTTGTGTCCATTTATTCTTTTGTGCAGAGACAGTTTACCAATGTACATGGCAGAGGGGCATTGTTGGCACATAATGGCAAATATCACATTGGTAGATGTGCAGGTGAATGAGCCAAGAACTTCTAAAAACAGACTTCAACATGAAGCTGCAGAGCTGGAATTCCACTGTAAAACCACCCTCTGATTTCCTAAAAAATGTCAAATTTCTGTATTTGTGGATTTGTGGAGTCCACAGAGCCTTGACTGAAATGAAATGGGAAGTTCACACAAGTTAAGAGATATCGTTTCTGGGTACCTGCAGATTCAGGAAGATATCAATGCTAGTTGCATATTCATGTCCACAAATAAGGGCTATTAATATAATTTTTAAATGTGAAAACTGACTCTGGAGCACAATCCTGTAGCAAATTTCATGACTGCAGAATACGTGATGCTCTGGCCCTAATTTTGAATTTTCTGGCTTCTGTCACTTTGTTAGCATTGCAACCCAAGGGTTTTTTGTTTGTTTGTTTTTTAAAAAACATTATTTATTTTAACAGTGCCAGTGGATAAAAATTTCCCCTCCCATCACTTTGATTCAACAAGCTGTGTACTGGTTACCAACTTAAATAAATGCCACCTGCAACTTAGCAGTAGGTTACAAGTGTAGGTGTTTTATACAGAGTTTGAGAAGCCCTTTGGGATCTTTAGAGTGAAAGAAAAAAATGTAAAATAATTTAAATTATTGAAGTTTATAAAAGTTATTTGACATTTACAAATAATTACTTTTAAACAAGAAAGATGTAAATCCTTGAAATTAGTGGAACTACTGGGACACTCCTTATATAAAAGAAACACGGGATAAATATGACTATTTTTACCTGTTTCTTTCATTAAGGAAATACTTTCTTCTTTACGCTCATCATATACTCTCGTACCAGCTACTTCTCGTAACAGCTTCAGTCTCTGGGAGTCAGGAGCTGTGGCCATCTGATTGATCTAAGAATTCAAGAGAAAAGAGTTACATTTTGAATATCATGTTCTTCATACAGTAATAAGGATCTAAATCACATAAGAAATCCAGTATGGGACAAGTCTCTTATAAATTGTTTAATTACAAAAGAACTTCATTTAATCTCATTTAATTTGCCAACAGACTTGATAATTCTCTCCAGTCAGGTACCATATGCTTAAAGCCAAGCTAATATGATACATCCATGTGAAAACCCGCCCTGCCAATTTTATATATATACACTTGCTTAAGGATTTAATTCTTCAAGACTTTTTTTTTCAAGCAGATTTGACATTCTAGTTTACACTATTTTCCTCCTTTTGAGGCATCAATTACTTTTTGAAAGAGATAGGAAGTTGAATACTTCTATGATTCTGCTTGTAATTCATTTTACTGACACCCAGTAAGAGTCAGCATTTCTTGGACTTTTGTGTAAGATGACATATTTTCCTCCTTTGATTTTCACAGAAACTCAACTTTGAGTATTAATATTCTGCTGCTGTAAAACCACCTCTTGCTTTCCCTATTTCCTTATCCCTATCTTCATATACCAAAAACCTCAGCTCATGCTTCAGAGGGGCCTCACACCATTAGCCCCTGCTGCTCTAATATTACTAAAACCCTGTGTGTTCTCTAAGCAATTAAATCCAGTGTCAAGTTCACTATTCTTCATCAGATTTTAGTTGCTGCATCCTTATGTAGATAAATGATTTCAATTTATTCAGAGCATGAAGAATATTAGCTTTTAATCTGCGATAGGATCTACATGCCAACTCCTGCACTAGCACAGAGCTATTTTCTAACTCAAGCTTTTTTAACTGTTCCTCGATTTCCATCGCAAAAAAACACATCTTGTGTTGCTAAACTGGAATTATCAAAATTATTCTAGTTTTTTTCAATTTTGCTTAACAGTCAAATACTTGTAGATAAAATGAGTAGTTGGTCAAGAACTATTTTTAGGATTATGAAATATAAATTATGAGTACAGACAACTGACAGATTCTGCTATTAGACAGGACATAAAAATAAACATTGCTCCACAATGAAAGTCAAACAGGTTAAATACTAACACTTCTGTAAAACAAGTTTCCAAGTTATGACTGAGTTTTCTCTTTACTTTTAGAGTGCAGCAACATTATATGTGGTAAGACATAACAAAATAGATGTTTCTAATCAGACTGATGAAGGAACACAATTTCAACTACTTTATTTCTGTAAAGCAGCTGTATGCTAAGGAATCATTTGCAAGATACGAGTGCACAGGAAGAACCAATTTTTTCTATAAAGTTTAAAAATAAAAAGAAAGCCTTATTATTCATTTGAAACCATTAAGTTACATTGTGGTCCTTCAAAAAGTCTGAACTTTCTTTATAAATGAGTGCTTATCATAAAGCAAATGAAAACAATCTTACCTTTCCTTGTTTGACAATATAGTAGGGGTTACTGCGAGAAAACCCAGCGCTTTCAAGAAGGTTCATCACATCATTTTTCCTGTAAATATTATTCAAATAGTAAGCATGCTTTAAAAAACTGCATATGACAAACATGACAACTGAACAAATTCAGCAAAACAATACTAAACCTACACAACAGATAAGATGAAAATTGCATATGATGCATGCTCTCTGTTTCTGTCTCTTCAAAGAGGTTTCTGTATATGATAATGTTTAATCTTGTACTAAAACAAACTGATGAACAAAAAAAAATGAGGAAATAAGAACAGAAAGCTATTAAGAAAGTGATATGGGGATAGGAAAAGATCACTACTAAGAAATGCACCCTTCACATCACAGCATCCTAGTAAACAGAGAAACAGACATCTGAAAAAATTATTTGGAATTTAGCATAAGATTTGCTTCTTTTTCTCTCACTTTCAGTATTAAAAGCAAGTTGCTGAGACTTATACAATTAAAACAATAGCATTAACACTATCCAATTAATTCGGTCATTTTCACCTTCCCCTGTAGCGTGGGGCATGGGTCACATGCTGGTGGTTTCTCTTCAAGTCTTTAAACCATGATTTGGAGACTTCAGTGACTCAATAGGTTAAACAAACAAGGAGTCCTATGGCACTTTTGAAGACTAACAAATTTATTTATCATATGAGCTTTCATGGGAGAAAATCCCACTTTGTCAGAATGCTGGTAAAACAAGTTTAGAAAGAATTCACAGTGCCTGCCCACATTATGATTGGCTCAAGTTAGTAAAATCAATCCTCACTTTCACAGGTATTCAAATTCATCTATAGTATAAATGTGAAAAATTTTCAGAGAAACTTTGTAAGTTTACAAATGATAAAATGGCCCTTGAACTTGACAGCTTTCAATCCTTGTGACACCAGTTTGTGAAACTGAGGTCAAAGGAAATAACTCAAGTGATTTATCATCTAACCTTCTAGGAGTAAAAATAAGTTTCATGAAAAAAACCGTGTGTATACACACATGCACTGCCATAAAATCTCTCTAGTGGATTCAATAGAAGGAAGGGAAAAAAAGAGTTTTGCTGATTGCATGCAAGTTGGAGTCTCTTTCGAAATACTCTTATCCCTTTATAAAAGATTGGGTTTTTTTTCCAATAACTATTTTCTTCATACACAGATTGTGTACAGAAGTTTGAGAACATAATCAAACTTTAAACTAGGTGTTCCATATCACCACCAATTACACCAAACGTGCTTCTCTGCTGAGAGACATATGTTCCTGGTGACAAAAGAGCACAACAGAAGGTTTTAAGTGCATAAGTGTTCAGGACAAGTGGACTGGGAAAGAAATTCTGTGTTATTTAAAACCTGTACAATTCCACTAACTTGAATGTAGTTATGTGGAGCAGAAGTCAGTGTGGAGTTTGATGCTAAAGAGGAGAGCCTTGTCCTTTGAGGAGATGGCAGTGGAAAGAAGATTGAACTACTGTATAGAAGTTTGGGGTATGCAAGTTATACGTAATCTTAAAACTATTGAATACCATGTGCCTATGAAGGAAAAAATAGTTAAAGAAAAAAAATTTAATATGCCAATTTGTTATTTCAAAACAGATTCCGATTTAAAATAGAAAAGTATGGTTCTTTCCATTGAATCTAATGGAGTTATTCTCTTCCTGTCCTAAATCCTCAACATACAAGTACTTTCTATTAGGCCTAATGGTAAGAATAACATATGAAGTAAGTATTTTTAGAAGCAGACCGCTAACTTGTCAAGAAGCAGGAAATGGCTTCTTCATGTTCAAACTGCACAAACTATTTAATTTCAATACAAAAAAAGAATAGTGACATTTTGGAAATACAAGGGTTTTTTATGAAATTAAATGGATAGATCAATGGACTTAAAATTCAACCCAGTCACAGTTCTGAGATTATAAAAGGACTAAAAATAAAGCTCTATTAGCAGACTATTGATTTTAAATATTGCTGGCAAAGAAACTCATGCATTATAAATTAATTCAATCTGAAGGTATAAACAAATACACATTCTGAATGATTCCACCCTAAATTACAATATTATGTATTCAGTTCATTTTGGGGGAGGAAAAGAAATGTACCTACGTCACCATTTTCTTGTCTAAGAAATATTGGTCCTTTTTGGCTCCAATGACTCTGCGAAGTGAAACTTCCTCTTTATCAATCTTAGAAAGCAAAAAAAAAAGGAACTGTTTAAATGCATGTAACAGTCATCTTCAATTAATCCACAGTATTTTCCACTAATACCAACCCAAAAGGAGAATTACTTTAATCAAGATACAAATAACTAAGAAGGTAGTCAAATGAGAAGATCTGTTTCTCTAGAAATGTTTTTTAACTTACTGGTAATCTGTTGTCTGAGTTGTCAAAAATAATTTCCACAAATGCTGAAATAACACGAGGACCTGTGCCTTCCTAAAGAAAAAAAGTAATTATTTTGGTTAGATCACTCCCTCTTTAAATTGATTTTTAAATGTATATTTTTCTTGATTACTTAAAGACTCAGAAATATTTACATTAACATTATTTGACAATTTTTAAACTTCCATTTCTGAAAATAAACTTGCAATGTACATTACGTCTTCTGTCTACACACAGTGCAGGAATTATATAAAACATACAGTAATCGTGTGCCAAAAGAATATTATATCCAGTTTTCTGCTGCTCTGTTGTAGACATTTGATGGGTTTGAAAATATGGAACTCAAATATTACTTTGGTATTTTTTAGTACTGCAACTTTCTTGACTGACTCTATTAGGGTATAGTTAGATTTATAAGCTCAAAAGAATATTACCCGTTAGATACTGGAGATGCATATGATAATTTTGTATTACTTGCTCAGGAAATTAGTGGCTCCCTTACCATATTACTAAAAGGCAGCGTAATTATATAAATTTACACCAAATTAACTTTTGCCAGGAGATGGAGGGGAAAAGCTGCTGATTTTAAAGCTTTTTCATTTCAGTGAGTGGCCTGCTTTGCAACAACAAAATACTTTTAACACATATCCCATACGTTTGTTTTAAAATATCTTCACTTACATGCAACAAAGCCAGTCTCTGCTCTGGGCGAAGATGACTAAACTCATCACTGAGGACAAACTGAATTGCTGTAATTAAAAAAAAAAAAAGTACAAAAAGGTCTGGTGTTTTGTTATTTTTTTCAGAGCAATACACAGTGTTTCTTTATAACTACAATGTGTGCTTCTTCACTTCACATGTCACCAGTAACACGAAATCAGAGTCCCATTCTTTAAAAAAAAAAAAAAGCCTATGTTCTTGGGTCCGGGTCACTTGGCCCTGTCTATGCTAAACAATTCTTTGAAATATTTTCCATTGTTGCCTACACCAACACAGTGAACTGGAGAAATAATAGCACTGTAAACAACTATCTTTCAGCCATCAGGATTTTTACCATGTCATGTAGAACAGCACTGGTGTTGGAAAAGGTGATAAATATTTCCAAAAAGTCTGGTGTAGATGTAGCCTCAAGACAGCGTAAGTGAGAGTAAGCAAGCTAGACGATACTGCTAGACCCACAAGCTGCAGCCAAAAATTACATAAAGCACAATAGGGAAGCATCACAACTGCCAAGGACTCGTAGAAGAGCTAACCAATCCACATAAAAAACCCTGGGGTTTGTTTTTAAGTGACACAGACAACTTAAATTTACTCAGTTAAAAATGTTTTTAAAAGTTTCTAGTTTTCCCTGATTTTCCCGGGTTTTCTATTTTTAAAGATTTCCCCACCCTTACCCTTCTTTTGGAATGTAAAAGACATACAGAAGGGAAACTGAACATTAAACAAGTACTTAAAGTAAAATTGAAAAACATTAACAAACAATTTAATGTTTTTAGTCACTGTTATTTAGTTGTTACATGTAGCAACAGTAATACTTACCATAGAAAAAGTTACTTTTCCCAGATCCATTTCTTCCCACTACATATTAAAAGGTAAAAAAGTTATACATTCAGAAGTTTTCATGAATTTAAATAAATTAAGTGATATGACAATATACAAGAAACTTTGAACATAATTAACTTTAGTTAATCTAGACAAAATAAAACCTTCCAGGAATCAAACAACCTTTTAGCAGGATGGATCAGGAAGTCATTACCTGAACAAGATAGAATAATCCCTAACCCCAATTCCCTTCTGCCCTCCAAAAGAGACATTAGTGATCTACAAAATGAAATAATATTTTATACCCAAAACAGTTATGATATTAAACCAATCATTTCTATTACTCTCATTACAACTAACTTTTGGCCAGGTTACATCAGTTTTCACCCTGAATCCATTTCTTAGATCCTTCATATTTTATAAGAATAGATTTATGTCTATATGCTGAGGCTGATCCCAAACATACAATCAGTATAGAAGTCCTCATCTTGCTGATGCATTCATTTCTTTATATCTGACAAGAGTACAGCTTTCATGACATTTCAACAATATCAAAAGTATTAGCTTAAATCAACAGATCTACACCAACATACATACAATAGTTTCATATAACCAAATCAACATCTGTCAATATTCCTATCACATTGCTGTGTTATTTTAAGAAAAAAAAATGGTAACACTACATTTTTTTTCTTTTTAAAAAAAACCATACACATTGCCTAGATGATTTTTTCAAAACTCTTATTAAAATGAAATTGGAGATGCATTGTGACATGAATAGACATTACTATTCCATACACAACTATGCCAATATACCTCCATTCTCACCCACAGTTACAGTTTGGTTACAGGGCCTCTCTTGACCATACTTCAATTAATGTGGTGGTTTTGTAATCTGGCCAAAAATTCACTGACAACTACAGGGAAAGAAAAATAACTCACAGTACCTTAAGAAAAAAATTATTAGAGTCATTTTCCATTCAATAACTAGAATAACTGAATAATCAAATAAACTGAGCTGGTGAGGTCTAGACCAGTTTGATGGGAAAATCCACACACAACTTTGAGAGGATCAAATATTCCTATTTAAATAGCAACCAAGGGAAGCGCAAGCCAACTTATATTTACCAGGTTAAGGCAATCCAAACCCAAAGGGGCAAACACGCTTTAGAAATTTTACTATGAGACAAGTGAGGAGTTACACTAATTTATATACTCAATCTTCAAGTAGAAGTGACCAATTATATAGTAAAAGAACTTCTAAAACATTAAGAATTGTATGAGGATTTAAAACATACAATACTCTAACTTACCAATGACATTGTGTTTTGAACTGAAAGGATCGACAATAGTTTGATCTCTATAGCTTCGAAATCCCTGGATGATCACCTAATAAAGAAACAAGTTTAATAATCTTAAAAATCAAGGAAATTAAGTTATTTTGATCTTTAAACTGTTTTCAAAAAAGAGAGATACAAAATTTTAATTCAAATGAATAGGTTTCTTTTTTTTTCCTTTTTCTTTTTTTTTTTTTAAATCACAATACATTTAGTCATTTTTTCTCTCCAGTTTTATAGTTCAGATTAAGGTTCATTTTGAGAAATTAATTAACGGTGAGATTTAAAAAAAAATAAAATTCTCATGTCAAAAACAACTTATGAGTAGCTTTCTTTCAGGATGCAGTCCCCATCGAATATGGGTTGCAACTATTTGATGATACCTCTATGGATTCAAGCATGGGTTGGTAGGTAACAACTAGGGGTGTGTAATTGGAGATTATTTTCCCCTATTCTAAATCAGATTCTCTTAGGATATTTGGGTGGTCCGTTCCATGATGCAATCTACTTTTCCAGTAGAATTTTAAATGTGTTACAGTGTGTATCCTTGACTTTCTCTTTGTAGCTTATTCTGTGTGACTCTGGGCCAGGCTGTAGATAACAGATTTGCATCATGAATGGTATCTTAGAATGTGCGTTAACTACTTATACTAAACAATCTGTTCTACTTTGTATTTAACTGTGCCATGCTGAGTACCCTTCCAAGACCTGAAGAAGAGCTTCAGGTAGCTTGAAAGCTTATTTTTATTGGATCAATTTCTGTAGGTGAAAGACATTAGTTCACCCATTTTGTTTCTCTAATATCCTGGGGCCAACCAGGATACATGCAACAATATTGCAAACCTCACTGTCAGTTTTACTTTTCTTTCCCCCTTAGATATGGTGTAGACTTTAGTCTGGCTGGACAATCTAAAATATAGTGCACAGAGTATTTGCATCTCAAAACTGATTCTACATACTAGAGAGGCTCAGCTAAATTTTGGAATACGCATATCTCAAGCAACCTCCTCCAATCACAAAAGGAGACCCCTTCAAGTACAAGACAAAAAGGAAGACATAACAGAAAAACATAAAACCCACTTAAAAAATTGTATTTCTCCAGCCTAGTTTTTAGTGAGAATACTTGTAGGAAAAACAGCACTGGTATTGTTTTCATCTTCCTCCCTCTAGCAACAGGGGCAGGCAACCCACAGCATTCATGCTATCAGTGACACGCAAACCCATTCGGAGTGGCACATGGTGCCCTCTGTGGCATCACCAAAATTGCCACTTCTGCCACCAAAAGCCACTCCGGGTGGCTTTTTTCAGGGGCAGTTGGGGCACTGGGGATCCCCAGGGGTGCTATGGAAAAACGCTGCCCAGATTGGCTTCTCTCAGCTGCATGCTACCGCTGAAAGGAGCACTGCGGGAGGCCTCTTTCCACGGCATCTCGGGGAACCTGTCGCCAGGCGCTCTGCCAAAAGAAGCCACCCAGGTTACCCATCTAGTGGTTAAAGGAAAAGGAGAAGATGTCCTATAACTTGATTTTGGTCAGGCCTTTGACACAGTCCCGTATGACAGTCTGATAAGAAGCTAGGGAAATGCGGTCTACATGAAATTACCATGGGACGTTGCACAACTAGTTGAAATACCATACACAAAGACTAATTATCAATAGTTTGCTGTCAAACCAAGAGGGCAGCTCTAGTAGGATCCTAGATGGGTCAATCCTGCACTCAGAATTAAATATTTTATTAATGACTTGAGTAAGTGGAGCGTATACTTATAAAATTTGTGAAGGACACCAAGCTGGGAGGAGTTGCAAGCTCTTTGAAAGACAGGATTAGAATTCAAAAAAATCCTTGAAAAATTTAAGAGAATTGAACTGAAATCAACAAGATGCAATTCTATAAAGACAAGTGCAAAATGTTGCCCTTTGAAGCCTGAATGTTTGTGTATTAACCTATAGAAGACTTTATATACTGGGACATGGAACCAGAGGAAATGGCATGCTTAGTCTTGAGAAAACAAATCTAAAGTGGGGGGACCTGATCACTGTTTTCAAATATGTTACAAAGGGCTGTTTCAAAGAAGAGGAGGATCAACTGTTATCCCTGTCCACTGAAAGTACGAGAAGTAGTAAAGGGCTTAATTTGCAACAAAGGAGATTTAGGTTAGATATTTGGAAAAGCTTTCTGACTATAAAAATAGTTAAGCTGTGAAAGAGGCTTCCAAGGGATGTTGTGAAATCCCTAGTACTGGAGATTTTAAGAGCACTTGCACAAACACCTATCAAGGATGTCTAGGTTACTTGGTCCTTCCTCAGCACAAGGAGCTGGACTTGATGTCTCAAGATCTCTTCCAGCCCCACATATTTATGATTTTATGGCCTATGATCTTCATTCACTGCCAGATTAAATACCAAATCTTTGCAGTCTCTGTGCGACACTCAGTTTATTAACCCAGTTTGCTTTTAGAACTAAGGATTCCAGATTTTTCTGGATTTACCTAGTAAACAATCTTCCAGCCCAAAAAGAAGATTTAAGACAAAGCAATAACTGAAGAATTTCTCAAGTCTGAACAAATTATTTTAATGAGAAAAGACCTATAAAGACTTTTTCATAAAGAACTCCTGCATGGAAAGGTTTGAGTAATGTCAGCATGATTCAAGCACATCTTACCAAGGCCCTTCTGACAGGAGAAGTCCTGGCCTGCAAATCCCCGCACCAGACCCTCAGCGAGTGAAACTAGCTGACACTTAACGTACATAATACATTGCTTGTTACTTCCAAACAATGCTTTGTTCCCCAACGAGGGCAGGTCAGGAACTGGAATTTTCATTTTTTTTAAGGTTATTAAATCACAGGATAACATGTTTTGTAAAAAAATCCACCTTTTATCTTAGTCTAGCATGTTTTGTAAGAATTACACCCATCTAGACCTCCAGCTGT
The DNA here is from genome assembly GCA_007922175.1 of Pelusios castaneus. NCBI lineage: Eukaryota > Metazoa > Chordata > Testudines > Pelomedusidae > Pelusios > Pelusios castaneus. The sequence goes on along the minus strand of ML685755.1, from coordinate 8,138,117 downwards.
TTTATCTGTAATCTGCAAACTCTACACTCATGAGAAATGGGCAGTGCTGTCAAACAGATCAGCCAAGTTAGTTGCGGACAGGAATACTTCACTGATCCAGACTTCAGGGGCACACAGGGATACGGTCCAGCTCAGCGTTTCCCAAACTAATTTGCCCACGGAACCTTTTGGGCTTGGAATATATCGACCAAACACACACGTACTGGTCCGGGGGGGACCTCATACCGAAAAATTGCTGCATTTCTTGCTCAAAAGTTGATTCTAAAGAGTTAGCTTTTTAGGATGCCTTTTCTTTGACCAAGAACGAAAAATAACAAAGAGGCAGGAAAATCACCTAGTCTTCCAACACCGACCTATTTCTCAGACATGCAAAATGTCATCTTTAATGTTTTAGAAGGAAAATATCGCTAGCACCGACACGCTTTCCCGGCACAGCTACGCCCATGGCGCAGGAACACGAAATGCCGGCCTAGACACCAACCGTTGCGGGCGCTGGACCAGAACCTGCCCCCGCTGCCCGGCCCCTCGTCCCAAGCCGCCTGTGGGACTGGTCACTGCCCCCCAGCGGGTGCTATGTCTGTCTGTCCGTCCTCCCCCCGGTTCCACATGCACACGGGTGCTGACCCAATTACCCCGCCTGCCCACCCCCACAACTGGCAGCGCCGTGCACATCCAGGTCCCGCCCCCTTCCCAGGCGGCCCCGCCCGTTCCTCGAGCCCGCAGGCCGCTGCCCCTCCCCCACGGACAGCGCTGGGCGGGCGGCTCCAGTGACCCTCCCCCCGGGCCCCACAGCCGGGCCCCGCTCCCGGGACAGGACAGGCCGGGCCTCCCCAAGCCGCCGCCGCCGCCGCCGCCGCCTCACCTGCTTGATGTACATGGCGGCCCGGCCTCCTTCGCTCCGGGCTCGCCGCCGCCCCCGTCTCGCGCCGCTAGAGCCCGCCCGACCCGCACACACACAAAATGGCGGCGAAACCTCCCCGCCCCCTCGGAGCGGACCACTGGGGAAGCGGAGGGGGGGGAGACAGGGATAGGCCCCCGGGGGGGGAGACGGACACTGCAGCGAGGGGGGCGCTGCTCATGAACACCCCCAAAGGCTAGGCTCCTGGGCGAACGAGTGGGAAGACACAGTCAGGTTCCCGCCGCCTCCCCCCCCACGGGCTGCGACAGGTGGTTCCTCCCGCTAGTGGGGGGGGGTTGGGCGCCAAAGGCAAGAGACAAGCGCGGCGGGAGGGGGGAGGTTTGGAAAAGGGTGATCTGGGGATGGCTGGACAGCAGGGCTCCCACAGGGGGCGCTATGGGGCGGCCAGGGAATGACTGTGCGGAAGGGCTTCCATAGGGGGCGCTATGGCGTGCGGAGTGGCCAGGGAATGAGTGTATGGAAGGGTTCCCATAGGGGGCGCTATGGGGTGCAGGATGGCCAGGGAATGACTGTACGGAAAGGTTCCCATAGGGGGCAGTATAGGGTGCGGAGTGCCCAGGGAATGAGTGTATGGAAGGGCTCCCATGGGGGTACTATGGGGTGCAGGGGTGGCCAGGAAATTACTGTATGGAAGGGCTCCCATAGGGGGCGCTATGGGGTGTGGGGTGGCCAGGGAATGACTGTACGGAAAGGTTCCTATAGGGGGCAGTATGGGGTGCAGGGGTGGCCAGGGAATTACTGTATAGAAGGGCTCCCATAGGGGGCGCTATGGGGTGCGGGGGGGGGGTGTCATTATTTACTACCCTCTGAAACATCTTGGGTGTATTCACGTGTCTGAAAAGTATGCTACAGAATTGAAACAATCTATAAGGTGTGACAAAGTATTTTTTTCTTGATCCTCAGTTGCTTCTTTCATTTTATGTTACCCAGATACCAAAATGATACTAAAATATTATGCTTCTGACATTTTATCTAATATGTGGGGAAGTGGAGACTTACCTTGAGTACAATACATTTCAGTTACAGGCAATTCAATGAATATCCTCCAATCTCCACTGGACTTTTTCATAATTACAATTGAAGACGCTAAAGGTAATTTAGATTGCCTGAAGGAACAATACTGCAGCATGTGATTTAGCTTCTTTTACTGCTACCTGATATGGCAGGGGAATCCAACAGAGTGGTTGCCTGATAGAAACACTCTCTGGCTTGACCAGATGTAATATTGCACCTGATCATATTTCCCAAGTTCTTCATTATTCCTGGAGAAAACACAAGCATAGCAAAAGAGCAGTTGTTACAATTGCTTCCTTTTGCAGGTAGAAGCAGCTGTAGAAGGCAAATTACCACCTAGCTCTTTTAGTGACTAGTCTGCTTCACAGTTCTTGACCACTGCCCCTGTGAGAGGCTTTGAGACACCAGCTACATTGGAAAATCTGTCTGCACAAATTAATGGATTTTGCACTAGCAACACATCCTGGTCCATCTATTCCTGGGGAAATATTGTGTTAAAAATTTTTAAATTCTGCATATTTTATTTGTCAAAACAACAATGTAATCATGCCAGTTTCAATTATTTTGGTAATTAACTTCAAAATACTTCTCATCAAGTATGTCAGTAACAATACAGACAACAATAACAATTCAGGAAATGTTTTCTGACAGATAGATTCCTTACCAGGCATATTGATATAGAACTGAGTAATAATGGATTTAAACTACAATATAATGTATTTCCCACACTGCTCAGAAGTTGTGCAAAGGCTTGGAAGAGTCAGGGGTAATGGAAGAGCTGAGGGAGATGTAAAGAGTTGCGTGGAAACAGCCTGGGAATGAGGCTGGATGGTTGTTGGGTGTGGGTGGGAGACGTATGGATCAGGTTTTTGGGGGGAGGTGAGGGATTGTGAGGGAGTTGGGGAGCCTCCCCCATGCAGATCCTGGCTGACCCCTAGTCTCTCCCATTCAGTCAGGCACATCTGGCCCTGTCCCCATGTATCCCTGTGCCCCCCACTCAGTTACCCCTTTTCTCACTATCCCCATGTGTCCCGCACTCCATTCAGCCAAAGTTTGTCAAGTTTCACAGATGCCAATCTCATCTGTATAACCAGTAAATGTCTTCTCAGGCAAAAGTACTTTTGCCTTCTTGAAGCTGCTGCCACCCATTGTAATACTTACAGAAATCAAATAATATATTGGGACACTGCAAGTAAGAACTCCAGCAGATACAGGTATGACTGAAGTTCCTCCTACCCTCCCCCTTGAAGCAAGACAATACCCCTGTTATAGTTTCATAGGCATTGTTAATAGGCAGCAGGTTTAAAACAAACATAAGGAAGTACTTCACACAGAGCACAGTCAACCGGTGGAACTCATTGCTAAGGTCGTTGTGAAGGCCAAGAGTATAAATGGATTAAAAAAATAATTAGGGAGGTTCAAGTAGCTCCATCATTACTATTAGCCAAGATGGTCAGGGACACAAGTACATGCTCTGTGTGTCCCTAAGCCTCTGACTGCCAGAAGTGAGGACTGGACGATGGGATGGATCACTTGATAATTGCCTTGTTCTGTTCATTCCCTCTGAAGTACCTGGCACCAACCACTGTTGGAAGACAAGATATTGAGCTAGATGGACCATAGATCTGGCCCAGTATAGCCCATCCTTATGTCCAAGGCAACTGCACCTCCATGATACACCAGGAACCCACTTAAAGGTTTCCAGCTCCCAGTCTTCACTTCTCTTGGGCAAACAAGTCCTGTGGCCAGGGCTGTCCCTGGGTGGAGCTGCTGTCTGCACCGATCATTACAATAATACATCACATTGTTCCACCAACATTATATGCCTCATATATCCAAGCATAATATTGCATACTTTATTTGTACACCCTGACCTGAATGGAAACTTTATAAACCTGATAGAAATTTTTACCTTTACAATGCTTGTACTAGGTCATAGGCCAGGGGTTGACAAAATTGCCGCTCAGATAGGCGCCCAGCTTCAAAGCAAGACACCTAGCTCAGACACCCTTCCCCCTCAAACACAATTCCACCCCACCACCACCAAAATACCACGGAAGGCAGCATTTACCCCAGCTACATAGCTCCTCAGCAAAATTGCAGCAGAGGAGCACTCTCTAGTGACTAAAGATAAAACAGCCGGCTCCTAAATTAAAAAAAAACAAAATACCACAGCTGGCTCCCAGGCACCAGTCTGCAACTCTTAGGCTCTGTCTACACTTGCACTTTTAAATCGACTTAGTGAGTCTACACTTAAAATTAAAGTCGACTTAAAGGGGAACTTACAAAGTCGACCTAGAGCGTCCACACTGGACGCCTAGGTCAACTTCTAAGGGCCAGGGAGACCTTGGGCAGGTCCACGGTGGCAGGGGGGGTGAACCCCTTGTGTGCAATGGGGCAAAGGGGGACAGGGACCCTGGCAGGGCATGTGGGCAAGGTGTGATGCTGTCTGGGTTTAGGGAAGCATTTAGGATATTATTTTCTATCCATATATCCTAAATGCTATAATCCATAGGAGCTATATCATGTTTGGTATCAATAGAAAGGTAGTAATTTGCTGGGAATGAATATATAGTTTATGTCTAGGAATTGTATTTGGATTAGAAGTTAGTTTAGTTAGGAATTTGGTGTTATAGCTATACTTTAACTTGTGTGATTTTATGGAAATGTCTGAGGCCATGTACACACTACAGGAATAATCGCGCAACAAGCCCATTGCACTTTAAAAGTCACGTGGTTTTTGTAGCGCAGAATCGTGTACACACTCTGCCGCTTCTGACGGAACAGACCCCCCGCCTGCAATTCGCAATTTCACAAGAAACCCAATTGAATTGTGGGAACCTATCCCACAGTTCCATCCATCCTGATTTGGCGCTAAGAATCCTGGGTAGAAGGAGAGTAGCGCTAAGCACCATGGGTAAAGTCTTGGTTTCCCATGGTGCATTCTGTTCCCCTTGCCCTAATCTCTGGGCCCCCTTCCCATATTGTCTGGGCCCCCTTCATGCATCCACATCTCAGTACCACATGTATCGGTTATCACTCCATAAAGATGTTTATAATTTTATATGGCATTTATGTCTATAGCAATTATTGTCACAAACTAGCAAACAGTGAATAACACAGTAAGTATTGTGATTAACAATGGTAGGGTGTAGGAGCTGCCAGCAGCCAGGGCAGGGTGGAACATGCGTTTTTTCTATTTTTAGGGGCCCCGGAACTCTGGTCCCTCAAATTTGTGGGCCCCGGAACAGCATTCCGGTGCATTCCCCCTTACTTTAATCCCTGCACCCACCTTAGCTGCTGTGGCTGGTGGGGCAGTACATGAAGGGGGCCCAGACAATATGGGAAGGGGGCCCAGAGATTAGGAGGGTTCTGGGGCCCATCAAATTATACTTTAACCACTGGGTGGGTGGGCCCAGGCCCACCCTTGGCTATGCATCTGCAGTTCTGCACATACCTCCCATTAAGATTAACTGGAGGTTTGTGACTAAATATTGTTTGCAGCCCATCCTGGAAATGAACACTTCCCCCCACATTGAAGTGTGATGTGCACCTTCTTTCTTCTGTCCCACTGCTGTTGCTGTAGGAGTACAGCAAAATGGCAGCTTGTAATACAGCACATTTTAATAAGTACCTCAAACACATAATCAGCGCTTACTACACGTGGAGTTTACATCACTGTATCATTTTCCATATGAACTGCAGTGCATACATCTTTTTTCATGCTCCTTTTATAAGTGGTAGTTTTCTACAAATACACTAGAACTAAATGCTAGCAGTAGAAACGGGGCAACAAGGAGGCATGGCAATTTAATACCTTTGGACTCACAAGTGAAAAACATACATTAGCTATCCCTTTGACCAACCAAGGTCGGTACAAAGAAATATTGTAAGTGTTCCCCGGTATGGGTGGGTGTAGTGGTCTTCCCTCGTTGTTAAGCTCCTAGGGAGGCTACACCTCCCCACTGCTGTGTCCTGTGGGAAGGCTTGAACTAAGATGGGAAATTAGCGGTTTGACTCAATGTCAGGCAGGCAGACCGTTCAAAGCCCCAGCCCTCAGGTAGGGCAGGGCAGGAGGAACAATCTTTAGCCCTGTGTCAGGTGAGCAAACAGTTCCGAGCCCTGACCCTCAGGCAGGGGATGGCAGACAAAGCAAGTGGTCTCTAGGCACCAGGTTGGGTGATCACCTGGAGGCTGCGGTAGGCGGGGGAGTGGGGGATGCTGGGCCACCCGGCTCCAATGCACCCCAGCCCAGGGCCCTGGCAGGGATAGGATTTGTCACTGAGTCAACAGAACTCCAGCCTCAACACAGCCGGACTGGTGTCTGTCTTCCCTGGTCTCCTTCCTTCCCCCGTTCCCCTGATGTACCTTGTCCTCCAAGTCATCCTCCGTCTCTTTGGCATACTCTGCCAGGTTGAGGTTCCAGAACCCTTCTGCCTTGCTGATCAGTGGCAGATCCGGAAACTCCTTGGAGCCATCACCAGATGGCAGCTCCTCCAAGTCAGAGGGCCTGAGTATGTGTCAGGTACACAGGGCTCAGGTGGCGGGCAGCTTCTCTCCAGGGTAGCAGTCAGGATCCACTCTCAGCACGGAGGGAGAGATGTCCTTCTTCCTCAGCCACCCTCAACTGAGCTGGGAGGCCTGCCTTTTATACCTCCCCTTCTGGTTCCACCCTTCTGCTTCTAGTCAAGTGGGTGGACTTCTGGGTTGCACCCCCCAGAGCGGATTCGGCCCTCCCCCTCCATCAATCTTTGAGGGAGGCCACACCTTCTGGCCACTGCAAATATAAACAGGATTTCTAATTTCCTGTGTTTGTTTTCTTCCCAGGGCTGGCTTTTATTGTCAAATTTTTGAGACACAGTAGCTATCAAATAAAAACAGTGGAGAGAGAGAGAGAGAGTGTGTGTGTATTTAGAAATAAAAGCTATCAAAATGCATTATTAATACATTTTATTATTGCAAGCAAGTTTTCATTAGTTCTTTATGTAAAGCATGTATTTTATTAATCAACTAATTAGTGGCACTTGATACAGAATGGGTTAAGATTCCCAGTGCACAATCACCAACTCTGACCAGCAAAGAGCTGTGCTATTCCGAGAAAACTTAGCAAAATACTTACAGAATTTTAAAAGCACACATTAGTCTCATTAAAATGATCAAATAAGAATATTCAATTTCCATAATTGTAGAGACTTCTCCCTTCTAAAGAGTGTCAAACAGCTGAGTACATTCTGACACTGAGACTTGATTGATGGCATAGCACATGATAGGCAATGATGCTACACTGTCATGGGCATCCAGGAGCTGCTGCTTCTTAAATGGCAAGCACACCGGTGAAGCACGCATTGATGAACCACACTTACAAAAATTGCCCTCAAGGTCTTTCTTAAGCAATAGTCTGCTATTTTCCCAACTATGTTAAAAACCTGATGTACAAAGGTGCTTTCTAAGTTTAGCTACTTAATACCAGGAGTAGGAGTCATACTTTCTGTTAACCTTTCATAGAATACAATACACAGTTATTCCTTTTTCGTCCAGAGCATTTCCCCTTAATTTAGGGCACCGAGGGTTGTTTCGGTGAAGAGGAGAAATTGATGGTGGAGCCAAGTATCTTTTGATGCACGCCTGTTTATTTACAAAAAAGATATGCACTCCTAGAGGGGCAGCCGTCTTAGTCTGTGTACAGCAGAAATAACGAGAGTCCTGATGCACCATAAAGACTAACAAATTTCTTCAGGCATAAGCTTTCGTGGGCTCTAACCCCCTTTGTCAGATGCAAGATGCAGTCCGAAGAAATGTGCAGTCCTGTTTCCCTCAGCACAGAATGAAGCAAACAATGGGAAAGAGTTTCTCTGCTCACACTTCCAAGCCTCTTTTAGCCAGAACTTAGCCCCAAACGTTCTCTCTCTCTTTTATCAAGGCCAGGCTCCTAGCCTATGTTTACACTTGTTAAGTTAAGTTGACTCTGTTGAGTTGACTTAACAAGCACCCAATGTGGACGCAGAGTTCTGTAGGTCGACTTAAGTGTCCTTAAGTCGACATAAGGCGCCAGTGTAGACGTACCCCAAGTGCTTGTTGTGACTTTGGCTTTCTGCTCCTTCTTTTCCTCTATTCTCTCTCTCATACACACCTATACTAAAACACTACTGAGCAAAATCCCTCCACCCTCATATGCCTGGGATGTACCATTGTTTTGGGGAAAGCCCCCTATTTATTTCAGTTATTTGGTTCTATAAAGGACCGTAACAGTTTCTTACACTGATCCTAAAATTTAAGTTGGCTGTTGTTGCCCCCTCTGGTTTCAATGAGATTTAGCTGAACCCCTCACAGCATTTTTCTTCACTTGGGTGGTTAATGTCAGGGTCAGTCTTCACATTTCTTTCCTGGGGAAGCCTCACATAGTCAACACATCAGAAAATGGTCTCCATTAGCAATGTGTTTAGTGCTTCCAGCACAGAAAATCACGCACCTATAAAGACAAATGGTATAGCTACTATTTTGTTCCGCTGTTTGCTGGGTACATACGGATGAGCTCATGTGTGTATTTAAGTAGCACCCAAATACATCAGGAAATCAAGTGTATTTTGAAAAAATGGAGCATATTGCACTGCAGATTTAAAGGCACCACCCAGCAAGTAGCAATGGACCACACAACAGTCAGATCTGAAAGGCAGGGTTGGTATTAATTTGAATTTCCTTATGTGATGGCTGAGTTGCAGCAAGTACAAGCGATGTCTTCCCCATTATTCTCCCCTTAGTTTGGGACTTCCGGTTACCAATTCTGCTTACACCACTATTTATTTCTAATGCTTTTCAAGCAACATTTGCAATGGCATTTAGTTCACTTTGGGAGAGGGAGTGAAATAATAATTAGGAAAACAGTTGCTTTAAAGAAAATGATATTGTATGCTCCGTGTCCAAATGTTTGTTATGGGGAAAGTAATTTTTCTGTTCATTGCCTTTTCACACAACATCTTTATAAATAAAGGACGGCTTGTGGCTGAATTAATGTATTGCGTGTTTCATTCATGGTAGGAGACAAACCATACAACAATAAGAAATTAAATGCAGAGCTCAGAGGTAATTCTAAACAAGTGTAATGGATTTCTACCACCAGGTGGCAGAGATGAAATCTCCCAGCATATTTCACTGATGTTTAAATGACATTAGGCGGCCTGAATTTAGCTGGCAAAGACCAGCAGGGTTTCTACATTTTTTTCTAGATGTATAAATTAAACACAGACAACATGTTAGCAAATTCTGTGAAGGCGAAGCCCCCTCCCACCACACACACACCTTCCCTGACATCAGAGCGCATTGACGGTGCACAGAATCTTCAGCGGCTGATAGGATTGGACCCAAATATTATTAGTGACTACAACAGTGGTTCTCAGCCAGGGCTTAAATTCTCATAGAGCAGGGGGTGTCAAATTCATTCGATGTGACGGGCCACGCTGGTGGGCAGGACGCTTGATGTGGGCCAGAGTGTCCTTCGGGGCCCCTGCTGCCTTCCCCCAGGCCTTGCCTCCCCCTCCCCACTCCTGCACTTGGCCACCGCCTCACTGGATTTTGTCGCTGGCTCCTCCAAGCCTCGCCACTTCCCCCCGCCCCCTCCTGGTCTCCTTCATCAGGCCTGGCCTCCCCTGCCCCTCGTGCCCCTCTTTACCCTCTTCCAGCCCCCTCACCTCACCTGGCTGGAGCTGCAAGATCAGCCACTGTTGCTCCCCAGAGATTTATATTTTTATTTCCATCATCTCGCGGGCCGGATTGGACATGCCCACAGGAGATTGACGCCCCTGTCATAGAGTATTTCCAGGAGCCCATCAGGCCCTACTTCTGCATTCTCCCTAGGTGGCACCAGGGCTTGGGGCTTCTGCCCCGTAGGGCATGCCAGGGGGCCCCACGGCCCCGTGAAACTGTCTCATGGCCTCCTCGAGGACTGCGGACCTCTCAGCTGAGAACTGCAAAAGCATCAGTCTGGAATCAAGGTTTGAAAATATTTACTGGAGCTCTGCCCCGGATAGCTGCGACTGAATATAAGCCCCTGGGCTCAGCCTCTTCAGGCATCTCAGGCCAGCCGGGGGCTTGTCTTCACAAAAACGTCACTCAATTGCTGCTGCTCACTTGAGGCCCAGCCACACGTAAAACCTCTTAGCTCAGTGCAGTGGTGCTTTTACCTCACGTTGCCTGGCCCAAGAAGATTACAATCCAAACAACTGCTACCACCATTCGCTCACGGACGACCGCTGTAGAACAGACTCTACCACCCTACTGCAGTTCCCCTGGTGTGCTGCCCCGGGAAGGCAAGATCTCCCACAAGTCACTGGGAAAGAATTCATCAAGAGCTAAGAACCATGGGCTGCTCCATGCCCGTGTCTTTTAGCGCCACAGTCGGTGAGGACACAGCAGCTGGACTGTTGTTTCACAGCATGGCTGCTTCAGCTAACTCTTATGAACTCTGCTCTGAAGACATGTCCTAAGACTGCATCTGCACTAGCTATTTCCTTCCCTCTTCCCATTCCTTGCGTCTCCCCAGCTGCGCCGACCCCATGTCCATTTGGAAGGCTGATGGCTCAGGGGAGAGACAGTGCAGGGGCTAGGGAATGGGACCAAGACTCAGAAGACCTACGTTGTAGCCTCACTTTTTCTGTAAGACGTGGGACCAGATACTTCATTTACCTGTGCCTCTACAGACGGTAGCCGATGAAGCAGGGTGGTGCCCAGGTGCCCATCCTCAGGACAGACTGGAGGAGCCTAGAGTAACACATACAAAAGATTGAAGTACTCACGCATTTACCCACGGATTGGGTGTCACTGCTCCATCTAGCTCTCCCTGTCCCTGAGTGGGCCAGGGAAATATCTGGGTATCCCAATCATCAAGGTGACCACAGAATCCACAAAGAAAACTGACCGTCCCGTGCATACACTTCGGTGTTTGCAGAAGGCAACGCAAGGCATTTCATGCTACTCCCACTTCCAGGGTGAAGTACATCCTGGGTCCTAGTTTAAGCGTCTGTCTATATTGTCCCAGGATAGCTGCATTAATGCAAACCTCCAGGCTGATGCACTGCACTGGTGTAAAAATGGGCTAGCAGGGGCAGGGGCTAACCCTGGTTGCACACCAGTGCAGCATATTCACATGGGGCGGAGGGAGTTGGGGTCGCACTGATTTAGCAGAGGTGTAGCTGCATCAAGGCAAACACCCACATTATTGACGGGTCCTATATTTCTGGAGGTTGGATTTATACATCTGCCATTAACTTGAGCGTACTCAGGGAGCATCCCAGGGGTGGAAAATGGGGCTGACCTGTTCCTTGTCAGAATAAGGATGAAAACAATAGCATTTATCTTGCGATAAATAAATGTGTTAGTCTTTAGAAGTGCGACAGGACTCCTTGTTTGCTTTGCTGAACTAGATTAACAGGCTCCCCCTTTGGAACGTGTCAACAGAAGCATTATTTACTTACAGAGAATTTCCCCCCACCAAAGCACTCAGCTAGATAAACAAGCATTTCCAAGTTTTCCTAGTACAAAGGAGAGAACTGGTGAACACAAATAAAAACTTTACAGCTGCATGATCACGGCATGCACTGAAACCATGTCTGGGGAGAGGATCATTTTCAGACACTGTGGCATGGTGGGCGAACGCCTATGGGAAATCCAGAAACTATTCCAGGGAAGGGCAGGCACATTTCCAGGCACCGTAGGTGTCCCTTCTGGGCTGATGTCAGCTGCAAATTCACCAGTCTGTGGGCAGCTTTAACCTAAGAGATATTTTGAAAGCCCATGTCCCCCATTCCTGAGTGCTCGGAGATATGCTCTAACAATAAGTTGCGGTGACTCCTTGGCCTGTAAGGAAATCAGCACAGTGCCACAAAGAAATGTCTGAAAATCCATAGGAATCATGTGTGGTAAGATGAACTGTGGGTTGAGGAGGAGAAGGAAAGTTTATGTGCATGAGCTCAGAACCAGTTCTATATAATTTAAGGGCAGATTTTGATTGTTTGTCTTGAGATGCCAGCTCATTTCTTACTGATTCAGCTAACTGGGCATTTGATTTCCGCAGGCAGCTAGAAAACACAGGAAATTCCCTGACCCCACCCTAGTGCCTGCCCACCTACTAGACTCTTCAAAAGAAGACTTGGCATTAAGGTTAATCTGAGGTCCCTCACCAGATACTCCTAAGCAAAGTAAGTTGTGGATAAGAGGAAAAGTCCTTTAATGGATCAGTAACTTGTCAAAAGACAGAAAACAGAAGGTAGGCATAAGTGGTCAATTTTCACAGTGGAGAGAGGTAAATAGTGGGATTCCCTAAGGATCTGTACAGGGAAAGCATATTCATAAACAATCTGGAAAAGGGGGTAAACGGTGAGGTGGCAAAATTTGCAGATGATACAAAACTATTCAACATAGTTCATTCCAAAGCTGATTGTGAAGAGTTACAAAATGGGGTGACTAGACAACAAAATGGCAGGTGAAATTCAAAATGTTGATAAATTCAAAGCGATGCACATTGGAAAATACAGTCCCAACTATACATACAAAATGATGGGGCCAGAATTAGCTATTACCAGTCAAGAAAGAGATCTTGGACTCATCATGGATAGTTCTCTGAAACTAGCATGCAGTAGCACACGAAAAAGCTAACAGAAGGTTAGACAGTATTAGGAAAGGCGTAAATAAGACATGAAATATCATAATGGCACTATATAAATCCATGGTATGCCCACACCTCGAATTCTACATGCAGTCCTGTTTGTCCCATCTCAGAAAAGATAGATTAGAATTGGGAAAAGCACAGAAAAAGGGCTGGAAAAGCAGCTTCCTTCTAACACGAGATTAAAAAGACCGGGACTGTTCATCTTGCAAAGGAGATGACTAAACAGTGATATGATACATATCTATAAAATCACAAGTGGTATGGGGAAAATGAATAAGAAAGTGTTATTTACCCCTTCACATAACACAAGAACCAGAGGTCACCCAGAGAAACTAATAGTAAGCAGGTTTAGAACAAACATAAGTACTTCTTCACACAACGCAATCAACTTCTGGAACTCAGTGCAAAGGGATATTACAAAAACCAAAAGTATAATTGAGTTCAAGAAAGAATTAGATAAGTTTGTGGAGGATAGGTCCATCGATGGCTATACATCAAGATGGTCAGAGATGCAATCCTACTTTCCGGGTGTACCTAAACCTCTGACTACTAGAAGCTGGAACTGGATGACAGAGGATGGATGACTGAATAATTACCCTGTTCTGTTCATTCCCTCTGAAGCATCTGGCATTGGCCACTGTCAGAAGACAGGACACTGGGTTGGCTAGACCATTGACCTGACCCAGTATGGCCATTCTTATGTTCTGAGTCCCAACTTCCTGCCCAATTTTGATTTCCCCTCTTAAATCCACCAGAATGTCAGACTAGTCTCTACACTGCATTTGGAATCATGTCATGCTACCTGGATTTCACTCTCCTTTTGATCAAGTGATCACTACAATCCAGATCCATAAAATCATGAGTTTTGCAAATCAAGCACATGGAGAGAACCAACATCAGCACCTTGAGAGGGCCGATGAAGTTCTGTGAGGCTCTTACTGGCTCTCACAAAGAGCAGCATCCTTTACAGGCAGCTGAGTGGCCCTCAAAATGAGTGAAATTTATTTTCATCTGTTGAAAGTTAAAGGGAACCAAAGATCGCTTGCAGCTAATTGCCCTGTACTATTACACCAGGGACCAGATTGGGTCTATCGCTCCCTGGGGCTGGTTGCAACGTAACTCAGTACTCTTATCTCACAACTTCCTCCCATGGAAGGCCACTGTGTAAGGTCTAAGGCCTTGTTCTTGGCTAAGCTTAGGCCTTATTCTTGGGCTAAGCAGTAACAGCCATGTGAAACAGCAGCCGTGAGCTATGAAGCATGTGGTCACATCCTCACATTCCTGAAATTACTTCAAAACAATGTAATCTCAGGCTGATGAGAAGGTGACGCTCTCCTAACGGTTCTTACCACCACCAGATAAAGATAATATTTTTTAGCTGCTTAAAGAAAACTTTGCTTGACAACGTCCTGTCTGGAAAGGCAGAGCTTATCAACATTTGTGGTCCTAAAATCTATGCGTCGTATTGTTTTGTCTTTATGGTCCCCACTTTCCTGTTGTGTATCCAAATGATTTCTGACTCATTCTTTAATGGATTTTCTCTGCTACATAACTAAGTGCCTTATTTAAATCAGTTAAGGTGGTGGGATATGATTGGTTAAAGGACTGTTCCGGCGTGCGCTAGGATTGGTGTTTTGTAGGATATTAGTCTAAAATGATTGGTTAAGGTACAGCTAAGCAGGACCCAATTTTAAACTATATAAACTGGGGTCCAAAAGGAAGTTCTTTGGAACGTAACTCCAGGACACAGCCCCAGATCAGGGCTGCCAGACGTCAACACCCTTCCAATCATACTGTGCAGAAGCTGGAGTCCCCAGATGATCTAATCCTGACTGGGCACCAGGAGAAGTTTGTCTGCATTATTGGGAGTGGTGAGCATTGTATGCATAGTGTGTGTATTCTGTTTTGATAATTTGTCATAAATAAGAATTAAGGACATTACTGTGTAAGGCTCCTTCCCTGGTAAAAGATCCTGCAAACCCGCAGAGAATTATACCCAGAGCCCTACGGATTGGGAAAGGGTGGGTACTTCAGTTAACCAGGTTACACCCGGAGCTCTATGGTCTGGGAATGGGTGACCCTGAGCCCTAAGCTGTGACCTGGAACCTTACAGAATGGGAAAGGGTGGGAGGGTGCCTTAATACGGTTATGCCTGGAGCCCTACAGATTTGGGTAAAGGTGTGCGGGTAACAGATGGAAAGAGAAACTTCCTCTAATCATATCAACTTTGCCTGTGTCTTACTAGTTTTGCTGGAAGTGACAGGTTTCATTCACTCCAGTTCACAGGCATCCATTTTACTTTTTCTTCTCACCCTCCCACCTCTGCAGGGATAATCACAGTCAACACGAGTTTGTACATTTTTCTATAGCTAATTGGTATTACAGCTTTATTTTATAGAAAGATTCTGGTACAAATTACGTTTCAAAATGCTTGACGGAGTTAAGTGGAGCACAACAGTGTTTGGTAACAAATTACAAATAACAAAAGGTGTTTCCCTCCAAATTCTGCCCTTTTCTCCACCAACATCAGTGGGGTCCCAGCAGAGCTAATGGTACTTTTCAGCACTGCAGTATGGTTTTCTTAGAAGGCTACAGGAATTCTCTCTCTGCTGAGTCAGGGGCATTTCAGGGGGTTAGAAGTTACTGGCTTTGTCTTTTTACTTTATTTGTTTTATTCATTTGTTGTCGCCTCATCTTCTGAGCTCCTTTCCCCACCCCTCTTTCCTTTCTGCCTCCAGCAAAATTCCCAACCTGCTTCCCAAAGTGGTACTGTCCATAGAAGAGGATTCTTGCTCTCTCTCAGGAGAGGAAGACCAAGCTGGGAAAAATACCTGAAGTGGAAGACTTGGGACTCTTTGACTAACATCTATATACCTCTCCTGCTTGTCCTGGTGACCTTTCCCCACAAACCAGCAAGTCAGACATTGAGGCAATGCAGTGCATTCAATTTTTCTCTTCTTTCCAGATTTCTCTGCCCACCCACGCAGACACATACACACCTCCACACACATGCGCACTTTCTCTCTCTCTCACACACAATTTCTGAAGCACGTCCCCCCCAGACGTCATGCTAACTGCCAGAAAAGCAAGCACTCTTCACAGCTGGGTTCAGTCATCAGAACCGTGAGGAGCCACTTTCAGCTCTGTGGCACACAGAATAATACACTCACCCATTTTAATTCTCCCCTATGAGCGGCCCCCTGATCAATTCACTGAAGCGTATCCGCCTGCGTATGTCATGCTGACAGCCAGAAAACCAGCTGCTGTTCACAGCTGGATTTAGGAAGCTGAACCATATCCAAGCTTTAACACGCTGTAGACCCACAGATTTTTCACCACCCACCCAGCACCTTGCACTGTCTCTTTACTAGAAGAGTGGCTGGCTGGTACACCCTATAGTTTATTAAGCTATTATATAAAATGCTCCCTGATATTTTTGATATGAAATAAAAGCATATACAGTCTGGAAACAAAATGAGTTGAACATTAACAATCTTATCTCTTAGTATTAAACGTATGGGTTCAGGGAGGACAGACCTTAATAAATAAGTGCCTGACACTTCTAAAGCACCTTTTGTCTCAAAGTGCTTTGCAAACAATGTTTTTTCTTAAAGATATGCTCTAGTTCAAACAAGAATTCATTCAGGGAAGTTCCATGGCCCGTGCTACACAGGAGGTCATACAGTGTTTCTTCTGTTTTATAATCTATGAAGAAAGCTTCAAAGCCTTGCTCAGAAACAGGTGAGTATTGCTATTATGAGATGACATGCAAGGAGTCTGAATGACTTCCCCAAGGCTGCCCAGAAAATCAGTGGCAGAGCCTGGAACTGAGCTTGGCTCACCTGATCCCTAACCCTGTATGTTAACCACTTAAATATCCTCCTGCTTCATAAATTCTTGGAGGGAACAGGGACTATTGGACATGAGACCATCGCTATTAGTATTCAAAGCATCCCTGAAAGTAAAATACACAAGTTTGTCCCATCCTTGTTCGGAACCGTTCTATTTTTAGTCACTCCTTTGAGAGTTCCCCTCCAGGCTTGCCTATGCGACCACTTTTGGTTGGCTGTAACGCCAGTGAAATTGATTTCCAATGAGCTTGACTGAACGAACATGCATTCAAGTGCGAATGCGGACTCACAAAAAACACACTGGCTCTGAAGCGTAGTTCACACTAGTCTGCGTTATATAAAACCAACGCTAAGTATAATTTCAATACAGCAGAAATCAGAATTCCAGGTGCAGTGACCCACTTTTAAAGTAAAATTATTGGGGGAATGGGAGGGAGAGCAGGATATTCACCACTCACCCAGAGCCCAATAAAATCAATGGAAAGGCTCCCACTGCCTTTACTGGGTTTTGGAACAAACCCTATCACTGCGATCCAGCTTAGAACAGTTGAAGAACTATTCTTGACTCATTATCAAGCCTTGTCAGTCTTGCACAGGAAGCGCAGAAACTGAGTGACGCTTGATGACAGACAGAAACCACACATCACCCATTTCACAAAAAGAATAGCTATATGGAAAACCCTGCAATCCAGCATTTAGGGACACGTGGCCTGGAGCTGTACTCCCACGAGTAATGTTACGAACAGGAGTAGCTGAAGGACTTTGAGCTTGAAAATGGTGGTAAAGTACTTTGCTGAAAAGTGAATTGAGGCAAACGGTGCACGAAATATATTTTAAGGGTGAGATTTTCACCTGCTCAGCATTGCCCTAACTCTGCTCCCACTGAAGCCACTGGTAAGACCTTTGATGTGCTATCGAATTGATTTACTGAGTCTACTGCTTTATCATACCGCCCAGTGTTGTCTAATTGCTTCCTTTTGCCGGTCTGTATCCACCTATTGTTTCTTGTCTTGTACATAAATCGAAAACTCTTTGGGGAGGGGCCCTCTTTTCATTCCGTCTTTGTACAGAATTTAACCCACTGGGATCCTGGTCCGTGTCTATGGCTCTTGGGTGGCACCAGAATGCAAATAATAAAACACGCCCACTGATTTCAGGGTGACCAATTCTGAGGGCTTCTGAAAACCCCACTTGAAAGGGATATTTTACTGACACAAACCCTTGTGAGAACAGGACCGAAACCGCAGCTGAGCATTTAGGACATGGGGATGGGGCCATTTTGTTCTGTAGCCTTTATATTCTTTACATGAGCCTGTACGCTTCAGGCATGTATGTATGCAGACAGGGCAGCAAAATGCCTCATAACTAGTAATGGAAAACCAAATTGATCTCATAATCCTTAATACCTCATGAATGGCTGAGCACTTACAATTTCTAAGTTGAGACAGAATCAGAGGGAAATGGCCCCGTAATTTATAATATGAATATGAAACAAAGTGGGACTTTACATTTGAAACTCCAGTATCAACACGTCATTTGATTTACGCTGATGACTCAACCTCTCTCATAAGCTATTTTTCATATTCCTTATTTAGAGAACTTACTCACGTCTCAAAGAGAGCCTGCAGAGTGATGAAGCAAATGTCAGGTGGTGGTGGTAAGAGCTCCCTCCCCAAAAGCTTACTGCCACATTTATGTGGCTCTATAAAGTGGTGCCTACGTATCCCCAAAAGGAATGAGCTAGCATTTCCCTTCCAATTAGCACAGCCCTGGATAAAAAGAGAAGCCCTGAGTCAAATTCCTCCTGGGTGGCACTCCATTGCCTTTCACTGAGTTATGCCCAGAGTGAATTTGGGCTTGTGAACTCCCGATGCCCAGAGTGTTCATTTTAAAATTACAATATTGACAGAGAACCATGTTCATTCAGTTTTGGTCTCCTGAAAACTGGTCTCCAACGGAATTAAAAAATAACTAAAAGCGGGCCACTCTCAGGCCACGACTCCACTGGGAAAAAAAGGGGGAGGGAGGTATTTTTACATCAAGCTAGCTAATGTGATGTAAAATCCCAGTGGAAACCAAGCACAGGTCATTATTACCTTGATGTGGCTAGTCCTGTTCAACTGTAGACCCCTCACCCCCTCCTCAATGTAGTTAGCCAAGATAAAAACAACATTTCCCTAACTCCACTAGAATTTTACAAGGAGATCATGAACTCACTAAAAACACACCTTTTTCATAATGAAAACATAGCCTCGGTGGACCAATGGAAGGCCAGATTAAGGCAGGGGCTGCAGCCCTGGGCCCTGGCCTAAAGGGGGACCTCATGGCCCCCCAAAAATCTGACCCTGGCTAGCTTCTGCTGCCCTGCCCACCTTTGGCCTGCCCATCCAGTCCCTGGGCTGGGTGGTCTGCTCCAGCCCAGCCAGCCCAGGGGTGGGGCAGGAATGCCACGGACTGCAGCCTCTGGCCCACAGCTCCTCCAGATCCTCCACAGCAGCGCCAGGCACAATCCCCTCCCGTCCCCCGGGGGCCTCCCGCAGGAGTGCCAGCCAGGACCCCGGAGCCTTCCTCGGGGCCCAGCACTGGGGAGGGTGGGCAACTTGCCCCCCAGGCAGCCTGGGTCCTCCCTGAAGCTTGATCTGGCCCAAAAATCTCCTTAATCGTTTGATATGAAAAAATCTATTACCACTCTCACCACACACCAATACAGCCCTTCCTTCAAACTAGTTACCAAACATCCACACAAGAGGTCACACAGAAAATTTCACCAACTTTCACCCTTTTAAAAAAACCTTGTTTAGAAAAAAAAGTGGTTGGAAAAAATCGAACAGTTTTCCGAGCCTTTTTCAACACAGCTCAAGGGCCAAACTCAGGGACGGTGAGTGGGAAGCGGGGTTTTGCACTTGCTTACCCCAATGCTCGATTTGACTTGCTATTCACAAGGGCCAAAGCCTGGATTCTCCGAGGGAATAAAATGTACCTACGGTGCTGATGCCGCTCGTTACTGGCACCACGTCACACTGGAGGCGTGGATTAATACCCTGGAAGACAACAGCTTATTTTTACAAAGGACCCTTCTCGCAGCATGCCACAAAATGCCTCACGGAAACACTGCTGTGCTGAAGAGGAAAAAGAAGTTTGAGAGCAATATTTGGAGAGAGGTTGCAACTCAGAGGGGGCGAAGAGCTCCAGAAAGACGCGTAACAGAGCGACCTTCGACTGTGGGGAGTCAAGAGGAGCAGTCTAGGCGTGAGACAGCCGAGTGTCGGAGAACGGAGGTGCAGGGCTGAGCCGGTCCCTGGACCGATGTGAAAACCACATCAGTTGTGAAGAGGATTTGGAGATGGCGAGGAAGCCGATGAAAGTGTTGGAGGGGGGATGGTGCTAAAGAATGAGAGAGTCGTCTGGGTACGGCATTTGGGGATCTCTGGCACTTAGAAAGCTGGTTCTACAGACGTTGCAGCAAGTAGCCTGGGGAAGAGTCAACCAGGTAATAGTGTGGACCCCGAACAGACTAGGGAGAAGAGAGGCAAACAGAGGAACAGCAGTGTCGTCATTCTTGTTTTGCTATAGAACAATTTCTTGGCTTAGTCTCATTCTGTCAGCTTGTAGATGCATTTGCCATGAGCAGAGCGGATTGGACATCCCATTTCCATTTGGGGAGCATAAAATCCTCTCTCTTTATGTGAGTCCCTGGGGCGGGAGGGGAGATCGTGGAGAGGAAAGGGGCGAGTGCACAAAGAACACGTATGGAGTTTTTACAACAGGAGAAATTCAAATGATTGATAATACTGCAGAGCTTTTGAGGGAAGCATCGAGGCATTCAGGAATCACAAGAGCGGGAGGCAGGAGGCTTTATTCCCAGCTTTGGCCCTCGCATCCCCTGTGATCTCCGACAAATGATCGGACATTCTGGGTCTCCGTTTCCTCATCTCTAGGGAACAGAGCTGGCTCCTCTCTCGTAAAACATTCTGGCTGCCTCTGACAGAAGCTGCTGTTGAGGCAATGAGTTATTACTAATACTTACACTAAGGCCAGAGCCACAGACTGCAGCCAGTCAGGACAGAAGCAGGAACAGCTGCACAGCGAGGAATGGATAAAATGGGGCCCAGATGGGCTCACCCATTACCCCAGCACCCCACTAGACCTGTGCAGAAACCTCCCCCACCCTCAGCACACTAGAGGCTATGTCTACACTTACTAAAGTTAGTTCGAATTAGTTAATTCAAACTAATTTTAGTTAGTTCAAATTATGTTAATTCGAACTAGCAAATTTTAGTTTGAACTAAGCAAGTGCCATGTATGGTACTTGCTTAGTTCGAATTAGTCAATTGCATTAAGGTCAATGTGCCGGTCAGTTCGAACTAAGCGCTTAGTTCGAACTAACATGGCCACATTGGGTTAATTCGAACTAACTAGTTCAAATTAACCGTTAGTTCGAAAAATATAAGCGAATTTATTCGTTCAAATTAAGGAAGCCCTTAATTCAAACTAATGAAAGCCTAGTGTAGCCATGGCTTAAATTAGTCCAAATTAAGCTTCCTTAATTTGAACTAATTTGCCAGTGTAGACATAGTGCTCCCCACTGCCACATGGAGCCAGCCAAAAACAACTGAGACAGGGACCTCTGGACTTCCAGCTTTGACTAGATTTTCTCAACCCCAAGCAGATGGCCCCAACTCTCCCCATCTCTTCACCTTAACGTCACTCCACACCTGTCTCTCCTACCCTTCTCTCCCCTGTCCCTAACCCCATTTCCCTTTAGTTTAGCCCTCTCCACCAACACAAAAATCCTGGAACTAACATGCCCTTTGCTGCTGGTACATTGTTCATTCTACTCTGGGCCTGTTTAAATGATAAGCTCTTTGTGGCAAGGATCCCTGGTTTTCTCTGGTTTGTACCATGCCTAGCAGGACAGGACCCCTGTAATAAACACAAAAAGGGATTTTCATGTGTGTCGTTATGGTCGCATGCAGTTCATCGCCTCTTTACCTTTAGGATGCGCTGTTAAGTGGATGTGCAGCTTTTTCTGGCTGGGCCCGTTAAAGTTTCATATGCCACGTGCATAGCAAGTGTATAAAGACAGCGCCAGAGGGCATGATATTTTAATTGAGTGTCTGATCTCCTGATTGCACATTCTGAGGCCTTACCTTTCAACTCAGGAGTGGCGCACAGCGAGCATGGAATATTTTATCCCATTTAGCCAGCTGGCAGAAAGAAGCAGTTACGTGTTGTTAGATGAGTTCTTTCAGCATCTTACACAGGCACCGGTTCAAGCTTAGAAAGGGTGGTTTTATTCCTTAAGAACTCCTAAAAATGCAGCGATTACTTCTCCTTCGCCCATTTTCCCAATGGCTCAGCCATTTTTGCTTTACAACCCTACATCTGAAGAGACAATATTCTCGCAGTCATGGAAGTCAAGATACAAAAGATCTATTAGGGCACTTAGGTTACTTCAAGCCGACCTCCCAACTACTTATTCTGGATTCAGCTTCCACTAGCCTGGCCTGAACCTCCTGTTGGGTTTTTGTCATTTTTACCCATTCCTCTAGAAGAAATCCCATACTGCAGTCAGTGGTGTCTGTAATGTCTCGTAAGAAATTCCTCTTTGGAGGAGGGTGTTAGAGATGCATGGATCTCACAGGATTTGGAAGTTCTTTAAGGGAGAAAAAACCTTTTCAGTCTGATTACTTAGTGAAAACAGCGTAGAGTGTTGAGCCAGAAAGATCATAAGGGTAACTTCATGGCGATTGCCACTTACAGCTGGGTTCTGGACATGTAATGGCTCAGAGACATGTGGTTCAGTTTTCTTAAAGACAATTACTTTTGGGACCTCCTGCTGGCAGCCCAATTGCTTTTCCTCTCTCCTTCTTCAATACATCTGGGGTTCCCATAAAAAGATCATTTGTGCCGTGCAGGGTAGGGAAAGCATTTTCGTAACGGACTCGTCGCAAAGTAAGGCAAGCGGCATTTTTCAACAGTTTTTCTTTTATTTTGCACTCCATAAAAACATTTCAGTTTTTCTTTCACATTCACAAGATCTTCAGGAAATTATTGCTATTTCCCATATAAAAACAAATACAAAAAAAGTCAACAGACGCCACAGCAGCACGGACTGAACTCTCCACAGACACAGAAACTCAACACAAAAGACAGTCGGTCCCTTGTGAGACAAACAGTTTCACCAGAAGAAATGTTAGGTGGAAGGGACCATACATTTGACAGCAAGCCATATAACACTGAACAAGACCACTTTTCTGGACATAGTACGAACCAGTAACACTCTGAAGGGGTCTGGGCAGGGACTTTAAATTCCATCAGTTACGGTTTCAATGGATGGAAGAGTAACTTTGAGGAGGGGTAGGTAGATGTTCAAGTATTACAGGGCAGTTCTTAAATAATAGGGGAGACTAGTTGGTCAGCAAGATAGCCTGATCACTTCATTTAAAGTCCCCGGTTCTCTGCGCTAGAGAAAAGCACATACAGTACAAAGGCAAATGCAGAAACACAGGAAATGTCATACCTGAACAGGTCAATGGTCCATCTAATCAATGATCTTATCACAGAGCGTGACCAGTGCCTGATGCTTCTGAGAAAGGTGAAACCCCCCCTCTAATGCCCCTGATTCTGCAACAATGAAGCCACAAACGGAAATTTCTTCCTAATCCCAGTTACCGATCAGATTAATCCCTGACACATGAAACAAACTACAAAGAAAAAAGCAAAACTGCGATTTGAGGACTGGCCTCCCACGTCATTTCAAGGATTGTGCTTTTCATTTGACTTTCTCTTCCCTGATACAGCTGTGTATTGCTTACACTTTAAACAAGGCTGTTACATTTTTTAAAAGAAGAGACAGGAACCAAGAGCCAGTTGTATATGTCTGACCCTTTTACATGGAAGGGGTTCCTATTGTTCCATTGGGATCTGGAAGTACAGTAGTAATTGCACACTATTAAAAACTTAGAAAAGCCTGTGGGTTTGTTTTTGTTTTAAAAAGAGGATATTAAATCCAGAAAGCCAGCCTCCATACACCACTTTTGTTTGTCGTCAGTGTCCATATACACAAGTTATCACCCACTAAGACTATTCCGTTTTGGAATAAATCAGTGAAGCCTTCTGTATTGCACGTTCATGAAATGTTCTTACTGGAGTCACATTTGGTATCCAAGGACCATATTATCTCTAATTTCCAACAGGGTTTTAGCATGATGTAGATGCAGTAATAGGACTAAGTTTTAGCTGATGGACAGGAGAATGAATGGGCACAGAATTCAAGACTGAGGTAGGGAACTTGTAACATGAGCCTTCAAAGTTTTTGCTTAAAGTCAGTTCTTCTGCAAAAAAAGACACCGCTTCCCTTTTACAGGAGGCAACAGGGGGGCTGGGCGTGGAAGACAGGATCTCTGACTCATACTGCAGTAACTGGCCCATGAAACCAAAGTTTGGTGAGATCAGACTCCTACGTTGTTTGATGTAATCAAATGCCTCCTCCAGGCGGAACTTTTTCGTTTTCATGAGATAAGCCATGCAGATGGTGGGGGAGCGTGAAATTCCGGCTTCACAATGCACCAGGATTTTGCCTCCAGCCCGTCTCACGCAGTCTGGAAAGAAATAATTCATTACAGACGTCAGCTCTCATTACAGATGAGAAGGATGCTAGAGTACCCATTCCAAGTGACGTCGGAAACAAAATGCGGCATCTAGAAGAAGCCATATGTCCAGTCATCCAGAAGGAGTCACCTCCCCCATTATGTGATACATAAACAATTCATGATCAAGAAGAGATTAAACAAAAAGCAGAGAGGAGTCTGAATCAAAATTCAGATTGGAGTTGTCCCTTTGTTTAAGGATGTTTGGTTCTTGGGGACAGGATGTGTTGATTTGGCTCCACCTCTAATTTTAAGAAGTATTTTCCCTTCTCTTCTGCAAAATTTTTTCAACAAATTCTCTACAGAGAAAACATGGAAAGTGCCAGCAATTCCCTAGGAACCAGAACATTGTATTCATTCAGCTTTGTGGGACAGAGTTTGGTACCCAGCAGTAATTTGTATGGTGATGCCCTTCCACCTGCTATAACATTTTCTTTTTTAGTTATCAAAGTCATCAGTGGGCGGGCCCGTTGTGCAGTGCTCGCTCAGACAAAGCTGCCGTTACGGTCAGCGTGTGGCTCGCTTAGGCTAGTTTTATTAGTCAGGTTCACTTGGGCAATTAGTATTTTCGGAAATGAGGAACATGAACCTCGCTTTGATTTTGAGAGAGAATATTACACTTGTTTTCCTTCATTTGACAGCTGTTGCAAAAAAACTAAAACCCTCCCCAAAACACCCAGGTACAAACTCTCTTAAACGGTCCCAAGCTAAAAGATAGAAAGTTACTGTGTCTGCAGTGGAAATGTTTCAACCCCTTTTTGGAAATCTCTCAGCAAGCTGTAGAACTCCATGGGCGAAGACGCATAATTTTGGGCTCATCTACAGAGCAAAAGCAACTATTATAATACAAAACCAGGGGAGAAATACAGCGCCATAGCAGAGCTGTAACGGTGCATGCAGAGCCAAACTTTTGTATAACCTGGCTGGGTCATTGCTGTCCTATAGCAAGATCTAACACAGGTTCTCAGGCAACGGGAAATACCATCTCTTTGCCTGCCCTGGGTGTTTTTGGTATCTCCTCCCACTTGCCCCCCCCCCCCCCAGCTTGATTCCAAGCGGCTTCCACCACAAAATGCATAATAAATAGTATAACATCTCTAATTATAGCCCAGTTACTTGGACTTAAGTCAGGATATAAATGGCTTGTGCAAACTACCATTTTCCACATCAGGAGGCACTGAGGTTCCTCACACAACACAATTATTGTTATCAGATTAAAGAAAAAAATGCTTAAAATAAACTCCTTCCATAAAAATCTAGTTTTAAAATAGAAATTCTCTGGTCAGGCAGCTTGAGAAATATGTTCCTGATTCCCAGTTTACTGAGAAATGGAGCATAAGTGTGGGCTTTATACATGGCCCTGAAACCACACAAAAAGCCCTTTTGTTTTCTGGTGAAGGAACAAATCCATGGCAGTTGGTTACATTTAGCTGTAGTACAATATAATATAATGTCCTGGACCCACCAGAGAAATCTACAACACCCACCATGTTTTAAATCCAAAGGAAAACCAAAAGTTACGCCATCCTCAATGTGTTTGGAGAGTTCTAAGTGACTCACCCTTCTACAAGTCGAGGGGGGAAAATAATTAAAAATACCCTTCCTACTGATTGTGGTGAACCGGAGTTTCCCTGAAAACATGCAAAAAGCCCCAAAAGTCATCAGCACCAGAAAGCAATCAGAGATGCTAGAAATGTATTTTGCAACCTGCAAGCTACCCATTTTCTTTAAGAGTCACTTGAATGGCCAAACTAAACTGCCAGCCACAGACAGGCAGAAAGAAGAAACTTCATAATCAAATACGTGATTCCCCCATCTTCCTTTCAAACTATTGATAGCCACCCTTTTCTGATGAGCAGTACAGTTTCCACCTAGCATTAGAGACATCTACTCTGTGCTTTACAGATGGTTTTACATCGTGCTTTCCTTTCGTAGTGCTCCACAGAGGCCACGTATACACTGATGGCGCAAATCCGCTGATCCGCAAATCAGGTCAATCTTTCCAGATCGACTTAATGGTCCAGTTAAGACCAGCTAAGCCGATCTGGAGATTGACTTAATAAAACCACCCCTCCAGTGGCATAGCTGTGCATCGATGGGGACACATTTCTCGTTGGCGCAGTATGGTGACGATGCCGTGCTGAAGAGGAGCTAGGACGTCAATGGGAGTTATGCTAGCTATTCTGCATAGCTTGTGGAACTCCAGTCGACTGCCGCCGAATTTCACCACCAGCGTAGACCTCACCTGAGTTAATTACCATTCTATTAACCCTATTTAGGTGTTAACTGCCATACTATTAACCCTATTTCGGTCTAACTAATATCCTATGAGTGGGAGGGGAGGTCTGGATCTTCCAGCAGGCCTCCCAATTTCATGCAAAATAGGGTTAATTAAAAGCGAAATTTAATGGCATGTCTAGAGAGAGAGAGCAGGTCAGCTGACTTGGGCTTGCAGTCCATGCTGAAAAAATGCTGTGTCGATGTTCAGGCTCATGGTGGGGCATAAGCTCTGGGAACCTGTGAGGGTGAAGAGTCCCAGAGCTTGGGCGAAAATTGACCCAGCAATTTTTACTCATGCAGCCCAAGTCCCTGAGTCCAAGTCAGCTGACCCAGGCCAGTCCCAGATCTTTTACCCCCGTGTAGATACAAACTAAGTCACTAAGTGCCTGTCTACATGTAAAATGCTACAACAGCTGGCCTACTGAAACCGTGTCGCTTTAGCACTTTCGTGTAGACACTACTGACGCCCATGGGAAAGGTTCTCCCACGAGTGCAGGTCACCCACCTCCCGGAGAGGCGGGAGCTAGGTCAACAGAAGACCTCGTCTGTCAACCTAGTGCGGTCTGCACCAGCGCCTAGGTTGGCGTAATGTTGCTGCTCATGAATGTGGGTTTCTCCACACCCCTCCCTGAGGTCCTTAAACTGATCTAATTTTCTCATGTAAACCAGGCTTCAGTAATCAAACCATTTCAAGGAGAAGCAAGGCCAAAATGACTCTGCAGTAATGGGAAGATGCTGTGTTTGGGCAGCACCTGCCCCAGTGGGGTCCTTGTCCATGACTGGAGCTCCTAGGGAGTCTTTTAATACAAAATAAATAAATACATAATAAATTAACCCTGCATTCATTGGGAATCATGGGCCTGATCCAAAGACAAAGAAGTCAATGGGAGTCTTTCCATTGGCTTCAGTAGCCTTTGGACAAGGCCCGGTGTGTAGAGGACACCCCATATGAAAGCCAGAAGGAAGAGATGGGAGTAGCGTGGCAACCTTCTTTTATTGTGCTGAAATTACATGTGTGCTTCCTGCAGTCTATAGACACCTAAAGAAAGCTCATTTAACTATCTTCAGCACCTATCCACCGCCCCTACCCTAGACATGCCTGTACTGTGCAACTTGATGTCATGGAGTTGCCTTGTCCCATCTTCCCCTAACAAAGGGCAAATGTAAATAACATTTATCTTCAAATTCTGCTCTTTCTGCACAAATCTGGAAATGAGACAAGGGAAGAAACTATGCTTCCAGTCCATGTTTTCCTGATTTGCCTGTCTTAAATTCTTCTTAGGGTGAGAAAAAAAATATTTCTAATTTTATACATGGTTACAATAAGCTTGGGCGTTTGCAATGACATCTGGGAATGTGTGAAAACAGTGTGTGCTTTCCTTTTTTGGGGGAATGTGTGTAAATTAGTTGCCACATTTAGCTAGGAAAGATCTTTTAAAAACAAATCTCATTTATAAGAAAGAATGCAGTTTTCCTTTTCGAAAGTTATTTTGTTTGCCAATTCCATATGGATTTTACACATAAATCTAGAGTTAGTATTTAAACAGCGATTTGCACATTCAGACATAGATCAAGATGTAAATCTAGTTTTTAGGTGTGTTGTCAAGTGGTTAGACAAGAGAAGATGATCAGATTGCTGGGTTTTACTCCTAACTTTACTACTGACTTACCATGAAACCTTAAACAAAACCCTCAACCTCTCCATAGTTCAATTTATCCATATGGGAAATCAGCATAATAGTTACCTGCATCGTGGTCCCATTGAAAAACACTTTGAGTTCCTTAGCTGAAAGTTGCTATCCAAGTACAGAATACTTGTTTTTTTTAAAAAAAATTCAGTTACTCTTTTTGATAAAGGAGACTATCTATACCTACCGATGAAATCGATGGCTTCCTCGAAATGTGAGCTGATGTCCGCCATGTGACTGTCCTCCACTGGGATCCATTTGTAACAATACTGCTCTTTGAAGGACTCTGAACTTTTCCTGGAGACGTTGAGCAACGCTGTGATGTGCAGGTTGGCTAGGAACTCACACTTGGAAGCGTGATAGGCACTGCCAAGGTAAAGGAAAGGCAAAATTTCAACTGGACCACCCTGGAAGACAAAGACAAAAATACATTATTTTCCTCCCTTTTTTTCCTCCTTTCTCCAACATGAGTTTTGTCTTAAGTCACAGCAGAATTATTGAACAAAGAAATTCAGCAGTGCCAGCGTGGGTGTCTGATGGTTTTACTAGATACTGGCCAGTGAATCAGTGTCAGGGCAGAAAGAGCCCACATAGAAAAAGGTTTTCATTTTCTTGTCCACATCTGTAAGCGACGAAATCATTTCCAGCCCACTCGCGCGCATGATGTTTCCTGCTTCCTTTAAAGTGCTTTGCCTTAGAACCCACCCAAAACGCTTTCATATGTGAAGCTAATTTCCCTGGAGCTTTTTTGCTGAGACAAAAAGGGAGCAATTTCAAAGCAGTGCACAAAAGGTGTGCACAGAAAGCCGGTTAGTGCTTTCAATGCAGGGCTTGGAACCCACGCACACAAAGTAGGTTAATAAAAACCTCACAGGATCCAGTTTGTCACCAGAAAGACCAAACAAAACCCCACACACAGACTTCCTGATGCCTAGATAGTTGTGAGTGTTTATTGTATGGTTGCTTTGAAAGCAAACCTGAAAATATAAATGGGCTTAAAAGTAAAGCACCTTTTTCACCCACACCTCAGGAAGACTTGCACAGTGACAGCTGGTGTCTGTTTGCAGAGCCTCCCCCGACCTCAGTGACAAAGCTTGGCTTAGCTGCCTCCATTTCCTGCACGCCTGTAAAAGCAGTAACATGGAGGCAGAGAACTCTGCCGCGTCATCACACACTCACTCCTGCTGCTCTGAGCCGCCCACGGCTCTCTGCCACCTGAGATGTAATCTTTTCCCTCTTCCACTAAAGGAAGTAAAGACTACACAAGGGGGAGGGGAACAAACCCAAAACACAGCCTGACAGCTGAGAAGCCTTTCCAAGTGACTAGATTCGGCAGGTAACTTTCCCATCGTGTGTTCAATGCGCAGCAGCAAAGCTGAAAGGCACGGCCTTTGCAATATGCTGAATACCTGCCTTGATCTGGCTTTTAATGCTGATATTCGGCACATGCTGGGAAAGCAGCTGGAATCTGAGGCCTTTCCCTTTGCAAGTCATCTCGAGAGACCATTCGAAAGAGTACCTTTCCGTAAATGTTTTGTTCGGCAGTATAAAGGAACGAACATTCTCAGCCTGCTCAGGACAAAACTGGCCTCCAGGTTCAAAAAAGGGGAACCCTAATGAAAGAAACCATCTTGATCTCAGATTGAGAGTTCCAAACAGAAGCGGGTATGTTTGTGGGATGTCAGGATTTCCCCGAGAGAAATCCCACGAGGAGGAAGCACCTACCCTGTGTTTCCTCATCACAGAGAAACTGATATTCTAAAGAATGTCCTATTCACAGAATACTCATATGAGTAGCCCCATCGATTTCAGCCAGGCTATTCAAGGGTCCATTTCAAGAAGGTGCAAGGCACCCTCATGTCACACTGGTGACTTGTGCCTGTTAAAAAGAATATAAATCTATTGTAGATTGCAGGAGTGGTTTGTTGCATGTCATACAGAGGACAGAAAAGCACTGGAGATCAAAGGTAGATGCATCAGTCCTTAATGGCTGGGAATATATGCGACAGTTCTGTCCTTGCCCTGCTTTAAGATTTAAGTCCCCTCGCACAACATTTATTGCTTAAGACCTTTGAAAAGGAAAGTGTCCTTTCGCTGTAATGTTCCTGCCAACGTAATAAGAAAGTCAACAAAATATAATATTCGTGCTAGTTTTATTGGTTTGTGGTTTGCCTTGTTTTCACAACATTAGTACAAGGTACTACAGAGTAGTATTTGGAAGGGCTCCTTGCTTGACATTTGGAGCTTGAAGCAACAATAGCTTTTTTATGGTCTACTCTCCATCAAGGACTATTGCGTGGCCCTAGTACGGGGTCTGCAGATATTTGAGAAGGTAGATCTATAACGGACACATCTTTCATTTGTGATCTACTTAAGGGCTTTACTTAAAGAGACTCTTGACTAGCAATATCTCCAAAGGAGTGGCCACAGGTTATCAGATCCAGGGTTAATTGCGTCTCAGTACAGGAAAAACTGATGCGTCAAAATATTATTGTCCCAATATACCACAAAGACTACCTTGCACATCTTCTGGATTTCCTTTTTTAAAAAACGAGACAGTATTTTGCTATTCCTCCCCCCATTTCTTGGAATCAGAAAAGGCTCTCTCTCTATAGGCTCGGCCCTGTACCACTGAAGTCTGGTGGCTGCTGTGAAAATATTGTGTGCCATACACATTATATCATCATAAATGGTTAGATTCTAAGGTAACTAGATTGTAAATTTTTGGGACCTTTTCTGTAGGAGATGGAGGCCGTACCTTGCAAAGAGGACGCAGGATTCCCTCACGCTTTTAGGCCCCTAAGAAATAATCTACAACTAGTCTAAACCTCAGACAGGGGCAAACGCTATGTGTTCTCCTTACCCCTCTTTCTCCCCATCATTAGTTGGATCTTTTTGAATGGGTTTGCTCTGTTAAGTGGTATTTGTAGGCTCCAATCCTAGTCTCAAATCTTCAGCATTTAAGACCCCATGAAAACAGGAAAAACCACAGCCCTACACTTTGACAGCATCATTGAAACCTCAGAAGAAAATAAGAGAATGAATTGTCAATTATGACAGGAAGCCCCTAGAAAACGTCAAAGTGGTGGAGGGAGGAGGGATAGGGGAGAGTTATTCACAGCTTCCTCTAAACACACCTGATCATAAGCTGGTTTGTGATTGGTGTTTTGTTTCTCACAGAAGCTGTTGAGGTTTCTCTCTGTTTCATTTCTCTCTGGGGTAATGGGTTTTACATCTACGCAGCACTCAGGATATTGAGAGTAAAAGGTTTCATATCCCCCTAGGAAAAAACAGAGAAAGAAAAACATGAATTTTCAGGTTTCTGAGAATGTAGTCAATTAAGCTGGCTCAGACGTTAAGCTTTAGGAGTTTCAAATAAATCAGAATACCGTATAATAAATGATCAGCCCCATGGAGTGTTCCACAACAAAGAAAGTTCCATTCAGTAAGGGTGTTTGTTTAAAGAGGCTTTGTGCTCTCAAAGAAAAATTTCACTCTAGCTAACAATTATTAACTTGCTATAAAGCTGATGGATACTGATTAAAGCCATTTGTGAATGTAAATCTGTTGGATCTGGAAAATCTTAACCTCATGAGGACTAAATATTTAACATTTTACAAACGGGCATAATTTCTAGCACTTGCAACAGAAAAGGAGATTGCTATATATAGTTTTCATCCTCTTTACATCAATTATTACTCTATGCATTGTCACAACATAATAAATCCCAACTATTTGCATTTTATATACGATTATAAGCACATAGGTGTTTGCACTCTGACGATTATTTACACAATCACAAGGGATTGCAAGTTAATGAAGACGTTTCAGATGACATCGATCCATTAAATAACAGCCATAAAACTTAATGAAATCCTGTGATAGCCTTTGACAACTGGATAGCCCCATGTGAGCTATTCTGCATCGTTAACTACAGTGTTTGTTATCTTCCCTGAATTGCTAATGAAAAGGAATTAATCCTATTATTGCTTTGCAACTCAAAGTTTGTCATCAGCTGAAGTGTTATCTCTTTCACCACCACGAATATTCTGCACATCACTTTCAAGCACGAACGTGAAAAACAGATGAGGCAGAAATGCTTCCAAAGTCATTTTTGTGCTTTATGAATTGCACCTTTCAGTGAATTTCCAGAAAAAGAAAAAGGACGAATAAGTCTTAACAGTAAATTTAGTAAAGTAAATAAGGCCCCAAGACCAAATACATGCAAGATATGCTTAGCTGACTTGAAACTGTTTAAATAAATACTACTATACTATGTCGGTACTGGGTGCCATATTAAAAGAATTCCTCAGAAATGAGAAAGTGCTCAAGTTTTGAATGACAATCACACAACTGGATGTAGTAGCGACCCAAATAAAGATACAGTTATGCTGTCATTTGTGTCTTTGTGTCTTAGACGGATGCGGATGCAGCGTTTGAGCAGACATATGGCGAAATTCATACTGCTCTTAACAACATAGGGTGCTGAAGGTGCAATATTAAAGGCCTGATCCAAAGTCCACTGAAACCAGTGGGAGCCTTTTTCTAGTTACTTGAATGGGCCCTAGAAGGGTAGAAAGTCCGTCCATCATTCAGAACCTATACTGTTACAACTACCCCAAGAGAGCGCAGCCCTTCAGTAAAACGTACAGACTGCCACGCAAGTACGCAGGGCAAGTCAATAGGTTAGAAGGCAAATAAATAAAATACGGGGCTTTAAAGAGGCTAATAAAACAATATCCATGGCAAATAGCATTGGCTCGAAGAATTGCAAGCTCTCAAACATCCACTACCCTGCTTTGAAACTGCCTCTCAGAAACCCCACAATCTCCATCTATGTTTTGATCAGTTTCCCTTCGTCTTCCTCCTGACCTCGTGTAGGAAGAATTTCTATTATTTATATATTTTAACTGTTATACCCATTTATGACCTCTTGTTGTTTTCACTCTTGAATGAGCATAGGAAACGCACCCGAGAGAAATCTATATCTGTTGTCAGCAGACACGGATTTCTCTCAGGCAGATTGTGCGTGCAGCAGGCAGTGGTTAATTGCAAGCCTTGGGGATTGGGATATTTGCAGGCCATTCTTAAAATGAGTCATCTTCTTCTCATCTGGTCCTTCAGCTCTCTCTTTCTCCCTCTCCCCACTCATCCTAACTTCCTTGAGGTCATTTCTCCAAACACTAGATTGCTCATCACAGTGAAGCACAGCACAGCTCAGCTCTCTGCTTTCATCAATAATTAATATAATTCTTGTCATGTTAAGATAGTACCATGACCCAATGATTTATTATTTTGCCCTTCTGTGATCCCCTTCCCGTCTCCCCCACACACCCAGAGGCACACTTCCCGGAGGGCTGAACTAAGTAAAAAGAAACTGCACCTACAGACATGGAAGATCTGACACACTGAACTCCTAAAGCTAATAGGTAAGGGAAGCTTTTTTAAAAAAAAAAAAAAAAAACAACCTGAGGCATGATGTTACTCAGCACTAAAAGCAATTCCTTCCAGAATCGTGCACAGGACCGTGATTAACTGACAAGAATTCTGACTCATCCCTCTATCTCACCATAATTCCCTGGGTCAGGTCCCAATTAGCCACACGGTCCCTCTGTGGTGAGTGCCCCCTCTTCAGACCACACCTTTGAATGGGTGAACAATGATGGGAGAAAGCTTTAGGAATTTCTCTCTCTTCCGGCTCTTTGTGTGTATGTCCTCACACTACAGTCAGATGATTTTTGAACAGAATGTGAAACATATCCTGAGGCTTTTGGACAGCCAGCCAACCTACCAAAGCCAATGACAGCTTTCGGGATAGAACCCCTCCAACGATCAACACCAGGGATTAGACAGCAATGTTAATGTTGCAGAAAACAACATTAACCTGTTTTCTGATCGGGGATCACAGAGTTTCAAAAGTAATTCTTGTTTTCCCGGCATTTCAGAAGAGGGCATCTCTCAGAACCACAGTGACCGCCAAGGGCTGTCTCCCCATTGAGCCAGCCTGTCTTGTTTCAAACCACACCATTTCCTAAGACTTCTACGTGTTGTATGTTCCTGTGTGGTCTCAAGCTTACACTGTGTTTTTGCTGAAGTGAAAATTAAATGAGATTGGGGGGAGGAGGAAGGTCTGTAGTTTTACTAATTAACTATTTTTACATCAATGGTTGGCCTTTCATACAGACATTTTGCAATAAAAGTCCTGCATTTTACTCTTCCTCAGATATATTAAGTATCCCACAAATACCACTTCAAAGTGGGGGGTCAGTGCATTACAAAGGAGAAGATGGTCTTGTGGTTAAAACACAGAACTGAAAGTAAGAAAATCTTGCTCTTTTCCCAGCTGTGACACAGACCTACTGAGTAACCTTGGACAAGTCACTTAACATTTATCTCACAGAGTTGCTTGAAAGCTTAACTCAGCATTTGGAAAAGGGAAGAGGACGTAATATTACTACATATTCCTATCTCAGACTGCGAGGGCTTTTCTTCAGCCTTATATCATACACCTATGACCAGGGCAGCCCAAGGGGTTTTGGCTCCCTAAAAGCCTATGATTTTGGCACCCCATACCCTACATGTTATAAGAAATAACATATGTAAAAAATTCTCTTGCATCTAACCACCTAGTTCACCTATATGGTTAGGCCGGCCCTGCCTACAACTCAAGCAACCAATACCCCTCTCTGTTGTGTGGTGTTCTTTACACGATGCCCAAGTTGCAAGAAGACTATGTGAAAAGGACTGATCAAATTACACTGTGGCCACTAAAAGATGACACTTCACCCTTACCAAGGGATATATTCTCAGGTTTGCAATTGACATGAAAACTCCGATTTACAACTTCTCCTCTACTCTACTCTCCTACATGCCCTAGTTTCTCAGCATTGCTGCAATTACTTCTTTATTCACTGGGAGGGTCTTTGTTTTAAATTTCTCCTTGAGATTTTCCAATCCCACCAGGAGAAATAAAGTCTTTGACTGTAATGGAAAACTGCAGCATGAGAGCTGCAACGCAAGCCTACAAGATGAAGAGCAACTGAAAAAGAGTGGGACAGAGCATCTATTTCTTTACATGGATTCCCTCAGCCTCTTTACTAACAGCCTAGCGGAGAGCACAGACAGACTGGCTGAGAAAAAGAGAAGGAAACAGCAAGGGTACAAGGAGAAAAGAGTTACAAGGAGAAATGAAGGGTAAGAGGGAGCTGGGCGGCCAGAAGAAAGGGTTGATTGCTCATTTTTTATTGTTTTGTGACCCATGCATTACACAAAAGGAAAACAAAACAGCAATGAAAAATGCTATAAATAGTCATTGGAAGTATCGATGACATCAGCCATTAGATTGTCACCCTGGCGGATTATTGTGGGCCCCAGAGACCCAGGAGATGTTTAGCGCTGTTCTTCACAAATGACTTGGGTGTTCTCTGCCATGCTGCGCACTGGAACAGATCGCTTTGGTTTTCAGTTACACTCAGGAGGAAAACACCCTTTCCCTTTGGTGGCCGGGGGGAGATACTTTCCTCCATTTTAAAGGGTTTCAGACACTTGCAGCAGGGCCCAGCGAGAGAACCCATTATTCCCTCTGGCTAGATTTAAATATCCCACGCACTAATAACAGCAAGGTTCAGGTTGATGGCTCCCATTCATAACCCTGCTACAGCCACCTGATACCTGGAAATGAACCCCCCCCCCCCCCCAGTCTTCAGCCACCACCACATCAGCCCCTTAACTCGGGTCTAGGGCAGAGACAGACATCAAGCCGGCCTCTGTCAGGGCTGGATTTGCAGGGTGGGGCAAACAAGTGACATTTAATTCCAGCCCGATCTCCTGGCTGCCCGCCCCAATAAACGTGCGTAAAATGCCGGTCATTTCCCAAGCCAAGGAGTTGATCTTTCTCTCTGTGCCTATTGCTCTGGGGGCCCGACTGGTAGGGAAGTAACCCAGTCTGACGAAGTAGGATTTTCTCCCACGAAAGCTCCAGCGATAAATGTGTTAGTCTTTAAAAGTGCCACAGGACTCCGGCTGGACTAGACTGACCCGGCCCCCCCTCTGGAAGGAGCCGGCTCATTTTTCTCCCCCACTCCCTCCCCTTCCCTCATTTGCTGTCTCTACCCCCCATCCCCTCTGTCTATCCGTCCGCCCCAGTCCCCGGACCTTTCAAGAAGCAGACCCTGGCCCCGCTCTCGGGCAGGCTGGACAGCAGCGCATCGAGGACGATCTGGGCCGTGCTCTCCTTCTTCAGCTTCTGCCAGTGGCCGGTGCCTTGATCCAGGACGACGACGGCCGGCAGCGTGCCTTCCCCCGGCAGCAGCAGCCGGGCTCGGGCCGCCTCGTCGGGCACCACGAAGCGCAGCGGCACAGTGCCGCCGCGGGCCCGGCGGATCACCACCGAATTGAGGTTGACGTTGAGCGCGCCCCGCAGGCGGGAGGCAGCGTAGGCCAGGTAAGGTCTGCAGTCCAGTACCAGGCAGCCGGCGGGCTCCTTCCGCAGGAGCTTCCGCAGCTGGCGGCAGTCGAGGGCCGTCACCTTCATCGCCGGCAGCGGATCGGCCTCGGCGGGCTTGACTGGCGACGGGACCCTCCGCAGGAGGGGACGCGCGGCCGCTCCTCTAACGCCGCCGGCTGCTGCTGCTGCGGCGCGCCCGGCTCTGCGCTCGCATGTCGGTGTCCGGCGGAGCAGCAGGGGATTCCGCGCGGCGGGGAGGCGATTTATCTCAATGGAACTGGAACGCTGGCTCCTGACGGCGCTGCCCATAAAAGGAGAGTGACGTCAGCGGCGTTCCAAAGATGGGCAGCCCCCGCCCCCGCCCCGCGGGGGCCACGACCACTGAGGCGGGGCGGGGGGAGGAGAGCCCTGCACTGCGCGCCCCGCCTGGCGGGCCTAGAGGAGGCCGAGGCCGGGAAAGCAGGGGCGCTTCTCACTCAGGGTTAGTCACTGGCACAGCAGGAAGTTGAAGAATGGCTCAAAACTCCGCCAGTCAGCAGCGCTGCGGCGCCCCGCACTCGGCCAGGAAGCCTGGGGGGTGAGGGAGGAGGAAAGGGGCCGGAGGAGGAAGGGGAAGGGGGGTGGAGTGGAGGGAGGAGGAAGAAGGGGGGCAGAGGTGGAGGAGAAAAGTGGGGGAAGAGAGGAGGAAGGGGGAGAAGAGGAAGGGGGGAGGAGGAAGAGAAGAGTGGGGGAAGAGGAGGAGGAAGGTGGAGGTTGCTTCCCAACTCCGTTCTTGGACTCTGGCCCAGCGAGTAAGGGGAGGCTGTAAAGGGCTCCAGCCCCCTCCCTCCCTCCCTGAGCTGGAAACCTCAGCGAGGCTTCAGCTTAAAGAGGGGGCACTTGGAGAGGGAGCCCTGCAGAAAGACAGGCCAGCCATGGCTAGAGGGGAGGGGGGCCAGTCCAGAGGCAAAAGTGCTCACAGCTGCACTGGCCTTTTACCCCAATGGCTAAGCAGGGGTTATATTATCCCACCGAGACAGGCAGATTGGGTTGCAGCCCCACTGGTGGCTCAGAGCAAGGCAGGGCCCCACGCCTAGATGAACAGAAATGGCAAAAGGCAGGGTAAAAGTTCAGGGACAGGAGAGGGGTGCAGTAGTAAAGAGGGAGGAAGTGGTGTTGGAGGTGGGGAAATAATTGCTGAAATACATCAACATCCACCGTTTTTGCTTCTTACTCTCATTTCTCTAGTGTCTGATTATCAAACTCTTCAAGGCAGGAGAACTATTTTATGTGCCACAAAGTGTATCAGAGTTGTACGCTTGGGGGTACTATAAGAATCATGTACTTCCATCATAACTGGGGACAATCCTTAGTGAAAGCCTAGAACAACAGGGCTTCAGGCACTACCCCAGTATAAATAATAAACACCTCCTTTGAGACATTTTGTTTCATTCTTTGTATGTATGTTTTGTAAGATGAGCTGAGGGACACCAGCAATATCTGAAAGGTAGGCACAATTGATACATGAAAGCACAATTAGAACAAAACTACAGTAGTCAAATTCCAAAGGGGTAGCCGTGTTAGTCTATTGTAGAAAGACAACAGAGTCTTGTGGCACTTTTAAAGACTAACAGATTTACAGTAGTCACTAAAGATTATACCAGTGCAAACTCCCATCATGTACCATGACACTGTTGTGCTGATGCCTCAAAAATGTTCCAGGCCGCTCAGAGAATATGCTATCCCCAAATTGCTTACAATGTAAATAGATAAGAAATTATACGTATAATCTACCTTTTTCAAATACAACAAGTATACCAAAATATGTAAGAGTCCCTCTAATGCACAAAGTTAAGTAAAGAGGGTTAGAATAAAGGAAAGAGGGGAAGTAATGCACCTATCTTCAGGGTCTGCATTAGACATCTCTGAAAAGACAGCCCAAAGTGCTTTGAATTTTTCAGGCAGGCCCCTTCTGTGGGATGCCAGTTATTCACTAGCTGTGAAATCAGCCACAGCACCGAGACCTGCATCAATAGTTGGTAGAGATCCACTTTTCCATTTTGTGGAATTAATTTTTTATTGGCCCAAGCTGCACATTGGCACACCCACTACCTTGTTACCAGGTAACCTCCAGAGATCAGAAATATTTCCAGAATGAACCTTAAGGGGGAAAACTGCAATTCCAATACCAAATCGTCCTTTGACCCCCCATCTCACACCGGAAAGTCTTGATACACAGCTAAGATAGAGTTTAAAACGTAGAGAAACAACAGGCAAGGAAAATGTTTGAGGTGGTGTTACATACATGCTATTGATATTTTTTAAAGTACGCCCTTCCTCTGCCTCTTGTATTCTCTCCACATGTCTCAGACTTCTCCTCCCATCCCGACATCCCTCCAAACAGCCAGTCTTGTTACGAGACAAAACAGCCTAACCAATATTGCCGATGGTGAAAGTGTCTGGTGGGTGTGTGGCTAGGGCCTATGGCCTACATGCATTTCCCTACCGCTAGCAGCTTGACTGTAGGCATACTTTGCACTCCCATAGCACCTTCTACCCCAGTCACAAGAACAGCTTCACCTTGGGGTACATAATTATCATCACTATTTTGTAGGTGGGAAATCTAACAGAAAGGTTAAGTGACCAAAGGCCACACGGGAAGTCTAAGGCCCCACATTTTCTGCTGCTGCAACCCATTCTTCATCCCCCACGAGAACCCCAGCTGTAGATAACTGTCCTGGGAAAGACTTATCTTTTAACATTCATTTTCCCTGCTGATCGTAACAGCCAATGGGCATGAAGCTGGGAAAGTTGGCGAGCAGATGAGTGAATCCACCCTCTCCAACAAATCCTTATTCACCGTACAGAACACAATGGAACAGGAAGAGAGGGATGCAGGATAGAAGATGGCAATGTTCTCTAATGGAGAACTAGGGACGCGACATCTTCTCTTGCTCTCCGGATGGAAGCACAAGTGAAAACTGAGGAGGGAGTTTGACCGCCCCACTCCTCAGCCCATGCCAAGCATCGGACTGGGCCCGTGGTAAAGGGGAATCTCTGTAATACCCCCTCCGCCAACATTTGGGAATACACCAGTCTGATTCTGTCACTTACTGCATGCAGTGGAATTATTCAGGCAAGGGCTGCTGGACTGGACCCAGACTATTCCCAGTTTGGTGAGGTGCTGGTGTGGTTCCTTATTTTGCTATTAGCAGGTACTCACTGGGAGGAGAGAGAAGGGGGTTGGATTCTTGGAAAGGAAAGTGGCTGACTAAGCCAAAAACTACCCTGGTTTAGGTAGGAAACTCCCCTCCTCCATGCAGCCTCTCTCTTTCAGCTGTCATTACCCCTGCTGCTGTGTCTCTTCCCTTCCTCCCCCTTGTTAATCTCTCACTACCTCCTCCATTGTTCTGGCCTTTTAATCAACCCTCTCGGAGCAACTGGTCTCTTTCAGACTCTTTCCCTTACAATCCGACACTAATCTTTTCTCTTTTTTCTTGGGACAGAACGAGAAACGTTTTCTTTAATTCAGAAGTGCTGGCACTCTACTCCTCCTAGAGAAAAGCGCCAGAACAAAGCTTAACCCGTAGATACAGGTAAAAGCTCCCACTTGTGCAGTATCCAGGGTACACGAGTCAAGAAAAAAATGCTGCCTCTTAGAAGATCTAGTGTGCCTTTATTAAGAATGTAATTAAAAACAACTTTAAAAGAGCTGAGTCAAATAAACACAGCTTCTCTTAGCTCTACATGTCTTAGAAAGAAGAGATATGTGATCAGCTAGCTTTCCATGACCACCTGTTGTATTTATTAGTATAACCATAGTGTAACCCATATGCCTCTCTGAGAGACCTACTGAGGGTGGGTTACTGTTGCTGGGCGGATTAGCTACCCACAACCAGAAACTTCTAGAGGCAGGGAGTGGTAGCATTTTTGAGCATGCTGCACAGGGTGCCCTGCTGGTGTGATGTGATGTCAGTCAGATCACATGTGAGCAGCAGTCTGTGCAGACAGCAGGCAGGAGCTGTTTTGAGAAGAGCCCATGTGCTCAGTTTTCAGGGGAGAAGCTGAGCCAGGAGTGAACAAGATGTTTTCTCCTTCTAATGGAGTCATCTGCAACAGATTTTGCAGACATGCATATGGGACTGAGGGCTGGTTGCAAAGGAGAAGGAAAAGCCTGCATGGAATGCTACAGAAGATTCCTGCAAAGGAAGAAGAGGACAGCTATTTCTTGCCACTCAAGCCTCTACATTCAAATAAAGACTGTAGCTGAGAGTTGGGTGAACTCCACCTGGACTTTGGGACTCTTGGATATCTTTTATGCGGGGCTTTCTGTAGGGATTGTTTGTGGTTAATTGTATTTTGTTTTCTTAGGATAAGGTTTATTTAGTTAGTAGTTAATAAAGTTCATTGTTACATTTATTGTAGTACTATTTAATTTGGGAGTGTAGCTCTGAGTAAGCTTCGCTGTGAATCCCATACAGACTGGATCCTGGGTCTCCAGCTGCTTTCTCCATAGGGATTGGGATTGATTTCTGTGAGGCTCTGGAGAAGGGCAATTAAATGAATTTTAGCCCACCTGAAGGTTACAGTAGCACATAGAGGCATCAACTGAAATCGAAGCTTTATTGTGCTAGGTGCTGTATATGCACATAATAATAGAATCTTTGCTGCAAAGAGCTTACACTCTAAGACAGACAAAAGGTGAGAGAAAGGAAGAGCTGTTAGCCCCACCTGAGACATGGGGAACTGAGGCACAAAGAGTTTAAGTGACTTGTCTGTGGTGACACATGAAATTTTTGGGACAGCTGGAAGCTGGACCTAGATGTCAAGGCCCAGACCAGTGCATTAATCAAAAAAATCATCCTTCCCTTAACCTGCTCTGGCCCCTATTCATGAAGTTAAATGTCAAATGTGATAGATATGCAAAATGAGGACAAACCAGAGGAGACAGCTGACATTTCTTTAAGCACATCAGAAGTTTTCCATAATCTCCCTTTCTATACTCGATGTTGCTGATGTCAAACGCAGAGCAGCAAGCTGTGAGAGAGAAGGTTTGCGCAGGGGCGTAACCACAGGTGGACTGGGACCCACCCACTTGGAGATGAGGCAGGCGGGCCTCATCTCGCTTCCTCTTCCCTTTACACAGCTCCACTTGTTACCTAGGAATGACCAGGAGCTGCCCATCGCTAGACCCACCCAGTAGACTCAGAGGCCTGGCCTGAAAATGGAGGCTGGTTGTGCATCAGTTATGCTAGTAAATGGAGGTCTAGAAATGAAGGCAAATAGTTGGGGTTGGTCCCCCTTTGAGCAGGGGGTTGGACTAAATGGCCTTCTAAGGTCCTTTCCAACCCTGATCTTTTATGATTCTATGAAATACGTATCTGGGATTGAGGGATGACTGGAAATACCTAAAATGAGATGGGAGAATTAAGCACCAAGAGATTTTAATCCTAATAAAACAGAGCAAGTAATGAATTAACAATCCCCTCGCTATAATTTATCTCAGTCTGAACATAGTAACTCATTGTCAAGGTCTGATTTTTTTATTGCTATATGCAATTAAAGACAAAAGCTGTACATTCCATCACAATCTCTCACCTTGCTTAATGGCACCGCAAGTGTGATTCATTGTTGAATCTGACTCTCTTTTCAGAAAGGTGTTGCTAATTTGAGGATTAGTAATTTGCACATGCATTTGTGATAAATGGAGTTAGTTGATCTTCGAGTGCAACATAAATAGATTCCAGCAAATCTACTATCATAAATAGCTATTGCCAAGGAATTATGCAAATTGGATACCACACATTTTAAATTAGGACAACCGACTGATGGAACTGGAGTTTCAAAGTGGGAACCCATGTT
Source organism: Pelusios castaneus (assembly GCA_007922175.1). Taxonomy (NCBI): domain Eukaryota; kingdom Metazoa; phylum Chordata; order Testudines; family Pelomedusidae; genus Pelusios; species Pelusios castaneus. The sequence goes on along the minus strand of ML685755.1, from coordinate 8,095,766 downwards.
CCCAGACTTGGAATCTATTCCCAGCGCTGCAACTGACTTGCTGTGTGACTTCGAGCAAGTCATAACCACTCCGTGATTCATTTTCCCCACCCATTAAATAGGGACAGCACCACCCATTTTTCAAAGTTCTTTGAGATCTGAGGATTGAAAACTTTCTAATTCTGCACATAGGACTCTGTTCTCAGACTCAAGTTGCTTCAACAATGCCAAGCTGTTATCTACAGGCGGATATAATCATCTTAGCGTAAGCTATTGTTTAGGAGGTGCTGTGCATCCCGCTCTGTGCCTGATCCACAGAGAACGTGTCCGTTATAATTCCTGCTTAAAAGAGCTAGCTTTTTAGCTCAGGATGGAGACGCTAATGTGTTTAGCTCTATATGTCCCCCTGGTTTAATTCTCAGGTGTGACCAGTGGGCACACAAGCCCTGAATGTGCTGGCCAGTGCCCCGAGCGTGCTGGCTAGTGCCCCGAGCTGAGCCTGGGCGCTGGGGCCTGAAGGGCCATTTTAAATCTCCCGCCCTGCACTCTCAAGCACATAGCCCAGGGTGGAGCAGGACAGGAAATATAAATGCACCTCTGCAGGAAGGGAGCAAGCTCAGCTTCTCCCGGCTCCCCCTTGATCTCCAGCAACCGTGAGTGCTGGGCTAGGGGTGGAGGTTTGGAAGTTGGGTGCCAGTGTAACCCATGTGCCTAAATGAACAGTATGTCTTTATAAGGTCTCTCTTGGGATTGGGTTACTATTCCTGGGCAGGCAGACTTAGCGGCCAAGAGCCAGAAATTTCTGGAAATTGGGTGTGGTAACTGATGAGAGCATGCTCCACAACAAGGTTTTCTGTTGCTGGTGCCTGGCTGCATGAGAAGAGCCCATGTGCTCAGCGTGTGACTGGGAGAAGCTGAGCCAGGAGGACAGCGAGATGTTTTCTCCCTGCTCTGGAGCATTTTGTAGCGGAGTCTGTGCACATGTCTATATGACTGAGGGCTGGTTAACCAGGGAGCTGACCGGATGGTGCTTGTTCCCGAAGAGAAAGAAAAGCCTCATGGATTTCTACTAAAGATTCCTGCAGCCGAGGAGGAAGGAGGTGCTGCTTTCAACTCAAGCCTTTGGACTTGACCAGAGACTGTAGCTGAGATTTGGGTGAACTCCACCTAACTTTGGGACTCCTGGGTGTCTTTCTCACAGTGTTTCTGTGAGGACTGTTCTGTTTAAATCATTCTGTTTTCTTAGGATAAGAGTTATTAAGTTAATAGTTAATAAAGTTCACTTATGTTTGTTCTTAGTTGTATTTTAATGAAGGGAGGTAACTGAGCAGTCTGCTGGGAGTCCCTTACAGACTGAATCCTGGGTCTCCAGTTGCTTCCCATAGGAGCTGGGTTTGGGTTTTTTTAAGGCACTGGAGAAAGGTTATTAAATGAATTCCAGCCCACCAAAGGTTACACCAGCAGGGTAAGAGGTTCAGGGCCAGGGGGTGCATGGGGCGGTGGGAGGTAGGGAAAAGGGCTTGGGCTCAGGAGGACAAGGTGTGCAGGATGGAGAGGAGACAGGACAGTGCACAGGGCTGGAGGCAAGAGGACGTTGGGGGTGGGGGGAGAGGTGCATGGGGCCGGGGGGGCAGGGAGTCCAGGGGCAAAGTGCACAAGACTTGGGGGAAGGATGGGTAAGGTGGGTGGAGCAGGGAGCCAGAGGTGAGGCATGAGGAACCCTAACAGGCGTGGCTGAGATGTGAAGTGCCTGGGTGGGGAAGGAGGGCCAGGGGAAGATGCATGGTGCCAGAAGAAGAATGCTGGGGGGAATGGGGAGGGGGGCAAAAGAGAACTGGCGCCTGTGGCCCGAATCTCTAGTGTGAAGAACAGTCAGTGCCCCTGGGTGCGACCGACATCCAACACCGCCAAGCCAATAAAGGACTCAGAGTACTGCATCCTACTTACCGCCATCAGATTGATCGGGTCTGTGAAGACCCGCTTAGTCGATCAGAAAGTCAGTCTCTGAACACCACTCTGACAGCTGGAGTAACACGGAGTGGGAGATGGCCCTCCCGTTAACTCAGCACAGGGGCTGTGCTGGGCGTACCAAAGGCAGGCAATGTAGACGTGCCCCCGTGGCTCTGCTAATATTTCCAAGGTTTTTCCCTCCGTGACGTTTTGAACGCGATCACCTGAATTTTAAAAACATTTATTTCCAAATAATCTGAAAACACACATTTCTCATGAAGAGAAAGAAACTTACAAAAAAGGAGAAAATCATTTACATCCCTTAACTTTGGCCAAAGCTCCCACCTACTTAACCCCAGATAAACTTAGTATCAGCATATGGCATCCGGGGAAAGTACACAACAGCTTATTAAAATGAAAGCTCTTGCTTCAAAGGAAAACACTGACGTCTCTTTTCTAGATGAGTCAGTGGGCAGGAGGAGCCATGTACTTTGTATCTTTTTGATAATATGGCTTGTTAGAGCATCTTTATAAAACAAGAGTTTCCCCACCCTGGCCCTTGCAGATAGTTATATTTTTCACTTTATGCTCCAATTACTCCACTCCAGAAGTGGCCACATTTCATTGATGGGACTGCCACCTGTGTGGGGTGGGGGGGAGGGAGTCGGAGCCTGCTCCAGTCCCGGCCCCGGCTGGGAGGCTGAGGCCGTCTGTGTGGGGGGGATGGAGCCGACTACGGGGGAGGGAGCCGGCCGTGTGGGGCAGGCCAGCCCAGAGGCTGGGCCCCACGTGCTCTCCCCTTGGGCCTGCCTGCTTCGCCCTGGGGGCAGGGAGGGACAGCCCAAGGGCTGGGCATAGCCCTCCCGCCCCGCCTCCTTCGGCTGGGTGGCAAAGGCAGTGGGGTGACCGTGGGAGGAGGGGCTGCAGCACGCGTGCGGGCCCCGCACTGCCCCGCTGGGAGCGGGACAGCACAGGGCCCACGTACCTGCGGGGCCCGGGGCAATCGCCCCGTTCACCCCCACTAGGGACGGCCCTGTCTATACAGAAATGTTTGGCCAGTTATATTGGTCTAGTTAAATCAATATAGCTATCTCAGTTTAATTTCCTGTGTGAACACTCTTATTCCAGTATGAAAGTGACTTTTTTGGTTTAGGCCACATCTTGCCCAAGGAATTGAATGAATTTTTTAAAAAATAGGTACTCCTATAACAGAATAATAATCTCCATGAGGGGAGTCATGGTCTAAGTTCACAACTGGTATAATTCTACTGTGGTAGACAAGCCCTTGAAAACCCCCTTCTCTATTTCACCAACTTCAAGTGCATGGTATGCAACATCTCTGCCCAAAACTGTTCAGCTGAGGGGTTGCAAGGGGAAGGGAACAAAGCGGCGTTCCAAACTTGTTGTGGGGAATGAGGGGATTTCCAGATTTATTAAGAAATTTGTGGTCGTAAAAAAAAAAAAATCTGAGTTTCTCAGATTCCAGCTAGGAAATACCCCTGCTTAAATAAGAATGCTGCAGAGCTCCCACAAGTTCTAGAGGCAAGGAATAATGCCTAGCACTGGGCAAGCTATTCATAATGAACAGTATTTCCAATTAATGTAGCTTTTGCTTTCTGCTTCCTAGTAACCTGCCAACACCTGAAATTTCAAAGCGTCTGACGAAGTGGGATTTTCTCCCACGAAAGCTCATGCGATAAATAAATCTGTTAGTCTTTAAAAGTGCCACAGGACTCTGTTGTCTTACACAATAGCAACTCTAGAACAAGCAGCTAACCTGTCCTCTCCTGCTCATTCTCAACTGCTTTCGTCACAGGCCTCCAGGGTCCTGTAAAACTAGACAAATATTTTACACAAACATTTCAGCCTCTGGATAGTTCACAAACCATGAGCATCTACTGCCGAAGTTATTCACAGGCTGTGAGTGGGGAGGGAAAAATCACACGGTATCATTTCCGCTCCCTGATTGGTTGACTGAAGGTTTGTGTGCGTGTCTGGGGAAGAAAACTTCTGACATAAATGGCAAATGCCGGTATCAATGTACCAGCCCTTTCGATGGCCTGAGAATAGCAGTGGTGGGACTTGTCTTCATTGACACTGCCATGAGATTGATCTTCTGGATTGACTGAGTGGGTCTGGGAAGACCCACTCAGGCAATTGGGAAGTCGATCCCTGAACACCGCCCTGGCAACTGGAGTAGCTCTGAGTCGAAGGGACGGCCCTCCCCTTCAACTCAGCACAGTGGACATGTGCTGGACAGAACGAAGTCGAAGGGAATACACAAGTTATTTTAAGTAATTTGCGTATCTCCCTTCAACTGCTGCCGAAAATGGCAGGCAGTATAGACCTACCGCTAGTCTGCTGGAGTAGAGACCGCAGCCTGTCATGCTAACACATATAGCTCATTGTTTCCTTGTGTCCCACTACTGGTCTATCCATCTCCATCTGCTGCCTCTTGATACCCCGATCATAATTGTTTGGGACAGGAACCATCTCTTTGTTCTGTTTGTACAGCACCTAGCACAAGAATACCAGTCATGGACAAGGACCCAAGTGCCTTGGTAGTACAAATAATATTCATGCAACGAATGTTTATTCCCAGAACATTTGTATGAACAAAAATCTATTTACAGGGAAAAGATACCTAAAAGGCTGTTTGAACGCAGCTTAACTGGGAAGTGATTCAACTTTTGCCAAAAAATGTATGAAAGATTTCCCCCATTATTCCCTTCTCTCTAATACTGTCTCTCTCTCACAGCAAATTTGCATTGTGGCTGACATGCTCCATGTAACCAGCTGTGACTTACAAGCTTTCAATTTGCCCTTCATTTAAGGGCTTTTCTATGCTCTTTGCACCACAGGCAATTCCAAATGATACTATAGATCTGACCCCACCTTAGAGCTGGATGCTAGAAACACCATTTGGGATGCGGGGTCAAAGAGATTCTCTTAGATCTCCATTCCCAGGACTCTACTCACTCTGAAGTATTGGAATGGAATAGGTGGCTGTACATCACAATATTCTTCCATTCCAAAGGATTTACACACAAGTGTGCCTGTTTTCTTCCTTGCCTGCAGCCCACAGCCTAATCTCAGAAGCCACCATAAGAGCTACAGCCGTACCAGAGACCAGTAGCAGGAATATTTTAACCTGGTTAGGCTTAACTGAACAGCCTGCTTTCAAAATGGCTATGCAACTTTTACTTTCTTTTGAGGAAGTTGACACAAACTCTGTCCCCCACTTCTTCACCGTAACATGGTTTGAGTCTTCAGTCAGCAATGTTGTCTACGGAACAACCAGCTGATGTTCCTCCATACAAATCACTAAAGTCTCTGAAATCCTTACAATATATCCATGAGAAAGAAAAGAAGCATTTTCCTTTTGAACTGATCTGGATCTCACATACATCAACCAGAACCTCGGAAACGGCAGCTGTCAAGAATGGCTTTGAAAATATCAGCTGAGAAAGGTCTATGCTAGAGGACTTTGGTAGCGTAAGCACTTACGACGCCTGTAACACAGCTTGTGTCTACGAACTACGGTTGTTGTGACAGCTGATTGACGTTGATTTTCCGTATTAAGAAAATCAAACTGGCGACCTACAAACTGCACAGAGCCTATCTATCAAAAACGTAGAGCACATGTAATACCGTTCTAGCCCATTCTCCCTTCCCCACTCCTTGGGATGACTATTCATTATACTCAGGGGAGAGGGGTAAGCAGGGCCCCCTCGATAACTAGTGGGGGTACACAACTCCTCCAGCCCTGGGCCCACAGCAGGGAGAGCAATTTTTTCAGTCCTTGAGCCTTGGGAGGGTTTGGGGGTGGGGGTGCAGTGAATTTTTTATTCCTCTGCATGCTCCTGTATACACTTGTGCAGTGGTTCCCAGCGGCCCAAACTGGCCTGCGCGGGTTTTCAAAATGGACTGCAGCTCCCCTCCTGCTGGCTGCAGAAGAGGGACACTGACTAAGGACTCAGATGGAGCTCATTTCTGTGGGGCTAAAAGATGGGTGCAAGTTCCTTGCTGTAGCCAAGGGGATGGGAGATCAGTGCTCTCCTCCCCTAGTTCCAGAAGAGACCAAAGCACTCTGCCTGGGCCTTTCGGTGCTGGGATTCCTGCTGGAGCTGGAGGGAGGGGAGCACTCATTTTCCACTCCCCCTGGCTGCAGAAGGGAGGAGCCACTGCCTAGGGACCCAGATGGAGCATATGGGGCCACAGGACACTACGGTTTCCCTACTGCAGCCAGGGGGACAGGAGATCAGCAGCCTCCTCTGTGCTGAACTCCTTCCATTTGGCTGCGGGGAAGGTGCGAGGAGCCTGCTGGCAGAGACTGGCAGCCCTTCAAAGTCATAACAATGGTAATTTGTGGGCCTCGAGCCAAAAAGGTTGGGAACTGTTGCACTTGTGTCTAGTATTGCACTTAGCTTGTAACTTTTTGGCCGGGGGATTGTCTCCTCTCTAGAAACAAGGAGCTCGGTGGCACTTTTAAAGACTAACAAAATTATTAACACAAACTTCCATGGGCATAACCCCACTTCCTCAGAGGCCTGAAATGGAAACTGTAGCGTGTCACATGCAGAGAAGGGTGAGTGACAAGATTAAGTCAAACAGTTCCTGTGGGGTAGTCTCTTAGTCTATTTCAGCAAATCAAACAAGTTGTTTTGATTCAAACAGTGTGGATGTGGACTTTTTTATAACAATAGATGAGAAGGTGAGAATGTTAAAAGAGACGAAATGACCTTTTGTAGCTGTTCCAAGTCCCTATTCACACCCACTCTGATGGTATGTATGTACATATACCTAACATAGTACAGTTTCCATTTCATGCATCTGACAAAGTGGGATTCTTCCCACAAAAGCTCATGCATTAATAAATTTGTTAGTCTTTAAAAGTGCCACGGGTCTCCTGGTTTGTTTTGCTGAAATAGACTAATGCAGGTACCCATCTGGAACTTCTCCTCTATATACAGCACCTACCACAATATTGCTCTCACCTGCCAGTTGCTTCTAAATGCTACTGTAATACAAATACGTAATTATAACTGCTACAGGGGTATAGTGGTATTTCCCTAGCATTCCCAGTAGATCAAATTTCTCACCACGAAATAACTTTATTTAGCGTAACCCATCTGAAAACAAGTGTCCTTTGGAGGCGGTGAGGTCTGTACAACAAATGAAGTTTTCTGGCCGTTCCCTTCTTTTGGTGGACAAAGGGGATGGAAAGATCCAATGCAAAAATAGAGTCACAAAATGAACAGTAATCCATAGGATTATGGCCGGGCATGCAGAATAACCCTAAATGTTATATGATTTATTGATCACTCCTGCTTGTCATAAACTAGGCCCAAAGCTTTTTTTTTTTTTCATTTTTAACTGATACAATGTCTGAAGAGGAGAGAAACAGCACACAGCACACATAGGAAATGCCTGTACATTTTAGGATCTAAAGAAATTGACATTGTCCCAAAGCAGTTTCCAAAACTGGGTTCAATATTTGCTTCCATCCTCACTGGCTGGGCAAACTGTTTTAGGCAGAACAAGTCTGAAGTGGTTAAAAACAGGCCCTGTAAACATGAATCCTTAGCCACCACAGCTGGGGACAAGCAAGCTAAATCTTCTGCCATAATAGATCATACACCAGACTCTGGGCATAGCTACAATGTCTTTTGGATGGGTATGAAACTCCAGTCCGGGATTTCACTCTGATTGACATTAGGTTATCTGAACGGATTATGCAAAGGGAAGAGACTGAGGAAGTGTTACATCTGTCTGAGGATAATGCAGACTCCTTAGTTAACACTCCACCTGGAAAAATCAGCATCTAATTATCTCCCAGGGCAAATGCTCCTTTACCCAAACAGTTGGGGTTCCCAAGCAAAAGCTAGTTAATGAGTTCTGCAGGCGCTTGGTCCTTAAAGAGGTCTCGGCAGCCTGCAATCCATCTGCACTCAAATGCCTAGGGTTTGTCTAATCAGAAACAGTAGGTGCATTTAAAGTCATAGAGAAAGGTGTATTTTAAGTTGGTTGGTTTATAGTGTAACACCCATCTAACACGTTAAAATCCAGTTTACCCTGCCTGCACTGAAGTGTTAAACCATGGGGGGTTGAAACATGTTAGCTAAAGTATTTTAAGATCAGCCCTTGTATCCTAGTCTAGAGCGGTCCCTGCTTAGAGAGCGTCCTAGGTCTGGTCTTATGCTAGAAGAACTCAGCATGCACCTGGCAGGATTATGTCTTAACACAGCATGGTACTTCCCAGCAGGAAGTCCAGTCCTATAATTCATCCTATAATTCAGAATCAGACAAAGAAACAAATTTTAGCCTGTGAAAAGGGTTGGAAAATCAGGAAGAGGCTTGAGGCAAGTTGGTCCAGCTCCCTCACCCTGGTGCCCTATAGAATTTGCTGCAATGAGGCTGTTTTAAAGGAGCATATTAGCTACAAAAGCAGCTGAAAGCATCTTTCTGGTTCCATTAGGAAGTGCTTTGGACAGGGTGAAATGGAAGGTCTATTAATGGAAAGGGAGGAAATAGTTTCAAGACCTCACTACCACCATCGTCTCTCCCATTAAATATTGTGAAGCGCCACGATATTACTGGGATGGAGACCGTGTAAGTATCTTCGAGTCTCAAAATAGCTACAGCTGTGAAAAATACCTCTTCCAACTATGACTGGCTAGAAAAATGCCTCATCCTATCAAGCTGATCCATGCATTAGCAACCATAGCACAATGCACTATATCAAGGCATGAGCACAAAGACCTCAAGAACAGCTTAAATTAGACCGGAATGCATCAGTCACAATTTTTTCACAAGAGGCAACTTTATCCATTTATTCAGCTTCCGTTCTTTGCCTGAGTCTTGGGCTGAAAATTCACTGCCTGAATAAAAGACAGTTATCCAGTCCAGTGACCAGTGATAGCATATTTAGAATACATACTTATTGCCTTCTACTTTAGCTGTCACTATATATCAAATCAGTTTGGATGCACTATGGAAACTCTGCTGCAAAACACTGCATCTTTGTCACACTCCACGCCATGTGGAGACCTATCAAAAGAGGCAGGATGCACTCTGACATGCTGAGCTCAACGCAGAAAAAAGTAGATGTGCATCCAGAAGTAAATCCTTATTCTAGAGGACGCTAGTTTACCGAAGGCGAGTACCTCACTGCAAATAATTCATTCACTCACTCATGGACGGGCAGCGTGTGCATCCATTCACCTTTTATTTGGGCACGCGGGAAGTGATTATCATGAGATTTGAACCAGACATATGGGATTATGAGATGCCTTTTTTATGCAGGGGCACGTAATTATAGCCTTCTAATTCTTTACGGGAGCACAATCAATGGGAAACGAAGCCTATAAGCAAACAGAGATTGTGCACTGCCATGCGCTTGCTGCTAAATGGTAACGGCTCAAGCAATATGCAAAGTAGCAGCAGCAGCAACTGCATTTATTTTCCTCCTATTCTGTACGTTCCTCATCTTCAAGCGTCTGACGAAGTGGGATTTTTCTCCCATGGAAGATCATGCGACAAATAAATGTGTTGGTCTTTAAAAGTGCCACAGGACTCCTTGTTTGATCTACATACGGGCAGCGCCATCCTTGAAGGCAGGGGGCGCAGGTCCAATTGGCTTATGTGAGGCTCCTGGCCTCCCTGTGCTAGGGGAGTGTCATGGGCTAGCCCAGAGGCCATGCCCCACCCCTGAACCAGCTGCTCTGCCCCCGGGGGCAGGGTGGGTCAGCCCAGAGGGCGGTCTCTGCTTCCCATCCCGCCCCTTGCCTTTGGCTTGCCTCCAAAGGGGCAGGGACAGTACAGCAGTTTGGGAGGGGGGCCCGTGGAACCCGGGATGGTCACCCCACTTGGCCCCCCACCCCCAAAATGGGCCTGCATATGGGATTTCTCCTATTATTGAAGTTACTTATCACTGTAGCCACAGTGCTCAGAGGTGGGGAAAATTCACACCCGAGCGCCATCGTTCAGCCAGCCTAGCCCCTGGTGTACATGTGTTTTAGATTGACAAAAGAAGTCTTCCTTCAGCCTAGCTACCACCGCTCGCTGGGGGCGGTTGATTACCTGCAGCGATGGAAAAGCCCCTTCCATCGCCGTAGGAAGGATCTCACTGTGGCATTACAGTGACGTAGCTGGAGAGTGCTGTACCTGCGTCTCCAGCACCCATAGTGTAGACGTGCCTAAGCCTTGCTCCTTCTCTCCCACGCAGTGGATAGCAGATGGCAGCTGAACCAGACCTGACTCTCTAATGAACTGCAAGACTGTTTTACCTGAACTGTACATAACAAGGCATTTGTGTAAATTACAGGAAAACAGGAGGGAATTAAACCAATGTGTCTATGAGCCTGATTTTTAAACATTGAGGCAACATGTATCGGCCAAGCCACGCTGCAAACCGGAATTAGGACGAAATGGTGTTTAAATACTCAAAAATGATCTTTTGACTGTTGTGAACAAGAACAAGAGAGGGCTGGTCTGCACAAGCGCGATGTACAATCTGATGCGCACTAGTGTGTGGTGTATGAACTGGCCCACGTGAACCCTGCTGTTGTGCATGAAAAGTTCCCTACTGTGAGTTAATGTAGTAAATGTCACATTAATGCACACTCGGATACTTTAAGTGCAGTCCAGCAAGGTCCAGGGAAGCCAGTTCATGTGCAACACACTAGCGCATGCTGGAATTTACACACTTCTGGTATTCAACTGACATCCTCTGTGCAGACAAACCTTGGACCTGCAAGCTGAGGGGCCAAGGGAGAGTAGGTCTTTTTACCATACCGCTCGAGCTGTTTGACAGTGGACTAGGGCTACGGACACCCTGGAGCTCTCATCACCAGAAAACACTGTATTTTTCAGACAAAAAAAAAAATCACACCATTCAGATAACTGAGCACGTGACAGAAATGAAATGCAGAATGTTTGCAATAATTGGCTTTTACATTGCAACCACAGATCTCAAAGAAAGAAAGACTGAGATCAGATATCCCCATTTTTCAGATGGGGAAACTGAGGTCCAGAGAAGAGACATGCCTTGCCTGAGGTTACCCAGCAATGGCTGAGCTGGGAGTAGATTGCCCCATCTCCCAGGCCAGTGCCCTAATCCTAACCCTAACCCTGTACAGCTGTTTAATAGCATTTTTCTATAGGACACCTGGAATTTCTATCAAAAATAACCCATGCGATAGTCCTAGCTCAAAACCACTGCACAGTTAGGCCCCCTTTACACTATAAATGCAACCATGTCAAAGGACTTAGCTACATACACAGTCGTCCCTGGACAGACTTACAGCATATTTTCATCTGCGCTACAGTCTTGAGCAGAGCTACGACTTGCCCGTGCCAGGCCAGAGGCAGACTGTAATTGCGTTCTTTCATTCAGTTGTATTTGTACATACACGGGCCCCCAGAATCTTTGCAATAGTACGCCAAGGGTTGAGTCAGGCAGAGCAGGGATTTGAACCTGGGACTTCCATATCCTAGGTTGTATTCCAGTTACTCTGGGGTGGGTCCCCTTGCAGCGGTGATGGCATGAGGGGGACATTTGGGATCATGTGCCTTTCCCCTCAGGGTTTGCCAGCCCCACTTGGTAACATGGTGCAGCTGAGTCCCCTCCCTGCTTGGTAGCTGCTGCACGTACACTAGCACAGAATAGTAGCTGGGATCTGCAGGGAGGGGCCATTGTTTTCTGGGAGGGTGTGACTCAAGCTGTTCCTGGAGCGGCTGAACCTTTAAATTGGCCCCCCTCCACTATCAGCAGTTATGGGTCCTCTCTCTCTCTCTCCAAAATAAAATTGAGAAAGATCTTTAGTTCATCTGACGTGGAAGAACAGAAAGAACTTTTGAAATTCTGAAAATTTTCCTGGGATGGGAAAACCGTTTCACACTTGGGTTTATTTTTCTCTCTTCTAAATCTTTTAGGGATCTAGGCCACTGGGTTGACAGCCCTGGATTGAAATTCTCTCTATATGGAACATGTACAACACAAGCCGCAACAGCTCAAAGTTTCTACTCTAAACAAGAAGGATCGCTTCTAGGCTAGGGTTAAGACGTTAGTTCACACCCTGTGCTCCTTCGGTCCTTCCCGTCTCTGCTGAGATGCAGGGCTGGCCCAATGTTTTTGGCGCCCTAAGTGAATTATGACTTTAACGCCCTCCACTCTACATGTTATAAGAGATAATATATTAATATATATTTTTAAATAGAGAAAAAAATTCACTTCCATTTAATTTGATGCCCCTTAAAGCCTGGCGCCCTAGGCGACTGCCTGGTTCATCTACGTGGTTGGATCGGCCCTCCTGAGGTTGTTCATTATGGTAACATTCTTAGTAATAGGAAGATCATCCCTCTGGGAGCTGAACTAAGACCCACTGACTCATTTCATACGGGCCACCGGGAATCCAACAGGTGGTGATTTTCAGTCACTATCAACCTGAACGGGATCCATCTTCCATTTCCAGTCCAGCTGCCTTCGGTACCAACTAGCAACGTCTGTGTCAATGCCCTAATTAAAATTATTCAGCAATGCTTCTCCTACTGGAGAGAAATACTTAGTCTATTCTTACTCTGCCATGTCAAGAGCAAATCCAATCACAGCGTGAAGTCAATCACATATGGGAAAAATGAAGTTATGCTTGCGTTTCAGATGGGTATGTCCCACCTTCAAATGACTGCGTTTCAGTGGTTAGGGATATACTGAGATACTGGACTAATTTGCCTTTATTTAACACCCTCTGCAAAAGACTCCAGGCTATTAGGGCTAAATTAAGTCAGAATTCAGCACACGATGGGTGCGTCCACACTAGTAAATTAAGTCTAGAGTTTCCTCAAGTCGACTTAAGCTGCTGCTTAAGTCGATTTAAGGAAAAAGTAAGTCGACTTATTAAAACCTCCTTTTACTTCAACTTACTGCTTAAGTCAACTTTATTAAGTCGACTTAAGCCAGTGTAGCTGCAGAGTAGCCCTAAGTCAACTTAAAGGGCCCCCAGGGCTCCCTTACTGCCCTCCCTGCCAGGGTGGCTGGCACAGGCAGAGCCTGGTGTGCCCACCCACAGGGCAGGACACAGCTTTGCCCACCCCACTCCTATACCCTGCCCCTGTCCCTGTCCTGCTCAGCCCCCATGTACCCCGATACAATGGGGAGATGCTGAGCTCCCTGGCACTTTTGGAGGGGTGCCCGGGGAAGGGGGGCACCTGAGAGGTGCCCCCCTTCCCACCATGCACCACTCCCCAGTCCACCTAGCGCCAACAGGTCGACTTAGGCGTCCAGTGTGGACGCTCTAAGTTAATTTGGCAAGGTCGACTTAAGTCGACCTAAATTTACAGTGTAGACATGCTAAGTCGACTTATTTGAACAAGTGTAGACATAGCCTATGTGAATAAGTCCGTGAGCTCTGTTGGGATGAAGAAAAGATTGCTCCTGTTTATAGACTTTAAAATCTGGTGAAGAGCTTTGCTGGTTTACACTGCAAGTCGCCTTTGATCTAGTTTGATGTGAAAAGCACTACACCCATCGAACTGGTCATCAATAAAAAACACAGCACCAGCACAGAGGGCCACTGCACTCTGTGCAGAGTGTACAAACAGCGGCTAGTTGACTTCTCCAATCAGGAGTCAGCTTCTGATTTCTCCCTGCCAAGCACTAATTTGAAGGAAATACGGTCTTGAGACACAACATGTGGTCTCTCCATGCCAGGGGCTTTGATCAGATTTCCTTTTTTAGCAAAACTACAAGTGATGCTTTGAATTAGCTGTGGGTACATCTACACTGATGGTGGCAAATTTTTTTTCAGATCGACTGAAGTCAGTACAAAAGTCAATCTAGAACACCGCCCTCCCGCCCCACAAGTGGTGTAGCGCTATGTGGACAGGAATGCATTTCCCACTGGCACAGCACAGTGAAGACGGCATGCTAAAGGGAAGTTACGAAGTCAATGGGAACTAAAAAAGTTGTTGACTGCCACCGAATTTTGCTGGCAGTGTAATTGGGGGCCTCAGGGAAATACCAAAAGAATTTCAACAGTGCGACTGCAGCCGTGGTGGCCAGCACATCTTAATGCAGAGAGAGTCTTATGCACTCCCCAATCCCATTCTCATTTGCACAGACCAGCTCCCACCCCATTTGCAATCCCATCCCACTCCGCAGGCAGCTACAGAAACTGCTTAACTTGGAAAAATAAATATTAGGAAAGTACTCCATGTATTTTAATATTTAGTCATCTCCTCTAGCCACCAACTTCCCATGGATCACGTGCCCCGTGGAGTCTATGCACCATCCTTTGAGAGCCACCGACTCAGGATATTTCAAATGGCAAAAGAGTAAAACCCCAACCGAATAATAAAAAGGTAGCACAATCATGGGCTTGATCCTGCATTCCCTGCCCACTAAAAACACCCACAGCATGCAAGGGTCTCAATTTTTCATGGGCTTGAAAAGCAGGGCATAATCGAGGCAAACGAGTGTCTTCCCCCCACCTTCAAAAAGTATTCCATACCACCACATATTCTAAATGGTTGCTCTTTGCTATTAGGATTTCCTTTTGCCATCCCACAGGAACTCCATTTGGTGACTTTCAAACCAAGCTGCAATAAATACAATATCCCCATCATTTGGGAAGACAACTGGGGGTGTGGGAAAGGGATATTAGTCAGCAGAGAGGATTAATCCGGCATGGTGCCACCCTTTTCTCATTTTTAATTGCGTTATGCACCCACATATCAGGCTGATGGGTGGTGCAGTGATTTCATTAGTTCCGCACACACATGATATCTTGGCCCTGATTTGCAGAGGTGCTGGGTTGCAGAGTGGGTTGCAGAGTGATTAACACCTAAGGTACACCAATTCTTATCGTACAGATCTATATGCAGGCAACACCACAGTCCGTGGGTCACTTTCTCACACAAAGCTTCTGTTTTTGTTACAAGAAGATCTTTCAAATCAAGTGGTTAATGACCGTGGTGTTTTATATACACAAATATACTGATAGAAGACACCCCCAGGAACTGAGAGAGAAGCAAATCCTGCTCCCTTAGTCACATTTCTAGTCCTACTGAAATCAGCAAGACAGCTTGTGTGAGTTAGGCAAGTTGTATTTGGCTCTGTATACATTTATAAGGCACACACACACACATGCGCGCCATAAATTAGTTTACTTTTCACTGACAAGGCCTTAAAACTCTTCCCCTTTATTCTGCGACAGCCTCCGCAGGACTGGTCTTGCAGCCTGGATTTTGCGCCTGTTCCTCGTGATGAAAGCTCTGGCAAAGTCAGGCTTATTAAGAGCTGGTGCTGAGCAAGACAAGACATCCTTGGGTGATCAGTCTAATTCACGGGACATCATTATGAAAGTGTAGGAGGAAACGCTGCATGTTGTTTACCTACTTGGCTCCCAGTAACACTCTACGCTGCTCTAGTGCAAATAAGTGTTTTAAACGTTTGCCTTTCAACATCAAAGACCTGAAGGAAGAAAATAACTTGATTGGATTTCCTACAGTCAACAGGAAGCCTTACCTCTCAGCTGCCTCTCTTTATATGTTAATCTAGCCCTCATTTTCTAGCCCAGCCACCCTGCAGCCTCCTGGATCTGATAAAAGCCCCATCATTTGCTGCAGTAGCTTATTGCCCACAGACTTGTAGACCCAGGAAACTACAAATACAAAAACAAACAAGGAGTCCTGGGGGACTTTTAAAGACTAACAAATTTATTTATCGCCTGAGCTTTCATGAGACATCTCATTTTCCTTTTCGGCCATTGTTTCGGCATGTAGAGTCTGGTTTTTTTAAATCCTGGGGAATCTTTCACATATCTGTGTTTCCATTAATGTTAATTTCCTACCCCCCATTGATTTTTGCTCTCTTTTGATGGACACAATTATAAGAGGTGACAGATTACTTTTAAGGCTGATTATGTAGAAAGCCTTTGCAGGTGCCTTTCCATTTAAGCCTCTAGGAAATCCCATCAAGGACTTCCTGAGCTATGCAACCTGAGGATGGTTTTTTTATTGGGATGGGCCAGTGGGAAGACCATTACTGGCCGGTAGTTCCACGCTCCGCGGCAGGTTAAGTCAGACTGTTTGCCCAGAAGATTATCAGGTGGCATATGGGTTCAAAGGAATGACTTTGAGGGAATGCACTGTGTGTGCTTATTGTTTTCCCTGCCAGTCTATCAGCCAGAGTTTAAAGCAGGGCTTTGACTCCGGTGCAATATTTTCATTAGCTTGAGTCCTGTCTCACTCCATGTCTTACAGCTGTAAGAGTCCCCAGAGATGGTCCTCAGGGATAGAACAAGGAGGAAGTAGCAAGGATCAGAGAAAGGAGTTGTACAATACGGCAGATGTTGTTCTCTTCCCCAAAGTTACATACAGTGCTGGAATTTTTTGGACCCACCTGATCTAGGTGACTTTTCTCCAGAACAAGTCTGTCTGCCATCCACATAATCAGCTCTGGCCGCCTAAAACTACCTTTTGATGGACTTGGTCCCTCGATGTATGTGTTTTAAAACTACCTATTCTCATATAGAACTAAGAGCAAGCATTCGGTTCTTTAGGAGGTGTGAAGAAGGTCTGGCCCAGCACCGTACTGATAAAGCAGAATGCAGAGGACCGGGTCCTGATCTTGACCCCTCATTACCAGGCAAAGGAGGGGAGGGAAGAAGAGATCTCAGGCTCTTGCATTGCTCCCTGCAATAATTTGCTTTGCAGAGCAAGGAGCATGCTTGACAAATTTGGGAGAGGGCAACTTTCTTGGCCTGAAGGACAGCTGGCCAGATATGGGGCCGGGAGCAACTGGAAGACAGATCCTTGAAGCTTGAAGAACTTGGTGGGTAAACAAGAGTTTGGAATCAGAGTGAAACCGCTGAATGCCTTTCAAACTGTGCATCAGTGAACAAAGCCAACAAATGACTGTGGATACCTGGTTTCCAGGCAGTTGTGTGTACAAACTAACAGTATTCAGAGCCACTCCAGGAGAGTTTGGGGCCAGTTTAGGTCAGGGCTGTGCAAAGTTGGGAGGGTTCAGTTAATGAGATTTGAACCCGTTTGCTTTGCAGCAAATGGAAGTGAATCAACACTTGCTGGTTTCAGTTCAACAAATGAGAACCTCCGGGGGGACACCCCACCCCAGAAAGAGGTCTGTTATACAAGCATGGTCTGCTTCTTCCCAACAAGCCCCAGACTCTGTTCCAAAGAAGCCAGGAAGGTGTGTCCCCAAGGCCTGGTGAGGCAATGAAGGTTCACCAGCAAACTTTGCCCATGTTCCTTCCACCTACACAAACATGGGCTGAGATTCACAAACGCCTCACATCCTGAACTTGAAAGGCTTAGTGTAGGGGGCGGGGGGGTACGGAGAAGCTTGAGGTTTGATGTGATGCTGTGTTTTACAAGGCTTTGGTTCCAATAGCCGTACCATTTGGATAGCTCAGGACATGCTCTGCTTGCATGTGATTTCTGCCAGGCTCCCCGCCATTCTCTGCTGCACAGGTACAGGCAGAAGATAGAAGATGGAATCAGTAAACGCAACATGTAGGAGACAGATAATAACTAAGAGCAGAATTACAGCATCCTGAATACAAGAGAGGCTGCTACATCTGGTACTCATGCAGGGCTGGTCCAACCATATATGTGAACTAGGTGGTCGGCTAGGGTGCCAGGCTTTCAGGGGCACCAAAGTAGATGCAAGTGATTTTTTTCTCTATTTAAAATTTCCCTCCAGTCTTACACTGTAAGGGGGCAAAACTCCATTGACATCAACAAATCGCAGATACTCACACCAGGTCTGAATGTTGCCCCTGGGCTATAATTGGCAATGAATAGAGACAGATTAGTTCCTGGTAAACAAGGGTTTTAAACACCTTTAAAGCTTCTTAAGCAGCAACAATATTCAGAAGAGGACATTTATTTTCCACCATGACCTACACCAGTGGTTCCCAACCTGTGTTCCAGGCCCCAAAAGTGGCTCATGGGGTTTTCAAAGCGGACCTTGGCTTCCCTGCTGCTGGCTGCAGAATGGAGTTACTGCTCAAGGACCCAGGTGGAGCGCGTTTCTGCAGGACTAATGAGCGGCGCAGGCTCCTTGCTGCAGCCAAAGGGATAGGAGATCAGGGGTCCCCTCCCCATGACTGTAGCAGGGAGCTTGGCAGAGTGCTCTGCCTCGGTGCTAGGGTCCTTGCTGCAATCAGAGGGAGGGGAGCACAGATCTTCTGTCCCCCTGGCTGCAGAAAGGAGCCACTGCCTAGTAACCCAGGTAGAGTGCGCAGAACTGCAGGATGCGTGCTGTTTCCCTGTTGCCACCAGGGAAACGGAAGATTAGTGACCAAGGAGGCAAGCTGCTTTTCAGGGAGGCCTGCCGGGGGAGGCAGGTGGCCTTTCAGGGCTAGAAAAATATCATCTCTGGCCCTCAAGCCAAAAAAGGTTGGGAACCATTGACCCAGGGAGTCTGTTTTTATCATATGGCTACATGGCAAGTGAAGGAGCGATTGCCACACAGGTAGGCACGGTGTTAGCCATGAAACCTACCTGCACAGGTAACAACAGCGCTGAGGACATAGTGGCATCACCATTAGCACTGGCTAGCAACCAGAGCATATACCCAAGGTGCCCGGAGATTCTGTTCACTACGTGCCTGCACGGCTATTGGTTGGTATTAAAGCTCGCATGGGTGTGTGCCCACCCATGCTACAATCACAGCTTCGCAGGCAGCATAGGCATATCTTTAAAGGGGAAATGCAGGGCCGCATCTCACTATTAATCCCTGTCTAGGGTACAGGTCACATCCACGCAGGTCTGGGATCTTCTGACCCACCATCCAGCAAACAGCAAAGCTGTTCTCTTATATAGAAACTATAGGAGGACAGCGACCAGGACCTGAGGATCCAGCATTTTGGTTTAACCCATTATATGGAGGGGGCAAATGCCCCTAATCCCTAAAGATCCTCAGATGGAAGATGCTAAATAAGTGAGAATCAGTCAGTCTCTCTCTTCTGGCTTCCCACCCCTCCCCTGCCCAGCTGCTCCTTAGGCAGGTTCCATGCTCCACTCCTCACCCCTCCATGCTCAGCTTAGTCTCTTCCATGGGAGGTGAAGCACATCCTCCTCAAAGAGAGCAGCTGGCACAGGAGCTCAAGCCCTTCCACCAGAAGCTCCTCTAATCTCAACCCACCTCAGCCGGTGGCCAGCAGCCAACTGCTGTCATCAAATCCCAACAAGATCTTTCAGCAAAGCAGCGTCATCACTTCTGGGGCTTAAAACCAAACCGAACCAAACAACCACCCCCCATGTCGCATGGCCGGTCTAAAGCAGTTGGCTGATCTGTCTAAGACGCAGCATGCCTATTTATCATAATCAGCTTACTGAAAAGGGCGACGTCAACTACCGACTAATTCATAGCACCTAACCGATCTGTTTAAAAATATTTCGTCTGGCATGAAAATGGGGAACAAAGCAGAAGGATACAAACTGCTAACGATCTGTGACTGGTACAAACCGTTCCATAATAATATGGTACAGGAAGTCAAAGGACTTTCTGCCCAAATACGCACACATTAGCACAGCAGAGAGTCCTAACAGAACAGAACACAAAGACCGTGTCCCAACAAAGCCTTCTCTTTCAAAGAGTTCACGACCCTTTCCGAATTTACCAGTGATACCAGCGTTCTGCTGCCTTTCAATGGCAAAACTCTGATTAAATTGCAATTCCTGGGCAAAATATCTGGTTACAGTGGAGTTTAAGCTGGAAGTGCAAATAAACGACTTAAAGGGAGTAAAATCTTGACATAACACTGTCGTTTAAGAAAAGTGTGGAGGTGACTCCTCTGAGTGGACTCATTCCAGATCTTAAAGGTGTAAATGAAAAGGGAACTTCACCCATGCTTCGAAAGCAAAAATAAAGTTATACTTAAAGTCCACACCGCACTGGGAAATACAGAAAGATGCTAAAGGGTTCCATAATTAGACACAGATTTAGGTGATGAATGACCTCGCTCTTAAGAGGCTGTAAAGCATTTATATACAGAGTAAGTTTTAGTTTTATGAATTCTTTTGGCACTTCTATCTCACTTTATATTTGTTTTAAACAGTGGAGATGCTCTATTGCGTATGGTACAAGTTCCCTCAGTCATTCATCTCAGAAGTTCTCAGATGATTTGGGACAACTATCTGTCTGGGATGGAATAGGTCTACTCAACCCTGCATCAGCACAGGTAGATGGATTAATGACCTAGAGTCCCTTTCAGCCCTCTATTTCTATTATTATTATGTGATATCACTAGCAAAGACAATATTTAAGCCATTCTTAAATCCTCCTCAGGACACAAAGCATTCATCCTGAAAAACGTAGTTCAGTCTTGTTCTTCTTCACAAAACTCTGACCACGGTCATTATCCTCGATTCCTGCCATATACATGCTGCTTAGTGACCAGTAGGTAATGAGAAAAAAATGATGATCATATTAATTTGAAGTCCAGCTCTTCATGACACATGGCTTCTCAGGTCTTGCTCATGGAAGGAAAAAAAGTTGTTAGTTTAAAATATTCCAGCCAATTCTTGTGCAGCTCCTGTACAGAACTCTGGGTCCACGTACAGTCACCCTTACAGTCATTCCAGGTCTGGCAGTTTTTCCCCAGTGTTGTATTGTTCTCGTAAGGTTTAACCAACAAGGAGTCTTGTGGCACTTTTAAAGACCAACAAATTCGAAATTTGTATGTCAGTGTTGCCAGCTCTTGTGATTTTATTGCGAGTCTTGCAATATTTGTTTTCCTTCAAGCCTCCACTCCTGAAGTCATGTGATAATGTGAAAATACCAGTTTTCACCAAAAAAACCCTTAGGTTGGGGTGGGAAGCTTGGAAATGTGATCCCCTAAAGGCTCCAATGCTGTAAAGAAATAAAAAGGAACCTCAACATTTATTTATTTTTAACTCCTTTTTAAACTTTGGTCCACAAAACTGAAATGATTTTACTCCCCTGTTATGTAACAAATAATCACCACTCGAACTGAGTGTTGACTGCATTCTGCTGGTCCCTTCAGGCTGGTGCCCCACCTTCCAAAATGCTGGTTAACCGTGGGACTCTACAGCTACACCCCAGTGTTTATGTAACAAAAGGACTGTGACTGTGCTGGTTCAGCCAGGCCTCCTACCTGCATTTCACAAAGGAATGCCTTTTGTCTGTGGAGAGTACGCCACATAGTTCCAGCATTCTTCATAGAAGAGCCCTTCAGGAACTCCAGAATGCCGTGATCCAGCCACCGCTGCAAACCATTTTGCATGTAGATGCCCCGAAATGAATCTGCCAAGAACAGCGTCCCATGAAGGCACAAAAACCTAGACAAGCAAGACTACCAGCGATTCCATGCAGCCTATCCCCCCCCCCCCATCTATCTTCTTATATTGGCAGCCATTTCTTGTTATAGATTCCCCTTAAAAAGGGGACTAGAAACCGGGAGCGGGAAGATCATAAGTGGGCATTAAGACTTATATGACACTGACTATTGAGCTAGATTGGCGAGTTGCAAATTCCAGGCGCAGCTTTTTGGAAAGAATGCCCAGAGGGAATAAAGCGTTTGTCACTCGATGAGCACCCCAGGGCGAATACAACTAAGGGACAATCCTGGGTGGATAAATTCATGCTGACTCTGTATCTTTGGCTCGCCTAGGAGGAATTTTTGCTGAGATGATGCTTCCAGCGGCTTCCCACTGGAAGCTGCTCTGCTGAGACTGGGAACAACAGTGAGAGGAAGAGGGGGGCTGGGTTACAGAGGCAGAACACAAGATGAGAACCAAGAGTGGTTTTCCTCTCCCACCCACTCTTGCTGCAGTAAATGAAGCACAACGGCCGGCTTGCAGACACCAATTACTCATCACACAAACACCAGACCCACGAGATTCCCCCACAACACCCACATCAAGGACTCTCTCAAAGGAAGTCAGTCCACATGTGAAGGCCTGAGAAAAGCATGCTCGCTTGCTCGCTCTCCCACCCCCATAATCTGGTAACCCTCCAATAAAGCCATTGCTACTATTATTCTGGTTGACTGGGCAGCTTGTCAGTAGTAGAACTAAAGAAGGACAACTCTGATTGCCAGCTCACAGCTCATTTACAGCAGCAGTTAAAGACTATATTGTTCCTGACTCAAAACAGGGTACGCAAAACCCACCAGTGGCTAAGGAGTCGTGGACTGCCCAGGAGGGCAAAACATTAAAAGCCACCCAGTCTGAAGTAAGCCTAAAACTGGGAGCTATGACATCCCATGTTCTAATTCTGGCTCTGTCACTAACCACCTGGGTGACCTTGGGCAAATTGCTTCACTGCTCTGTGCCTCATTTTCCCCATCTGTGTTGATCAATCTTGCCTCTCTCACCAGGCTATTACATAGAGTCATTAGATGAACATGAGGCGTACCAAAAGATCTGTATTGTTGTAGGACCCAGGAACCCTAGTCCTGGACAAAAGACTCTATAGTTGTAGGTGATGTTAAAACAGAACAAAGAGACTGACTCCATCCTAAAGAGCATACAATCTTAGGCCCAATCCACATTGCTAGAAAAATTCGGTGTCAGTCAATAGGAGTTATCCAAGCTACGCAGAGTAATTTGCGTAACTCCTGTCAACTTCCTAACTCCCCTTTAGCACAGTGTCTTCACTGCTCTGTGTCAATGGGAAACACTATGCCAGCTGAGGAGGCTGTTTTACTAAGTTGATTTCTGGATCGACTGAGTGTGTCTTTACTGACCGCTCAGTCCATCTGGAAAAACTGATCTGATGACAGTGACTTTGTTGTCATCAGTCTAGACATACTCAGTAAAATAATCTAAGATTGTTATGGGGTGTCCTTTTCATATGGCAGCAAAGAATTCAAAGATGAAGGAATTTATGGCAGCTGGTGCCATCATGGGAACAGGGTTTATTTTCCCCAGAGAATCCAAAACATTAATGTCATCTCCGCGCTCAAACAGACCCAGCTAGTGTCTAAACTGCAGAGCACAGTGCAACTTCCTGTAAGGTCATTTCAGCGCCTATTCACAGGAAGTCTAGACTGAGCAGAATGGCTGAATGAGCCATCTCCGATTCACTGAAGAGGGCAGTTGATGCAGGAGACAGGCATTTCACTGACTGAGCTACCGTGTTGTGCCTAGAGCACAGAAGCAGTGACAGACATAAGCTGCCGGTAAGCGCCCAGGTACAAATATTTGTGCTACTCACGTCAGCCCTCTGACGGAGTCTCAACTGTCCCGGTAGAGTACAGGATTGATTGTTCTGTAACTAACAGTATCCTTCAGGACACCAGTATTTTCTCTGTGTAAGTGGCCCAGGCTGCTCCTTGATGGCTACTAAAAATAAACAGTAGCAGCAGTAAGACTCTGAAAGCTCTTACGTCACCTGTAATGCTACCCGGGCTTGTTATCGTATAACTGCAAACAAGTAAAGAAGTACTAGGGACAGCCTCTCTCATTTTTGAGAAATTCCTTCTCTCTTACTCATGCCCAAAATTATAAAAATAAGGCCTGGTCTTTGCTTTAAAGGTAGTCTGACAGCTATGGCTCTCATAGGAGTGGAAAATTCATGCCCTTGAGCACCACAGTTAAGCAAATCCAAATCCTGGAGTAGATGAGGCCAGGTTGACCGAAGAACTCTTTTGTTGGGGTGGCTACCAGTGTTTGGGGAAATGGATTATCTACAGCCATAGAAAAAACCCTTCCATTGTTGTAGGAAGCCTCTACCCTATAATTCTACAGCAAAAACAATGAGAGTCCTGTGACACCTTAAAGACGAACACATTTCTTCAGGCGTAAGCTTTCGTGGGCAGGGCTCCAACCGACTTCATCAGATACAAGGTTGCACGGCTCCTACAACATAGTGCAGTGTCGCACACATACTGTAGATATGACCTAAAGGATTTTGGAACATCTGTGGCCATTGTGCTTCTAAATCCATTAGGCACTTTTGTAAATCTCCTCAATTCTTAAAAATCTGATTTACTGTTCTGCTTTTGTGCTGTTTAGGGTTTTTTTTTTTTTTTTGGCATTTCTCTCAGCTCAGATAGCAGCATGAGACGAGTCAGTTTCACTTGCTGGTTCTTATGTACGAATAGAGCATTGAGGTATTGGATGTTTCTAGCACCATAGGGTGCATCTACACTTGTAAATTAAATCGACTTAAGATTGCTTAAGTCGACTTAATTTACTCTGCGTCTACACTACACTTTCCTTAAGTTGACTTAAGCAAGCTGCTTAAGTCAACTTTGTTAAACCTATTTTAAAGTCGACTTTAGGCTTAAGTCGACTTTCTAAAGTCGACTTAAGCCAGTGTGGATGAAGAGTAGCCCTAAGTCGATTCTAAGTCAACTTAGGGCTCTCCAGGATTCTTCCACTGCCCTCCCCGCCAGGGGGGTGGCACAGGGGAGCCTGGCATGCCCCCTCACAGGGCAGGGCAGAGCCCTGCCCACCCTGCCCCTATGCCCTGCCAGAGTCCCTGTCCCCCTTTGGCACTTGGCAAGGGGTGCCCCGCCTGCCACCATGGACCTCTCCCAGCCCCTAGAAGTCGACCTAGGCATCCAGTGTGGACGCTCTAGGTCAACTTTGTAAGTTCCCCCCTAAGTCGACTTAAAATTTAGGTGTGGACATGCTAAGTCGACTTAGCTAAAGTCGACCTAAATTAATAAGTATAGACATAGCCATAGAGGCATGTTGGAATAAATAAATATGTAATTCCATTGAATTATTTGCCCCCCCCCAAAAGGCAATGATTCATGAGAACATGTCTGATTCTATTAAAAAGGTTTACATGGTCGAATGTACAATGGCTCCAGGTGCTATCATATTTATTTATTTATTTGAATAAAATAAACACAGAATTTGATTTGGTAAGACTCCTTGCTCCTATCTGACCTTTAAAATAAAATTTCCAATTTAGATTAAAAAAAATAATCAACCCAACCCCTCTGAAATTTCATGTATCATTTTAACTCTACTTATTTTAAAACTGTGTGGTTTACATGAGGAACAGTGTCATGAAAAAAAACACATACACTACTGGATAGGCAAGTTGTTATTAAAATCAGAAAAATAGGGGTTCATCATAATTTAAAATTGGCTTATTTATTGCAAGAGTGTATAACACCACTTCCTTTCCTGGGAGGGTTCAATTCTTACCTGAATATATATTATAATAGAGGATGCATAGAACATTTTTCAGAGAAAACCCTGCTCATCAATATCAACCTGAGCACAGAAGCCCTTCACTTTTCTCTGTTGACATAAAGAGGTGCCCAAGCAGATATGGAAGCTGTTTTTATATAAGCCAGAACCTTTTTACACAGAATGGGGGCCCTGGGCTTTTAGGGAGGCATCTAAGGTGGAGAAAGAGGCTACTGGTTTGTTACAAGTTTCAGAGGGGTAGGTGTGTTAGTCTAGTTCAGCAAAACAAGGAGCCCTGTGGCACTTTTAAAGACTAACACATTGATTTATCACATACATTTATCGCACAGGGCTCCTTGTTAGGTTTGTTACAGAGCAGTGTGAAATAGTGAGCTTCAGAGAGGGCACTCAGGGATAGCAGCTGGGTAATAACGAGCTATGTATAGCCTGGCAAGAACCTTCCCTCTGCCTACACAGAAGAGACCGGCTCCTATTTGCTTTTAGAAAGTCTCTTAGAATAAAGATTGCCTGCAAAATGCTGCATTAAATAAGGACCCAATCCTGCAAACCTTTGCTGGGGTGAGTAGCCCTGGTGACTTCAATGGGACTACTTACCTGAGTAAGGTCTGCCATGTGAATAAGGATTTGCAAGATAAATCTCTCCAGTTCTATTTAGTGCATGTGTGTGATTAGTAGATTACCCTCCCATGTCCCCACGAAGAGAAAGGACCAAAAAAGTCAGGGAAATATTTAGAGTGGCCAGGGCCGGCTCAACCATATAGGTGAACTAGATGGTCACCTGGGGCTCCAGGTTTGAAGGGGCACCAAATTAGATGGAAGTGAATTTTTTCTCTATTTAAAAAAATATTAATATGTTATCTCTTATAACATGGGGAGTGGGGCAAAGTTCATAGTTCACTTAGAAGACCAAAAACCCTTGGGTTAGCCCTGAGAGTGGCATTTTCAGGAAGCACTCCATATTGGCCTAATTCTTCACTGGGAGATGAATCAGGTCAGTGCTGAACACCTTTGAAAATCCCACCCATCATTAATGTAAATTTATGATACTGGCTCAGCTTGAGTCATGATATAACCCTGCCCCGTAGCCCACATACGGAACACAGGATACAGTCACACTGCAATCAGAGAGAGACTCTTAGGGATGTTTACGGCAACCAGACATTGTATAATAGCGCGGCTAGTCTTGCTGGCTACATTGGTCACATAATTTAATAGAATATTTTCAGGCTGACAATGTAAGAGAGACAGGAAGCCAAAAAACCCAACTAAAACAAACCCTTCACTCAAGTCACAGATTTTGCATTTCCACCTTGAAAACGACTCTGGATCATATTTAGCACTTGCTAACGACGCTTGGGTCTAGATAATTTAGGCGCCAGAAGATGCAGATAGATCACTAGGGAATTTTCAAAAGCACCTAGAAGACACCTAACATTTTATTGTGCCTTTTACTCATGAGGAAACAGAAGTTAAGTAACATCACTGAAAAAGCTTGGGCAAAATTTTCAGAGGCACCATGTGTCTTACCAGCGTTCCATTTTTAGATTAAATTTAGGAGCTGAATTCTGATTTAAAGTCAGTGGGACTTCAGCTCCTAAATCATTTGGCTGCTTTTGAAAATGTTACCCCATATGTTTTCTTGAGTGGGAAGGTCTGATGGCTAAAGAGGAGAAATGGCAAACAGGAGATGTGGGTTCTAGACTTCGCTCTTTTGCAGAATTTTTGTGCAATCTGCAGCAAGTTGCAATCTCTCCGTGCCTTAATATTAACCTCATAAGGGAATCTATTTCCCTACTTCACAAGTACATCATAAAGAGGAATTTATTACTGTTTACGAAGTACACTGAGCGTCTTGGATGGAAAGGACTATAAAAGAATATATTGCTGATCTCCTTTGCTCTTTCTTAGCACTTACAATTCAGCTTCTGTCTACATCAGAGGATAAATATGAGAACTACACGACCTAACTAATTTTCCTGTCACAAAGGGCTTGTGTAGATGAATCCCATTTCTGTTGATAGGAGGTGCAGATGCTGAAGGGTAGGTGACAATCTCTAAGAGAAGACTGCAGTGAGACAAGATATACGTAGGCTATTCTTAGCAGACAGCAGCTCATCATGTATGATTATTTCATATCCCTTTATTTAAAAAGCTAATTATTACATTAAGGTATGAATACCTGATAGCCAGAGACAGTTGGAACAGATTAAAAACCACATGCCCCATTTTCTGCACATCAAAGGTTCTTGTGGAAAAAACCCATCAGCTAATTACTAGCATTTACACAGAACTGCTAGGTTTGTTAGCCACATTATTATATTGTAGTACCTGGTGGAGTAATGAGGGGAAGCGGTGTGCATGGGCCAGGGCTGCCCAGAAAGAATCCTAGATTCATTAAAACAACCATAAAGCCAGTTTTTCACTCCAGGTTTGATCTATTATTATAATGAACGTTGCATCCTGCCACAGGAAGGTGGAAAAATAACAGGAAAGATTCCAAGGAGAAAAGGGGAGTCTTGTAGCAACAAGAGCTAAGAGAAATACAGGCTTCGCAAACACTGCAACTCAGCTGGAAAAGAGTTATGGGACCGTCCTCTGTAATGTGATTTGCATGTGCTGCAGAGCTCTCATCAGATGAGGCAGTTAACTGGCTCCTGTTCGGTTTTATCATGCCAGGACCAAGGTCTGGAATGCCACCTACGACTGCCACACACATCTAGATTGAATCTGTCATTTTCAACGTTATTTTTAAAAGCAGGAAATGGGGCAGGAGGAATTGGGCCCTCCGCTGACAGCTTCAGCAGATAGGCCCAGGATCAAATGAGCCATGAAGAATGAACTAATCCAGTGGTTCCCAACCTTTTTGGTTTGAGGGCCACAGGTATCATTTTTACAGCCCTAAAGGGCCACCAGCCTCTGCCAGCAGGCCCCCCCACCAAAAAAAAAAGCCGTTTGCCGCTTGCATGTTGATCTTCTGTCTCCCTGGCTGTAGCAGGGAAACTGTATGCATCCTGCAGTTCTGCACACTATCTAGGTCCCAAGGCAGTGGCTCCCTTCTGCAACCGGGGAACAGAAGATCAGGGTTCCCCCTCCCCTCCCTCTGGCTATGTCTACACTTCGCCAAATAAGTCGAC
The DNA here is from genome assembly GCA_007922175.1 of Pelusios castaneus. NCBI lineage: Eukaryota > Metazoa > Chordata > Testudines > Pelomedusidae > Pelusios > Pelusios castaneus. Next base: position 8,067,540 of record ML685755.1, on the reverse strand, counting down.
TTTGCTAAGTCAACTTAAAGTCTACTTTAAGTCGACTTAGCATGTCCACACTCAAAAATTAAGTTGACTTCAAGGGGACCTTGCCAAATTGACTTAGAGCATCCACACTGGACGCCTAAGTCGACTTCTAGGGACTAGGTGGACCTGGGACTGGTCCATGGTGGCAGGGGGGGCACCCCTTGCCAAGTGGCTCAGCATTTGCCCCATTGTACCTGGGTACAATGGGGACTGAGTAGGACAGGGACACTAGCAGAGCATAGGAGCGGGTTGGGCAGGGCTGTGTCCTGCCCTATGGGGGGGGGGGGCACACCAGGCTCTGGCTGTGCCAGCCACCCTGGCAGGGAGGGCAGTGGGGGAGCCCTGAGGGCCCTTTAAGTCGACTTTAAGTTGACTGAGGGCTAATATGCGTCCACACTGGTAAGTCGACTTTATAAAGTCAACTTAGCCAGTAAAGTCGACGTTATACAAGATTTTATAAAGTCGACTTTAAATTTCCTTAAGTTGACTTAAGGAAATTGTAGTGTACACGCAGATTCAATTAAGTTGATTTAAGCAAGCTTAAGTGGACTTAATTTGTAGATGTAGATGCACCCTCTGGCTCCAGCAAGGACCCTAGCATCTATGGACCTAGGCAGAGCACTTCCCTGTGCTCCCTGCTACAGCCAGGGAGATAGGAGTGCTAATCTCCAATCCCTTTGGCTGCAGCCAGGAGCCTGCATCGGTCCATTAGCCGTGTGGAAACACACTTCGTCTGGGTCCTTAGGCAATGACTCCATTCTGTAGCTAGCAAGAGGGGAGCCAAAGGCCATTTTGAAAGCCACCAAGAGCCACTTTTGGCCCATGAGCACAGGTTGGGAACCACTGAGTTAATCTCTCAGCTCCAGTGGTGCTCTCTCCAGGTCAGGCATGTGGAGAAGGCTTGGACAGCTGCTGTGGCCGCTCATGCTGTATCTACTTGCAGATAGGCAGGACTGAGGTCTCAGCCATGATAACATGGACTAAACTAAAACACTTAGAAGGAGAAAATGATGGGCTTGCCAGCAGTCACGTAATAGCCACCTAATGAACAGGACTTTGAATCTCTACATAGATCTTCCAGCTGAGGATGTCAGAATCCTTTGCAGTCATTAAAATAAGCTTCCCAATATCCATCTGTCACAGATACGTATTATTGCCTCAAACATTCAGATAGTGAAGCCAAGTCAAAGAGAGGTGACGTGGTGGGTTGGACGCTAGCTCCCCTGGATCCTGGTCATGTACTTTGGCCACAGGAGCACCCCTAATATGTAGAAAGGCTGTCCCGAGTGGTGAGGATAGATGGCTTTTGTCTGTAAAGTTGTTAGATAACCTTTGGGCCTGTCTAGAAGGTCAGGGCAACAATATTAGCGATTTGTGTGACAAACTCTTCAACCCAGACTTTAACCAACTTCCTGAATCATAAACGCTACAAGTCCATAAAGACTAAGACTAACAGGATTAACATGGCAGGAACAGCCAGCCCAAGTTGATGCTAACATGGCTGGCGGGCTGTTGGGTTACACAGTATGATCCCCACAAAGAGAGGCCCATAGGTAACCTAGGGTTGCGACACAGCTCGGAGGCTCCCCAGCTGTGCGCGACACACCAAGGCTCCCCCCTGGCAGCACCACTTTTGGTGGTGGGTAAATTTCAAGTGGCCCCTGCTGCCAAAAGAAAACTGCTGGCAAAAGTGGTTTCAGCAGCAGAAGGCTCCTGAGGCAGCCCCCGCCTCCGCAAAAAAACAGCCACCCCAGGCACTTTCGGTGGTTGTGCTTCAAACAGTGCCCTCGCCGCCGCAGTAGAGCTTCCGCCACTCTGCATTTCAGCGACAGCTTTTAAAGAGCCAGCAGCCTCCCGCTGCAGCTCTTCGGAGGCAGGGGTGGGGGCTTTCAGCAGCAGGCTGCTAGCCCACGACACACTTTTGTGCCCCAACACAGCAGGTGAGAACCACACATTAGCACAATTAATTGTATTGCAAACTTCCCAAAGCAGGAACCGTCTTTCTGTCCTGTGTTTGTGCAGGGTCCACCTCCACAAGTGGGGGCTCCTAGGCACTACTGCCATACACCACTTCACAGAACCCATACCAGCATCCTTCTCACAACAGCCGTCTTTAGAGATAGTGCTTGGTACAGGAGTGTTGTTCTAACAGCAGGTTCCTGTCTATGGCGAGGTCTACACAATCCTTTTTCCTCCCTCAGGTTCCTTATCATTGCTATCTTCCACACATTCCCACAGCAACGGGGGCAGGGTAAAGCACCATGCCCCACCCCACCCCTGCAATAAATATGTAATGCAAGTGCTTAATTTTAAGCATATGTGCAGTCCCATTGATTTCCTTGAGACTAGTAATGTGCCTAAGTGGTTGCAGTGTGAAAGTGGGGTGTTTTGTACTCCTGCACAACATACAGAAAGTACACTGCAGCAGCTGCCTGTACTTTGTCTACAAAGGTTCCCACTGCTCCTCCCGTCCGTGGAGCTGCATTAGTGGTGGCAGTAGTAGGAAATGTGTATAGACAGGGCCAATGCTATAAAAGAAGCCACATTTAAACGCGACTGTGGCTGCACTTTTATTGCATGGCCTACCCTTGCCTGGGCAGGCAGTAAAAACCACACTAGAGAACCCAGTTTTAAAGATGAAGGCTGAAAACATGGCTAAGTCCCAATTCTACTCAAGTCAAAAGGAGTTGTGCCGGTGACATCACTGGGGCCAAGACTTTTTCCACCCAAGGTTCATGAATACGGTAGCAGCATTTCCCACACTTGTTTCCTTGGGCAAGAATAAGCCACATCACAGCCAGAGGCAGCCTTCGGCTACCTGGGAGAAGGCCCACTGCAGGGCTTCCTATAGGCTCCCTGCTGACAACCCCAACCCCCCAGTTCCCTATGGGCAGCCACTCCAGCCCCTAAATCCCCCACATGGTCTACCCCTGCAGCCCTGGCAACCCGCCAGGGGCCCTAAATACTCCCACTCTCCATCTGGCCCCACGTCCTCACCACTGGCCCCAGACCCAGTTCCCTGCCATGTGTCCTGCACAGCAGGAGGCAGACATGGTTTTTGGGATAGGCCGAGGGGCCCCAGGCATGTGTCTGCTTCACCTACCCCAAAAGCTGCCTCTGATTATAGCCTGACCACAACCATATTAGCTATCTGTGTTTAACGTGGCTGGTTTTGTGTGATATAGGCTTGGTCCATACCTAAAATTTAGATCAACATAGCTACATGGCTTGGTGGCATGAAATATTCACACCCCTAAGCAGTGCTTTTTTTCTATTTAAAAAAAAAAAAAAAGATGCTGGTACTCAGCCAGGGACCTGGGGTCACCAGGGGTGGCGGCAGGAGCTGGGGTCACATCGCTGTGAAAAAAAGGTGCCAGTACTCAGTACCCCTGAGCACCATCACAAAAACAGCCCTGCCCCTAAGCAATGGAGTTTTGCCAACATAAACTAGCAGCTTCTACACTGGAGGCTAACCAAAGAATGCTTCAGCCAACTTAGTGATCTTCGCTCGGGGAGGTGGAGCTCTGAAATAGAAAGTCATCGTCCCCCCCGCGTGCACACACACCATCTACGCCGGATCTACACTACAAAGATACACTAACTTAGCCATGGCACCAGAGACAAGGCTGGAGACGCTGATGCCTGATCCAGATAAATAGTGCCTTATCTCCCTACAACTACTGGAACGAAGGCAGCAGTTTAGATCTGAAGATCAAATTCTTCCACTTGTCAGTTTCAAGGACATTTGTTGTAGGAAAGGCTTGTTCGAAGAGACTTAGCCGATAATTAGCATCTACCCCTGTGAAAACACCGTCCGTACAAGGTGCAGCATTTTAATTACATCTAGTTTAGTTTTGCCTGTTTATTCCCTTACATCCTGAAATGTGCCAATCAATTATATTCCCAGGAGCTCTCTCCAGTGCAGGTGCATAACAATCTCCGTGGTGATATATTACAAGATAGATGCCTCAGGTGCTGTCTTCAGTGGCAAACAAATGCACCTTCTGTTTGGAACAGAGAGGCAGGGGCTGAGTGGAAAGCAAAGGCATTTTGCTATATACTCGAAAAGGTTTGAGTCGGGATCCAACTGGGTTTCAAACACAGATTTCTGGAGTCCTAAATAGAGCTTCTTACATTAGGCCAAGGTCAGCTGGATACCTGCACAAGCCTATTTCTTCCATTAATAAGTTAAATACATCAAAGCTCTCTCGGCTTAGTGAAACCAGCAAAGGATTTCATTGAAGTGACTTGCGGTTGCCTGTAAATATGGCCAACCTCCTGCTTCACCTGGGTAAGAAAGAGTGATGGGGGGGAGGGGCACGATCCAAACTGATCCTCATTCTCTTCTGCTCATTCTGAGACAGTCTAGGAATGATTTCAGAATTCAGACTTTCATTAAGTCGGCTTAATTCTTTAAGCCGACTTAATGAAAGGTTAGGTCGACCTAACCCTTAAGTCGACCTAAGCACAGTGTGGACGCTTAAGTCCATTTTATTAGGTTGACCTAAGGGCAGTTAGTAAGTTGACCAAAGCCCCCGTTCAGGGGAAGCTCTTTGTTAAGTTGACCTAACTTTTTGTAGTGTAGAAATAGCCTAGGACAGGAGTGTGAGGCCGGTTACACAGTGGCCAGCCATATGGTTCTGTACCATGGGGATAAACAGAGGACTGCAGTAGTCTGAAGACAACACCTTCCCCCAACACGTAGTCACAGTGTGAACAAATCTGAGAGCAAATTCCTGCTTCCATTTCCACGGTGAAGTAGGCGCCTGTCCAATCAGTCACAGGCATATATATACATTCAGTCACTTTAACTAAGCTCTTCTTAGGCACAGACATTTAAGAGACCTTTTGTTTTCTGTTTAAAGACAAGAAAGCTTGCTCAATCTTCAGTGGGCAGCTTTGGCCACAAATTAACATCTGCAGCCCTTAGCCTTCCTGCTATATTTCTGTTCTGCACTGACGGAGGCAGATGAGCTCAGGGGCTAGCCCAGGGACTAAGTTTTCAAAGACAAATCCTGGGCAGACTGAGGTTTGGTGGGTTGTCAGAAGGTGAACGGGGAGAGCTGTGAAACATTTGGAAAGAGGTCTATCCGGTCTACGGCAGGGCTGGAAGCTACTCTGTCTGCAGCAGATTCATAAATTGGGAACAGTGTTTTTAACCCATGCAAGAGGTTAGGATGACACTCACATGCCTGGAGATCCCTAGCTTTCTGGGTCATATGATTATACATAGATAGAGAGAGGGCAGGGTGCGGACATGGGGTGTGCGTACACTCAGCCAGCTTGCTGTCTATTTTGTGTGCTCAGCTGGCCAGAGTAGGCAAGAGGTTACTCCGAGTTTCGGTAAAACCAACAGCGATACTGAAAACTGAGCCACAAGCCCCCACTGATTAAAGACATTCCCATGAAAAGGAAAACAGGATAACAGTGTAGGTCCCTGTCCCCCTGTCTTTCCCCCATAGGTCAGCCGTACACCCCTGAGCGCTGCCACTGAATCTCAGAGGTACTTATCTATTAATCTCAACCTAATTTTCAAAAGTCAGCAAAACTTTCTCTGCCTGCAGGTCAGAGAACAGTCAGAGGTTACATGCTTCTAAAGGTCACCCAGCAAGTCAGTAGCTCTATGTGCTATTGAAAACCAATGCTTTCATGATCTGTCATTTTGGCAAGCTCTGGAGACTGGGAACTACAGTTTGAGCTAACGAGCAAGAGCTTCGCCTGCCCTGTAGATTAGGCAGGTTATGTGTAGTACTCACTGACCCATGGGTTACACAGTCTCCAGTGTTTATATAACCCAAGGCGAAATCCTGTGCTAACACACCATTGAGATTCAGAATGTAAATGCGCCAGGATATTTGGAGTTAAAGGTGCCTACGCACATCACTGCATACTCCTTCCTACTACACAGATGCCCAAGGCCATCCATCCATCTCACTCAAAGGAGCTGGAGAGGGCCAGACTGCTGGACCAACCTTCTCTCTGCTCCCTTATTACATATACATTTTCCTATGATTATAGTTCAACAGGGCACTTGTCACTAACAATCCATCAGCTCACATAGGCTCTGCTCATTCATAAATCCACTTCACACATCAGTTTGATCAACTAAAGAGAATTCAAATGAAGGGCAGCTAATAAGATTATTGAAACTTCATTCCCTTTTTTCCCTAATTAAATTTAAAAAACCCCTAACATAGCCTCTCTTTTTAAAATGGCATTATTATGTATAATTCTATTAGTAGGAGTCCTGTGCAGAAGGTAGGATCATTTGATACTTACAGAGCTATTTTAACTTGGCTGCCATCCATCAGTCAATCAAATGGATAACAGTGGGCATCTAAACAGCTGAGACATCTGGGGACACGATGTCAAGGGACTGAAGATGGACTGACTGATGAGCAAATGTATCAGAAAAAGAGCGCCTGCATCATATGTTAGCTGTTAGGTGTTTCCCTTCTTTCTTTCTTTCTTTCATATGCTTTTACAGCTAAAAAGTTTTCAACTAGTCATATTTTCCTCCCTTTTAAAATACGCATTTAAAAAAATTAAATTCCTCTCCACATTACAGAAATAAAAATATTTTATCCACCACACCACGATAAATCAGAAACAAGTAACTGGGAGTCTGATCTCACTATAGGTGACGTTTATCCTCAAGGTTTTGTTATTGGCTTCAGTCAGAGCAGGTCTGTCCCACAGTCCTTGCCTAGCATGCCAGTTTCCTTAGGATTTCCCATTTTTGCGAACACACCACTGTAGTTCCACCAGCGGCAACGGTAGCATACACAGTGCAGGTCTCAGTGACATAGACTTAGAGTCATCAGTGATCGGTCTGTGCTAACATTCCCACCCTCGTCAGACCTCGTGGAAATCATGAGAGGCATTAAGAAGAATGCCACAGACACTTTCTATTTTTAAAAGCTTCTACGTGATGGGTCCCAAATGTTCAGGGATCATGGATGTAAATCTAGCCTCAACAGCCTTTGAAGAGTTTGAGGGGCGTGGGGGGGCACATAAGTCCAGGAGGCCCTGTGGGAGCTGTTCTGCCACAGGGAGAATAGTCAGGCTGGAAGAGGTCGATGGCAGGATGGTGCTTATGCCAGAGGTGAATGTGTATTCACATGCATCGTCCAAGCTGTGTGTCTTTGAGTTCTAAATGAGGACTGTCCCTGTTTCAGGGGAAAAACTTGTATTTGGCTAAAAGCCAGGCTGCTTTACTATGCTTTTAAAAGACCTTCCTCCTTGCAATGCTGACTTCTTGCCAAATGAAAATTATTTCTGGATTGCAATTGTTAGAGCTAAAAGAATCAATCTACAGCCTACTTGGGCCTCAGAAATATTACTGTAGCAAAGAATCACTCCTGTTAGCAAGAGCTTTGAGGAAACCAGCTGTTTTCAGACATCAGAAATTTACACTAGAATGTCCTCAAGAAGATTCTTCTTTCTCTAAAGCGGAGGTAGTAATTTCATTGTCTAGCAAAGCGATATCCAGCTAAACGGAAAGTTATATTACTTTCCTCTGCATGATATAGTAAAGTCGTCAGATAATGATAGGTCCATCCTCTGGTGCGGTTTGTATGGAAAGGACTGAAAATAATATTTTACGTTTCCAGCATGGGTTTCATCTTGAAGGATCCCAAAGCACTTTGGACAGAATTTCTCCCAGAATTTGCAAAGACCACACAGATCATGCCGACACTGGCAAAATGAACCATTGGCCATTGAACCGATAGGACTGCACCACTCTGCGCACAAGCTGTGCAGCGTCTACCGTAGCCGACCTGTTTCACTTGCAATTTTGTCCTACATCCACACTTGTGCAGAATTACACCACTGCAGCCATGTTCTCTTCAGGGTACTTATACCTATCTTCCCAGTATGGGTCCTGGAAGCAGAAGTCTGTGGGAAATGGAGGACCCTAGCAAGAAGAGGTCAAACTCCCACAACATCCTGTGAAAATACTTGTAATTCCCTGGGATATTCCCATAATTCCAGTAGGAAATGACCAAAACATACCATTTCTTCTTCCCTTTGTCAAAATGGAAATCATGATAAATGTCTCACTCCTTGCTGATCAAGAAAGGCTTTTGCTGAAGCTTTTGAAAAGCAGTGACAAGCTGTTAAAGGAGGCAGGAGGGAGGGAGGAGAGGTTGTTCTGGGGGCAGCGGTGGAGAGTCGGAAACTCAGATAGAGTTTCCATTTCAGGACGCAAAGGGGGCACTGATACTGAGAACATCCACAGCATGGCCAATTTTTTTTATTACATCATATGATGGGCTTTATGCTATTAAAAAATAGCCCCCCCCCCCCCAACCTGCACCCCTTGGGACAGTTGACAATCTTGATCTGAATCTTCTGGAATTCCCTTGCTGGTTTGGTTTCCAGGAAGAGATTTGAAATGGAACATCTAGAAATCAGCAGTGATTCGGTAGATAACCCACTGCCTTTTTGACTTACCCTCAATTTCTGCTCGAAAAGCTGCTAATTGACTTAAAACTCTGCCGTGGAGACATTCTTGCTATTCTGAACACGATGTGCAGGATTAATAAAGCCTGGATTCCCTGTACTTGGATGACTCCAAGGCTGCTCTACCGTGTAAAAGGGACTTCATTAGCAAATATTAACTGATTTGCACCTAAAGGTCAAGAACAGAAGCTAGATGACTCTGGTCTGGCTCTCATCACACAGAAAGGGTTAAAGCTATGGTCCAAAAAGATCTCTCAAAAAGTGTGTAAAAGAAACAATCATAGCCCAATGGTGCAACATCCATCAATGGTCAAGAGAGCTCCTGGGACAGTTCTGAACAAAAGTGAGTATTAGAAACTTGAATCGTATTCTCAGCCGAAGTGTGGAAGGGCTGTCAGACAAATTCTGAAGAGCGTAGTGTGTTTTTCAGAAGGAAAGTTATGAGCAAGTTGGAGAAGATCCTTTAATTTTATCCCATTCAGATTCTCATCCTGACCTCATCATGATGGTGTCTGAGCCCCTTTGACACACTGGAACCTGAAAAGTCGGGCAATGGGTGACTAATGAAAAAAGTGCTTGTTTCATCATGTGATCTAAGATCTATTAGACTGTGGAAGTGTCACTCAAGGGAAATGATGGAAGCCCTTTTGCTTGTGACATTTCAGACCAGATGCACACAAAACAATGGAGAATATGCTCTAGATAGGCACAACCAATGGGAGGATGGGTTAGAGTGACCTCGCATTTTCTTAGAACTGATTTTCTGTGATTAGTATTGGAAGAATCACCAACTATTTCATCCTCATGAGCTGCCCAGCATCCTCAGTGACAGTGATAAAGGAATGATGCTTAACACAACCCAGCATCAAGACAATACTTAGTCTAGATGTAGGCAACTGTATTTTGTTTCCACCGAGTCTCTGTTTTAAAAACTCACTAGGTCAGAACTAAAAATCAAAAAGAGGCCCCAGCCCTCCCTTTTTATTCAGTTTAGATTTAACTGTTAAGCACCAAAATGGATCTATAGAAAACTTCCACAAAAGATTAATATCCATTATTATATTTTGTCAATACTGGGACAGCCGCCTACAATTGCAGGAGTCTGTATGGATTCAGTCACCTGCTAGTCAGTTCTCTCGCGACCTCCTCAGAGCAGCACATCACAGCTAGTTCCCATCCCTAAAACAATCCATTCCCCTTTCTTCTTTCAATGGTAAATTAAGCAATTTTTAATATAGACTAAAAAAAAATACCTTGCCACATCCTCAGTAAAAATAGAGCAAGGCATGTCTTGTGTCAAGCCCGGTCTTCATTATTTTCAACCCAGCGTGCAAAGGGATGTAGTTCCCCTCAGCCAGGGCACGCCTGAGCATCTGTTAGACAACACTTTGCATTTCAAAAGGCAGCCAACATGTCACGTGCTATTGCTGTTGCCGTAGCAATGGCCATGCTTAGTGAATACTGTGGCATTAAGTCACTTTTTTTAAAAAAAGCTAGAACCTATGTTAGATCGGCTGTGAGCAGCCTTTCCTTGGGCAGTGGAATTTACTTATTTTATTTTCTTCGCCATGTTTTTGGGACTGGGCATTATTTGCTCCCCAAAACCGGCATTAATTTCTCTGGCTGCCTCTATTTCAGACTGTGCAAGCTTGGGGGCAGAGTGGAAAGTGACTCAGACACAGAAGATCAGGGCTTCTATAAATACCAGACCTACAGATTTGACTAGTTCCTCTTGCTTGTAAGTTTACTGTGCTAAATGGGGAATTAATGAGCAACAGCTTTTAAAGGAACCCTTTATGCAGAAGTGGTTTCTATTTAACAGCAGAGGTTATACCTGCTTGCTTGGCAAATTTTGGGGTCAGAGGGTGCACAGGTGAGTCAATGAAGAAAGGTTATTGCAGCCGATCACGGGCCATATTTCCATGGGTGTTTATCTCAGAACATTTTCATCCACTAAAAGTGAAGCCGACATTGATTATGCACCTCTATTGTGGCTGAGATTAGCCTAAGGCACAACTCTTGAGTACATCCCATTCCTGCTAACAGCAGGAATAATGTGAACAGGGAGCATTTGGCTGGACTTCCACATAACCATGGACCAGACAAAAGGCCCCAATGTGGGGTCGGGGGACCCATGACTGGGGCAGCTGGAGAACAGGCACCAGTATGGGAATGGTTGGGGTGGGAACTGACACAAAAGAGACAAGAGGGAAGGTATCAGGAGGAAGGATATAGAGGGGACTGATCTGGGTATCAGGAAGGATGCTGCTGCTGGTGCGAGTGTGTGTGCGCGAGCGAGAGAGACAACGATTAAGGAAGCAAACACTCACCAAGCGGGATTGGAGCTGACTTCTCTCCTGCCGCCTCTAACTAACCACCAAGGCAAGGAGGAAGCCATGCCCTCGTCTGATTGGGTGGTGCTCCCGGGACTCTAGCCGTAAAGTCATATCGCCCACCTCTAACGAAGGCTAATCCAAATCCCGGCACCACATAGCGAACACTGACGGGGATGCGAATCCTGCCTCGCTCAAGGCATTTTCCCTGTGCCTGGTCCTCAGGACAAACTGCTCAGCTTCTGCTCCCTGTACGATTAGAAACACCCTAATCTAAGCAATAAAGGGTAGGAATTTTTTGGTTGGGTGATTCTGGTTTACACGTAGCTATGCAGGATTGTTACCACAGGAAGGAAGTTTATGCACGAGGAGAGACGGGGACAGAGGACACATGCTCCCTCTTTTTTTGGGCAACAGCTTGCACATAAATCAACCAAAATCAACCAGTACTTGCCCTTTGGCTGTTCTGTTCCCTCACTCCATCCGCTCATGCTAAATGCACACGCAGCTGCCCTGTCTCATGTCTCTAACGGAGCACGAGTTCGGATCAACAAGCCACTAGTCAAGAGAAGCACAAGTGTCCTCTTGTGGTTTATTCCCTATGGAAAATCTCAGATCTAAAGAACAGCAACGGTCAACCCCCTTCTGTAACACACAACTGGATAAACAAGACCTCTTCTTCCAATGACAAATTCTATGGGATCTGTGCCCATGTGTTTTCAGGGGTGTCAAACATGTGGCCTGCAGGCCGAATGCAGCCTGCAAATCAGTTCCATCCCACCCATGACTGCGCTCTGTGGGTCCACACTCTGTCCCTGAGAGCGAGAGAGAGGTCCCGCATATCCAGCGCTCTGCAGCGCCACGAGAGTGTCAGGTCTCGTGACCTCATGGTGGTCTGAGTATGCGAGACTGCACTCTGCGAGACCATACTCTCTCCCTAACAGAGAAAGAGAGGTATCATAGAACGTAATTTTGCATACACAGCACTCTGTGATGCGCAAGAGTGCCGTAGTATTTCGATTTATCGTATGTACGGCCCACTTGAAGTACATTTAAGTCAAATCTGACCCACCATAGCAAATGAGTTTAACACCCTAGAGTCCTTCTAATAAAATGGAAGGAAGCAAAAAGCCCAGATTACATTCATTTGTACAGGAGCACTGGAAATCCTGGCCAAAACTTTCAAAGTTAGTGGACCGATGGACTGGTGGCTCCTATGGTCTTCCCCTTGAATTAGAGGTGTTCAATACACCTGAAAGTAAGGTCACTTTTATTTAGGGGTTCAGTATGAAGCTTTAGTTACTTTAAGACAGATTTTTGAAAACAATCTTAGCCTCCAATGGAGGCACCAAAGTAAATGGTCAGATCTTCAGTTGAGCTCAACTCCCATTTGGAAAAGGCACCCAGGCTTTCCAAAGTCCTCAACAACCCAAAAAATCTAGGACCCTAAATTTCAGAATTTTGCCCAGGTGTTTCTATTCTCTGCCTATTTTGGGGTTCTTTTTCCCTCCCCTGTAATTTGGGGATAAACTCCTCACTTGCTGGATCTCCAAGTCACTTGCTCCCTCTTAAATGTCTCTGTCAATTTAAAATGGAGCCAAGCTGTGAAATTCAGACCCAGACTTGAATGTAATAAGCCCCTAATGCATAGAGAGCTGTTCAAAACCAGGGTTTTAGTTCAACCTATTACAGAAGTAGAGAAACCAACAGTAAAAGCCCTAAATCCAGATCTGATCCCAAAACCAACGAAGAGCTTGATTTTGGTTCAAGGCCCATCTCTTTTTAGCTATTGCATGAGCTTTCGTGGGAGAAAATCCCACTTCGTCAGATGCTTTGAAGAAGTGGGATTTTCTCCCATGAAAGCTCATGCGATAAATAAATTGGTTAGTCTTTAAAAGTGCCACGGGACTCCTTGTTTGTTTTGCTGAACTAGAGTAACACAGCCACCCCTTGGAACTCTTCTTAGTGGCTCTCACTACAAAGTGGAGCTAGTGAAATATATTTTGATAAAACAGTTTTCTGGCAGAAAATGCAGTTTCAGCCAAATCAAAACGTTTCACACAAACGAATTAGTTGATTTTGATGAAATCTGAGAAAGCCATAATGACTTTCGATTTTCTCTTCTCATTTCAATTACCTCCAAACTTTTCATTTCAACCAGGTAAAATGTTAGTCTCATTGTGGTTAACGTAGTTTCAACTTTTCTATTCCATTCCCATCTTGATCATTCTAGTTATGTATTATAATATATATTTAATATTTTATATTCTAGTCTACTATTTCAACATTATTGCAAGAATATTTCAACCTTTGCCGACTGAAATTGCTCAGAATCTTTGTTTCGCTGTCAAAATTTGGGCTTCTTGTTACACTTTGGACCAAAAGGAAATTTCAGTGTTGGAATTTTCCCAAGGAATGGAAATTACAGTTTCTGATCAGCATTGCTGTTACATGCCCTGTTGGTAATGATCATGGGATGAAGCCATAGCTATATGTGGCTTATCTTGCCAGAAGGAGGACGCAATTTCCTAGTTCCATTTTAGCCTTGCTGGAAAGTGAGCACGATTTAAAGCCTAAAAGATTCATGAAAGTGCAGGAATCCCAGCTAAGAAACAAGTAGTGAATTCTGTTACGCTGCATGACTAGTTACAGATTTTATTCAGAGACTCTGCACCATTAACTGGCAATCTTTATGGATTTTGTTACCTTGCCGGAGGCAGCATGGAATATTTCTCTGCAGTGCTAAGTCACTGTGTTATATTGTCCTGGGATTACTTGATCTTCACTGTCAGAGCACAATATGGATTCAGCCTCTACTCCTTCAGCAAAATGATCTGCTGTTCAGAGCTGCTACGTCATTGGCAACCTGCCACACTTTAGCACTCAGGGGGTGCCCTTAGCAACGGTCTGTCAGCCTCAGCTGCTTTCACTGATGTCTCGCTGTTTGATTTCATTTTAGAGCGTTGCCTCATTCTTGCCATACCTAGCCTGGTCTCCACTAAAAACTAAGATTGTCATGAAAAAACCCACACAACCCTGAGCACTGTAGCGTTGCCGATCTAATCCCCGCTGAGGTGTAGACACAGCTAAGTTGACAGAAGAATGTTTCGATCAAACTAGCTACTGATGCTCAAGGAGAGGGAATTCCTACTGGGAGAGAAAAAACCCTTCTGTCACTGTGGGACATGGCCATGCTATGGGATTAGAGGAATTGCTGGAGCCTTGTATTGTAGGCAAGTCCTGAGTATCACAGGACTCTACCTATAATTCCTCTGGAAAAGTAACTTAGCAAAGTAGTTATTTATCAGGCTAGCATAATCATGGAACTGCTTAACTTCTAGGGTTAAAAGATTGGGATCTAGTGCAGATCAAGAGCAGGCACCCTTTCCCCCTAGCTTCCAATCTGCACTGTCTTTCCCTATTATTTTGACCTAGAGCTGAACAAATAACTGGGTTATTTTTCCTTCTGTTCAGGAACAAAAACCAAATGAGGTTGAATTTCAATTGAAACAAATTTTTTTCATCACACGCAAAATTTTTCAAAAGTTTTGAATCAACCAAAACTTTTCAGTCATCTCAAAACAAAACCCTTCTTCCCCCCAATCCCTTGCCAAGTTTTTCATTTCAGTTTGGCCATTCCATGTGGTTTTCATTTTACAAAAATACCTGGCCAGATTTCAAGACTAACAAATTTATTTATCGCATGAGCTTTCGTGGGAGAAAAATCCCACTTCATCAGATGCTTTGAAGACGAAGTGGGATTTTCTCCCACAAAAACTCATGTGATAAATAAAGCTGTTAGTCTTTAAAAGTGCCACAGGACTCTGTTGTCTTTCCACAAGACTCCGTTTGTTTGGCTGACCTAGACTCACATGGCTATCCCTCTGGAACTGGCCAAATTTGAAACTGAAATCCAGTTTGAAAAGAAAAGTCAAAGTGAAATGTTTCCAAATGGCCAAACCAAAATATTTAGACTTTTGATTCTTTTTCCCCAACCCAAACTGATCATGTTCCACCTGAACTTGGAGAAAAAAACAAACCACCTAGCTCCCACAGTGCAGTTTTCCATCGAAAAAACAATTGATTGAAAAGTTTCATCCAGCTCTACTTGTGTTTCTTTTACGCCCTCTTTCTTGCATGGCACCATCCTTCACACGGTCTTCTTGCATTTGGTGTGGGGGCTTTCTATTTTGCAGCTCCTGCCACCTGGAACAGCCTCACTTTATCGCTCTGTGTTGCCATCTCAGCTAAAAGCCTTTTGTGTCTCCTTTTCCTGTTGGTTTCTCTTAGCCACGGGCTACACCGCAGTGCGATTTCTGCAGTAATTGGAGGGACACACACAAAGTACTTAAAATACCTTGCGTATCTCCCTCCGATTGCCTACCGCCTACCTACCGGAGTGTCTTCAGTAGGCTGAGTTAGAGGGAGCTCTTTGCCAGGGTGGTCTTACTTGATCGACTTCCCGATCGGGTCTTCACAGTCAGTGACGACAAACTCTTAGTGTTCTTCAGCTCTGCTCTGTTTTACCCACTCATATGGTGATGGAAACAGAGTTGCCTCCGTGCTAAGAACTTTTAATGCTAAAATTAGATTGCAAGTGCTCTAAAGTTTGCTTTAGGGGATACATTTCAACCCTGGAGGCAGTTCAAAATAATTTTTTGAGCAGATTTTATTCTCTTAAATTCTACCCCTGCCTTGTTTTTACTTACTGAGGTGCTACTTTTCTCTGTAAAGTAGTAGAGTTTTTCTTAAATTTCAATCTAAATTCTCCACTCTTTCGGATTATAGATTGACCCATCTTTGTCTCCAAGAGGTGGAAGAACAACCTGTGTGTTCCTTACTTGCACTCTTCTTTATTATCGGTAGGCTGGGTTTTTCTATTAATTATTTATTGTCCATAGCTTTTTGTCAACGTAATAAACTACTCAGAGAGTGACAGATATTACCCACCAAGAAAATGTGGCTGTGATTCATTATTCTAAGTTTGCTTTTTTTGCTTTGAAGACGGACCATATTTCTGAACTGTATTTAAATGAATCATCAAATCTTCATTTACGTAAGGCATATATATTCAGTTAAGATTCCAAACCATGAGAACTACTGTCCTTAAAAGGTAGATATGGAAAAGATTTTTCACATCTTTGTTTTTGATCATATAAATCCAGAGCACTGGAAGATCTATGTCCTTATCTTTGGGATGGTAGAATTTTCCAGCTTCTGAAAGCGTGCTGGATTTTACCTCTTTTATATACATAAAAAATCTTTATCACCATCTCAAAAGATAATGTTTTTAGGATTTTGTCAGTCCCTGGTAGTAAACAAATCAATGGCAATTTTTGCCCTTCTAGCACTGTGCCAAAATAAAGAGTTTTGAAGAAGCTCTGATTGATATTTTAAAGCATTATGTGGATGTTGGTATTTTACATTGTGCATGTTGCTTTTTGTAGCTGCAAAAGACATTCATCGTATGTAATCTAATAAAGTCGATTTGATTAATGCAGATCATTCCATTTAACACTGGAGAGGATTTTTTGGGGAGTAAGGGATATGGTTTCATGCACAGAACAGTACCTTGGTGTTGCATTCCATGAAATCAGGTGCCTTCAACTGTCAATGTTACCCAGATGGGGAAACAAGTACAGCAACAGCAGGTAAATGAGTCAATCACATGGAGGGGCGTGGTGGTAAAAGATGGAATAATACCACCCAACTTTCATACAGCACTTTTCATCAATAGATGTCAAAGCTCTTTAAAAAAAGGGTGTCAGAATCATTGCTCCCATTTTATGGATGGGGAAAACTGAGGCACAAAAGAGACGTGACTTGCCCAAGGTCACTCAGCAGGGGAGTAGCAAAGCCAGAAATAGAACCCATTTCCACCAGATCCCAGTGCAGTGCTTTATCCACTAGGCCACACTGCTCTCCTTCCCCTTCCATGCTCTCCAGTTATTGCTGGCTTTCAAAGAGAGACCATAGCCAGAAACCCAACTTGCCTCCCTCATGGAGGTACAGAATATTGGACAACCAGTCTAGCTTGGCAAACATTCACTTGCTTTCCACAAGATCCCTTACTGGAATAGACTTAAGAGCCTTGGGAATTGGTCAATAATAAAAAGTTTTCCTATAAATTGGGGATGCATCAGTTGGAAGGGACAGAGGAGGAGAAGGACCTGGGAGTACTGGTTGATCACAGGATGACAATGAGCCGCTAATGAAAAAAGGTAATGCGGTCCTAGGATGCATCAGAAGAGGTATTTCGAATAGGGATAGTGTTGTTATACAAGGCGCCGGTGGGACCTCATCTAGAATATTGCATGAAGTTCTGGTTCCCCTTGTTTAAAAAAGATGAATTCAAACTAGAAGAGGTGCAGAGAAGGCCTACACAAATGATCCGTGGAGTGGAAAACCTGCCTTACGAGAGACTTATTGAGCTTGGCTTGTTTAGATTAACCGAAAGAAGGTTGGGGGAGATATGATTGCTCTGTATAAATATATCCAAGGGATAATACTAGAGAGGGAGAGGAATTATTTGAGTACAGCACCAATGTGGACACAAGAAAAAATGGTTACAAACTGTCCGTTAGGAAATTTAGGCTTGAAATTAGATGCAGGTTTCTAACCATCAGAGGAGTAAAGTTCTGGAATAGACTTCCAAGGCGAGCTGTGGGGGCAAAAAACATAACTGCTTTCAACACTGAGCTTGATAAATTTATGGAGGGGATGGTATGGTGGGACAGCTTAGTTTGGCAATTGACTGATGTTTGGCTATTGGTGGATATGCCTGTGTCCTAAGAAGGGAGGGTAGATGGGGGGGTTCTGAGTTATTACAGAGAATTCTTTCTTGGGTGACTGGCTGGTGAGACTTGCCCACATGCCCAGGGTTTAAACTGATTACCGTATTTGGGATCAGGAAGGAATTTTCCCCCGGGGCAGATTGGCTAGAGCTCTGGGTTTTTTTGCGTTCCCCTGTAGCATGAGGAATGGCTCACTTGCTGGTGGATTCACTGTATCTCAAAGTCTTTAAATCATGATTTGAGAACTTTAATAACTCAGTCATTGGTTAGAGGCTTATTGCAGGAGTGGGTGGGTGAGGTTTTGTGGCCTGCATTATGTAGGAGGTCAGACTAGATGATCATACTGGTTCCTTCTGACCTTAGAGTCTATGAGTTCTTGTATGAATCATCCCCAATAACAGCTGAAATAATGAGAAAACTGCGTCTTCTTAAAGGGGTTCAAACCACTGAGTCACAAAATGGCGCAGAAGAGAATTCTGAAAAATTCAGGAGCTAGAGCATGATGATGTCAGGTCATTTGACTAGATGACAGCCTCTTTGGCAAACATGTTTTGGAATCTTATGGTGCCAGCACCTATCAGTAATACAACCATGTGGATATGCACTAATTTGCCTTCACACCCACAACATCCTCTCTCCTCTTGGAATCCTCGCTTTCTTTTCTCTAAGGATCCCCCAACCATTGCCCTGGAGACCAAACGGAACTGGGAGAACTGGCAATCAGCAGGGAGAACTCCTATGGAGAGATGGCATAAAGACTTAAGAACAAATGGGTTTAGAAAGCACTGAGCTACTATAAACGGACTTTTATGGATCAAAGTCGTTGTCTGTTGTGATGTTCCCCTCCCAGAATCTGGTCCAGTATGCCGCTGGGACTCCCTGATCTCCACTCCTGAACCCTGACTTACCCCATTTATGTCAGGTGACCGCTCACTCCTGAATCAGCCAAACCAGCGTCATGTGTGTAATCAGTCCCAGGCAGTGGGTGTGAGATATCCAGCCACTCAGGAGATGATCCCCCAGTGATACTACACCAGAAACTTCCATCCTACAGGGATCAGGACCCTTCCCCAATCACTGAAGACTCAGACACAAATGGGTAGGCCCAGCCTCACTCATTCACGGCCTCTAAAGTTCACGCAGCTTTAGATGAAACAAATACTAGTTTATTGATTAAAACATGATTGTAAGTGAGTATATGGCAAACCACTGCCCAATCCTTTAATAAAGGAGTCAGGAGTTACAGTCAAATAAAAGATTTAAGACAGATGCTAACTATCATCACTGTCCAAGATTACTCACAAGATCTGGCTAAATGATGGCTCAGCAGCCAGTCTCTGCCTATCCCTAGGCAGGGCCCATCCTTCTTGTAAATGTTTCAAGATGGAGAATCTCTGGCATAAAACCCCTAACAGTTCCAAGTATTTGTATTTGTTTTTCAAACACCCTTCCTTCCTCCTCCTCTCAGGTGATCTTTGTTCGGAAAGAGCAGGAGGCCTCCCTCTCCTTCTTGCTGCTGTGTGATTGTCTTTGCCCCACCTGAGCCAGGGCGCTCAATTTGCACCTCTCCAGCCTCAATGCTGAAAGATAGTCCTGATGCTCTGAGCCATGTAACAGGGCTGGAGACATGCTTCCACATCTGTACACATACAGGATTCTGCAGGAAACATGATACCATAATAATACGGCACAGCATTCAAAAGGGAAGGTTACACAGATCTCAGCCCATTGTGCGTCATGTGACACCTGTCCTGATTCAAACCCATCACTGTGCACCAATGAAATGTGAGTTGTAAGTATGCCACTCACAGTCAGCTATATTCTTCTCCCAAGTCATGGGAAGTGCCTGAGGAACAGATTAAACAATCTGTGTAGGAGACATGTCATCATTTCCCTACTCCAGAGGTCAGACATTCCTACTGGACAGGATACATTTGTTTGGGAGACTTGGAACATGGACACAGGCTAATGTAAGAGTGCTACAACAACAGGCTAATGAGTAGGTGGTTGGTTTCACCATAAAATTAGAACTGAACAGAACACAATGTGCTCCTCCTTTGCTGAAGGATTACTTGAGAGGCTATGAATTTATTTACATATTATATAAAGCAAAGCCATTTGACTGACCCATTACATATCATACAAGTGGTAATTCTCCTTTCCAACCCAGGTCAGATCTTGCTCCTCAGTTTCTGTCTACATGAAGCACATTTGGCATATTAACCATGACGTGAGCACCCTGCCCCATCTGTACAGAACTCCGAGAAGTTTCCATGGAAGAACAGCAGAAAGAAAGGAGCCAAGAATCTGCACCAGATCTCCTTTCCCACTATACAATCTCAGATCAATTCTTAGCAGGATGGTCCATAGATTAGGAAACCCAGGTTCCATCCCTCCTCTGCCACAGACTTCCTGTGGGATGTTGGGCAAATCACTTTGTCTCTGTGCCACGATTTCCCCATCTGTTCAATGGAGAGGGGAATTGTGAGGATACATATACTAATGATCAAAGCTCTTAGGTACTATTCTAATGGATGGCTTTCTTTCCCAGTTCCTTAGAGGATTTAAAGATCTGCAGTTAGGATGATGAATTATGAAAAGCTAAAATAAACCAACATCAAAGATGGGCCAAAGATGTAAAGTTTGAATCCAGTCTCAGACTTTCTTAAAATACATGTGCACTCACATTTGTGGTTTTGTGTATGGCCTGTTGTAGAAATAAGGAGCTGAATTTCATGGTTGGTCCACATTTTCCTGGAGCCTGAGATGTGTGTGTGTGTGGTTGGGGAGAGGGGGGGAGGGTAGTGGGAAATCAGGGGGTTTGGCTCAGTCCATTATGTCAACTAGCAGTGAAGTTCACATTTGAAGTCACACCAAGTCCAAGGGATCATAGATTTTAAGGCTAGAAGGAACTATTAGATCCTCCAGTCTGACTAACTGTATAATTGAGGCCAGAGAATTTCAACCAGTTACCCCAATATTGAGACAATAACTTGTGTTTCACTACAGAGGCCTGTGGCACTTTTAAAGACTAACAGATTTATTTATTGCATGAGCTTTTGTGGGAGAAAATCCCACTTCGTCAGACGCTTTGAAGATGGGAAACTTACAGAATGGGAGGAAATTAAATGCAGGGAAATGTATGACATAGGATCAGGTCAGGCTCTAACCGCAAATCAAAATAGATGTTAGGATTCAAACACTGGGGAACAGCACATAGAGGTAGGTGAGGTCAAATCACCTGTTGTACTGAGAAAAAAATCCATAGTCCCTGTTTAACCCTAAGGCAACTGAGTTGAATTTACATATAAATTCGAGTTCTGTAGTTTCTCTTTGAAGTGGTGATTTGTTATTAATCTGTTTCAGCACAGCTATTAGCAAGTCCAAAGCATCTGACGAAGAGGGATTTTCTCCCACAAAAGCTCATGCAATAAATAAATCTGTTGGTCTTTAAAAGTGCCCCAGGACTCTGTTTATTTCTCTGCAATAGACTAACACGACCCCCACCCCCCCTTTGGAACTTGTGTTTGACTAAAGCACATCTTCCAAAAAGGGCACCCAGTCTTAACTGAAGACATCACGGGATGGAAAATCTACCCAGAGCACAGAGGCCACCCCTCCTCGGGGCTCCCCCAAGCTGCCCCCTGGCTCGAGCTCACCTGAGCAGGGAAGCTGTCTGGCAAACACTCCCAGTCCATGGCATCTGCCTTTTGCCCACGGGGACCACTCAGGCTCAAAGGGGCGGCATCATGGGACTCCAGAGAGGATGAATGCGATTTGGGACCTCTGCCAGCCCCTCCACGTAGCACAGAGGCCACCCCCTGCACCTGTCTCTCCCCAGCTGAGCCCCAACATCTGGCGGCTCCAAACTGAACTCAGAGCCCTGGACCGCTGCCTTTGAACCCAATTGGCAACACTGGCTGACATCAGTCTGGGCTCAGCCAACCGCAGGCCTGCAACGTGTGATGTCATGTTCCTTAGCCCCACAGGCAGGTAGCATGTGGGGCAGGGGACCAGAGCAGAGTTTGCACACACGGACAGATCGTATGTACATGCACACACAGCTCTCTCAAACACGGCAAATTATTTTTCTCTGGGGGAGTTTAAGCCAGTTATTTAGATTAGCGTTCACTCAAATGCAGTGTACTCAGATTGAAAATACCAGACTACAGTGAATGGATGCATCATTTTCAAACACCACGATACCTGCTGTGAAGGCCAGAAATAAGGGGAACAGTTGGATTCTGGCTGGTTTTGCCCCTTACATTAGGGATCACACAGTTGCACGTGTGTGTGTGTGTGTGTGTGTGTGTGTGTGTACACACACATGCACGCACACAAAATTTGCATTTTGTTCAACTAAGAAAATCATCATAAGTTTGGGGGGGGACAATGCCCCCTAATGGACCCCCAAAACTGCCCATGCTCTTACTGCTCACTGGGTATTTCAGTAAAGCCTGTCTCAAGTCAATAACTGTGTCACAGAAGGTGGTCGGAATTGTCTCCACTTTCAAGAGAGGATCATGGGAACGCAAACCGTATCATGCCACTCACAGATCAGATCAGATCAGAGCTGGAAAAGGCTGCGTTGTATCCATCCTAGAGAGAGGCTGGGTGAAGTGCAAGGAGTGATCTGTCACGCAGACCTGGTGAAATAATTTTACTGTATTAGTTCCCTGAATACAAAGCCTTTTGAAAGCAGCCTGATTGCTTTATTGGCACATTGTGAATTGTCAATTTCGTTGGATTGAAAAGGTTTGAAAATGAAAGCTTGTGTGTCATCAGGGAAAAGAAACGGTGAGGGACTTTGTGCTGCTTAGTTTCCTTTTCCTAAGCCAGCATTTGCGACCATGTAATGTGAATGGACAGTTCAAAGGACAAGAGCTACATAGGAGCTCTGTGTTAATTGTTTTTATGAGAGAACTGCAAGTGATTTTTCTGGCTGTAAACACAATCATTCCAACTGATCTCTCATTTTTGGCAGTTCCAGAAACGTACATTGCAATGAGTTTAGAGTTGAAGGAGAGGAGCAACTGATATAGCTTTGAAAATAAATGTCTTCTTTACTGGTTATTTAAATATATTCCAATAGAGTCCAGGTTTGTAGCTAACATATTACCCTCTAGGAGATGAGCTACATGGCAAAGGCTAGCGGGTCAACTCTTCTCCCAAATACACAAGACTCCACACTGCAAAAACCACCATTCATTGACCTCTTTATGGTCAGCCTCAACAGAGAAGCCAAGGATGGCATGGGCCAGAAAAACTCAACTCATCCCCCGCCCCTCTGTTGGGTTGAGCTATTCTGGCAGGAGACACTATGTAGGGAGGCTGACACATTTGTCTCTCTTCTCTGGCTGGAGAGAACGTCGCTGTCCAGTGTGCACAATTGAGCACCAAATTTAAAAGGTGAAAAACAAATCTAAGTAGGTGCCTGTGAAAAACAAAGGGCCCAGCTCGCTGTTTGGGTAGTTACTTGCACTCAGAGAGAAGCCAGCAGACAGGACCCCCATGGGGATATAAACACACACAGACTGAGTTTATTCTCTTGTCTAAGACTGGCTGAGCTATCCCATAATAGTTTAGCTACAGCAAGCTAGGCAGGACACAAAACACACCTCACTCACCTTGCAGTGAGTGGCTGGATTCTGCATGCTCCATTTGCACACGGGAAACCGAACGCCCTGACTGGCCGGCTGCAGTCCCATTTTCCACACATCTCCGGCAGCCTGGTCAGTCTGTCAAAGCCATTACACGTCCCGACTGTCTCCCTGTGTTCTTTTCAAGCACAGGAGCCAAAACCATGCAGTGCCAGCCTTTTGTGCCTTCATTGGTACATAATTGCCGCACCTCAGCAGATTGCGTACACTATGCATGTACCAGACGTAAGGCAGAAGCAGTCGCAGGTGTGCCACTTATCCAAGGCTAACTTAGAAAGAGAGGGAATCGTAGAAGATGATGTTTGGAAGGGACCTCAGGAGGTCATCTAGTCCAACCCCCTGCTCAAAGCAGGACCAACCCCAATTAAATCACCCAAGGAATCTGGGTCCATGCTAAGCCATACCTCAAAAACCACTGATGATGGAGATTCCACCACATCCTACATCCATTCCAGTGCTTCACCACCCTTCTAGTGAAAAAGTTTTTCCTAATATCCAACCTCGACCTCCTCCCACTGCAATTTCAGACCATTGTTCCTTGTTCTGTCATCAATCATCACTGAGATTAGTTTAGCTCAATCATCCCTGGAAACCACCCTTCGGATACTTCCAGTCCATTATCAACTCTTCTCTTCTGCAGACTAAACAAGCCCAGTTCCCTCAGTCTCTCTTCGTAAGTCATGTGCCCCAGCCCCCTAATCATTTTCACTGCCTTCCATTGGATTCTCACCAATTTGTCCTCACCCTTCCTGCAGCAGGGAGCCCAAAACTGGACACAATACTTCAGATGTGGCCTCACCAGTGCCAAATAGAGGGGAACAATCACTTTCTGCAAACTGCTGGCAACGCTCCTACTGATGCAGTTCAAGGCTACGCCATCAGCCTTCTTGGCAACAAGGCCACACGGCGGATTCGTATCCATTGTAATCTCGAGGTACTTTTCTGCCAGTCATCGCATCGTAGAATGTAATTAGGTTAGTCAAGCATGATTTGCCTTTGGTGAATCCATGCTGACTGTTCTCAATAACCTTCTTCTCCTCTAAGTGCTTCAAAATGGGTTCCTTGAGAACCTGCTCCATGATTTTTCTAGGGACTGAGGTGAGGCTGACTGGTCTGTAGTTCCCTGGTTCGTTCTTCTTCCATTTTTTTGAAGACAGGCACTTGATGTGTCTTTCAAATCATCCAGGACCTCCCTCAAAGACCACAAGTTTTCAGAGATAACGGCCAATGGCTCTGCAATCACATCAGCCAACTCCCTCAACCCCCTCAGAT
Organism: Pelusios castaneus; assembly: GCA_007922175.1. NCBI lineage: Eukaryota > Metazoa > Chordata > Testudines > Pelomedusidae > Pelusios > Pelusios castaneus. The sequence goes on along the minus strand of ML685755.1, from coordinate 8,042,997 downwards.
ACACTGCATCCAGCCCATGGAATTGTGTACGTCCAGCTTTTCTAAATAGTCCTGAACCTGTTCTTTTGCCCTGAGGGCTGCTCACTTCCTCCCCATTCTGTGCTGCCCAGTGCAGTAGTCTGGAAGCTGACCTTGTCTGTGAAGACAAAGGCAATAAAATCATGAAGTACTTCAGTTTTTTCCACATCTATCACTAGGTTGCCTCCCCCATTCAGTAAGGGGCCCATACTTTCCATGGCCGCCTTCTTGTCATGAACATACCTGTAGAAACTCATCTTGTTACCCTTCATGTCCCCTTGCTAGCTGCAACCCTAACTGTGATTTGGCCTTCCTGAGATCGGCACCACCACGCATTCCAAGATGCAGCGGGACATTTGGGTCCTGCAGAAACCTGAACAAAGTTGAAATCAACACCATGGCCATAACCCCAATGAAACCACAGAACCTTGTGACTTGTGTTTACACATCCAGTGGCTTTATTCCATGCCGCAGGGATGCATTTTCCCAGTAAACTCAGGATCAGTCACTTCATTTGCAACAGAAAAACTGGAACGCCATGAGAAAGCCAGATGCTGAGTTATTTAAAACTCATACACAATCCTTGCATCATTAAAAAAAGAAGAATGTAAACAAATCCTAGGACCCTGCCCCCTGGCAAGGGGAATTGGGTTGCTAAATGTCCAATTTTCATATTTGTTCCCTCTGTTGCTATAAGAAGTTTGTATTTTATATTCCAAGATTTGGGTTTTTTAGGGTGACTTGAGAGGCGTGAGAGAGCCTGGCATTTATATACCAGAGCTCCAAGGGTGCTTCCTATGTTTGGACTGTTTTAAATCCCTCACCCTCTGTGTTGCAGCCACCATTCCTAGATTAAGGCACCTCCCAAAACTTACGTCCCTGTCCATTACTATATCGTCACTCCTTGACTAGGTAAAAAATATATATACTGCTTGGTATCTTCTAAGCATAGATTTCAGGCCCAGGAGGGACCATTATGAGTATGTAGCCTGACATCCAGCATAACACAGACCAGAAAATGTCACCTGGTAATTCTTGTATCAAACCCACAACTTCTAAACAGGCTAGAACTTTTAATCTGCAGATCTTTACAGCTGAATTTCCCAAGACTATTGACCCCATTTCAGAAGTAGGTAAAGTGAGGCATAGAGGATGAATGACATTCCCAAAGTCACTGACACTAGGGGTGTTCCGACACCCAGTGCTCTGTTCCAACCACTAAGCTACTCCTTTTATCTGGTGACTGAATGCTTCATCCACATCATTTCTTCTATCCATCACAGTTATCAGGCCAGCCCTTGACATGCCTTGAAATTTAAAACGAGTCTATATGCAAAACAAGTCTAATGAGAGACCATTTGTGAAACGCTCACAAATGTCGAAACAGAACCACTTTGGTGTTGTGCATCAATGTGGCCCCATTCACAAGGGCCGTTACTCAGACAAACTTCCATTGACTTAAATCCATCATGGTCCTGTTGGGACAACTGTGGCAGTTTTTTCCTCAGTGGAGACATCAGGATTAAACAAACTATTTTCATACTGTCTAAGTCCCAAGATGATCTGCACTGAACCAATTATCCAGGTGTGAATGAGAAACTGTGTCCCAGAACAACCACACAACTCGAGATGGAAACTATCTGAAAGTCATCTCAAAGACTGGTGTGTGCAGAATGATTTCCTAGCAACCCCTTCAGGACAGCAATCCTCAAGAGGATTAGATTAAACCACTTAGTCAGCTATACCAGACATTATGCTACAATATTTAGCTAATCCTCACCCAGGAGATAAACACCTTATGTGATGGGAAGTCATGTACGTTCTGTGTAATGAAGCCTGCACTAAAATAATGCTTTACAAACTCCTCCTATGCCCAAACCTGCAGGCTGTATGTGGGAAACTATTGAATGGCATAAAACAGGCTGTAGCATCAGTTTCTGAAAGAGGTTTGGCTAAGGAATTCAATGTGTTTCCCAAAACTCTCTCTTTGAAATGGATCAGTATTAAATAAATGTCTAAATAAATGTCACTGCTTGAAAACGGCACATTAAGGCTTAGGTTTTCAAAGTTGTCTTGAGGATTTAGACACTTGCTTCCCATAAATTTTAACAGGAATTAACCATCAGACAGCTCCATCAGGCAGGTTTGAAAATCGCAGCCTTAATTTGACTGTTTTAAAACATTTTCCGCGTTTGTGGAGCAGGGTTTGCTGGTGTGTCAGAAGTTAGGATAGACCTACTTAGCAATCTTGAAACTAGGGAGCCTTCTAGAGGTAGCACCTTCCAAGGTAAACAGATGATTTTGGAGCTATTCAGAAACCTGCATTATGTCACGAGTTGGACTCATTAAATTAAGAGTCACTAAGCTTAGCTAAGTCTTTAATACTGTCGACTGTGAAACACACACTGCCTGAAACTGGTTCTTCATTTTGCTGCTGACTTCTTCCAACAGAATGAGATTTGGGGGATATTACTGAACTATGAGTCTATAAGAACATGAAGATGTTATGTTATGCTCACGTTGTCTTCATAAAGGACCACACTGGTAACTTTCCATGGGCTGGATCTGTAGACCATGGAGCAAATTGAAAGCATACTGTCTTTGATTTACAGCTATGGTCTCTGCAGAGGTTACAAGTCTCAACACAAAGAGGACAATCCAGACTCCATTCAGATTCAAGATGGAACATTGCATGCCCGGTTCCATCCTCTCTGTACATATTAAAGAAGCTGGCAGCTGAAGCTTATAGTTCGGGCAGAGTCTCATTCCTCTTGTTTGTTCATCTTAGGTATTTTAGTATGAAAGATATGCTGAGGTTTACTGGAAATCTTAGCTTGTGAGCTGTCTGCTTGTGCACATGGCAGAAACTTGTATGTTGTAGGCAGAAACGGAAAGCACGTAACAACCTTAATTTTAGCCAGGGAGCACTGAGGGATATAGATGGTCAGCTTTTTTGAAGCCGGAAGATTAGATGTCTCATAAAATAAAAACTGCTGGGTCAGTCCATTTGCTCTCTGGAAACGTAAATGCCAAATTATTTGTATTTCTTAAAGCATTTCTTGTTAATGGAATGAGGCCAATGGCAGCACTCTCACGTCAGCATCTTAAGATTCTGACAATTCAGCAGTAACCTTATTCCTCTAAGGAAACTGAAAACTTAAGCAGTGCTGAGAACACAATCATCAACATGCACAGAGAACATATCTGATGTTTTCTGCATCTCCAGTACATCTTCCTGAGGTTCCAGGGTTACCACCTCTAACTAGGTATGCTAACCATGAGGACATAATGAGCTGGTGGAACGTTAGCTGAACTGTACCTCTAAGGACTTCCGAAAATAATTACAGGAGGAACAAGTCAGCAGAACAGAATGTTACGTGGAGAATTCGTTAAAAAATCAGCTGCCATTGCACCCTAAGGAAAAGTCCCCTCCTGCAGTGCAGTTTATTACTGAAAGCATGGGTCATCTCACTTAATGGAAAGGTTCATTTTACACTTCGCAAGTCAGGATCTTTTGGGTTATATGAGGGAAATGTGCTGGATAACAAAACAAAGAGATGAGGCAATGGGGATGCTCGGATAATGGGCTAAACAAATTAGTGCTGCATAGACTCTCAGATTTTTAGAGCTAGAAGAGACTATGGTGGTCACCTAGCCTGCTCCCTGGAATCACAGAGGCCATAGAATTTCACCAGTCCTTCTGAAACATTGCCCAATGACTCACCAGAGCTAGCATGAACACTGCCTGGTTAGTGCTGCCCGAAAGGCTGGGGACTGGCCTGAAGGTGCCGGTTTATGTAGATCCTGAATCAAACTCTTTGGAGTTCAAAGCCGTTTACTTTTTAAAAACAATTCTTTTCTGAGGTTGAGCCCACATCACAATGTTCAGATTTGATGCAAATGAACGTACTCAACATTTGGGGTATTCAGAGCTAAAGGTTTGACTTAACCTATGATGATTCTCGGGGCCTGTAGATGCTCAACAGCATGTAACCCACCAAACGGGCAACGTCTAGTAGTGGTATAGGGAACTGCTCAAATGGTACCCCGACTGGTGGTCTTTACTCAGTCTCTTTCATGATCTTTGTAGTCCTTTGCAGGACCCCAGCCCTCCAGCTGAGCCCCTTCAGTCTCCCCGCTTCCAGGGTATAGTCCAGTCCCAGCCAGTCCACTTGTATCAGTGGCCTGCACTGTCTGTCCATCACTCGCTTGTGGCGTCACTGCCCACAGGCAGCCTAGGAGATGCAGATGGGACCCAGGCCTACCACTTCCCCAGGCCCCAGCCCAAGAACCCTATGCACTCTATTGAGCGCCACCTCATCCCCCTCACTCCCCTTCAGCCTGCTCCTCGCCAAGTCCTGTGGGCCATATCCACACCTCCCCAGGTACCTGCAGCCCTAGTATCAAGGCTGGAGTCTTGCTGAACCTTGGCATTGCCCTCAGAAACTATTCGGGGTCCTATCTCCCACAGCCCCCCTGACAGCACAATGTTCCTCTTTGCAGGTCTAGGACAGACTGCACAGAGCAGGAGCTGCAGCCCTAGCTTTATACTGGCTCCTGGGCCCTGATTGGCCCTGTAGCCCTCTGTTCCCATTGGCCATTCCCTTCTCTGGGGCTTTTAACCCCTTCTACTCCACAGGAGGGAAACCACTCGTTACCGGGCCAGACGCAAAGATCAGATCCAAAGTTTCCCAAATTTTAAGGCTGTTTGGAACCGAGGTTTTTGCATGAGCCCATTTCTATTTATTTCTTCATTTGTCACTCACTCCTGGACTTTTGAGTTCCAGCCAAAAACAGAAGTGAAAGCGATATTCTGAGAAAGACTGTTCTTGGGGCATTTCCAGCCTGATAAAGTGTTCCACTGCTACCTTGATGGGCTAAAATACTAAAATGTTACAGTACTTTCCAAATGAGAAGTTTGGTTTGTTGAGTCTGCCCTTCAAGGCCAGAGGCATGTAGATCCAGATACAAAACTGGATACCAGGCGCTCCTCCTTTCAGCCAGCATCTCCAGAAAGATTAAGCTTAACAGCTAAGTTATATAGGTTGTTTTAAATGGGGGGGAAAAAAGCTTTCACTCTGTTCAGCTGAATGCAAGGACTTTATTAGGCAATTCATCTCCATTATATCAACAGAATAATTGCTGTGATGCCTCCATCCCATAACCAGCACAGACCTTAGCATACCTTGACTGTGTCCTGTCTAGCTATAATTAAAACAGACAGGTTACTCTCATCTTTCACCGCTGATTCACAGTAACATCTTGACATCGCTGTAATGGTGTATAAAGTTCTTGTCCTTTCTGTTTCCCTCCATGTATAATGAGTCAGGCACACATCCTACCTGATAATTCTTTATGTAATTAAATGGTTGAACAATGGAGATCAAAAGAAGCTGAAGATACTTGTGGAAATCTAAACAAACAAACAAAATTTCCTTCCAGACTCAGCTTCAATTTCACATGAGCTCCACAAAGTCTGGCCTCTTCAAATGACCTCAAGCTCTTGGGTCTGCAAAGTTCGGTTGGAAATCCCAAAGGAACAAGGTTTCAGGTGAGATTCTTAGTGCTTTTCACCTCTGGTCTGCCTGAGCAGCCAACTTTCCTTATACTGTGAGAATACTGTTACTGCCAGGACAGCAAAAAGGCATTCAGCAACGTATCCTGAACCTTACAAAAATAAAGAGATGGACATGGGCCTGAACTGGTCCAACATTTAGGAGGTTTTGTATCAGATGTCTTGCACTGGCCAATGCAGAAATAGGGACAAGTCACTACATTTGGACACAAACTTGTTCACAGGCCAGGATCATTCAGATGTGAAATTTATGTGTGGGCCAATCTCTAAAATGAAAAGGTTACAGTTCAAGTTTTGGGAAAAGATTCCCCAATCTTTTATTCAAACCACTCATCCATCCCTACCTTAAAAGATGTCTTTAAGGAGATGAAATGGCCAGGGGGCACAGAGCTCTCCTTTCAGACATGAAAAAAGGGTTGCCTAATAAATTATTCCCAGAGCAGAGAACCGTTTCGCCTCTCCGCGATCAGAACAGATTTCAAGGGATAAATTACTGTCTCCAGGCAGTATATATTGCACAGAGCATTCAGATGTCACTGCACCCGTAACGTGACAATCACTGCAAAGCCCAACTACAGCTGAAGAAGAGAAGGGGAGCGTGTAAGAATACATGGAGAAGAATGCTGAATAGTTATTTATTCCCCTTACAGTAGCAACATCCATGACTGCAGAGCCCTAATGTGCTATGCTAACAGAGGCTAGCATTGCTTGAAGAACCTGCAGTCAAAGGAAACCAGACAAAGTATGAGAGAAACATTCCAACTTTGTAAATGGGGAATTTAGACCGAGATACTATTTGCCCGAAGTTCCCCAGAAACTCTGTCAGAGACCAGAATTGATCCCAGATCTCCCAAATACTAATTAATACTTTGAGCACAGGGTCCTCTTTCCTCCCATAGCGATGTCTGGGCCTCCAAAGGGTTCAGAGTTCCAGCTGAGGCTTGCATCAGTACTGCCAAAGTTGCGATTCTCACTCAAACTACCCAAACCTGAGCATGAAATTCTGCAAGGAGAGGCTATTTTATGAGTCTCTCTTGTCTCTGATTTAGCCTGTGCCACAAACCTCATGGAAGTCTGATGAAGTGGGATATTTTCCCACGAAAGCTCATGCGATAAATAAATAGGTTAGTCTTTAAAAGTGCCTCAGGACTGCTTGTTTGTTTTCCTGTGGAAGTAGTTATTTTGGTTCATGGGCACAGAGCAGTGCTGCTACAGCTCCCCTTCTGCCCCCAAAATAAATTCTACCCATTTGCCACAACGTACAAATGTACATATCTCAGTATTGGACGAGATCCACTGCAAACACTGCACTTTCTTCGCTGAGTTATAGTTAGTGGGCGTGAAAAGTACATGGCTGATTGTGATGATGCCTAAATTCATTTTTATCCACATCACAGGTTCCCCTCATCCTACCCAGCCAATGTACCTCAGCATGACATGAAGGGACCAGCCCCATGGGAGAGTAGTCCAGGCTCTGAAATTCTTTCATTCCTTGGCAGAGATAGTGTCAACAAAAGCGTACCAGTTCATGCCAATCAACGGGAGGAGAAGAAAAGAGAATGGACATTTGTCCAACTGCATTTGGAGTGACCACATACTCATTTTATCAAGGCCCTTAAATGGCTAGCTAGTGATGACAGCTTTTGATTTCTGCCAAACCAGACTAGATTTGAACAGGTGACAGAGGTGAATGGCTGTGCAGCCCATCACCAGTTTTACTGAATCACATGGCCCCCAGCTATAAAACTGAGGTAGGTCATAAGGACAGAATATTTTACAAGAGACATACTAAATTATGGGGAAAAAAATTGTATGTGGTCATGTGACCATCATAATACACAACACACATGAGGGTGGACTTAAGGATGCACAGATGACCCTAATTCTGGTGTTCCCTAATTTTTTAGAACTTGACTTGGCAACCTTAATTCGGTTCATAGTTTTTTTGGAAGCAATACACACATATGCACATATTCAGGAATATGTCTTCTGCTCTCTAGTAGGATTTTTCTATAAATACCTTTTCAAATCCATTAAACCATTTGGTGAAGACATAAAATTAGGTCTGGGCCTGAAATTCCCCACAAGTCTGATAATAAATCAGGGTTTTTTAAAAAATTCTAGCAGACAAACAGGTTTCTCTTACTGTAAACAGCTTCATGACAAGGTAATTGCTGGGTTCATTTGTAGAGAACGATTTGTTTGTTACCAGGTGTTACACTCTGTAGAGATAGCAGAAGAGGTTTTCCTGTAACCTTTAGAAAACAAAGTCCATAGCATTGCCAGTGAGCCAGCCTTCAAGAAACTTTCTGTTTTTAAAGTTGAAAGGATTTCCCTGGTGTTCCGAAAAAGCCCAATCTGGAACTGCATGGACAGAAAGCTAACCTTGCCCAGCCATTTTATTCAGATTATATGTCTTGCAGCCAACCTGTGTAGTAAGCTGAAACACAGACGGGAACAGTGGTCTTAGCTTAGCATAAGATTTTTCTTTTATCTGATTGTGACTAACTCCTTGATTTAGTAATCTTTTTGATTTATATTCACTTAAAATCTTACTGTACTCAATAAATTTATTTGTTTTATCTGAAGCAGTGCATGTGGGTTGAGTGTGTGGAGAGATCTCGCTGGGAGTGACAAAGCCGGTGCAAAGCAAGTTCTTTGATAAATTAACGGACAAGTGTAAATGAGCTTGCAGGGTGTGGTGTGCAGCACTGAACCTCGTAAAACGGCAGTTCTCAGGGTTGCATCTGTGACAGGGGGTGTTTACTGGGGTCTATCCCATGAGTGGCTAGCCAGAGAGCTCCTCCACTGGTCGAAGGACTGATTATACACAGGAGCCTGGGCATAAATTGACCACAAAGCAGAGTAAATTGGGGCCCAGGTCAGACTGCAGGAGGGGAACGTCATACCCCTTAGTGCATAGAGTGGTGTGTATGGATGAGAGAGGGGGTGCATCTACACTTACAAATTAAGTCGACTTAAAATACTCCGCGTCTACACTGGACTTTCCTTAAATCGACTTAAGCTGCTCCTTATGTCAAATTAAGAAAAAGTTAGTTCAAATTAATAACACCTCATTTTAATTTGAACTAGCGCTTAAATTGACTTTATTAAGTCGACTTAAGCCAGTGGAGACAGGGTTTAGCACCTTGGTGGTGCTTATTAAGTTGACTTAAAACATTAAGTCAACTTAATGAGGTCAAAAAGGGACCACGTCTACACTTGAAAAGTTACGTCGACTTTAGTTAATTCAACTTAAGGTCCACTTTAAAGTCGACCTTATTAAGTCAACTTCATAAAGTTGACCTAATTTTTCAAGTGTAGACAGCCAGGGAGTCTCTGTGTCAAAGTACACAGACTCACAGCAATGCAGAGCTTTTGAGAATAGGGGAATAAAAGGAAAAAGTGGCAGACAGTAGTGTTTAATTCAGGATAATCCTACCCTACCCATAAATCAATAAAGATAGAGGGTGGCTCTTCTTGGACCTTTTCCCTCACCCTATGTCTCAGATGCCTATTTAGATTGTAAAATAAGCTCTTTTGGATAGACATCATCCAGTGTTTTGAATCTGTACAGTGCTGGTGCCTAGGTACCACTGTAATAAACAGTTATATAATTAGCAGTATGTTTCTAATGCAAAATGTATATATGTTGAAGAGCCCATCTCATTCACAGAATGTAGGAGAAGACAGTAAAATCCTGGGTCCAATGAAGTCTATGGCATGACTCCCTTGGACTTCACTGGGGACAAGATTTCACCTTTAGAATTAATAAGCATAATTCTGTTTCTGACCGGTATTTGAGACACATCAGTTCCCATTTCACATTTCCTCAATCTTCTGTGATTCAGATTCCATGATTCCCCTGCTATCATCAATGGTGGAAACGCAACTGAATAGAAAGTATTTCCCTGAACTTTCCTGATGTGTTTTCAGGTGCTTATGATTCACATCCCAACTTGGCTAGAGACGCTGATTCTGCCATCAACCAAGGCAGGTGGAAAACAGAACACAGAACGCAGGACTCGCAATGTGAATGAAATGATGAGATACTTGCAACCCAGTAATCTCCAGCTGCCAACAAGCAGAGGGGATGCTTAGAGTGTTACAGATTTCATGGGTAGGAGAAACGCGTAATGGTTCACCAAAGCATGGCAAGTGAGTTCTGTACCAAGAGCCAGTGTCCCACTGGTCATCATAATCACTGTGAAAGTTACATACAGATAATATTTCAGGAGTTATATATCAATACTGAAAATTACCATCTTATAGTCCGGGAGTTAAGGGTTGTCACCAAGAAGTGCCATCTCTCGGAAACATTTCCTTCAGGTACCAACATTTCTCTGTCTGGCCATTTAAAATTGTATGCATCACCCTGTGTGCCTATTTGCATACTTAGCCAGGGCTAAATAAGAGATTGTGGAATCTATGGGAGACGAAATCTATGGGATGAAACAAACAGCAGAGGGATGTCTGCTTTAGGAATAAATACAACAGATTGTTGTGGTATATCTTGGAGTGCAAAGGACTGCACAAGATCCTTCACCCAAGAAGCAAACTGATAGTGTGCTCGTTTCATGAAAGGAGGGCCAGAGAGAGCTTGACTCTAAGGCCCTGCAAGGATTTTGCATGAGCAATACCTTAAGTCAGCATGTATTGTTTCTTTGGAAGCAGTGAATCTGAACACAGTGTTCAGTGGATCAGCAAATGGACCCTCCAGGGAGATGCTTGGAGGGCTCAAGGATTGGGGTGTGTCAATCACTAACCTGTAGCTTGACAGCAGGGCTGGCCTTCGAGAAAATTCCTTATGCGAATTCACCCTGGGTGAGCTTCTATTTGGGCATCCTTTCTTTGAGTCTGGATGCCTGGGGGTTGGGCAACCCTGGGCAGTTCCCTGTACAGTGACCCATCCTTCTACAGCTGGGGAGAAATGAGGGCAGGAAGCAAGTAGGGGAGGGTGTGGAGCTTACTGCAACTGAAGGAGTTTCCTGGGGCTGGGTCTGATCTGGGCCCGGGAGTGGCACCTGAAGGGAGGTGGAAGTCCATCCCTCCTCAGCCCAGCCAGTACTAGCAGCTGGAGCCCTGGTTGGTCACCCCTGAACAAAACACAATGTCCTTCACTGAGGAGATGGAACAAATCCTATTTCCCTGTGCGTTATTTTTATGGAAGGTCCAGGTTGCTGAGGATAGTCAGTCAATTGGGTCCAATCTTGCCAGCACTAAACACCTCAGTTTCCGCTGGAAGCCAACAGCACTTAGCATATATCTTAGGGCTGTGTATCACCCCCAGTCCTGGGTACCTGAGCACCTCAACACTCATTAGCATTCCCATTGTATCGATGAAGAACTAAAATACAAAGCCTCAGAGGAAATTTGCGGCAAAGGTAAGAATTGAATCTTGATCTCCCAAGTTCCAGCTTGTAGTCTAACCACTGTACTAGCCTTCCCTGACCTCGTCGCATTGAACCTCCCTAGTAACAACCTCAGCCAAAGGCCATTGTAACGCAATGCATGTCTTTCCACTGATTTCAAGGGACTTGGTGCTCAAGTTCCCAGCAACTGTCCCATGCTACTGGACTTCGCAGGGAAGCCATGAAGAGTAGAAATAAAACATTTGTTTACTTTGATAATCACAGAGCATCTCCCTGTGCCTAAAAATAGGTGCATTTTCCTGTCAGGTTCATGACTCACCCACCCCAGCAAAGACCTCCTGAATTTAAAAACTGGGCCCACTGAACAACAGGAAAGGGTGACTTTGATCGAAAGATACCATATTTCACAGCGCACTTTTCCTGAATGACTTTTTTTAAAATTTAAGGATTGATAAATCATTGATTTAACCCAGGTCAATGCTGCTCCATGTAAAGTCCTTATCTGCATATTATGGCATCACATTCATTGTGGGAGGAAACCGCCACCAGTGTTAGGCTCAGGAAGGAAATAGCAAACGTAGTCTGTGATTGCATAAAGCTGAACAGAACAGCACAGGCAATTACCATCCATATAATATGCACTGTGCTTGGCCTGACCTAATTGGCCCATTTAGCACAAGTGTATGGATACGTTTCTCTCTCTTTCCGAGGGATTTAAAAAAGGCTTCAGAGGTTTGACAATTTTTTTTCACTCCCCATTTTTTAAATATTAGAAATTCCAATCTCATCTTGCTTTGCTTTTCCTAGAAGACTCCATGGACATCCGAAAAACCAGCAAGATGACTTGACAGATATTTAGCAAATGAACCCTGTCTAAGAAAGGAAGTGTGACACTTTGCGAGTGGTGGGGTATGTATCTGACCATCATCTGCCCTTGGCGTGAGGGAGGCTTGTCTGTGCCTGCTAGAGGTCAGCTCCCCAACTCTGCCAGCGGTGGGGCAACACAAGTATTCACCTCTACATCTCAGTCCCTACCAAGCCATTGAATTCTCATAGTATTCACCAACCTGTTACTTGCAAAGGAACAGTACACACTACCTTATCAGTTTCATCTGAGATCACCGTTCTGCTTAACTCACAACACTTAGATTAGTGAAATATAGTACAGGTATGTAGTAGGAATGTAGCAGCAAGTTAGTTTAGAATAAAAAGGATTAGTAGTAGTGGCCAGGAATGAGGCGCAAGGCCTGTAGTAAAATAATAGGCCTGATCTGGGGAACATGGTCAAGTTGGCAGGAATCAGGTTGTAAAAAAGTCTGACCTCTCCAAAACTGGCAAGAAGTAAACTGAAACTTGTAAGAGTGGAAAAGTACCTTAAAGGGAGGAGGTGTTGCATCGGCCTAGTGCCAGAAGGATGAGAAGGGATGTTTTGGCCAAATCACAACACCTTGACCAATGGAAATATTTAGTGGTGTGTAGACCAGTCAAGAAAATGGGTGGCAGTACGAAAGGGATGCATGGACCAATGAAGGTAATTTTGGACACTGAAGAATGTAATTTCTGGTCCCAAAGGGGCTAAGCCAATGGTCCAAGCAGTATATGAAGTAAGAGTTCAAGAGATCAGTTTTCGTGCAGCTGAGGGGGTGACGGAGAGTCATGCTATCAGCTGAGCTGTTCCACTGCATTAAGAGGACAAATGTCGTCAGTGTACCCATTGATATCAATCTCTTACCATTGTGCTATGTAGCAATAAAACCTAGCCTGGCACCTTCATTTCTACAAAGATCCGTGGTTGTGTTGGTTTCTTTGATCTTGAGTGTTACTTCAGACTTTCTGCGCAGAGCTGAGAAGATTGGGACCAGCAGAAAACGTCGTTAGTAGCAAGGGTTCACGTAGGCTTCAAATCACTGGGCTAACTCAGTTCTCACTTGGTGTCTATGCCAAAGGTGACCCAAAGTGTTAACCAAAGGAACACCTAGGCTCATGGCAATGATGCTAACAGATTCCTCACTATGTCCAAGTCAGGCTTCAGACCACTGGACTAACAGAGTTTCCAGAGGTAATCCTGAGGGAACATCCGCACAGGGACACACACACATAGCCAAATAACCTACATCAGATGATACACACAACACCAATAAATCCCATCCTGTAAGTTCCCCATCTTCAAGCATCTGATGAAGTGGGATTTTCTCCCATGAAAGTTCATGCGATAAATAAATGTGTTAGTCTTTAAAAGTGCCACCAGACTCCTTGTTTGTAACACTGATAATGTCTCATGACCACAAGTTTTATTTAATGAAGCACTGATATTCAAGTAGTAGCAAGAAGTAGTATTGGAAACAAATGGTTGCCTGTAAAATCATAGCAGCTATTCTAGACCCTAGACTTAATTAACAAGATACTCTCACATCTAACAAACTCACCCAAAATCCTTGCAGCATTTTATAGCCAGGCAGGCTGAGACCCTTCTCTCATAAGATGTGTGTGTGATCAGCTTGCCTCCTACGTGAAGGATCCATTGCATTCCTATGCACTCCAAGATACACCAGAACAATTCTACATCTTTTATTCATAAACAGGACAACCCTCTGCTCTTGGTGCCTTCCTGTATATTACCTGTCTTGCAGATATTCCAATCTCTCAGTTTGCAGCTGGCTCAGCATGCAAAGAGGCATGCAGCATGAGGTGTCCAACGCACAAATGGCCAGACATGGAGATAGGCGTCAGTTACCTTCTTCTTAAAAGGGACATCTCTCAGGTATGGCATCACCTGGTGACCTGCCTTAACTCCAAGACCTTAAGCACATAATTTTTGGTCTCAATATATAACTCCTTAAATATTTTCCACCTACGTCTCACAATGATTATGACAACCAGTTAACAGGCGGTCAGTAGAGACCTCGCCTGCCACATTATTATTCAGATATCAAATCCTGGGGATCCATGTAAAAGCCTATGCATTCCTGTGCCCTCTGCAATTTGGCATCAAGTGGGTCTCGGGGTCAAAAAAGTGATTTTTACATTTCAGTCTCTCATTTTCATTTGCTTTTTTAAATCTCTCTCCAGTGTTAAACAGCTGAAAAATAGATGAAAGTCAAAACACCTCTCCTGTTTAGTTCAACAATGAAAGAGTTGCGAGTGCATGTCTAGCTCTTCCAAGGGAGATCTCTGGATACATATGGAAGATGGGACTTGACAGTCTTGACATCAAGGTTAAAAATAGGTAGAAATAAAAGGTCAGATCCTCAACATAAGGGGTGTAATATACACAACTCTGCTGAAATCAATGACCACCAGATGAAGAGCTAGCCAAAAACCTTTTTAAAAAAAACAAACACACACTACCCCTATATACTTAGGTTAATATTGAACCTCACTTGGCAGCACAGCCTGCCAGCTTCATAAATAATACATGCCCCTTCAATGTCCATGTCAAGAATCAAGTGACAGACTCGTGAGGCCTCTTTGTTGACTACCTCGAATCTTTTGTAGCAGTTTATACCTGTGCAACATGGGCATAAAATGCTACCAGGGTGTGCGTGGAAAAAAATCTAATTTGTTAGTCTACAGCTGTTCAGATTGGGCGTATGATACTATCACCAGGGACACTGCAGTGGAGAATTGGGCCGAAGGAATTCAGAAAGGAGTGACATAAGTGGCCAGAGGCTGAAGTGACTGACGTAGGAGGAAAGTTGAAAAGAGTTTCGTGTATATATATCTTTGCAAAATAACTAAGAGCGTGGTCACGAGTGAGTGAGTTCACAGTTCTACAGAAGGCTGGTTGTGCCAAACAGGAAGAGGATTTATCTATTGTAATAAAAGTGGGTATATTTAGGAGTATAGGAATGAAGATATAGGCTGAATATCAGAAAAACCTTCTCAACAGTAAGATCTGTGCAGCCCTTCAAGAGAGAAGTGAGGAAGCCCCACCTGTTGCCACATTTAAAATTAGATATGGCAAAGCAGCAAGAGAGACCAGCTCTCCACTGCCAGGGAGACAGATTGATGACCCAATGGGGCGGGGGGGTCAAACTCATTTGCTATGGTGGGCCAGATCTGACTTTAATATACTTCCAGTGGGCCGTACATACAATAAATCGAAATGCTAGAGCACTCTCGCGGCACCACGAAGTGCTGTGTTTGCAAAACTGCACACGGTGATCCCATTCTCTCTGTTAGGGAGAGAGTGTGGTCCTTCAGAGCGCAGTCACGGGCCAGATGAAAGACGTTCTTGGGCCACATTGAGCCCACAGACTGATTGTTTGACACCCCTTCAATAGGGTGTGTGCTCTTAGATTTTGTGGATCTGATTCTCCATTGCCTTGCATCTTAGATTGGCATCCACACTTGTGTAGGCTGAATGCTAAATACTGCCAAGTCAGAACGGTGGCGCATTGCACTCACTCAACGTTGCTGCAAAATCTGAACCTTCTAACTAATGTGCATGTTCAGATCAGGTATTTCAAATTCAACCTATTATAAGGACCCCAAAAGCTCACTACAAAAATAGTGGGATGAAGAATTGGGGTCTGGTATTTTGATTTGAGCCTGTCTCTAGTCAAAGAGTCAGAAAACCTCAGCCTCAGGCTTTGTACACACTACAAAGTTATTGCGCGGTAAGGCTCCTTGCCGCGCGATAACAATCAAAGCGTCCACACACTAAAGCTTCTTGTTGCGCGGCAAAAGCCCTCTTGCCGTGCAACATGCAAACCACCTAAACGAGGGTGGTAAGGCTTACCACGGAACACGGCAGAAGCACCAGCGGAAAGTTATTGCGGGACAAGTCTGTAGTGTGTACATGGCCTCATTTTACCACACAGCAGTTTAATGAGTCACTTGGCTCAGCTCATAAGCCTTATAATTTCCCAAACTCCACTCAAAGCCATAACATTTTCGCTTACAGTATTACAACTTGACTAGCAATTGGAAGTCTCATCACATTCTCCATGGAAAAACAACAAGCTTCAGATCCCTCAAGATTCTGCATTTAAACCTATGTCTCTGTCCATTTAGTAGTCTCAAACAGCCCACCAGAGTCAATTTGAGACTCCCCCTTGGTTAATTGAAATGCTTCCATCAAGTTGTCACTGTGTGACATGCAGAGTCACTTCCTCACAAAACTTCTTTTAAAGTAGTGGTTCCTAACCTTTTCCTTTATACAGACCATTACATTGTCATCAAAAGCTTTTGCAGACCACCATGTTAGCAAGCCATGTGAAACATTTTTAACATAGCCTGTGACTGACAGGCGTCAAACTTGCATATCAAGGGGTACTAAAAACACAGCTATTTCTAATAATTTATTATGCTCCCTCAAAGCACATTGCACTCATCACAATACATTTACCTGCATACATAAGAGGTACATGGGATTATATTATTATATTGTCATTCCCACTGCCCCTCCCAGACCACCTACAATACCCCCGCGAACCACAGGTTGGGAACCACAGTTTTAGAGCTTCTACTAATGTTGACTTTTCTTGTTTCACTGGAGGAGGAGAATGAGAAAGAATCTGGGTCATGCTCTCGCAGCACACATTTGCGGCAAGCACATTCCATTGAGTCAGAAAAAGGAAGTGGCAGGGGCAGAGCCTGTTCTCCCAGTTGTGCAAGTTGTTCAATGAGAAAGAGAGAAACCAACTGATCACAAAAGCAAACACATTACAAACCGAAATAGCTCTCCTTGAAATGAAAAAAATGCAGCTCTTGGATGAAAACCATTTTTTTGCTTAGTAACAAATTCTGAAACAAACATAAGCCCATACGTTGACTTATACTTAGCTTACATATTTCCCAGAATACACCAGTCAGGGCTGAAAGATTAGAGGGTTACAGTCAAATTAAAAATAATATGTACAAAGTCCTTATCTCCCTATGCTCTCCTCTCAATTTTCTTACCTGTTATACTAACAGAGGTGAGATAAATAGATGAAATTAAAAAAACCCAGGAATTTTTTTTTTAATTTGGTTGAAAATTTTCCATAATGGTTCTGTTTTCAACTGGGGGAAAAGAAAGCATGTTTCTAAATTTCATATTTCTTTACAAACAAAATCAGCGTGCACTGAAAATACATACACTTTGCATGTTTTCAATGTGAAAATTTCATAAAAACTTAAGTTTCCAGTTTACAAAATTGTCCCAAACAAGAAAAATAACTAACAACTCTATAATAAGTCCTAATTTTTTTAAATCAAAGTTTCTCACTTTCTATGCTATTTGTTGATATTTTGGATTTTCCTTCCACTTGGACAGAGAAATGAACTAAACAGGTTCCTTTGCCCATTCTCATGTAACAGAACAAGGCTTAATGTCTGGGTTGCAAATTATTTGAGGGGAATACTTAAATCCAAACACAGTGTTCAGCTGTATTTTAGAAACTTACAAAAACACTTTCAGTATCAAATTTTGTAAAACTATTTTGGAACCAAACAAACAAGGAGTCCTGTGGCACTTCTAAAGACTAACACATTTATTTATCACATGAGCTTTCGAAAATCCCATGAAAACTCATGCAATAAATAACGCTGTTAGTCTTTAAAAGTGCCACAAGGCTCCTTCTTTGTTTTGCTGAACTAGATTAACACGGCCACCCCTTTGAAACTTGTTTTGAACAGAAAGCCAAAGACTAGAACCCAAAATACTAGGCAGTGTCATTTTAGATAAACAGCAAGAAGAGATCTGCTTAGGTTATTATATCAACATATAACATAGTACAAGGTGTAATTATGGTAACAGGCTATTTTAATCATGCTGCTTATCTACTAGCGTAACATATGCTATGCAACAGAACTTTAGCTTGCAAGAAAACACCCAAGATGATGTGGTAAATGCGGTGAAGAGACCTTTGTTTACAGCGATTCATTTAGTAGGTTCCAAGGTACATTTAGGCCGAGCAAGGCTGTGGTTGATTTGTGCTTATTTTTGCAATAAAGGCCAAAGCACCGCCCAGAACGAAAACAAAAACGTAACAGAGCTGAACGTAAATAAGGTGTCGTTTTTAAAGTTTCACTTGAGAAAATAACGCGTCTATCACCAGCTTAACAACAACTGGAAGAAATAGTCCCAGATCAGTTATTTTTATATCCTGAGTTACTTTTGCAATGACACTGTGTTTATTGAAAAAAAATACATGAATCACTGTACATAATGAATAAGAATCTGGCTGAATCTGTACAAAAAAATATTTTGAAATGCGTTTTATTTCCATAATGTTGGATGTGTTGAAGTTGCACTTCATTACAAACATGCTACAATACCTATACAGTATTAAATGGTGAAAAAATGTCCCAGGAATTGTCAGATTTTTGCAAACCCAAACATTCTTTCAGTTCGTATGACCTTTATTTTAGCCTGAGAAACACTGACAATTGGAAACAAAAAGAAAATCTCCTGTAGTGTGTGTGCCATTCTTCACTGAACTAAGCAAAAATGGATGCCCAAATCTTTAGAGATTTAAAGGTACAGGATGCTGAAAATATGTAACATGGCTAAATATACCGCAAGTATAAACCACAATCTCTTCCTTCTTCCACCTCCTATAGAAATGATATACTGATATCCTGTAATATACTGCAAGTGCATTATACGGCACTCTAATATAAACTATTGATTTTTCATTTTCATACTGTATCTCCTGTGACTTCACTTTAGTACTGGTGTAAATGTAATGTAGTAGGATGAAAAACAGACTGATGATTACATCTTTTATTGAACTGCTGTAACAGGCATTCCTGGCATCCAGGTACACAAATGCTGACTAAAGAACATTTCTATCTGCAGATGCTGTTCTTACCAGGGAATTCCAGTGCTGAGCTCTTAAGACACCTCTAAGCCTTGCCTCTCTCAATGTTTCATAGCTGAGGGACAGGAAGGAGCCTCCGGCCAGGACATACTTAGTAAACAATTATTTCCTCCCTTATGCAGACTCAGATACTAATGATTCACATGTACCAATTGCCATTATTAAGGGGATTTCTATTTAATCCTTATTGTCCTATAAACACAAACCAGAACAGCATTTAATGCGTCCATTCAAATCATTTTTGCTAAGGTTAGCTTCCTTCCCTGTGTCATCACTTCCCCTGCAGCCCATATGCAGGTCAAGAGTCTCATCTGCACCTTTGTGGCCCTTCACTGCTCTTGTATCTTATGTTTCCCTCTCCCTCCCCCAGGAACACCAATCGCCATTACCATACCATTTGCTTCTCCCAAGAAGCGCCATTGCAGTTTCTCCCAGCCAGTGCCTTATGTATGGAGCACCGTCTCTGATGTATTGTCTGGTTCCGCTCCCAGTGAAACCAGTAGCAAAACTTCCAAGCCAACACGCAAACAAGAATGTTCACCTTTAAATTTCTTCTTGAGACCCATGCTTACCATGATCATAAAGAAAAACAGCCTTGGCTAGGCCAGAAGCCAGAAGGGGATCTCTTGTCTCTATTTACCGCTTATTTATAGCTTTAAAAAAAAAAAAAAATTCAAGCCTGCAATTTTGTGTTCCCTCTTTCATTCATCCACCCTATCCCTTTCATTCCCTTATTACACTAGCATGTTGCATCTTGTACTTTGCACTGGACCCTTTGATCTACATGGGCTGCCTCTGTTTGGCTACTGCCCAGCAAACAGATGCTCCAATAACCCCAACTGGAGTCTCTGTGTGATTCTGTAATCTGAAAAACTAATAATAAACCATACCACATTTCCATACATTAGGCAGGTGCTACACACTTGCAGACTATTTGCTACTGTAGGAAACTGTATTGTGGTATTCGTGGCTATGCCAAACTCAGAGGCTTAATACTCAGAAGAGACCTGTAGGTCTGGGAGCTACTTTAGTCTTTTCCACATTGCACAGCCGTAGTCCCTACAACTCCACCTTCCAAAAACAACAGGAAGGAAGTGAAAATTGCAAGGTTAATTTCTTTCTCTGGTTAGCCTTTCAGCTGCTGCTGTTCCATTTCCTTTTAGACCCCATCCTATTGGAGGCACACAAGGTGAAGGACAGAATTACACACTGGGCATATTTCCTGTACTTAGTGGGTGGATGGAGCACCGCTTCCGTAGGAATAATGTCAAGGTAATTAGGAAATCCTGCAAAACCTGCACCAGGGAAGAAATAGCTATTGTTTATTATTATTACTATTGCTGAGACAGTGGTTCCCTTCACCCCCAACTCTCCTTTCATTTTGTAGTTGAGAGCGTAGGGCAGGAATCAAAGCAAAACCACAGAATGATGTAAGTCTCTAGAACTTTGAGGAAGTTTTGAATGCGAACCTGGATTTGGGTCTGAATTTTGCAGCTGCCAATATAACAAAAAATTAGGATCCGAACACCTGCAAACTTGGAGGGAAAATCCAAATCTGGAACTAAATTTTGCACCTTTGGCCCATCTCTTTATTAAATATTTCTAACATACGGCTAAGACCTTGAGTGATTATATTTTATTTAGCTAGCGCTTTTTACAGAGTCAGTTAAGGCACTGGATGAAGACTCTGGAGATCTACATTTCAATCCCAAATCTAGATTCAAAATCCCAGCTCTGCCATAAACTTCCATGTGACCTCATTTAATCTTTCTGTATAATGGAATACCAGTCCACCCTTTGTTTTTGTCTACAAGTTCTCAGGAGAGGGAATATCTTTTACCATGCATAAGTATATTGCTGACTACACTTGAGCCTCTGGACATTAATTAATACAAATAATAGTAATCTATTAAATCATAGCTGTTTTCTTTAGCAATCCTCTCCTAGGCAACAGTTTCTGAGGTTTATAAGCCTTCAGAAGGGCCATGTTAATTTTTCTTCAGGTGGAGGATTTCATGATGTCTTGTGCTTCTTGTTTGCTGTGCCAAGCAGACACTTCTGAGAGCAGTGTTGAAAAACACAGCCACATCGACATCCAGAGGGAACTGCAACTCTAATTAATGACAGAGTCCTTCAAAAGGGTCTCAATTAAGCTTGCACATACAGGCCATCTACTAAGAAATTTTCTCTCCACACGTGGAACAAGCAGCTGTTGCGCTTTGCAAGAAATATTGACGATAATGATTGGTCTACATTTTTAAGTGCTGCTGCTGGGTGGCACGTTTCTGAGGCTTGTGCACAACAAATTCTGGGTTTCCTTCCGAGAAGTGCAACATTTCAAACTCCATTTGTGACAGTCATTAAATGTTGAAATCATTAAAGTGTTTCTGAAAGGACAGTATGTGCTAAAAAGCCCACAAGGACAGGATTGGGACATAACAATGGCCTACTCAGGCAGCCATGGGGGGAAATAAGCTGATGATGTTTATTCACCTTCAAACAAAAACCACTGGTGTCCAAGCGCATGTCTACATGGAGACATTTACCAGTATGATTATAGCGCTACATTTATACTGGTGTAGCTCCCCATGTGGACAAAACAGAGCATCCACACCAGAGTTACAGAAATATGACTACAACAATACAATTGTACTGGTCCATTTCCCCATGTTCACAAGCCCCAAGAAAAAGCCAGCCTTCTTCATTGTAGGCATGGAGTTTAGGTATAATCACAAAAAGACAACAAAGACCAAAAGAAGCCAGCCCACAGGATGGGGGACCTCTCTACGCGAGTCAGTTTACAACCACTGGGCAGACAGTTGCAAAAAGGCCGTATTTCCGTGGAGTTTTGGAAGAAGCAGGATGGAGGGCAAGGTGCGCAGTAGCGGCGCCTTTGACCTAACTGCTTGTCTCCCCTTTCCACAGCTGCAATGTGGGAGCAAGTTCTGGGAGAACTGGGGGTGGAAGAGATAAGGGAACAGAAAGCTTGTACAACATGTTTCCTTTCAGGAGCAGTGGAATTTGCAATACAAAATGCTCCGTAACTTTGTCCCCCTTTGGCATTCAGACTGTGGAATAGCAAGGGTCGGGGAGGCTAATGTACAATAGCCTGGAAGCTTTGTATCCATGGTGCCCTGGAGCCTGGGGGACTAAGGCCCAGAAGTTGTGGGGACTCTCTGAACCTGCTCAAAGCCAGAGAATCTTCCAGGTATTTCTACAGATCAAACCCAACACAAACTTTGAAGGCCAGTCGTGTTTCGCAATTCTGCCCAGCCCAGTGGAAGATGTGGAGAAAATCAACAGGATTGCTAAACTGTAGAGTTTTCCACACAATTTTCCCCTGGAAAGGGAGATATGGGTCATAGAAGTTAATGACATTGAGGATTTAAGTCTTCTACTCTATGTCCTGTGGCCAGTACAGGGTTGTTTCCTGCTATTGTGTATGCCTCAGTGCTCTGCACAATTCAGTTTTCCATGATTCAGGAGATGAGGTTTCAATCACTTCCCTTGAGACAACTTTCTAACTCTCACCATAAGAAGTTTTCCCCCATGTTCACCATGAATTTTCCTCTTACTACCTTTACCCTTTCGTTGGCATAGCCATCACACACCTACAACCCTCCCCCATGACAGTAGCCAGATACAGCTATTGGAAAGCATTTTGAAAAGAAGTTCAGTGAAAAAACAGACATCTAGGACATGGGCTTTTCTATTTTCTACTGGCTCCTCAGTTCCACATCTCTTTTAACAACATTGTGGGCTTCAAGAGCCACCCAGAACTTGATTGACAGCAAGCAACGAGCACACAAGCTCTGGCTCCTAGGGTATGTCTACACTAGAAAAAGTTAGGTCAACTTTGTTAAGTCGCCTTAATAAGGTCGACTTTAAATGGACTTAAAGTCGACCTTATTAAGTCGACTTAAAGTGGTTTCTATGGACGTGGACTTAGTCTACTTTGTTAAGTCGACCTAACTGCCCTTAGGTCAACTTAATAAAGTGGACTTAAGCATCCACACTGTGCTTAGGTTGACCTAAAGGAGGGTTAGGTCGACCTAATGAAAGTCTGGTGTGGACAGGGACTAAGTCAGGTCAACTTAAGCCTCCTTAAATCGACCTAACTTGCAAGTGTAGACACAGCCCTAGACACCCCTTGGGATAGCAGAAAATCTCCATTAGCTATTAGCTGCATAGGGCCTCTGACTCGCAGCTAAGCAGTTCTGACTGTATCTAGTAGAAGGCAGTGGCACATATACATAGACTTCAACAGCCTCCACAGTTCACTCCATGGGCTTTCTAAAGGAGTTGTCTCAACAGCAATAGGTACCTGAGATTACGCCAAAAGCCACATGTCTGAATCTGTCCTCGGAGCTGCCTCACCTCTCAGGACTCAGGAACATTGTACAAGTACAGGAAACAGCCTCTGGGGGAATGTGTATCAAGCCCATTTAGGGTCATGTCTGAAGCACCTGCACAGCCTGGTGGGGACAGGGAGTGGTCAAGCAAGCTAAGGAAAAAAGGCCTAGAATAAATAATTCATCTCAGACAAAAAATTAATCAGCTCCTCCCAGCTGGGACCTTTTAAGCAGAGATGGACTGACTGAATCAACAGAAGGGCCTAACAGCAGGCCAAAAAGATAGACTCATTCCCACCTCTAGGAGTCAGAGGAGGAAGTGAATCCAGAGCCAAGGGCCTTCATCTGGAAACACCCTATCTTAGCACAAGAGCCCCATTGTATCTCAGCTGTTAGGGAAGAGCACAGACAGAGGTAGGGGTGTTATCTGTGTGTGTTTGGAAACTTTCCTAAATACTGGATTCACAGCCATGGTGCCCTTCCCATTGGTTAAATAGCTCATAAAATAGCTCTCACACCAGCGGCTGCCTAATATAGAAGTCACATTAAACACAAAGTCATTTCCATTTAGTGAAATCTGAGTCAATCATTGGAGTTTTCCTTTAAAATGACTGGAACCGATCTCTTCCCAATGGTTGAGGCAGGACCCTGAGGAAGCAAGTATTGTGGTTGGAGCACATTCCCTCATTCTGGCAGCTGGGGCTTGGTTCAACACAGAAAATAATTGAGAGAGAGTCTACACGGCAGAGTTAGGTGGGTTTAATGACATTGCTCAGGACTGTGAAAAAGTTCACGCCCTGTGCAATGTTAATTAAACTGACCTAAGCCCTGTTGCAAATGTGGAAAATGATGGAAGAATTCTTCTGCTGACTTAGCTCCCTATTGTTGAAGTAGGGGGGCCAACTTTCTAATTTGTGAAAACCGGACACTGTACTGGAAGTACATGCCGCTTCCCCTGATCGTCCCCCTCCCCTCCCCCACAAGTCATTTCCTCCCCAGCATCACCTGCTGCTCTCTCCACTTCCCTCCCCCTGCCAGCTGAGCAGGACAGGAGAGCCAGAGGTACCTCTCACTGCCAGAGCCATTCCTGAGTGCTCATCCAAGCTCTAGCAACAGCTGCTGCTGTTCTCATCCCCACCCCCGGTGGCAGAGGTCAGCTACTGTGATTATTTTCTGGTCAAAAACCAGTCACCTGGCAACCCTATCTTGGAGAGGTGAATTTATTATGGTGATGGAAGAATCCTTTTTGTCTCTGTAACAAGTGTCTACACTATAGAGGAGAAGCTGCAGAGCTACATTTGTGCCACCATATAATTTCTCGTGTACTCTCCTGCTGGGCATGAGTCTGTGATCTGATATATGCCTTTTTCTAGATCACCCTGAATTCATGTCCCTTCCCTCAGTCCAAACAGTCACATTTATATAGCAACACAAGTATGTTCCAGCGCCATCTAGCTAACTCCCAAGGTAACACACATTAACACACCTGAAATAGAAAAATCAAGCTCAGAAAAGTTCTCCACTAAAGCTGCAAAAACACAAACAAAAAAACAACCCCCCCCCCCCAATTCCTCTCTCAACCTTCAGGAAACTCGCATTGCTTTGCTACAGATTCAAAACAGAACCCTAATTTGTTACAGCTTTGTTAAAGGGAAAGGTCTCTTGAGCCATGCAGGGCTGTCTAATGGTTTTGGTGAGTCAAGGTGAAGGCTGAGGTAACTTTTATTAGATCCAATTCTGTGAGTGAGAGAGACAAGCTTTCAAGCCAGACAGAGCTCTTCAGCAGGACTGGGAAAGGTATCCTGGGACTGACATGGACACATTACACTGCATACAACAGTTTGGGTATCAGACTAAGTGAAAGGTGCCGTTTCATCTGTTTCTGTTACACAAACATGTGAAACTCAGTGGGTAGAACTGGCTTTCGCTTCAAGTTTCTTTACATTTGAAACTAGAAATGAAACGTGCGCGTTTTGGAACCCTGCAAAGATAAAAGCCAAAAGGAAAATTGCTAAGAAGTGAAACTGCGATTATGTTCTTCAGAATCTGAAAAGGACCCTTCCTTTTGGCATATTCCACAAGCAGAATAAATTGGGTAGGACTCAATGGAAGCGAGACGTCTCAAATCCTCCAAACAGGCCAATGGATGACCTTGAAATTAACGTAATACTTGGTACGTCTACAATGCTCACACCTTATACAGTGCTCTGCAGACGTTATTTGATTCACAATAGCGGGAAATGAGGCACACGTTACACTTACATTGATTCTGACAAACCTCCTACACTGAGTAAGCTTTCCAGGAAAGCACAGCTTACTCTGGAATGGCTTGACCACACACATTGAGAAAACTGATTCAGGATCTGTCACTTGCTGGAATCACATAATGGGTCAAAGGTATATTTTGTGTATTTGGTCTAATCATAAAGTTATGAATCCAGTTTAGTGACATCTCTAATAATCACATATGGAAACAATCTTGAGAATTGGTGCTCTGTACAAAAATATGTATCCTGTGCTCAAAGTCACACAGCTCTTATCACCCGAGAAATTAAAAATGGACATTGTAGCCGTAGAACTAGCCCATATTGCTCATGCTAAAACACACTGACACTCACATCTAGTAGCCCATCATGGAGGACAGTGCCTGAAAATGAGTGAGTATTCAGGCATAGGAATGCAAATAAAAATCTAAGGCAGGAAGGTTTATTTATTATTTTCTTGCGAAAGACCTGACTGAGCCCATTTCCCTTTGTAGCACAAAATATACACAGGGAAAAAAAAATCAAACCAATACATTTCATGGCCATGTCACATGAGACAGAGACCCTGAATGAAGGCTACACAAATTTTAGTGGAGGAAGTGGAGGGGAGACTGTGTTATTCAGAATAAACAATGTCATCCGCATTCTTAGTGTTACAGTTAGTCACTTCTGACACATGCACTACGATAACGCTGAGCTGACACGAAGCTCAAACTTTTCAGAAGTGACCTGGGTTTTGAGGTATCGACTTTTGGACACCCAACTTCGGACACTTTGGGTCTCAGTTACAGATCTGCTGAGCTCCCTTGTCTCCTGGGCTATGTCTACACTTACCAAAGTTAGTTCGAATTAGTTAATTCAAACTAACTAATAATTCGAACTAACTAAAATTAGTTTAACTTAATTCGAACTAGCAAATTTTAGTTTGAACTAAGCAAGTGCCACGCATGGTACTTGCTTAGTTCGAATTAGTCAATTGCATTGAGCTCAATGTGCCGGTTAGTTCGAACTAAGCACTTAGTTCGAACTAACATGGCCACACTGACTTAATTCGAAATAATTAGTTCGAATTAACCCTTAGTTCGAAAAGTATAAGCGAATTTATTAGTTCGAATTAAGGAAGCTCTTAATTTGAACTAATTGTAGCCCCTCCTGCCTACTGGCCCAGCACAAGGGTGTTCAAGATAGGGGAAGTCTGCGCTTGTGGACTTTTACACAGGTTAGGGGAACTAGGCCCGAGGACTCTCTGTGTGCTCTGCATTGTGTTTGTGTGTGTTTACTCAGACCAGACCCACTCAGACCAATTCCCCAGGAACATGGTTTTATTCTGCAAGAGACATA
This sequence comes from Pelusios castaneus, assembly GCA_007922175.1. NCBI lineage: Eukaryota > Metazoa > Chordata > Testudines > Pelomedusidae > Pelusios > Pelusios castaneus. The sequence continues at coordinate 8,016,267 of ML685755.1, read as the reverse complement.
ACAGCAGCATTACACTCCATCAGCCTCCTCCCGGCTTGTCTGCCACATGCCACAGCTTCAGTCCATGCAGACACTCCCTGCTAGAGGAGGGTAGGAGATGCTTCCTGGCAGGAGCCAGGAAGCACTCCCAACACGCCGCAGTTTGTAGTCCAGAACTTGTGGTTCTCACTGCTGCTGCTGAAGCACTCTGGACCTTGGGCTACATAATGAAAGCCTAGTGTAGCCATGGCTTAAGTTAGTTTGAATTAAGCTTCCTTAATTCGAACAAACGTGCCCGTGTAGACATAGCCCTGGTGACTTCCCCTGGAGTTACGAGGGCTCCACACTTAATGAAAAACCAAACAGTAGGTGGGTCAAGTTGGGCACTCAAAATCAGAGACTACTTTTAAAAATCTTGGTTTAACACTGCCCAGGAGAGAGGGGTAAGTTTGCCTCTCAAAAAAAAAAGGGTGGATCCTTCCTAACAAGGCACAGCTGAGAGAAAAGCTTACTGCCTTATGTCCTCTATCCTCTGAACACAGAGGAGCAAAAATACTTCTCTTTTCCAGATGGGAATTGCAAATGAAGTGCCCAGCTGTGAAGACATAATGCTGACTTCTACCTACAGGACAGGTCACATTCAACACGGGTAGGGCCTGAGCGACGTCCAGCCATGTCACGCTGCCAACATGCCTGAAATCTGACCAGAAGGGACAGCTACTAGCAAGGAGTATGAGTCAGCTCAGGTTCATTCAACGTCCCAGCTGTGACTGCCGACAAGGAAGCCAAGAATGATGGCAGTGTATTGTGATGTTGACATTTGTCCCCAGGAACTGAGCTGAAGACATTTTATTTCACATACCATACGGGCATGACCAAGCCACCAGATGGTCATGAATTCCAATCCCTTCCTGCCACCAGAGAAATGATTTTTTAACTATCACACACAGGCAAGATTTTGCCACTGCTAAACCTCTCCCATCCCCAAGAAACAAAACAACAATTAAACTCTCATCCATTTTACACAGTGTCTATCCAGGAAATAATTCTTCTTCTTATATTGAAAGGAAGATGTCTGTGGGTTAGTGTGTTGTTCAGTAGTGTGGTGCAAATCCACTTCATCAGATGCATGAAATGGAAATCACAGTGGAGAGGTGTATATACACGTGCCAGGATAGAGGAGGGTAAGTGTTAGCAAAGTCAGTTCAGATGGGGCCTATTCACACCTGTTGATAAATGTATGAACAGAACAATCACTTTTAACTTTATATTGTTTACTTTGGTCTGCAATCCGTTACACATGTGAGATTTTTTATTTTTAATATGTTATCAGCACTTCTTTTTTTTAACTGGAGATTGACTCATGTCTAAAATTTGGGATCTGGACTGAAGCTTTCTGTTTGGATACAGAATTGTGGTTCAGAGGCCCATATCTAGCTCTGACCCACTCTCAGAGGGGACAGCTGACCCAATCCAGTAGGTCCAATTCTTCAGGCTCATAAATTTGACAATGGAATGAACTTTGCCATAGGGAACTATCTTCTGGCCGATGGATTTGTTGCATGAGCTTTTGCTGGCTCAGCTGTTCTGATCTCCTCAACTGGGGGGGGACAGTGCTTGAATGGAGAATAATGACAGTGATATTTAAAATGCAGGTCTGTAGATAAGAAAAACTAAAGATGGAGATAACACACAAAGCCTAATTTATTTTATTTTAGGAGTTATCTCCGCATAATTAAAGATGATAAAACAAATTTTTAACAGTGAGGATGATTAATCACTGGAACAAATGCCAAGGGGCGTAGTGGATTCTCCACCTCTTGAGGTCTTCATTTAAGATTGGTCTTTCAGGAAAACATGCGTTAGCCAAACAGATGTTATTGGGCTCAACATAGAGGTAACTGGGTGATATTCTATGCCCTGTGTTATATGGCAGGTCAAACTAGATAAACTAATGGTTCCTTTTGGCCTTAACTTAGAAAACTATGAATTTAAGAAAATGTTTCAAGTAGACTGCAACAGCAGTAAAATGTATCACATTACAATATTATAAAGAGGTTAGTGCAACATGCTCTGCGGCCCATTGCACCGAATCCAAAGTGGTCACTTGCATATTATAACCCCGATACCGTGAGCATTTAAAGGGAGCTTTTCCTGTGGTTCAAGAGCTAGAAGTCCGATCTTGGGGAAGGAGGATCTGAGTCATAGCCTGACTTCTGCCGTGCAGTTTTGAGTGGTCAATGCCTCCAACGCAACAGCCAGGAAACTTTAGACAGCCACTGATTTGTCTATTAAAGATGTCAAACGCGACACCACTCATCATCCTATGGTAGCAACATGAGTGAAACAGCTGCAAGAAATTGAGCACCGGTGCACATCTGAGTGATATCTGCATTGCACACAAAGGTATTAGAAAGTAACCTATCGTACAGCAAGAGAGGTGGGACTCACTCGTTGGGATTCCAAAAAGAGGTAAATGCCTGAAGTTATGCTTAAAAAGGTGGAAAGACTGATGACCAGATATGTTTTTTTTATCTAGCAGAGCAAAGATGGACCTGGGCAGCAGCATTTCCTAGATCATAATCTCGCAGTATCCGGAAATACATGCTGCTTTGTGGCATTGAATTTCTAACTGAGATGAGCACAACATCAGAGACAATTTTGGGCTTGTATGTAGCTCCGATTAGGGCATTCTTAGCATTAGAAAGGCAAGCTTGCAGCTTTTTGTGCTTCCACCTGCAATGGGAAGGCAGTACCCTCCTTGGCTCTTAGAGCAATGGCACATTATTGCTCTCTCTTCATCCCCATCCACCAATTACCGTGCTCAGTCATCGGGGAAAACTGAGTCGTTTTGCTGGAGAGAGAGGGGAACTGCAGCAGGAGGAGGAAGTGCAAGGCTGTGGTTTGTACAGAAGTTGTACAGCCCTTATGTAATGTTGCTGGTCAGTAGCCAGTTCCCCCCATAGAATTGCTTATTAGACCATGTTTTCAGAAAATGAGAGGATTTGAACATGCTTTGCACCTACCAATAGGGGAGGAAAGATGACCTTGCTGTTAAAACCCATCTCTCTGCCTGGCGTTCTACTCCTAGCCACACCACAGCCCCCACGAAAGTCACTAGAGTTCAGTTTCCCCCACTGTGAATGGTGAGAACATGACTACGATGACACTACGTTCATAAGCATTCCGTAAAACACCTTAACCCTTGTCCACACAGAAGTTGTATCTACACACAGAAGTTGTACCACTTTAATGATGTCTGGACCCCAGTATGGACATAGCTATACACCTACTAATATCTCTGTAGACTTATTCTCCTTCCCGTATGGGAATAAGCTATACTATAAGCATCCACACGAGAGTTTCTACTGATGTAACTATCAATTTTTTAAAAAGACACACCCCTAACTGACATCAGCATACTGGTACAATAAAAAAAACCATGGAGACTGGGCTTAGTCTGATAACCAGCCACATCACAGGGTGTTGTGAGACATAGGCCAGAGGTTCTCAGCCTTTTGTGGGTCACGACACAGTTGGTGGAGTGTTGTGACCGTATAGGACACACCAGTCCCCACCCCCTGGCTGAATCCAGCCATCTCCCTGGCTCTCCACGACACTTACTACTTTGTGTATAGTGTGTCCCGACATTGTGGTTGAGAACTGCTGTTTTTGGCCATGTCTACCCTACCACATTTGTCAGCGTAACTTATGTCTTTCGAGGTGTCAAAACACCCCTCCCCGCTCAGCGACACAAGTTACGCTGACGGAAGTGCCTGTGTGGACTGCGCTATGTTGGCAGGAGACCCCCTCCTGCAGATGACGTTGTGCCAACAAGACTATAGGAGAGCTCTCTCCCGTCGGCATAGTGCGGCTACATGGATGATTGTACAACAGTACAGCGGTGCTGCTGTAAGAGCTCGAGTCCAGATGAGGCCTTCATTTGGGCATCTTTGCCTGCTCAACACTTACAAACTGATGCCGGCATAGCTGTGTCAGTCACAGGTGTGAAAAAGCCACACCCCCGCACAACAGCTGTGCCCACAAAACCCTCCATTTGGGCATGACCACCAACAGAAGAGGGCTTTTGTCAGGCGAGCTAACATCACTGGGGGAGGTGGAGTGCCAGTGAAACTCCTCCAACAGTGTACACTGCATCGACGTTAGGAAGTTATGCCGGTTCAGGCTCTGTAGCGTAGACATAGCCACTGTAATGCACTTTTAGAGCCTTGGATGGAAGGCCCTTTGGGCTGGACTTTCAAAGAGCTCTGGAAATGCATTGAAGGCTGAGCTCTTCTCAAAATTTGGTTCTAAACATTTTATTTTCTCTATATCTATATATGACCTTATTTCTGCTATGTCCTTATTTAGGAAGAGCCAGTCCCTCCTTTTGTAAATATTTCATTGTTCTCCCAGTCTACATACTCCATTATATTCTAACGATGCTATATAGGTCTCTTTCTTACCTTCTTCAGATGTCCCTACTGATAACCTCCAGTGTTAGAATTTGTGCTAGTGTGATAGCTATTTGGTTCCATCATTGTGTTAAAAGGTGAAGTACTGTATTCAATTGCCCTTCCATAAGAGTTGTGCATGTGGTCAGAAGGGTATGTGCTTGCTCCATGGACACATAGCTTCATTCATTTACAACAGTCCAAGCTTCAGCTCTAACTTGAACAATTTTTGGAGCCGATACAGCCATCCTAAACCTTCAAGACATACCCCAAGTGACCGTCTGTCTTCTTCAATGGCTCCCACTCAGAACAGAACCTGAATCCCTATCACTAGTCACCTTTCAGCTTCCCACTTACTTGATGGAAGTTGCTCACCAACATGCGGGAGCCTCCTCTACAAGTGGTTTGTGCTCTAACATTCAGTGTCAATGAGGGCTCATCAAACCCCTGAGCATGCCAGGTTACAATAAGTAGGGAAGTGGATCTTATTGATTTTAATTTCTGTTGACATTATATACACTCAGATTGCTTTAGCCAAACAGATTGTCTCTGGAAATGCCCCCGAGCTCCCCATCTCTTCAATTCTGGTTTCAAAACTTGTAGCAAAGTTCAGTCCCACTGTGAACATCTCTGATCTTGTTTTTTTCACCTCCATGTCCCCAATGGCTTCTGGATTACTATTAGGCCTCATCTACACCATGACTTTGATAGGCAAGACTCAGGTTACACTTGTAGCAACCAGGTCAGGGACAAATGATTGCCAAGATCTCAGGAAAAGTGTTCCTTATAGTCAAGTTATAACAAAGGACAGCTCAAAACTTTAGCCCAATTAAAGGCTTATGGTCCAATCTGCAGTATAAAAGAGAACATTGTTGCAATCCAGTTCTCTGGCTGGGTTGTTTTTGCAGCAGAAAAAAAAAGGTCTTATTGAGAGCAGATTTTTCTCTCCTTCATTTAATCCTACCCCACGTACACACACTTCTGGTGGGTGGCACATCTGGCTGTACATCTCATTGTTTGTCTGACAGAGTTGGCAGAGGTTGGTGGGTGATTTTCATGACAAAGAATCCTTTGTTTGGTGCGTCTCTCCAGCTAGCAGATGAAAGCGAAGACATGCAGTAATACACAATGGATGAACACAACAGAACTCTTCCCAGGGTTATTTTTGATAGCTTCTTTTTATGCCAAAAATCATCTTGCTATTAAAAAAGATATGATGCTAAATCCCTGGAATTCTGTAGAATGTTTTATTGACATTGTTGCTCCAGTTCTAAGAGGAACTGAAGCCGAAGGATGGAATAAAGTCTTGCTTGGATATATACATTTTAACTAGATATCTAGTGAAGTCCTCACTGCAGAGTCTCCCTGCCAGCCTGGCCTTCTAACACATCCCACCTTGCTTTTTAACCCCGGCCTCATGCTGTGAGAGGCCGGGCACGGTGATCTAGTTAAGCTCAAATCCTGTTCCAGTTTCACAACATCGATTCCCCTTATGCTTCTACAACACCTCCCATCATGGATCTCAAAAGCACCTAAAAATATTAATTGGCTCGCATTCCCAACTTCATGTCCAAATACCCCTAAAACACTGGCCAAGATCAGATCAGCCTCATCTCTTAACAAATCAGAGCTCAACACTGCAGTGCAATAAGGGAGGGCTCTCATCATTTTACAGAAGGCTCATGTGAAGTGACTTAGCCAAAGTTACACAGGAAGTCTTTAAGAGAGACAGGGATAGAAGCCTGGTCTTTTGACTCTCAACCCTGTCCTTTAACCAGTGAAGTACATAAACGTAGGCCCACTAAGGTATCATGGTGATGTAGATACTTAAACCCTGCGAAAATCAGAGAGGAAGGGGGAAGAGAATTTATGGCATCATGACAATGCAATTATTCTCTTCCTAACAGGAGCTGTATCTCTCATAGACTCTAAGGCCAGAAGGGACCAGTACGATCATCTAGTCTGACCTCCTGCAAAATGCAGGCCTCAAAACCTCACCCACCCACTCCAGCAATAGGCCACTAACCTATGACTGAATTATCTACCACCTTAAATCATGATTTAAGGACTTTAAGATACAGAGCTCCTTCCAGAAGCCTGCTGGAGTTGAAGGGTAAGTTTTGTCTTTGTTCTTTTATGTCAGAAGTGTAAAACCAAGATACCTGCATTTCCCATTCCCACACTACGATCCCTGAAAGGTTCACAGCCAAAACCAAGAGCTCGTCCAGATGGTTTTCAAATACATCTCTGCAAATACTTATGGTGCCTGTTTCCTTTTTTAAAATTGCTTCTCTCTACTGCTTGAAGAAGTGCCTATTAACTAATTAGAAGGGAAAGGAACTCCACCAGGAAAAGACAGGAGGGGTTATAAAATCTTTGCATAATTTTTTTGGGGAACGTTTCTATGCACATTGGAAGTGACCGAAGTAAAGGTAGATTTCAGGCATTCAATATAGGGCAGTAACTCCTGGGAGCTTCACATCTGTCAATTAAAGAGGCAATGCTAGCACTTATAGCTCACGGAGCCTCCATATTCTTCTCTGGGAGGTTGAGTCTTCCTGCTCACACACTTCTTTTAATTCCAGTTTTGTTCACAGCAGCCAAAGAAACTCACTGTGATGCAAAACCATTCTAATGATGAAGACCACTTGTACAAGAGCCAGCCTTTGGTGTCCCAGTCTTTTAAATCAAATGGTTCATGGAGGCTTCCCAGTACCTCTACCATAGACTTTACATGTCCGCCTGACACCTCAACTGCTATGTAAGAACCCTGGTGAGTTGCTATTACAACTAAAAATTCAGTGCCCTGACTGAGGAAGAGATCCTTGTTAAGAGAAGGCAGCACAGATTCACATATACAACCTATTTTCAAGATGCTCGGTGTTCTTGCACCTGACAAAAAAGTGATCGGGGACTCATTGTACCCAGAGTGAGAATGTTCACATATAGACAATTCTGGATCAGGACCTTCATGTTCTAGGAGTGGTACAAACACACCCTGCACAAACAACTTAGTAAAATTCACACTGGTGCAATCCACATACCTTGGTAAGTTACAGTGCAGTGTGGCTACATCAGGGGGTTGTATTCATGAAACTACACCAAATTATCCGGTTAAAAATGAGTTCCTATGTAGCCCTCTTTTGGGACAGGTTGGTCTTTGATGCACCAAAGGCACCTGGCTGTCAGCCAGGAACAAGGCCGATAGCCCCTCCAGGCAGAGGTCTAGAGAACATCAAAATAGATTGTGCTACATCATGTGCCCTTTGAGGATAAATCCTTGGAAAAATGCCTGGATCTGCTCAACTCAGCAAACATTGACATCAACAAGAATTCAGGGCTCACTGGTCAAGGTAATTTGTCTAACATTATCCTGGTCTTGCTTATCTGAAATAACCTTTTCTACTGGAGGAGGTAGAAATCACTCAGCCCTTCTCAGGAAGAATAACTATTATACTGCACTTCTTTTTATGTTTAGTCTATTCTTTTCTATAGAGATTCTCATAACACACTTGACATAGTACCATCTACAGCAAGGAAAGAGAGCACACATGCTTTTTACTACTCCTCGATAATACACAAGATCCATTTTTACATTCATAAAATACTTAAAGGAGGCTTTCCAACAAGGGCTGAAATGGCTACCTCTCTAAACCATCTGCCCTCCAAGGAAACCCCTAACAAAAAAGAAAAGAAAACAAAAACCCAAGATGTTAAGACTTAGAATTTCTAAGGATGCCAACCCACGAAAATACTCCCTAACTTCTCTTCTGCTCTTCAGTACCACACAAGTCTGTGGCTGTCCTGACACAGCTTTCAGCCGCAGAATGTGCAAATGTAGAGTGCATTCGGAGCTTTAACGAGGAGCCATTCATTGGAATAGAATGGAAGAAAGTCTGAAGGACTGTCTCCCCACAGAAGCATATGGTTACCACTTTGCTGGACATATGTTGCATTTCCCACAGGGCACAAAAGAGTTTTTGGATTATAGGGTATAAATCATTGGTTATCAGCATAGAATTAAGGTCTATTTTTAAATGTACCAGTTCTAAACATAGATTTCATTTCTCCAGGGAGATTTTTCCCTAGCCACCTCTCAAAACTCTAACTATGCTGTGCCTTTCTTTTTCAAAGCAAGTGCAAATGCCACCAGGGCAGACTTTTTGTTCAGTGCTGTAATACCACTTTTTGGGGGGGTAGTCAGGGGAGAGGAGGGAGGAAGGGACAAGGAAAGGAGGAAACCATCCACAACACTTTCATCTCACAATTTCCAGCAAATGCATTTCACCACAGTAGCACCTAATTAATTTTTTTTTCCTTCAGCATTGCTGTATTACATGTTTAGGAAGATTTGAATAATAGAACCATATGGCAACATTGTTAGAAGGCGGGGGAGGGAAGGAGGCCATTCTACTAGTGGGGAAAAAAATGCATTCAGAAATAGACAAATAGAAAACAACTCACCAAATATAGCGTGAGCAAAAAGCAAGAGCATGACCTTGAAAAGATACAGATTTTCTTGGTGTTCTTAGGAAAAAAATGTAAGTTGTATGTGTGAGAGAGAAAGAGAACATCTGTCTCTCTCTCTCACACACACACACACACACACACACACACAGTGTAAAAAGGCTCTTTTTCCACTCCATTTGGTTTTTGATGATTACACACTCCACTCACCTGCGTGGGAGTTTTAAAGCTAAAAAACCTACTCAGTTGGAATCAAAGGCATCACAAGGTGATTAGGACTGTACACGACCTTTTGAGAAGGCTCTGCTGACAATCGGGCTCTGGTGTGGTCCCCACAATCTCCCCAGCACAGAGCAAGGTAAATGGCAATTGTGGGAAAAGCTCTTCATTCATTACCTTTTATAGAGCCTGTGGTGTTCTTGATTATCCCTCTCTGGGAAACCTTAGGGACATTTCTTTCTGTTTTTCAGTGCGATGCAATTTCCTCCCTCTTCCTGGAGAGTGCATTTTAATCAATCTCTGATGGACCAATCGGCTTAATTGAACCAATGAGCTAATTTTAGATTTTCAATTTAAGTTTGTTTCAGCAGCACGGTAAGGATGAGCAATATAAATGCTACATTGGACAGGTCACATTTTTAAAAGGCTTCCGAGCCTCCTCTGTAATTGCACCTGCAACCCTTTCCATGCATAAATAAGTGAGACGACTAACAATGGATCTTAATTATTTAGCTATTCGGCAGACAGTATTGGGTGGCTAAAGTTTCCAGGTAACAGTTGTGACCGCAGTTGATTACAGGTACAGAAGTGGAAGCTGTTTTATACATATGAGCCCATAAAGCGATTGAATCACTGAAGATGAAAATGGAAAAAGCCGATCGAATGAGGTTATCTAGTAGGCCACCATTCCACCAATATTCCTACGTGTATTAGGGTTTGTCTCTATCACTATTTGTTCTGGTGTTTAAACCATTGCGAACCCGTCTGAACACACCAATCGATTTACAGCTGGCTTGCACCAACTGGTTTACAGCTGGCTTACACCAATTTAGCTGAAACCAGTAAGGAAACAGTTTAAGATAAATGAAGATAAGACAGGTATACAGTGATTTGTTTGTCCACGTGTGGATTTGTATGGGTTTAAGTGAAATCCATTTGAAAGCCACAACTCTCAAATTACAGCCGGGGAGGTCAAGGTTGGATATTAGGAAAAACTTTCTCACTAGGAGGGTGGTGAAGCATTGGAATGGGCTATCTAGGGAGGTGGTAGAATCTTCATCTTTGGAGATATTTAAGGCTCGGTTAGACAAAACTCTGGCTGGGATAATTCAGGGGGAGTGGTCCTGCTTTTTAGCAGGGGGTTGGACTAGATGACCTCGTGAGGTCCCTTCCAACCCTATTATTCTATGATTCTATGAACTCTCATTAAGCCAACGTGAGTTTTGTGACTAGATTGGCTTTTAGATTGCCCAGGAATGAGTCCCTGTATGCTCTCAGTTATTTTGGCGACTTGGGAAAAGGACTGAATTTAGGTAGCTACGCCTGACCTAAATTTGACCACTTCCCACCTAGTCGACACAGACCTTAGTCGCTCTTCTGTGCACCTTCCAATTTGTGAGTATCCTTCATGAGCTCCCAGTGCAACACTGTGGCCAAAAGAGCTAATACAATCCTTTGATGCATGACCAGGGGCATCTCAGGTGGGAGTAGATAGATTACTTTACCTCTGTATTTGGCACTGCTGGATTACCATGGCCAGTTCCAACACCAGCTATTTAAGAAAGGTGTTGATAAATGGCAAAGGATTCCAAGAAGAACCATGGGAATGATTACAGGATTAGAAAACATGCCTTATAATGATAGGCCTAAGGCATTCAATCTATTCAGCTTTACAAAGAGAAGCTTGGGGGTGACTTGATTGCCATCTGTAAGTATCTACAGAGAGAACAAATATTTAATAATGGGCTCTTTGATCTACCACAGAAAGGTACAACCCAGCCTGATGGCTGGAAGTGGAAGCTACACAAATTCAGACTGGAAAGAAGGCATACATTTTTAACAGTGAAAGTAATTAACCGTTGGATCAAGTTACCAAGGGTTAGGGTGGATTCTCCATCACTGACTAGTTTTAAATCAAGATGGGATGTTTTTCCAAAAGATATGCTCTAGGAATTATTTGGGGGAAGTTCCATGGCCTGTGTTATACAGAGGTTAACGTAGATTGTCACAATAGTCCATTTGGCTCTGGAATATATGAATCTGTGTCCAGAATTGAACAGGATTAGTGCTCACCCAGATTCCAAAAGGGGTAGCCATTTTAGTCTAGTCCAGCAAAACAAGGAGTCTGGTGTCGTGCAATAAATAAATGTGTTAGTCTTTAAAAGTGCCACCAGAATCCGTGTTTGGTCACCCAGAATTATTTGGAGTAGGTGTACTTTGTGGTGTGGTCTTTTCTTATACAGAAAAATTGCATTTTTTCTGTGATATTCCATTGCAACCTCATGTCTATTTCCTCTCCACTATCACCTCTAGATTTTTTCCCCAATCACTACTTTCCAGATTTCCCTTCCCCTTCAGTGTGAGCTTCTAAAGTGCTGGAACTTGGGTTTACAGTTTGATTCGATGGCTCTCAGCATCCCCACAATGAAAATTGTTCTAGCACCGCTGAAGGGTTTGGGCTATTTCTCCCAGTCGTGCAGAGATATTTCCAAGCTGAATCTCACTTTGTTATTTTCTGCCCATGTTTTTAAATCTCAAGTCCCTTTACATGACTTTTGCCCATACTTGTATTCATAAACTCTTCTACTTTCACCAACTGAGGTTATTCAGGCAAAACTTTTTATATAAACACATACTTGGACAAGCAAAGTCTAAGAACTCATTTCCTTGGAAGGTGGGAGTTCGACAGGAAACACATACATGGAGGAGGTTGTATTTCTCTCCTCCCATTAATAACAAGTGACAGATATGCATAGGAGGCTGCATGTTACATACCACAGTCTATTTGCACACAGATTCACAAGAAGGATTTGGGTACACAGTAGTCAATACAGCAGGAATTACTTGCCTGCTAATGTGCTTACAAACCTGACAGAGGGACCACTGCTTAGGTCAACAGGCTATTTCCGCATCCTTGACTCATTTCATCCTTCACTGCCACCCAGGAACCAGTTAATGGCAGCCATGATGGTGGCTTCTATAGTAGAGAACCCTGGGAACTAGAAGGGAGACTGAATATTAAACGTGCTCTACAAAAGCCAAGAACGGGAGAGATGTAAGCACCATCATGAGGCATTAAAATCAATAGTACAGAACATGAGCACAGAAACGCACCAGGATACTTTGCTTTATTTGAGCTCCCTATTGCATTTGGCTGGCAGCAGCCATGCTTTCCAAAATAGCTGTTAGATGTTAGATAGCCTGACATGCCAAGGCCCAAATGTATCCCCAGGCACCAAACCTTAACAGCTATGCTACGGGTGTGCCCTACACAGCAATCGGAGGTGTGACAGGCATCTCTAATCTAGCTAGTGCCGCTAAAAATAGCCATGAAGATGAGGCGGCATGAAGCCCTAACAGGCTAGGAAGAAAAGGATGTACCCTGGGCACTGGCTGGGCTTCTGCAGCCCATGATGAACAGATGCCACCATGTTTTCGCTGCTGGTTTTACCGGTGCTAGCTAGATCGAAGCCAGCACATGACTACATGTGCAGTAGTTGCACCTGTGACTGCAGTGTGAGACATACCTAGTGAGCGGAGGCTCTGTCAGCAGGCAGAGGAAAACCTTCCCTGCCTTCCCATGCCTCCCACTTCTCTGCTCTGTGGGGGCAGTAACCATGGATCCAACAAACGTTGCCCACGCTGTTCCAAAGCCTGCCATTCACAGAGATCCAAATAGGCAGGGATGTTGGGTAAGCCCCCATGAAGTTGGGATCTGTGGCATGGAAAAGGGGTGCAGAATGCAGACCCCGTAAGACAGGTGCCAGCCGTCACCACGCTAACACTTTGCATCCTTGGATTCTTCTGCAATTTGGCAATTTCAAAGCCCGGGAAGAGGGTGCAGGATTGGACTATGCCTAGAAAGCACCAAGAAGTGGTGTATCTTTACCAATACCTTCCAAAAGGCATTCCTTCCATTAGCCACTGTGGATTGGATACTGTCTGTCTAAGGAGACCCTGGGTAATAGGTATCCAACAATGGTCTAGAATGTCTATCTCATCAACTTACACTAGCTACATCCTTTCACAGAGCATTACATTTTTTGTTTCGGTGCTGGCTAATCTGACACAGTCTAATACAGCACGAAGCAAAGTAAACAAGATTGAAGAGCCTGTGAAGTATTTCATCAAGTAAAATTGGGTTGGAAATCCTGCCATTTGATCCGATTTAGTTTCTTTTCTTAAGCACATGATTTTTCTGAAACCAGGGAAGGCCTCATAAGCAAATAATGTGAATTACACAGTTCAGTAATTTGAGAATCCAGTACACTAAATCTTTCCCTAATGGTCTACTCTGGACAGTTCCTGGCACGACTTGATTAACGGAGCTGGGAGGCAAAATTGGGTAGGGGACAGTTTCCCTCAGTGTCTTCCATGGAAGTGGATTTACTGTATAAACATCTGCCCACAATTCAGCAGGGAGTCCTCACTGATGACTCAGATTCTTTCCGACTAGAGAGATGAGCAATACCTATTTGCTGCAATCTCACTCCTCTTTGCACTGGCCTTGCAAACAATGCTCAGATAGGGAGAGAAATGGCTAATATTCTCTCCTTGCCCTCACAAAGGGTCTCAGAATCAGATAGGACCATGATTTTTCTCATCCTAGATCACTGATGCATTTGGCCCCTTACCTTCCTTTGGCTCTTCCCTCCCCCCTTTCCCCTTCTGAATATTTAAAACAAGATAGACTAAATCCTGCTCTCTGGTGTACCCATGAAACCCCAATTAATGGGGTTGAATGGCTGTAACAGGAGGATGGGGCTCACACAGCATATATGTTTACACACCCTTCTTCCAAACTAGCCACCATCACACACTCTCTACATGCCCTATTTATTGCTGTAATGACCAGTGCTGCAGAGTTAAAGTCTAAATCGGAGCTTTCCAAAAATACACGGAAGTTTGGATGTGGTATTTTGGCTCCAGTTCTCTCTCTCTTAATTTGTATGCATCTAAAATTATATGCTTGTGCCAATTCCCCACTTCTCTCTGGCCCAAAACCCTGGGTGCTTTATACCCACTGATGCAACTAAAGAGACTCTCAGCTGGTGATGTAGATTAGCTCTTAAGGAATTCCCCTCCAGTTATCTGTCTAGTCGGCTTACTGCTTTGTTTCTTCCAACCTTAAACTGCCATAAAATGATCTCTACATCATTAATACCTAAGAAAGTTTTAGACAGAGAAAGGAGGCAATAATTCCTAGCTGCCACAACCCCATAACTAACGGGACATTCACAAATTGTTAATCCAGGGTTACATTTTAGTGACACTGGTGCGAAAGTGGTGACACAGAAACATACATCACACCCCCTCCCACTGCTGCAGTTAAACAGGTGCTTATATTACAGGAACAAGGTACACTGATACAAGAACTTTTATACCCATTTAATCGCATCCATGCTACACAGGTGGTGCAGCGTTAACTAAGATGGCCTGACAAAGCCATAGCGGTAAAGAAACACTGCGTATAATCTCTGTGGTGTCATTTGCACCCTATTAACAGCTCCAGGCACAGCACTTTGGGATTTGTATCATGCAAAGCTTTATATTTCACTTCTATTAAGCCATGCCACTTGGTTTCCGGCACAATTCAGAGAAAGTGCACCTGCATTCTCCCTCCATGGTCCAGTAAGGACACATTTAAGCTTCCAGCTCCCTCTTTTGGGTGGAGATCCACTCCTCTCTTCCTCCTAACCAGGGTCAAAAATCACCCCAGTTCCAGCCATGAGATCTGGCAGGTGTCAGAACTTCCAATCCTTCCTTAAGGATTAGTAATGCCCTCTTTCCTCCCTCCCCCCCGCCGCCCAGGTGAACAGAAGGTTGTGTCCATCAGCTGTATCAAAAAGAAGTCCCTGAATCAGTTTAAACTCGGGCTATTTATTCAAAATTAATTTCTTTGTCTGTTGATCCCTGGAGATCCACTGGAAGCAGTGGAGCCTCTCCTAATTGTATTTCTCTGGAGGTGCTACAACATGAGTGAATTTGCCAAATCACTCTTGTAGTTCTTAGCGTCCAAGTGGACTATGGCTCTCCCATGGAATTATACACAATCCCTGGCTCACAATGATACATAAACTTAACAACAAATAGTAAGATCGCCCAAAAATATTGCAGGAAATTGCACCTCTCTGTCAATATCAAGAATTTTCACCCCTGTATTTGTTTTCAATGCATTGTCCTCTGTCATATTAACAAGTCCTGGACTCAGTACCCCTCCTAAATATCTCTGTATCCTTTACCAGAGGGACATAGTACAGAAAGAGAAATTTGATCTGATGTTTTAAATATCAGTATTTTATCCTATTTCTGTACCATGCTAGTCAAAGGATGTGCTGAGCTGGGCACCATCCACAATAGAGGTGCTTGAAAATATCTACATGATCAGGTTCTCATCTTGATGAGATCTATGATTTCAGGTGAAAAATGTTTGACACTCCATATTTGTTTGGTTTCTACCTGAAAACAGGTAATGGTTTTATCTGAGGGAACAATAATATACCCTGATTCAAGTGTCTTTATACTGAATAGACCAGTGGCTAATAGGCAGCTGAAGTGGGCAATACAGGATGCTACAATAGAAGTCGTATTTGCAGATGCATAAGAGAGATTAAATAAACCACTGGAGACAATAACGAGACCATCGGTGGGAGCATAAAGTGTTGTTCCTATTGTTATTCCTACACTATCATTACGGCCTCACATTGCTATTACCAATGGTTCTATTACACTCTGTTTTGTGCATCTACCAGTAATGCGGCTGGCACGGCATCCTGCTTCTTAGTTCCCACTTCAGATGTGCCAATTATCTCATGCCTCAATCCCACATACAAAACTTCTTGTTCAGATGCAATCATCCACTTTAGCTGTGGGTGCTCTCTCTCCCTGATTTTTTACCACACCTGCGACTCGAATAGCCAAGTGTCTTTTGGTCAAAAACAAGCAAACCTGGGAGCCCTTGTGATTGTTAAACCTACAGGATTCCTACAAGATGAGTCTAAGGTGGAATAGATGATCCTCCCGAGTCTCTGGTTGGATGGAAGTTCCAGATCCACAAAGCTTGGTCTCCTTTCTTAGCCTTAGTGAAATGCTACTTTGAAAGCTCCAGACAAGACTTGATTGACAGGCTGGGGCTAACTTGCCCATGGCTGGGACTGCCCAGACCTGTATATTGAGCCTGGAGGTTTAGGGGAAGGGAATCTGCTTTCAGCCCCAGTAGGAAATGCTGCCCCCATGAAAGAGAACTCAGGACAGAATGTGAGCCACAGAGTCAATGAAAAGGAAGGATAAGGGGTTGGGAGGGAATCTTCCACTCTTGGGAACTAGGAGTACCGCAAGAGGGTGATACATTTGCATATCCTCTCACTGTATCCGCCTCAGCCTTCATGTCCACTAGACCAGTGCTTCTCAACTGGTGTTTTGCGGAAGACGGGTGCTCCATAGACATAATGAAGGTGTTCGTGACCGACCCTTCCTCTTTTCCCCACTCAGCCTCCCCTGAATGGGGAAGGAGCAACTTGGCGAGTCAACAAGAGCCTGGGAGATTGAAAATGCCCTAGCTGCTGCAAAGCTTCCAGACGCACATCAGTGTCTGTTGCTGCCTTGCTCCTTTGCTGCGGCTGGGGCATTTTAAATTTCCTGCCGCTGTTACCACCAGCAACAAAATCGCTTGGATTCAACTTCCACAGTAAGACTTCCTTTTCGACAAACCTTGCTCCAAGAAGAGATGAACTTTGTTCAATCATATAGGCCCAAAATTCCCATTATTATTTGAGTAATATTTTCAGTTTTAAGACAAAAGAGTCTTGTGGCACTTTTAAAGACTAACAGATTTATTAAAAGTGCCACAAGACTCTTTTGTCTTTCTACAATAGGCTAACACGGCTACCCCTTTGGAATTTCAGTTTTAAGTTATGGGCATAATCATTATCTATCTATTTTTTAGAAATAAATGCATATGCTATTCCTAAAATTATATTTAATTAAGTTTCCTGAATCGTTTTTGCAGGAATGCATAGCACACAGCTATTATGAACATTACAGCTGTTATATACTGGCTTTTTCAGGAAAGTTTTCATCAGGTGTTCTGCGTAAAATAATACTTTTAGGTGTTCTCCGGTCCACTAAAGGTTGAGAAACACAACACTAGACCATCATCATGGGAACAACAGTGGCATACTCAAGGGAGGAAGGGGTCAACTAATCTCCTCAGTTCTCACAGCTTTCAGAAGTTTCTGAAGGAAATAGCAGTGATTACCCATAGGAACTGGCTTCAGCCTTCCTTACCAGTTACAAATGCCAACAGGCTCTCGGACAACGATGGTGACTCAGCAGTACCGCCTTCCTGTCTGGTCAAGTGTGTGGGAACCTCATTGGTTTTGCCTCACACAGTTTTGTACAAACATTTTATTCAGTTTTGACGTGGTGGGTGATGGAGGAGAGGAAGAGTTCTTCAAAAGAAGAGGTGACATATGCAGGAGAGAGAAACCTGGTCCGATGAGTGGCTTCTTGAACCCACAGTCCCGTACCTGTGAATGGGTCCAGCAAACAGCTAAATTCAGGGCCCTACAAGAACAGGGGAGGGATGGAGGGTGGCTTTCGAGGAAGCAACACCTTTTGTTTTACCTCCAGAAATAGTAGCAGAGTTGCAGAGTATGCATGTGGATGGGGTGGGTTCTATGTGGTCTCTCAGCCTTCCCCCATCCACTGGGCTCTTCTCCACAGCCACATGCCTCTTCCTGAGTTGGGGCTCAACACAAAGGGTCCCCAAGCCAGTGAACACCACTACAGCTGGATGCAGCTTTCTCTTTCCTCTCTGATACATCATGTTCCTGTCCCTTACCCGGGAACTTACACACTAGCATGGAGGTTATTCATGTGAGTGGGAGAAAAACAGAACAGAGGAAGGGAGCAGAAGGGGAGGAGGAGGTGGAAAAAACTACAGGAGCACAGCTCTTTCTGTGAGAGAATAGAAAGGCATTTGTGGTGAACAAAGCTGTCGTCAGTTATTTTTGTGCCGGTTTTTTTAAAGTTCGCTTCGTCCAACTTTTGAGATAGCATGTTGCGTTTTTGGCCATCAGTCTCAACTCACCATATGGAGATGCCTCTCTTTGAGCTTTACAATACTGTGTGGATTTTATATTGATATATTTTCATTACCAGAGTTCTTCAGATTGTATGTTCTTTTCTTTCAACCCTCCATAGGCAGTGACCTCCATAGCTTTTTGGTTTGTTTGTGTTTGTTTGTTTGTTTTAAGTCAAGGAATCCCTAGCCCAGTATCCTAGCTCTGACAGTAGACATTCTTCAGTAGACATTCAGAGGAGGATGCAAGAAACACTTCAGTGCACAGAATAACTTGCAACAATTAAAAAGAATTTACTTGTGTGGGCAAACGAATGGTTGGCTTGTTGCTCTGCAGGATGCCCGTTTTAATTTTATCTACTGCAACCAAAAGTAATTCAAGTGAATCTCGGCACTAACGAAGGTGCTAAAAGATAGCCCTGGGCCACACAGAAGTCTTCTCTTTAGTCACAATCTAGGTACAGCACGGCCAATGAGAGATCCAGTCTCCCCACACTGATTTGTCAATATGCCTCAGCCCTGAGCCGGAGGGATCATACCTGAGAAAGATGTGAGGCAGCTTTTAATATTTTTTAACTAGTGTATGTTCCATCTCTTTCTTGGATTGTAATTGAGTTGTTTGCTGCATGTTTACAATGAGGAGTTAGCTGCACACAGACAGTAAAGAGGACAAGAGCTTTAGATAGCCGCCCCCCCCCGCCCCCACATTTAGCAAAAGTTTAAGCAGAGTGCTGCTGTCATGGGGAGGTCCCCACAGCTCCTGAAGGGAAGAACCACACCCAGTTGGACCTGCTCAGCAATCCCAGTTGGTGCATGGGGTGTTGTAGCTTCAGGGTCTCAGATCAGATTCCAGCCCAGAGCAGGGGAAGGTAAGAGAACTAACAGAGGATGGTGCAGTCGGAGACTGGGGGGACAAAGACTCAGATACCCCTTGGACTACTGTAACTAGGTGAGCGCATAACTCACTCTCCCTGACCCTTTGCTGAGACATTCAAAGGGTGCCAATTAATTATGCAGATGCCTCTCCATTGAAAATTGGAATGAGACCAAATAAATGGACCTGGATGATTGAACAGCGACCAAAAGGAGTTGGTCCATGGTGCAGCACACAGACCAGTCTAGTACTCAGAGACTTGAGTTCCAGCCCTGACTCTCTTATGCATTGCCTCACCCGAGGCAAGTCATTTTAGGTCCTGAGCTCCCTTTTCTGTCTGATCTATTTAGATTGCAAGCTCTGGGGCAGAGAGGCCACACTGCACATGGTGCCGTGCTTAACACAGTGAGTCCTGATCATGGATGGAGGCTGGGAAGTAAATAATAAACAACATTTTACCACCACTGACCTAGGCTTGACTTGAACAGATGACCTGTAGATTGCCCATTAACTCATCTCCTGATTCATCCACTTCCGCTGAATGATACATTTGTCATATCCAGCCTTGTTACGATGCACTGCACTTTTGTCTCCTCATTTATCCTCCTAGATTACTAAGGCCATGAAATCAAGCACTAGATTACAGCGAGCCCATTCGAAGCAGCACGCAGCGCCCTCTGGAATGTCACCAAAACTGCCACTGCTGCCATTGAAAGCTGCTCCAGGCAGCTTCGTTCGGTGGTGGCTGAGGTGAGGGTCCCGAGGACCGACACAGAAAGAAGCAGTCCATAGAGGCTCCTTTCTGTGGCATTCCTCAGGTCCCCCACCTCAGCCATCAATGGAAGGAGCTGCTCCAGGCATGGCCTGGGTGGGCAGGACTGTTCTGCCCTGGGGCCTGGAAATCTTGTTGGGGCATGGCTGGGACAGGCCTCGGGACACCACCCCCTCCCCTCCACAGCCACCACCGAAAAAAGCCACCGAGTGACTTTTGGTGGCTGGAGCCACTCCAGCCGTGGCCACCACTGAATTTTCAGGCAGCAGCCTCCCCCCCCCTTTTTTTTTTCCCAGTGAAGGAGGCCACCGGCATGCGCTGAGGGACGGGGAGTGGGCAAACGTTGCTGACCCACGCACTAGAAGAAACCTCTCTGCCATGGCTTTCCGCACCTCATGGCAACCCCTGACCAATACCCTTCGGATTTGCATTTTCAGAGCCCGCTTTCTTGAGATGTAACTAGAAAAGTACAGATCATCTGCTTATGGTAGAAATGAGACTTTTCAATGAGACTTTTGTGTAAACGTCACTCTTCATGCGGCTATTTTTGATACAGTTGAAAACAGGAAAGATGATGAGAGGATCAGAAAGCTTGTCAGAAGTCACACGATGACTCAGGGCCACTTGTTTGCCACAGATGAAGGAAGAGCAGTGTTGATAACAGATTTTTTTCCCGGAATTCCTTAATACTAGATTACCACCATGGGTCAAATTATGTCTTGAGTTACACACGTTGCTTCTCTCTGGCATGGGTGAAATGGGGACAGGATAGACTAGTCCAGACCACAGGCTCTTTGATGTTGAAAGAGGCATTTATCTATCCACCACTGCTTGCATAAGGGCTGGATTGTTTAATCTTTCCCCAAGTTTGAGCATTGAAAAGCTCCAGCAATTATAAACTAACAGATTTATTTATCACATGAGCTTTCATGGGAGAGATGACACTCTATACCCTTCTTTGGCATCTTCTCCCGCTGCTTCCCTGTTCTTATAACTACAGAGTCAATTTCTTCCCCAGGTATAAGAGGGGAGTCACTTCACTCGAGTTCACCAGTTTGAATTTGCCCCATGAAGTTTTTTGGGCTTTTTGAACTATTAAGGCTAAGTTTTTCCTTCTGCAGTTTAAGGCTACAAGTCTAAGGTTTCTGAAGAAAACATGATCTAGGATGTTCAACAGGAGGTGTCTCAAAGGGGCCTGATTTTCAGAAGAATATTGTGGTATCTGGCCCCTGTAACGCAACACTTTGGCACGGCAGAGCAACCGCAGAATTTCCATCCCAAGTGAAATTCCAACATTTGTCTTCACCATAATTTGGGATAAAAAGTTGCAATTTTACAATTTTTCACTGAACCATTTGTTTTTTAATCTGTTGGGAAATGTAAAAATTTTGCAAGCTAAATGAAACATCTCCATACTCCCCAAATCAAAATGTTTCATTTCAGTTTGTTGAGCTGACCCAAAATGCTTCTTTTCAAGTCATAGAATCATAGAATAATAGGGGTGGAAGGGACCTCACGAGGTCATCTAGTCCAACCCCCTGCTAAAAAGCAGGACCACTCCTGTCAGTTCAACACTAAATGGCATTTCCCCACTGTGGCACATTGCCTCATGGGAGCTGTAGCTTGGGAGCCTGATGCTCCCATGTTCATCTGCGGGCCATGCTCCGTGGCCAGAGTACATCTCTCTCAGCATGATGCACCCAGATGCGACTCCCACTAAGCACCATGCAGAGCTTGGTCAGAGAGAAATCAGAGTCCTCCAGGGAGCTCAGTCAGAGGAAAGATTGGGGGCCAAACTACAATTCCCATAAGGCAATGCACTGATAGAGAAATGCAGTTTTACTGTTTTATTAAACTGATTCAAAACAAAGACTTCCTGGTCAGTTCAAATGAACTTTTCCAGTTCAGGTCAATCCAGCCCAAAATGAAATATTTTGTTTCAATTTTCCCAATGGAATTTAAAAAAAAAAAGAAGTTAGTACAAATGAGGTTTTCCCATAGAAAAAAAAATCAATTTTCTACTACATTTTCCAGCAAAAATTAAATAAACCCCAAATATTCTGACTAGCTCTACAGGTTGCACATCCCCCAATCATCCCCCCCCCCCCCAAATTTCAGGATCCACAGTCTAGTCATTTTTAAAACTTTAAGTTATTACTATTTTCTCTGATTTTGCAGACTGGTGAGAATAATTGATCACAGGACTAAGTATTTATATAGACTTTTGTTCTTCCTATGCCATTATTTTCTTAGACTAAATGCACATGTACCAGAGTGACAAAATAGCAAGTGTGGAAAAATTGGGATGGGAGTAGAAGGGGTTACAGTCAGACACCCACATGAGAAAGAGCCCCAAATATTGGGACAGTTCCTATACATCACCCTAACACATAAACCACTCTTCTAAAAACTCTTTTAGATTAAATTCCAAAGGGGGAGCCGTGTTAGTCTATTGTAGAAAGACAACAGAGTCCTGTGGCACTTTTAAAGACTAACAGATTTATTTATCGCATGCGATAAATAAATCTGTTAGTCTTTAAAAGTGGCACAGGACTCTGTTGTCTTTTAGATTAAGGAAAACAGAAGTAAAAAGAAGCATCTGTGAGAGCACCTGGGTTGCATATCTCCTGTGCCACAGGCCTAGCAATTCCAAAGAAAATGGCCGTTGGGAATTCTCAGATACCGTACTTGAAGGAGCAACACAAGACAGAAGCTTAACAGTTTCCAGCTATATACAACACATGCGTAGTTCTCAGAACATTCACTACTTTGTGTATGCTTTTTAAAAAATCCAGTGCCTATAACTAAATGTAGATATCCAGCTGATGTCTAACGGCAGCCTAGTACAATGAAATAATTACCTCCTTTTACATACGAGTCTCCCATTAACAGAGGCTGTCTTTGCAACAGTGCTAGATGGTTGAGTCATGCAATTCATCATCCCCAGACCTTTTTCCGAGAGCATTACTGCCTCTTCTGTTTCCTGTACATTATATCTGAGCAATGATTATTCCTGATCCGTGAACATTTAACGTTTTTCTAAATTGAATCTCATATCAAGTTCAGCACATTTCTACAATTTATCACAAAACGTGATTAGGCCTGGAGTTGAAAGGATTTCTTTTTTATATGAATGGCAATAGATAATTCCAAAGGGTTTCTAACATCAATTTAAATTTTTTCCACCAGTAAAAAAATGTATAAAAATCTCCAGTACTAAGAGTCATTTATTTAAATAGAGCCATGTAGAAGCAGAAATGCTTTATTTGGTTGGCAATGTGTTCCTGAAACAGCCCACCTGGTTAGTTATTGATCTGGCTGGGAAAGGGTTAAATGGATTTTGCTGGTTCATTGAGACCTATCTTGTTACTCTGTTGGGATGTCAGAGAGCTAGGAACAGAAGTTATAGGGTATGCGCAGAACAGTCATGAGGGAGGAATTGTAAGAGCCGTCAAATGGGAATTAAAATTTAGGTGATTGTTACTTGTATTAACAGTAACATCTAAGAGCTGGTCTATACTGCCAAGCAATTTCAGCAGCAATCGAAGGGAGATACGCAAAGTACTTAAAATACCTTGAGTATCTCCCTCCGATTGCCTACTGCCTACTTATTGCATTTTCTTCAGTAGCCTGAGCTGGAGGAAACCCCTTCTCTCCAACTCAGCGCTACTCCTTCTGCAGGGTTGGTCTTCCTGCATTGGCTGAGTGGGTCTTCACAGACCCACTCAGTCAATCGGGAAGATCGATCTGATGGCAGCAAATTCACCGCCGTCAGTGAAGACAAGCTCTAAAAGCTACAGCTGAAATCAGCACTCCATTGTGCTAGACTCATAGTAGGAGACCATCCCTTACAGCCTACCTTTTATGTAGGCAAGACTGAAAAGATGGGAGAAAGGAAACACTAAAGGCCACAATTTTAGAAAGAGAAGCTCATATTCAGGTGTCTACTGGTGGGATTTTTACAGAGTCTCCAAATGGCTTAGGAGCAAAAGTCCTTTGACTTGCTCCTAAATCCCAATTCTCTTAATCCATTTAGGCGCTTTGGAATATCCTTCCCTTAGGCACCTAAGTGTCATAAGCACCTATTTCTGAAAATTTCAGGCAGTCACCATTGTACAGATGGGGGAGGTGAAGCACAGAAAGGTTAAGTGACTACAGCTGATGTCACATAATGAGCCTGTGGTCGGAAATGAATCAAAATCTTCCCAAGTCTAATGCATTATCTGCTGGACTACATTGAGAATCCTTCCTCCGCTCCGTCTTTCTATTCCCTTGTTTTCTTGGTTAATGAACCAAGTCCCACACACGGGTTGAGTATGGACTTTACGTGCTGCATAGACTCTTTGTTGAGCAGGTTAGGAAAGAGACTTTTGTAAAACATTCAGAAATAAAACCATTTAGCCTCATATTTAATTTTTAAACCTCATGAACCATTGAAGTATTTGCTAGCGAACCCAGCACAAAAGGCATTCGAAGTAAATTGCAATTATGGCAGCTCTTTGAAGCAACGCTTTCTATTTTAGTGCCCTGTACAGTCTCACATGCACCACTGGCACTCACAGAAACTATTGTTTTAGATAGAAGAGGACATCAGTAGCTACCAACACCTACAAGTTAAAAACGGACGGAAGGAACAACAGGTTAATGGGTGGTAGGGTCTTTATCCCTGCTCATAACAGTACCCCAGGGGCAAAACACCATTGCCGTTCAAACCTTTCAGGCTTTACTTGCACCAGGAAAAGAATGCACAGCCCCCCAATTTTTATTTCCTTTGCAGGTCACACTTAAAACCGGACTAGACGTTGTCCTGGAGAATATACCCCAGGGATCGACACGGCTCAGAGAAGATGCCCTACTCCATCTCGCATGTCTAACTGGCTGTGTTAGAAGCATGAAAGCAACTCTGCCTTAATTGCAGTTCAGCACTAACCAAGGACTTGGACGCCTAGCTTGCCTTCCCTGCTCCAACACAGACTTCCTATGTGACCGTGGGCGAGTTCCTTGGCCTCTGTGCCTGTTTCCCATCTGGTGAATAGCACTGCCCTGCTTCATAAGGGATAAATACACAAAAAGACTGTGAGGCACTCAGATACTATAGTGATAGGAGCCAGATCAGCACGCGTGCACACACAGGTACATTCTGCAAAAAACCGTTTGCAAACATTAGTTGGAATAAGCATGGCAAAGCGACTGGTGATATTCATAGCGCTTTTCAGAGACTGTTGGCCCACTTCTCTCCCATCCCTTATCACTGCTGCTGCAGAGAACAGATACAGCATTGAATGGTGCCTCTGGATCAACTCGTACTCAAGCCACCAAATGCTCCTTTCCCCTCGTTTCCTTCTAAAGACATAGAAAATAGCCTTTGATTATTCCTTAATTTGAGAAAAGGCATGGCACCCTACCAACTCTACGCAGCGAGGCTATAGCAGGAGCATACGACTGCTTACCTGACCAGGATGGTGACCGCGGTTGTTAAATGCTTAGGGAGGTTAGAGAGGCTACAAAGTTAAAAAATGAAATAATTGAGGATTTCAGTGACCCTTATATTGACAGGTGTGTGCCACCTCAGGGAGGGGTGCAAAGACAAAATTTTTAGGCACCATATAAGACTGATCCTCAGAACCCAGAAGATGAGAGACAATTCTTGATTTAATGCCAAGTGGAGCACAGGATTTTCTCCAAGAGAAATTGAACTCCTGAATAGCAATTATAATGTAATTACATTTTACATCCTCGTGGAGGGGAAAATGCCAAAGTAGCCATCCACGGTAGCATTTAACTTCAAAAGGGAACTAGACAGCTAGTTAAACAGAAGTTAAAAGGAACGGTCGCAAGAATGAAATGCCTACAAACTGCATGGAGACCATTTACAAAACTTTATAAGAGGCTTAAATGAAATGTACATCCCAAATAATCAAAATACAAAAAGGACCAAATATATGCTACTGTGGCTCAAAACAAGACTAATGGAGGCCATAAAAGATGAAAAATGCGGCGTTTAGTAATTGGAAGTCCAGTCCTACTGTGGAAGATAGAAAGGAACAAACTCTGGCAAGTCAAATGTAAAAAGTATAATAAGGCAGGTCAAGAATGAACCTTAAGAGCAACTAGCTAGACACACAAAAACTAACAGCTTTTTTCTTTTTTTTTTTTTAGTACATCAGAAGCTGGTAGCCTGCAAATAGTTGATGGAGCCACTGGACAATTGAGTTGCTAAAGGGTCACCCAAGGAAGACAAGGCACTGAGGAAAAACTAAGTGAATTCTTTGCATTCATCTGCACTGAAGTGCATGTGGGGGAGATATCCCAAAGGAATGGCTTGGGTGTGGGTAACAACTTTGAGAAACTGTCTGAAACTGAGGTGCCAACAGAGGAGGTTTTAGAACAAACATAAATTAAACCATAATAAATTTACCAGGATCAGATGGTATTCACCCAAAGAGTTCTGAAGGAACTCAAATATGAAACTGCAGAACTAACGCTGTTAAATAATCTTTAGTTTAAAATCAGCCTCTGTAGAAAATGACTGGCAGATAGCCAATGAAACAGTGATTTTTTTAAAAAGGCTTCAGAGGCAATCCTGGCAACTACAGGCTGGTAAGCCAAACTTCAGTAGCAGGCAAAGTGGTTGAAATAATAGGGAAGAACAGAATTACCAGGCACATACGTGAAAACTGTTTGGGAAGAGTCAGCATGGCTTTTGTAAAGAGAAATCATGATTCAATCTATTAGAATTCTTTGAGATGGTCACACATATGCACTTGGACTTTCAGAAAGCTTTTGACAGGATCCCTCAATGGCTCAAACTAAGCATCATAGGGTAAGAGGGAAGGCCCTTTCATAGATCAGTAACTGGTTAAAAGATAGGAAACACAAGGCAAAAATAAGCGATCATTTGTCACAATGGAGAGGGGTAAATAGCAGGAACCCCCAAGGAGCTATACCAGAATATTCGCTGTGTAACAGATTCCTAAATGATCTGGGGAAAGAGGTGAACAGTGAAGTGGCAAATTTGCAGGTGATACAAAATTCCTCAAGATAATTAAGTCCAAAACTGACTGTGAAGCGTTACAAAGGGATCTCCCTAAACTGATTGAGTAGGCAACAAAATGGCAGGTGAAATTCAGTGTTGATAAATGCAAAGTAATGCACGTTGAAAAACAGTCCCAACTATCCATAGGAAATGTATCTACAATTAGCTGTTCCCATTCTAGAAAGATGGCATTATCATGGATGTTTTCAGAGAACTATTAGCTCAATGTGCAGCGACAGTCAAAAATGCTAGCAGAATGTTAGGAAACACCTTGTTTTATTATCTATCCATTTCCTTTTATCATAATGCCACTATATAAATCCATGGTACCCACAAATCTGGAACACTGCATGCTATATTGGTTGCCACATCTCAAAAAAGATTGAAAAGAGTACAGAGAAAAGCAACAAAAACGATTAGGAGCATGGCACAGTTTGACAGGAGGAGAGATTAAAAAGAACGGGACTGTTCTGCTTGAAAAGAAATAGTATCGGCGGATATGACAGGGCTGTAAGATCACAAATGGTATGGAAAAAGTGAATAAGGAAGTATTTACCTCTTCACATAACACAAGAACAAAGGCTCACCCAATGAAATTATTAGGCAGAGTATTTAAACAAACATAGGAAAGTACTTCACACAGCATACAGTCAACCTGTGGAACTCATTGCCAGGGGAAATTATAAGAGTCAAACTATAACTGGATTCAAACAAGAATTCGGTAAGTTCGTGAAAGAGAGACCTATCAATGGCTTATAGCTAGGGTGATCAGGGACACAACCCCATGCTGCAGGTGTCCCTGAATCACAGGCTTCCAGAATCTGGGACTGGATGACAGGACAGATCATTTGATGTTGCCTTGGTTTGGATTCTGGGATAGATGGTCCTTCAGTCTGATTCAGTACAGCCATTTTTATGTCCTTTGGAAATTGTAGCCAGTACCCTGGTAGCCAAAAGAAACCACCACTATTGCAAAGGACTAGTGATGTAGAAGGAAAGCAAACACACCGGAAAGAGAATCCATCCTCAGAGAGAAGTAAAGGATATTCTACAGAGATCCAGAAGAAATAATGCTGTCCTTGGACTTCTGCTTCTCTAAATTCAAAAGGTGGTGATAGCTCTGTTAAATTTGTTGTGAAATGAATCCTGGTTTCTTGTAAAATAGATTTGACAGAGAAAAGGAAGTGGAAAAAGCACATCAGTTTCAAAGTGCATTGAAGGAAAAGGCAAACCAAGACCTCTATCACTAATGCTTTGACCATCTCTCATTTTTAAAAGTAGTGAGAATATAGTTTCTGCTGACTTGAGATTGAAACAAACATTGATTTTGCATCTGATTTGCCCAAGTGAGCCATTTTCAAATGAAAAAAAATTCATAAAAGAAGAGCAATTGATGCATGCGATTTCCCACTTTAGTTTATTCTATCCTGTCCTGTTCCTGATTACTACAGGTTTAGGGGACAGTGGCATAAAAATGTATTAAGTGGGGAATATGGGTAGAAAATGAGAAACTAAGTTATTTCAGTCTTTATTATTCATTTGATCTCTTCTGCCTGGGAGTTCAAGTCTGACCACCCAGATTAGAGCCACTAGAAGGTAGTGTTATTTAACACAGACAAAACAAAATGTGATTTCATGAAAATCCATTTTAAAAAATCAGCAATCCCCATACAAGGGTACTTCTCTTGGAAAACTTTCTCCAAGGAAATGCAACAGATTTCTTGCGTGACAACTGCACCTGTACGCAGTCGATTTTGGACATTTTAAAGGAATGTTAATGAGATTTTAAAAAGGAGAACACTTAGAAAATGTGGGTGTAACAAAACACTGCTTGGCCCAGACTCCTTTTAACAGGTGGCCTGGTCTCTTTCCTGATGCAGACACTCACGCTTTTTATTTGCAGTGTGCAACCCCTTTCTCCATAAATAGCCCAGCCCCTTGGGCCCGGGGTTCCTTGCTCTAGCTGGCCCTGCTACAGACAGGTTGCAAAACTCCTTGTCTCTGGCTGCTCTTTTCCCAGCCCAAACAGCTGGGAAGGGGTTAGCTCTGCTCCATTGGATCGGAGTCTCCCCTAAAATATTTGATTCTGTATAACAGACTGTTGGCCTGAGCTCACCCGGCACCAGAAAGTCAATACCATTAACTTACCCGTGGGCTTAACACAATTTTGTTTTTACTATCCACCCACAACATCAATCTAAAACTGCACTGAACATTGGCAGCTGGTGTGCTTCAGAAACCAATAGGAATGGAAGAATTTCTATACTGGATTAGAGCAATCCGACCCAGCCCACATAAAGGAGCACATTCAAATCTTTCTGCTGTCATGGACGTTTTGGGTAGGCAATTGTAAATGGAACAGAACTGGCTACAACCAGGTGTGAATGCTCAAAGCTTGGCCATGTCTAATGCAAGTCCTTATGACTATAACAAAATTCTCTCCTATCTTGTCAGGTCAGGCCGTATTGAACTCCACCATATGTGGGCAGAATTCCCATTGAAAGCCATGGCGCTTTATCCACTTATACCAGGAATACAGGGAAGATTAAACCAGCAGGATGGGTAAAGAAGCCCTGCAAAACTTTGCTCTTAATTAAAGAAATTTGATATGTTAAGGTTACATTTTTTAATATTTATTTGTCATAATTCTGAGCTTCTGAACTCTGGGCAGGACTGAAAATTAAAGGATCAAAATATCACCATGCTGGTGAAACTTCCAGCCTGGTTTTGCTGAATTGGGCAGTTCAGATAAGTCTCCAAACTTTCATGTGCTTCTCTGGACTCAGTTTGAGAGGAAAGATGGTTTGTAGTTAAGGTCACAGAGTAAGAATCAAATTCTGTTCCTAGCTCTGCCAGCTCTTCAGTGACCTTGGGCACAAACGTCTCAGTTACTGCCTCTGTGAAATGGGAATAAGAATGCTTGCCTACTACACAAGGGAATTGTGGGACTTAACTGGCACTTGTGAGACTGCTTAGATCCAGGTACTATATGATGTGCATCATAGATGCCTCTATAAATACAGCCAACTTTTGAAGTTCACCTATCACTTCTTTATTTTAAGAGGAGCTCAAGTCACAAAATGTGGACCCAGATTTCAACCATGACCAGTGTTCAGAGATGGTTAGATCTGAGGTTTTGGTTTTGCTTATTACAAAGGTATAGGCAATTTGCAAATTGGGATCCAAGTTTAGATTGTCAACACCCTCAAAGCTTTGCGGGGCTTAGATTCAGAGTCTTGGTTTGGACCCCATCTCTAGTTGTATTTCTCCCATAGAATTATATAAAAACCAGTAGTAAGTGCCAAATGATTGTGCCAAGATCTGGCTACATGGCATTGTTTCATTGTTTTTTTTTAAAAAACATCTATAGACTATCATCTTGAATGTAGATAGACAGCAGAAGAAGGCATCTGGGAAGCATCTACCACTTCCAATATATTTTTATTTGGATTGCCTATAGGCCTATTGATCTCACAAAGCCACCTAGTTTAAATTTGTTTAGGTATCTGGAAAAGCTGGGTGCCTGTTGACATAAGTCATCCGGAAGCATTATCAGTCACTGAGGTGGACAGGAACCTGTCATGGAGGAGGAATCTGAAGGTAATAGGTAAAGATAGATGATTCATTTTGCACACAAAATTAGCGCTATGTGGGAGTTGCCCAAGAAACAGGTCTCTTGACTGTGTTGCATATTTTTATGAATACATCTTTAGAGAGAGTTCCTTGCTGATGCATCATAGAGTTGGATAGTAAAACACTACCTGGTGCATCAGGTGTGTGGGAAGCAGAGGCCATAGCTTCACAAAGCATTTTACAGATTTCCCAGATGCTGTTTTAAGACCCTGTCCCTCCCCCCCGAGAATCCATATATTGCTTTGCACCCAGACAGCACCACTTACCAGAGGATATCGATGCACACTAGAAATATTGGCCAACTAAAGCTTTTCCACACTCCTGTGTTGAAGGTGACGTGAGTTTTGTGCTCCTGAAAGTAGCAGAATTGACTGACACCTCTATAAACTGAGACCTGTTTATACACGGAGCTGTCCAGGGACAGTAGCCGTCACCTTCTTTCCTACACAGGGTACCTAGAGTGATCCCCTCTAGGGTTGGGGAAACCATCATTCGTTCTCAGGACAAAGACTACCACATAATGAAGGAGGGGGGGGCTGGTAATGTGAGCATCCGTCTACTATAGACTTAACTCAGGTTGCCAAACAGCACTTAGACGATCACTAAAAAACTGAGACAGTCAGGCAGACAGACCACCTAAAAGGAGGAAGGGGATGGAGACTTAATTCTCATCTCAAGTGGCTAGATCACTTCAGCCTCACAACTGGGGAGGGGAAAAGAACTTTTTGTGAGCATTCCAACTCCCTTTCAGACAAACAGAAAAGGAATGAAAAGTCCAGTCGGTGGCTCCCCAGAAAGTGAGACACACCTCACTTGCCTTTGCAGAACTGCTGGGCTGTCTCTGCCAAACACGGTACCCTAAAGAGGAAGGGATAGGGACAAGCCACTGTGTCCAGCCACTGCAGCTGGTGGCTGCAAAGTTTCACTTTCCCCTCATCCAGGAGAAACCCAACGGTTCCTGAGTAATGAAGTCCAGGGCATTTCCCTGAAGTCGTGTGAGGAGAATCTCATTTTCTGTGTGTATATGGACACTTCTCCTAATCTCTTACCACTGAACAAAACCCCGGCACAGTTCCGCTTAGGGTGGTTCTAGAATAGAGCCAGCTGCTGGTGTTTCTACCACCACACCATTGAGACTTGCTCCGAACCTTGCACACACAGCGCTGTGGTTTAGAGTAGTTATTTTAAGGAAGCTGGTTTTAGAAATTGAAGATTTTCCTGTTATTGCTGCAGGGAACTGACCTCTGTTTCATTACTGATTTCCCCCATTCCCCGATATGAGGGAAGTGATAGTTTGAGGTCAGAAGTGCAGCTGTTCATTTCAAAATAGATGCTCCCAGGACTTCATCTGGAGTTTTACTTTAGCTGGGGAGAGCCCAGCCATCCTGGGAGCCAAACTAACTACCCCAGGTGAAAATGCTGGTGTGCCAGTCTGCACTACTGATCCACATTGGTGCTAGTGCATTGTGGGTGTTACAAAAAATGCCAGGGCAAATGGCCTGAGGGAGCACTCACAAACAGTGCAGACCGCGCTTAGAACATGCTTCAGAGGGAGCACTTCATAACATGAGCACATGAACACATGGTTGCAAATACAGGGAGAGTCACAGGTTCTCAGTGATTTCAAATCACTCTGAAGGCTTTTTGTGACCATCTGGGTGCTAAACAGCTCAATGAATGCCTGCATGGGCCTCAGACCAGTGGTGGGCAAACTACGGCTTGCAGGCCACATACACATCTGAGCTCTACATCAGGCCCTTCAGCTCAAGCTCCATTCAGGTGGTCCATGGAAAAACTGCAGAACAAACTGTGCCATGCAGAAGCCACTGCTCCCCCTCCCAGCCTCATCTTCTCCCCACCCCTCACCCAGAGCACCGTTGCTGGAGTACAGCAGCTGCTCCCCCGTCCCAGCCCCATCCCTCTCACCACATGGGTCCAGCAATGCGCTGACTGGCCTCAAAATCATAGGGCTGGAAGGGACCTCATGAGGTCATCTAGTCCAACCCCCTGCTAAAAGCAGGACCACTCCCACTAAACCATCCCAGCCAGGGTTTTGTCTAACCGAACCTTAAATATCCCCCAAAGACGGAGATTCCACCACTTCCTAGGTAACCCATTCCAATGCTTCACCAATGCGCTGACTGGGCTTGCTCCCCTCATGCAACATCAATGGCTCGTCATACAATTTCTATATCCAAACACGGCCCTCAGCTCAAAAAGTTTGCCCACCCCTGCCTCAGACTGAAATCAGTGGGAATCTCTCATATGTATCCAAGAGTGAAACGGGATCAGATAGATGTGTGTGGCCAGCATGCCATGCAGAATTTTGAAAGCTCAGGGAGAAGTTTTTAGTTGCTTCCTGGAGAAGCCACCCTGTACATGGGCCTTTTTCATAAGGGTTACCCAATTTCTGGAGGTTTATTTGAACCAAACCAAGTCTCAAAGCCTCTTCAGGTTTGCCCATCACTAAGATCCTACCCATATGCCACTCTACTGTGATTCAGGGAAAGGAAGGTGAGGGCAGTCTTATGACAAAGACAACACAGAACTCGTGGTATAAACTCACAGATATTTATACTCAGTTCCTAGCAGAGATGGACTTGAGTTGGAAAATGTAGCTGTCAGTGATGTTCCAAACTTTCTCCGATCCAAGTTTTTCCCAGCAAAGAGCTGGAAAGTTCATGGGAGGGGAAGGAACTGAAGAAGTGGCATGTGTCGCAAGAGTATACCATGGAATCATCATCATCATCATCTATTTAGCAATGACTTAATCTTTGACCTGAAAAGGATCCCCTTCCCCAGGAGAGGAAAGCAACAGTGTCTAATCAAGGGCTGTCAATCACAGTGCAAGTGCAATTAGCCAGAGTTGTTACTGATGATAACTAATGAATCCCACGTGAAGATGCCTTCCAAAACAGGCTGCTGTTTGGGCTGAAAAAACATTTCAATTAAATAAATAAAACAGAAGCCATCAGTTCAGCTGCAGAGTTTTCACCACCTACTCAAATAATTCATAATACTTTATACAGCTGTAGTTTGGGTGCTGTCAAATGTAAGCAATCATTCTCAGACTCTTCTGGTACAGGAGGAGAGATTGAGTTCACTTCTTGGGGTGGGTGGTTTGTTTTTTTAAATACTAATACAGATAAGGGAGCTGGCTTGCTGAGTAGGAGAGGGTTATTCATTTCAAGGCTTTCCCTTCCCCCCCATCCCTTGCACTTCATTCCATTTCTTCCGTGATTTTAATACACACCCACGGCTTTATGACTGGTGCATTACAGATACGGAGTGCTAGTCACCCAACATGCTGATTAACTAGGGAGGGATATTGCTCACATTCCAGGATTTTGGGGTACTCAATATGAAAATATACATACTATGCTGCAAAAATATGCTTTCTGCTCCCCAATCCCTCAAAGTTACATGGCTAGAAGGTGGCTGATAATGACCGAAAACTAGAAGAGACCCCTGTCTGCCTATGGAAGGTGTGCTTG
This sequence comes from Pelusios castaneus, assembly GCA_007922175.1. Classification (NCBI taxonomy): domain Eukaryota; kingdom Metazoa; phylum Chordata; order Testudines; family Pelomedusidae; genus Pelusios; species Pelusios castaneus. The sequence continues at coordinate 7,982,257 of ML685755.1, read as the reverse complement.
TGCCCACCACTGAATATCTGATCTCAAAAAGCTGCTGACTTCACAGTTACTTCCCTCTCGGGCCAGTGCGGGAAAAGAATCACAGCCTGATATTCCCTCACCTCCACCCACATGCTTCCAACATCTCTGGCTCAGTTCCTGGGGTTCTGTAGGTTTCCCCTGGGCGAGGCATGTGCTAACTTCTCCCATTCTCCTGAGCCAGGCTCTTTGCTGCTGGCCCCTTTCACTTCTCTGCTGGAAAGTGAGAGGGATAGTCCTGTGCTCACATGCCCAGAGTTGTTCCAGGCAGGGCCATCCCTAGGGGGGAGCTGGGCCTGGGCCCTCACCCCCATGCTGGTGGGGAGTGCGGGGGCCGGCCTGCTCCTCCCCCAGCGAGCCTGGTCACCCCACCCCCATGGGCAGCCGGCCCTGGAAGCTGCAGCGGCCCACCAGGCAGTGGGGAGCCGCGGCCCAGGGGTGGCGGGGAGCCAAGACCATGGCCCCGGCCCCGGGCAGTGGGGAGCTAGCCCCAACCGAGGCTGCCACCGCTCCCGCCTCACTCCCGCAGGCATGGCGAGGGATGTTGGGCAGGCTGTGCAGACCGCACATCTGTCCCGCCCCTGGGCCTGCCTGCTCCGCCCTGCAGACGGGGAGCAGGGCCGGCCCAGGGGCCACGCTCCTGGCCTGCCCTGCTGCGGCGGCAAGGAGTAGGGGGAAGTGCAGCTGTGGGGGGGCCGTGGCGCGGGCCCCGCACTTCCCTGCTGGGAGCGGCACAGCACGGGGCCCACGTAACCGCGGGGCCCGGGGCGATCACCCCATTTGCCCCCCCCAAAGGACCCTGGTTCCAGGTACATCCCAGAAATAAAAATGCACAGGCGGTTTTGGTCTAAGAATGAGCAGAGGAGCCTGGATTTCCAGTTCCAGTTCCAGCTCTGCCCCTGAACCACACCGTTCCGGGGGCCAAGACATTTAATATGTGTCTGGTAGCCCATATGTGAAATGGGGACCCCTCCAGGGTGCTGGGAGAATTAGATAAAGTTTGCTAAATGCTTTAGAGAGAAAGCACTGAGTGGCGGTATTAGATGACGAACCAATTTGCTCCAGAGTTGTCTTTTACAAGCCTTTAATTGGTATATTCAATGAAAAGGAAATACACACCAATACTTTTCTATTTTTAAAGGCACAGTACAACATATGCCATGATCCTTAAACATTATATGTGCTGATCGACTAAATAATTAGTGCATATTATCCTCATCAGTTGGGAAGTCTGCTCGACAAAATGTTGCATTGCTGGAAAATGATTAGCTCAGAGTTTCTCTCCTTCCAGTTCAAATCCTCCAGAGGATGTACCGAAGAATTATTGACCACAAAATGTCAAATGTTGGCATTGGAGAAGCCCTGCAAAGTATTCCAGCCTTATCTGTGCTAGACAGTGTGTGACTCTGGACTTCCATGGTGTCCTAGTTACTCTCATGAAATCTCTCATATTGCAGCACTGTACCAGTTCAAAATCTGTCTTAAATATGTATTCTCTGCCAGCTCCTCGTTCCCCGCTGTACAGTTCAATTCAGCATTGTAAGAGCAAATAAATTAAGTAACAGGCAAATCTACACATCAGAATTTCCCACAGGGTAGCGTTACTGGTTAATCTGGCCTAGGGGATACACCGTATAATACTGTCAGATTACACACCACTAGTAAAAACAGCTGGATGTCAAATAGAAGCTATGAGATGCCACAGGCACAATTTACAAGCAATACCTGTTATTTAAACACCCATTGCCACTTGTTCCACTTCATTTTTTCATCTGTTAATCACACAGTTCTCTCATTATACTCTATGCACTGGGCAGGGAAGCGAGCTAGGCAGAGAGAGACGAGATCTGAGCTTTTATTTTAGTTCCTAGCTGCCTTGTGGTACTTCAGTAAATCGCAACAAATTGAAAGGCATTGGCCACATTCTCCCACTCATTGTTAAAAAAGTATAGTAGCAACAAAAATCTGCAAAAAAACTGTCAACAGTGAGCTATGAACACTGGGACATAGCAGGACATCCAGTCCTGAGGCAGAACAGTCAGGACACAGTCACCAGCTTGCGCAAAAATCTAACCTCATCCTTCACTCTCCCTGGACTAGCCACAGCTTTCCACCATCTCCTCCTTGGGACGGTAACCACAAAATGTCACATGATTGTCCAACATGTCCAAGAGGCACGGACGCACTGGGAACCGATTTACGACTAGTACCGATGCCACCATGGTGAGGGATGTTGGTGTAGAAGGCGGTGACAGCCAGGGTGGCCAAGATGGTGCTCTTGGGAAAGATTCTTGACTGGAGTTTCTGGAGGAAGTCGGTAGCATGTTGCAGGAAGCCACCCCTTTGTGTGACGAGTGGTCTGAGGATGGGTTCTAGAAGTCCTCATAGTCCTTCAATGAGAGCAATGCCCAGCCTGCTACTTAAAACTTCTGTAGGCATAGCTATGTCTCTCAAAGATGTGAAAAATCCATACTGCTCAGAAATGTATCTGCATCAACCTAGCCTTTGATATAGACCAGCGGTTCTCAACCTTTTGCAAGTCGGGACATGACACCCTACAGGACACACCAACCCACCCACCCCCAGGCCAAATCCAGCCATCTCCCCGCTGGTATAGACGGCACTACGTCAACAGAAGAATTCTTCCATCAACCTACCTACACCATCATGAGTAGACAGATTAGCTATAGTGATGGGAGAACTGTACTGTTTTAAGAGACGGCACAGCCTTCAAATAAACACACCCAGAAAAATGATACAAGTCAAAAACACAGCATCACCCATGGATGAACACTTTTCACAAAGTAAGCATCTATTTGGCCTCATCCCCACATGACACCTGCACAAAGCCTTCAAAAGACAAGCATGGGAATTTAAATTCATAACTCTGCCAAACACTAAAACCACAGACTAACCTTAGATTTCATGGCTTATCACAATAATCGGTAAACACAGCCTACCACCTCCTTATCCTTAAATGGGCCACCTCATTTGAAGCAGTCTCCTACAAGATGTGCGAACCTCTCATACTTAATCTGTCCCAATCTGTTCTTAGCTCAGACAGTGGTTACCTTCCTGTGATCTGAAGAAGAGTTCTGACATTCAAAAGTTTGTCCCTTCCATGAACAGAAATTGGCCCAATAAAACAGATCCCCTCACTAACTTGTCTCTGTTATATCCTAGAACCCACACGGTGCAACAGCACTAAACAATTACTCCGTAACGTCCAACTTGGCATCCGAAGACAATTTAAACCTTTCCTTGGAAGGAATCCGATTCGTTCTGGATGTTCAGCCGCTTGTGTGACTTCCTTTGGAGTTAAACAGTGTCTGACTGGGGAGTAAATAAAGTGACAGTTGGAATGATGGGCTTAAATCCTCCTCTTTTTGTACAGAGGTAAGAGCGCTACCAATCAAAAACTGTGGATTAAATTTAGCATGAAGCATTGAGAATTGTGTCTCCTTCTGTATGCACTTGCTGACCTCTGGAGTGCTTGAGACCCTAAAGAATAGATCAGTTTGCAGCAAAGGGTTAAGTAACGCTGATGGCACTAAGCGTTATGTCATCCGCAACACAAGATTCTTAGCATTCCTGATACAATGACTACTGGAATGATTTCTCATATTACCTTGAATGTATTCTACATGAAAGGGATTTTTTTTAAAAACTTGCATATAATGCCTGCTGATTAACCAGCAGTTTCTCTCAAGCCACTATTAATGAGCAAAGCTCAGCTCTTATTCATCACTAAAGGATAAGAGCCCTTTAGCATCAAACAAGTCACTTGCCCATAACAATAATTTCAGAGCTGATCAGCAGCAACGTCTGACATGCATGGAGAGTGGGAGAGGAGCTCAGCTGAATAAGGGTATAGAAATGTGTTAGATGCTGGACAAGGCATGTGCCTCTCACAGATTCGTGATGGGTAATGACATCTTTTTTGCTAGATATTAAGATACCATTAGCTGGTGACTCATACACTACCAGCTGCAGAAACATCACTTTTTTCCGGCTTTACTGAAAACCAGGCAAACTGAAATTTGTAGCCTCATGCTTCAGATTCTTTTATTCTGAATCTTTCTTTTTCTAACCCTTCGCCCCATTTGTTGCTTTGGTGGTGTTGCTTCTCCATTGTTCATATGACCTCAAACTCAGCTGTCAAAAAATGAGAGGCTACTTACAAATATCTTCCTTACATATTCATGGAGTATCAATCATATCATGCAGGTGCCAGGTGGGTTAAAAATGTCCCATTCAACCTGCTTTAGAAAAACAAAACTGCAATTAAAATAAATTTCTAGAAAGATGGGAATGAATGGAAGAGGCAGACCACTGCGTGTCCATTTTAATTATGGGAGCCATGTTTTCTTTTCGACATCAGGACTAAAGGGATACAATTGAAGAGAGATAAGTTGGGATTTGCTGCAAGAGCCATGTTAAAATGGAGTTCTAACCAGTGGGGGTCCGATCACTTAGATCTCACTGCACTTTTCAGAAAATGATGGAACTACATAACCTAATGGATAAGTTATTGATTGGGCTGGCGTGCCAAAGGCTGTCATTTCAGCTCCTGTCAATGGTTAGGTGCTCAGATATCAAGCTGGAGTTGTAGAGTAAGAGCCAGGGCTGTCACACAATTAAAAGAACAAACCAATCACAATATTAAAAAAAATAGTCACCAATAATGGCAGTTTTAATTGCATTACTAACCAATCATAGAATACCCATTAAAATGTTTGGATGTTTTTCCACATTTTCAAATATATTGATTTCATTTACAACACAGAAGACAGTGGGCAGTGCTCACTTTATATTATTTTCATTAAAAATATCTGCATTGTAAAAAGATAAACAAAAGAAATAGTATTTTTCAATTCACCTCTTTCAAGTACTGTGGAATGTCTTTACATGAAAGTGCAACTTACAAATGTAAATTTTTTTTTTAAATGTAACTGCACACAAAAAACAAAAGGTATAACTTTGGTGCCTATAAATTGAATCATGAAAGGGTGTATGAATGTTGAGCACACCTGGCATGTAAATACCTGGCTAACAGGGCCAGATTAATGCAGGGGCTGAAATACCGGGTCCTTGCCTAAAGGGGGGCCCCAGGCTCCAGTCCCTAAGGCTCCTGCCTGATCCAGCCCCCTCACTGCCCTACTCAGTGCTGGCGGGGCTTGGTGAAGCGCTGAGAGGGCTCCAGTCCAGGGGCAGGGCCCTGGGGCTAGAGGCTGGGCTCTGCTCTCCCACCCCTGGGAGGCCCGGGCCTGTTCGCTCCACCTGGGGGACAGGGCCAGCTGGTGCTGGTCCAGCCTTGCAAGACTTGTGACCCTGAGGGGTTGCACTGGAAACTGCACTGTGTGCCAGCCGGTCCTGCCTCCGGGGACAGACTGGCCAGATCTGGGCTGGGGCAGGAACACATTCCGGCCCCAGGGCCCTCCAAGTGATGGCCCGCCTGCAGGCTTCCATGGTTAGGGGCCAGGGCCCCAGGCCAGAGGGGGGCCCTGCAGTGGGAAGTGGCCCAGGGCCCCAAGGCCAGTTAATCTGGCCCTGCTGGCTATGCCAACTGCAACAGTGCCATGCAAACAGCTGTTCTCACTTTTAGGTGCCATTGTGAATAAGAAACAGGCAGTATTCTCTCCTGTAAATGTAAACAAACTTGTCTTAGCAATTGGCTGAACAAGAAATAGGACTGTGTGGACTTGTATGAGGTGAATTGAAAGATACTATTTCTTTTGTTTAGTTTTTTAGTGTTATTTATTGTAATTTTTAAAATAATCTAGTGAATTTTTTCTGCACTGATCACTTGTATAAGCAGCAATTAGTTGACAGCCCTAATGAGAACCTGAATAGAAAAGAAAGGAGCAAATTTCAACTCAGGTAACAACCTTGCACCTGTCTAGCTCCAGGATCCCACTTGATTGGCTACAGCATGCTATGCTTCTTTTCATGTGGACCAGTCAGCTAATAGACACCAACTTCTTTGAGCACTATAGCTTTGAGCAACATTTGAATCAGCATCTCTGGGTCTATCTATGCTGGGGGGAAAAGATTTTAGCTGGTTTTCGAAATGGTTAGAGCTACTATACAAAGCCAGTTGGAGGTGATTTGACCTGTTTTTACAAAGCTGGCTTCAAGGTTAAGATGAGCTAGAGAGATTGATGGCCTTGAAACCTGCTGACTAAGTTGTATAAGACAGCCAGACCTGTTCTAGCCATTCATAAAGATTATTTTGGTATAAATGAGGGCTGTAGAAGTGAAAGGTTTGGTAGCCCGTTGCAATCCCCAGAGACATCCACTTCCAGTGCCAAAACCCTGGGTTGCTATCTTCTTCATCTACTGAAGGAAGTAGGGAGGGAAACCTATTCGGGGTATGATTTAAAGTCACAGTAAAGCAGAGATGAAAGATGCAGCATAATTAGCATCTAGCGGAATCAGTCAATCACTTTGGAGTTCTGTCCTTACCTGGGTAAAAAAGCACAAGATCTGAGCAGAAAGGAGAAAATATGGGCTACTGTTAGTGTTAACTCAGTGTGAAGGCCACGACACGCGCATCAGATCACCATTAGCTTTCTAGTATGATTGTAGGTAGGGGAGTACAGAGGAACATTCGGGAGGCACTCTGCATGGCAAGGCTTGGGGACGGAGGGTTGCCTCTATCCCAACTCATCTTTTTCTCTGGCTGGGAGTCACACAACCCAAAATTGTAACAGCTCAAAGAGTTTGAAAATCACTGCTTTAAATTGGGCCCCCCCCCCCCCCCATCAACAGTTACGCCTCATCTCTGATTGTAGGTCATTTGCATCTCATTAGTGCCTCTTTCAAAGCTTGTGTGTTTGTGGCTTCCCTCATATTTTCTTTTTTAAGCACAAAGTTGTCTTGATCTGGAAAGACAATAGCATATTTGACAAGATCTATATGTTGTTTGGCTCAGCTGCAAGCCTACCCACACCATTAGGTATCAAGCACCTAATCTCTCTTCTCTGCCTTGAAATGAAAAGAGTGAATCTGCACCACTATTTGCTTTAGTGAAGAATATGATTAAGAGACTATTTTAACTGACAAGGGCTTGTCAAATGAACATTCACAACAGGACTAGGCTGCCTGGGAATTTTTTTTTTTTTAAACCATTTATAATACAACACTAAAACTATCACATTGGTGGGAGATTGTATTGATTCAGTAAGAATCCATTGGAATAAATTGAGTTAAACAGTGCTCAGCATAGAAGACCATATTATTATAGACAACAGAGTCCTGTGGCACTTTTAAAGACTAACAGATTTATTTATCGAAACTAACACGGCTACCCCTTTGGAATTTGACTACATATTATTATAGTCGGCTTGAGTAGCTATTGACAGTAGTGACCAGACATCCTGATAGTTGCCCTGATAGGGCATTGTCTTATATACACACCATTGCAAATGATGGCTTCCCATTTTCCTGACATATGTGCATGAGAATCAATATTACAGGGCCTCCACGAATGGAACTGCTCTAAACACAACAGAATCAAGTTCATATTTATTTTACAAGGTGAGTAAATAATTTCACATCAGATAATTTACTCCTTTCCTGCTCCTGTTATAGACTACATATATTGGCTATGTCTACACTGGCAATTTAAGTTGACTTAAGGAGGCTTAAGTCGACTTAAATTAAGCCATGTCCACACTAGGCTTTCATTAAGTCAACTTAGTTACTACCACTCATTAAGTCAACTTAACCCTTAAGTCGACTCCTTAAGTCGACTTAAGGACAGTGTGGACATGGAGTAACCCTTAAGTCGACTTTATTAAGTCGACTTAAGGGTAGTTAGGTCAACTTAAAATGGACTAAGTCAACGTAAAGTCGACCTTATTAAAGTCGACTTAAAGTGACAACTTTTCTAGTGTAGACCTAGAAATCGTGAGTTCCTCAATTTTAGTATTTAATATCCTTTTAATCTTTTTATTCTGTGGCTTAATTGTCAATATTCAAAATTCCAGCATATTGCTTAGCTGAGATTGGCCAAGCAAGTCAGTAGTGTTATTTCTTTTATCTGACTGGATGAGCATACAAGCACATGAGCAAATCTAAAGCTCAATTCCCTCAATACTCACACAAGAAACATCCATGTTCCCTTTCTGTGACTACTTCTGCCAGTAAAATCCCGTTGCTCAAGGGAGGCGGGGGGCATGATCAGTGCTGAAAGTCATGTTAATAATATTTGGGGGAAATCCAATGGCTATTGTATATATAATGCCTTTAATAGGCCAGGAGTGGGTCAGCAAGTACCTTAACTTACCTTATAACCCACTAAGACTATTAAAATCAGGATGGTCCCCTAAAAATTCAGTCTAGATTGTGTTGGTGGAGCAGGACCTATTGAGCATTATTTCCTCTCTCATGGTATCGGTCAAAATCCCTCAGAGGCTGTTTGCAAAACTCACAAGTTCTTTCCCAGCCTCAGGTCCAAGGAGTGATGTACAGAACCACCACCAAGCCAGGTTCTGATTTTGTCACTATATAGAGCCCCCAAATGTTATAGTTCTTGGCACTGGGGAAACCCGTAAATCATAGATACAGCCTTCAGATAAACTCTTAATGGGGCAAGTAGGTCCTCAGTTACATTCTTGGCTGGTATGAACTCTCCCAACTGCCAGATAGGGCCTGCTGGCGATTACATGGACATGGGAAGGAGAGAGTGGGATGCCCACATGACAGTATCTAGTACTTCCAGTTCACTGATATTCCAGGGCAACTAAGATGGAGTCCGAACTCTGAGTGGGAACCCACCACGCTGGTACCTACGTGTAACCCACGTGGCTAAATGAGAGAGTCTTTGTAAGAGATTTCTTGGGGTGGATTGCTGTTACTGGGCAGACTTAGCTGCCCAGAGCTAGACATTACTAGGCTAGGGAGTGACAACGTTTGAACACGCTCCACACGGCTCCCTGTTAGTGTGGTCAGATGCCAGGAGACCAGCAGCCTCTTCGGGTTGCATGAGAAGAGCCCATGTGCTCAGCGTGCGACTGGGAGAAGCTGAGCCAGGACGGACAGCGAGATGTTTTCTCCCCGCTCTGGAGCATTTTGTAGCAGAGTTTGTGCACGTGTCTATGTGACTGAGAGCTGGTTAACCAGGGAGGTGACCGGACGGTGCTGGTTCCAGAAGAGAAAGAAAAGCCGCATGGATTTCTACTAAAGATTCCTGCAGCCGAGGAAGATGAAGGAGCTGCTTCAACTCCAGCCTTCGGACTTGACCAGAGACTGTAGCTGAGATTTGGGTGAACTCCATCTAACTTTAGGACTCTTGGGTGTCTTTCTCTCAGTATTTCTGTGAGGACTGCAGGGCTGGATTAACCAGCCCCAGGGACCCTGGGCTGCCCTACACCACGGGCCAAACCATAGGCCCCCCCCCCCCCGGGCCCCCGCCCGGCCCCCCCCCCCCCCCGACCCTGGAAGGGAGGGCTGCCAGTCTGCTGGAAGGGCAGATGGCATGCAGCACGTTAACAAGCCTCCACAGCCCCCCAGGGCCACAGATCCTGGAGAGTTGCACACCAGGCTGGAGGAGCGCAGTTGCAGGCTGTGCCAGCTGGCGCCGCCCCCGGGTGAAGCAAGCAGGCTCTGCCCACATCATCTCCAGGGGCAGAGGGCAGAGCCCTTCTCCCGGCCTGCCCTGCACAGCCCCTTTGATAATCCGGCCCTAGGGCACTGTTCTGTTTAAATTCATTTTGTTTTCTTCTGCTAAGATTTATTAAGTTACTAGTTACTAAAGTTCATTATGTTTGTTCTTAGTAATATTTTAAGGTGGGGTGGTAACTCTGAGCAACCTTCGCTGAGAGTCTCTGAAAGATTGAATCCTGGGTCTCCAGCTGCTCCTCTAGAGGAGGTGCGGTTTAAATTTTGTTTAGGTACTGGAGAAGGGCATTTAAATGAATTCTAGCCCCCCGGAAGGTTACATAGGCAATAAAATTATGGGCATACTGGTTCTACCCAGATGGATAGAGACCAAAATATCTACAAGAAGCATTAACACAGGATGTTTAAAGATGGCTTATGTCTTTGTTTGTACCAGGTAAACAGCAGCAGGCTTCCATAAAAGCTCATTTGAGCCTGTGCACTTCAAAAATTGACATTTTTTTCTCTGCCTACATTCTTTGTCTCTCCCGTGGAAAGTTTTTTTGGTGACTTATCTACAGCCCATTCTCCACATGAACCAGCAGCCACTGGAGTTATGAGACAATCCTCTATGAGGCATATAATGAATGTGACAAGGCTTTTGTAACCATCTTAACTTCCCACACTATGAACTCCTCACCCAGTGGGAAGGACAGAGTGAGAAAGAAACCAAGCGCCCACTGCCATGTTTCATATGAGCAGTTGCAACCTGAGTTGACTCAGAGGCTTTTGAAATTCAGGGACCTTTGGTTGAATTTGCTCTGAAGTGATGAACTCCAGTAGATGAGCTAGAAGTCCTAGGTATCATTAAGACAGAATTAATTCAAAGTGTAGAGTGAAGACAAAAGCGGAGTCCAGGGAGGGCTAATCTTTGCCTGGCAACCCACATTGTAATCACATGCCAATTACTTCGTTAGTCATCTCCATCAGTGCTCTCAACCCACTCCCTGCTCCTTCTGCAGTAAACTTTAATTCCCACAGAAACACTGGAGACACTCAATGAACATAACAAGTTTCAGAGATGGAGAAGTCGGAGACTTTGCACCTCAAGTGCTGGCAACACAGATAAGGGACCAGGAGGAAGAAGCCAAGCATGCAAGCAGCACTCTAACAGGAGGATTGCGTCTTAAAAACAAACAAACAAACCCCCCCAAAAATCCAAGTGTAGACTTTGCTGCTTCTGTGTTTATCTCTTTGGCATCTACACATAGCATCTGGTCTCTTCCTATAAATGTAACTGAAAACAAGCAAATACAAAAATATATGAGTCACCCGCACGGACGGCTCAGTAAAATTACTGCCCTTCATCTGCCAGGCATTTTCCTTTCTCTGATGAGGCAGTTATTAGTTAAAAGCCAAATAAGCAAGTAATACACTAGCGGTCCAGCACTTTGTACCCTCTACTAAGGGACTCTGAGTTCTTTATGTACCTTATTCATTTAAATCGCACAACAACCCTACACAGGTTGTTGACAACATATGCCAGCTTGCCACAGAACCGTTTCTGAAATACCAGTTTTCGTCTAAATGCAGGGTACTAACTAACTACTGTGGAAAATATTAATATTTCAATGGAATAGTGCTATGCCCATTGTACAGCTGGTCAAACCAAGGCACAATAGTGACAGGATGTGTCTAAAGTCACAAGAAATTTGTGGCAGAGCTGTGAATACTGCAGGACTTAAAGAGCTCCTGGCTGCTAAGTCCATTCTTTTCCCTCCTCAGACCACTAACGCATGATCTGGGAGAACTTCAAAAGGCAAGAAAGCCCCACAGGCACAGTTCATAGATCTCTCCCCTCGTCCCCCCAGCTCTTGGGTGTTCCACACCAAGATGGGACACAGAGTTTCACTCTTCCTTGACCACACAGGTCCAAGAAAGGAGTTGATTTGTAGTGCTGGTGACTGAGTAGATGGGAAGGCCCAGAAAATTGCGATGATAAGATCGCTGCTTAACATTATGTACTTGCAGAAGCCTCCAATTGGTCTTCAAAATATAGCCCCATGTATCTGATGGACCCAGTAAACAGGCAGCAGTCCCGTTAAAAGGGGATCATGACATAAGTGAGGTATTGTTTGCATCAGAGGATGGGTTGCAATCTCCTGGTCATCTGTAAATAGACATACTTCCCTCCATCTTCTGTCCCATTGTCTCCTCCTCCAAAGCTCTTCTGCTGCCTCTGCTGCATTTCTTTCTTTCCACTCCACAGACTGTACATTCTGCCCACTTCTCTGTCCTTGGCCACACCCTCCAACCATTCATGACTCAAGTATCTCTCTTCATGCCCGCTCCTGTGACCCCCCAGAACAGCCTCCCACGTCCTATGCAGGAGACCTCCCACCTCCTGTTCACTAACACCTGCTCTGGTATCACATTAAAAAACAAACAGACACAAATGATCCAGAACAATAAGCCAAGGATTAATTCCAAGCATCCACCATCTGGACAGTGTTTCATACGCAGCTGTCATGCAGCATGACCCTCCCCTGCCAAGGTGACAGACAAAAATCAGACAGGGATGTGTGCACGCATACCATATTGCACAGCAGAGCCAGGACAAAGCTCAAATTGGGACTGCCCAATCTTTATTCTCCTTATGTCAGACTCTGTTGTATAATGAAGGTTCCCAAACTGACAGTTCAGACTGCACAGCTGCATTCCAGCTGTGGAACAAATGCCTCACGTAATGATGGCATCCCCCTGAAGCACAGTGTAAATCTACAGGGTTGCACAAAAGTAAGTGTGTGTGTGTGTGTGTGTGTGTGTGTGTGTGTGTGTGTGTGTGTG
>ML685755.1:7949357-7969779 GCA_007922175.1 Pelusios castaneus | reverse complement strand
TGTGTGTGTGTGTGTGTGTGTGTGTGTGTGTGTGTGTGTGTGTGTGTTGCGGGGAGGTTTGTGGACCAAAAAGGCCTCATTTTATTAAGCAGTAAGTACACACACCCAAGAATACATTTAGTTCTGGTCTAGCAACATGCTAGCTTTCACGCTGGAGGCCAGGAACTATGAAGACAGTTGGGCCTGCTCCACATTTACTGTGGTTTTTGGTAGCAGTCTTTCCCTTTGACTTTTTAACATCTACTTACCACATCTCCACTGCGCTACTACTCCTGATGGGGTGGATTTACCGCATCAGCTTCCGGATCAATTGAGGGGGTTTTCACTGACTGTTCAATCAAACTGGAAAGATCGAATTCATGGCGACAAATTTTCCGCCATCTGTGTAGACTTGGCCTTAAGTGCATTTACTACTGGTATTTGAGGAGAGGAAAGTGACTGGTGCTTTAGTACAGGAGGGATAGGCAAGCCCCAGCTCAAAGATGCTCTAATCTAGTACATTCAGCTCTAATACAAAACTTCCAGCCCCTGCCCACCCACGCAAGTTATAATTGGGGTGTGTGTGTGAAAAAGAGTTTAAATCTATGGGTGGATAGTGTCAGAAAAGTATTTGGAAGTTGCACTTTTGAGGCACGAGCATGACCCTGGATCGTGTCAACTGTTCGCAGATTCCACACTTACTTTCACCTGCCTCAAGCCGCGTTTTCATGAGCATGAAATTCACTCATTTTAAACAGAAGAAATGCACAAATGAATTTGGGAAATGTGAAAGGACAGCAGAGTTTGAAGGATTAATTCTATTCTGCTGTCCCATGTCAACATCAGAGGCTCCTTCTTGGGCGACAGTTCTCACCCCAGCTTTGTACCATATGTATTATAGCTTGACCCATGCGGAGAGGTCTATTCTTCTCTGCATGGAGGAGTTGAGGAAGGTGAACAACTGCCCACACGGCGATAGAACAGTAGCCTCCAAAATGCCTTCCATCACGGCATATTCCAATTCTGTAGCTGAAAGCCACGTCATCATGAAAGTTGTAGATAGTATGTGTTTAGCTTCAGGAGTTAGGGGACATTATTTTATACCACACACAATTATTTTAAAAGACTGTTTTTGTTGCTCATTTTCAACCTATCAAACGAACAAGAAGAGATATAGAACAAGAGCCAGATCCTCAAAAACACACAGGGGGACTTAGGAACACAAGTCTTCTCCGTTAATGGGGTTCATGTTTCTAAGTCACTTAGGCACTTTTGAAAATACTGTGCAGACATTGAGACGTGTTAGTGATTTGCAGAGTTGCAGTTTTGGGGTATCCACTTTGAGACACTTTAAATGGCTCTGATTTTCAACACTTTCTGTAAAACAGAGTCCTGTTAGTTATCCACAAAATGGAGGCACTCAAAAATCACTATTCGTTTTGTAACTCCTTGGCTGCATTTTCACTGATGCACACATAGAATGAACTAAATTTATTTCCAGAACCAGGCTGACTGACATCCATAACTCTGGAGACAAATTCTTGCTGGAATCAAAGCTCATCCATGTAAGTAGGACGTTTGTATGTGGCAGCTGGCAGAGTTTGGGACAGAGCAAAAAAATGATTTCAGCAAGGCTGTGGGGCATACGAACCACAGATCAATATCGTGCTTCATTATACAGCCTTGTCCATCAGAAACCTTCATTGCCCAGTAGTATTGTCTTAGGAGTCCTTTCAGATACGATTCCTACCACGACCTATCATCTATCCTGTAACCCAGCTGGAAACTTGAAGGAAAAAAATAGACTGTCTCAATAGCACTTTCTTGATTAGCTAATTGATAAAAATTAATAATAATGCTCAAACACCCAGCAGCCTAATTATCCACAGCTTTCCATTTGTACTTGTTAAATTCTCAACTGCTTTACAAAGTGACGGGCTACTGTATACAAATTCCAAATGAGAGCGTGCAGGGAAAACCGTTCATTTATTCCATAGAGAATGACAGACAGGCAATCAAGTTAAAATGCTGCCTCAGTATTGGGTGTATGTCACTCTCACATGAAACAAAATTCAGGGACTGAGCAGCAAACAATAAGAACATGTATTCACTGTCCCCCTCCCCCTTTCAGCTGGGCAGCAAAGCTGTTAATTTGTGGCCAGCCTCTATCGTAATTACCCATTAGAATTGCATGATGCGCCAAGTCTTGCTGAAAAACAACAGAGTCCTGTGGCACTTTTAAAGACTAAACAGATTTATTTATCTCATGAGCTTTCGTGTGAGAAAATCCCACTTCGTCAGATGCTTTGCACTCAACTGTACTTGAAAAATGAAAAGTTGTGAATCCCCGCACTCAACTGTACTTGAAAAATGAAAAGTTGTGAATCCCCGCAAATAAAACAATAGCTGGTGCTTGGGGGGTGGGCACAGAGAAGAAGGGAGGATTTGTGTGTGTGTCTCAGGCGCTGGGTAACATTAACAGCTATTGAAATGGAACAATTCTTCTGTAATCTCAACTAAAACCCCACAAAAAACCCCACTGTTGAGCTCTGAAATGTTTGTATAGCTGTCATATTTCATTGGCTTTGATGCATGTTGAATTAAATTGAAGGTTGTCTGCTTTAACAGCAAGGTGTTTTGGCTTCCTTACAAATACAACTGCAGCTATATTTGGAGGTTTTCTAGTACATCCCTGTCCCACAAAGCAAGATCATAAACATGTAGACACTATGCTTAGCGATGGAATTCGTTCAGGAGTGGGGTCATCAGTGCCAAAAGCACACGACTATCCCATTTCCGCTAGAGAAGGCCGGTAGCCCTGCTGAAGAAGCAAGTTATTAATTTCTCCCTAAAAGGAGATATGATCTGATTCATTATGGCACTGTATTAAATATAAACATCCTTGGTGCAAGTGATTCAGTTTGCATGACAATTCTTTGGCCTCTCTGCTGGGAATGTCAATGTGACTGTCGCTTATGACTTGTTGTTTTCTTGTGATGTGGACTGAGACCCATTCGCTTGTTTCACACGTGCCACGGAAGACTCAGAGTAAAACTTGCACTTCAACTCCTGAGCAGCGCTTACACGAATATAAAGATTCTATTTCCACCCACAGATTCTTCTGTATGAAAGAACTGGAGAGAGACATATAAAACATGTTGTATATGAAGCAGTGATATGGGCAAACCACCTATGGATAGCTCTAATCATGCATGGCATGGACTGAAAGCAGTGAAAGAGATACAATTCATGTGAACAAACAAAGGAAAACATACTTCTAAGTGAAACTAGCAGAGAGTCACTCGTGTCATCCCTATTTACAAGGCAGAAGATTTAAAAAAACTAGGCTATAATGTTAACCAACAATCCTTGATTTAAGAAAAGCCTTATATATATATATATATATAAAATTCAAGAGTTATGTCTCCCAAGGAAATATATAAACAGATGGTGAACCTATGCAAAGTGATCACAGACAAGTACAATTTGTAAAAAAAGCTAATTTTTCATGGGAAATTTTGGATTGGGGGGCAGAGTTCCCCAAAATTTCTCTAATTAATCAACAGAAAACCCAAAAAGCAAAACATTTTCTATTTCTAGTTTTCCACGAGAAACCAAAACTTCAAGCAAAATAAGTATTGTCTGTAAACATTTTTCCCCTAAAAATGTTTCAATGAAAACATTTTGACCAACCCTACAGCAAACTGAAAATCCTCAAAAGAAATCTGTTTGCATTTTATTACAAATGTGTGAACACAGGCCGACAACGACCGCCACTCGGTAAGTTTAACAATTTGGAATTCAAGAAGGGGTTCTGAATTTTCAAGATGTCCATGGCATCAAATTTTGAAATTCAAGAGTTTGCCCAGACAATCAGTTCTCAGTACCTGCTGAAACTTTAAAATCTGGCATTATTAATTAATTGTATTGCCATAGCTTGTGGACCAGGATCTCATAGTGCTAGATAGCGTACAAACACAGAACAAAGTGGTCCCTGCCCCAAAGAACTTACAAGACAACGAGTGATTAGGGAGAGATGGAGGAAGCAGCTGAAGCCAAGAGACGATATAGGCAGCAGTGCCTAACTGTTATCAAGTTTATTGTAGGCCTCATGGCAAAGGAGAATGATCTAAAGGACAGTGAGCCCCAGCTGCTATGATATCCTTAATGTGCTCGATGCTGTACAAACACAACGTAAAAGACTATCCACTGCCCTGAAGATTTTACAACCTGCATAGATGAGACACAAAAGGGTGGGAGGAAGGAAGTATTATTCCCACCTAATAGGTGGGAACAAAGTCGCAGAGTTGCCAACACTTGCGATTTTAAGCCCAGCAACAAGATTTCGCACCCTGTTGGAGCCAGTCTCACACTGATGAGAAATTTCAGCCCCTGTCCTGGGAGAACTTTACTGGAGCTGCTCCCACCCCCAGCTCTGGGATATGTGAACCCCTGGAGTTGCGAGAGAGGAGGGCAGAACTGCAAAGTAAGGCAGCCAGTGAGAACTCCTGCAGTGTAGCAAGGGTCCCCTTCTCTACACTTTTGGGAGTGTGAACCGTAGTAATTGTTACACAAATAGGGGATGGGCAAGGGAGCTCAAAAAGGAAAAGACAGACCATAACACACAACACAGTTATTAAAAAGCCATGATTTGGGATCAGTTTCATGGTGGGTTTTTGTTAAGAACACATGATGTTTTTAACTTAAAACTCAGAGGAGGGTCAAGGGAGGAATCCAGATTTCCAGAGACCCAGAGCGCCTTCATCACTAACGACCCTTCCGTAACCGTGTGTTTTGGTCAGATTTTATCAAGCTGTTCATTTTGTCCTGCACTTGATATGAGTTTTAAAAAAAGAGAGATTAAATACTTCATTTAAAAAAAAAAAAAAAAAAAGGCAGTTAAAAATCCCAAAAGGGGCCTTAACAAAATGGCTCAGGCCTATGCTTTAAAAGAAAAAGAAATCCAAAATTGGCTTTTTATTTAAGTCCAGAATTTCGCAAAACTTTCGCAAACCAAACCATGGAAAATTTCCCTATTCTGGGTCTTGTTACAAACCTGAAGTTTAGCCCAGTTTCATCCAGGATCCCTGTGATTTGCTGGCCTTTCTTCCTAACCTGAGCCAAATATAGGGTTTTGTGATGAAAACTAACCTTTTTTCACTTGTTTTAATTTGGATTTGAACACAACTCAGACCAGATGAGAGACAAGCCTTTGTGAATTTAAACCCAAGGAAGCATTCACAGGAGCCTCTGTGGATCCAAACAGCTGTTTTGTGTGACTTTAATAATTTGCTAGTTTAGGTGGCTATAAAATTATAGTCAAGGATCCTATTAGTCACAGAAGAGAGAATGTTTTTATTTATTGTTTTAACTGGGAGGCCAGAAGGTCTCAGAGGTTCCTGATAATGCATCATGGACTGAGTCACAGCATACCAAATTAGTCATCGCTGTGGGATATGCATCCCACAGTTTCATTTACACTGACAGATTTACCTGAGCTATACTCATTTCTTTTAGATGTTAAATAATTTTAAAGTCATGTACTTCAACACTTTCTGGGTTTATTATTTCTTCAGTGTTACACCACATGGCTTGCCTCAGTGTTTGTGACATATTTCACCTGCAGTGTTTAGACACAATGATCAGACTGTGGTAGCATACAAGGAGGGCAATGTTTGCGGGCCAAGTTACAGAAAAGAACAGAGGGATCACAGCCTGCATCTCGACATATGGCACAAAAGAGCACAGCATGGTTTGACCCCACTGTAGCCAGCAATGGTCAAATCACACACATTTCAGTTTCCAAGTCTGAATAGACAACCATCCTTTTTCATTCAATAACACTTTCTGGCTGAGAAGTTCACACGTTATAAACATTCATGAATGAAGCCTTAACCCCCAATTGTGAAATAGGCAAATATCCCCATTTTATAGATAGGGACACTGAGGTACAGAAGCTAAACAATTTGTCCAATGTCACATAGAATACGTCTGCCTGAGCCAAGAATAGAACCTAGACCTCATGAATCCCAGTCCCACGTTATTATCCATGCTTCCCTCCACCCACATAAGCCTCCCAAAATATGGATCTGTGGCTTAAAACTCCAGTCTGGAAGCCAGACTGTGATCTTGAAAAATTAGATTCTCTTTGAACACCTGCTGGTTCCAGCTGGATTGGTTATGCCACACAAAACTTTTCTTTGCGGCACTGGCACATGCAAGCTACTGAGTCTCAAAGGCTCGCTGTTGGTTCATTATCAAATGTTACTTTATTAAAAATCATGGGTGGATTTTGAAGCTTCCCTTGGGGAAGGCAAGCTCCCTGCCCCCACCCCCGCTCAGGCCATGGCCCCAGGCCCACCCAAGGTCCCACCCTCAGACCTCTTCCCCTCCCCATCACCACAGTCGCTAGATGGGTCCCTGGCTGACTTACTCCTCTTCTCCTTCCCCCACCCCACCTATTCTCCCCACTCCCTTCCCAGCATGAGAGGCAGCTGCCTATGCAACCCTCCAAAGGCAGGAACTGGATCAGTGTGGGATTCGAGCTGCTGTAGGATGACTCACTCACTAGCCTCTTCTTCCCTCCCCGGCTGACTGGGGCAGTGACAGACCCAAAAGTTGGGGGGTACATTAAACCGACCCCACCTCAGGAAGCTTGGGAGAGACACAGGAAGTTTGGGCAGGAGGAAGGAGAGGTGCAGACAGCATCAGTGGGAGGAGTCCCATAAAATCCCAGACTCCTGTAATCCAGGGGGAGTGCATATGAATGAAAAGTTATTTATGGAAACACTTAGCACTCACTTCCCATCTGATGATGGCCACAAGGCACATAAGCAAAAACAATGAAATAAGCTGCACAATACTCTGAAACAGGCAAGAATTATCCCTGCTTTGGAAGAAACTAAGGAAGAGGCTGATTGCCTTTTAAAATCAATAGAAAGATCAAGCCTTAAATGAGTAGTGGTCCAATGTCACAATGCAAGTCTGCGACAGAGGCCATTATAAACCCTCAGATCTTCACATTCCTTGCTCTGCTTCTTCTCCTACATTGTACTTACTATTTCCCTTACCTGGAAAAGAAATGAGTGTCTTTGAAGGCTGGCAAGCAAGAACAACCGGTCTCAGGAATCAAATCACTTAGATTAAGGGCGGGCAACAGTCTATGAGCAGTTTCATTGCCCAAGCCCAGCAAGACAGTGATACGCAGAGAGTGGAGTGAAGCCCACCACAGCGAATAAGGAAAAGCCTAGCCTCTCCCTGCCTTCAACAAGACCCGCCCATGTTAAAAATTGTACAAAACTGTTTGGATTTGCACCACAACCTTGAATCCTGAAGTCATTTCACCACTTCCCTGCTTGTATTTCATTAACTTGCATTGCGTCTGACGAAGTGGGATTTTCTCCTACGAAAGCTCGTGCGATAAATAAATGTGTTCGTCTTTAAAAGTGCCACAGGGCTCCTTGTTTGCGTTGCTGAACTAGACTGACATGGCTCCCGCTTTGAACTCATCAACATGCAAGATGTTCTGGTCCCTTCTCCTCCAGGCTGTAATTGCATACTTTTGTGCCTCGCACTGCTTTAGGAAGGTGTGTGTCTGCAGCCTCTGCTTTATTCTTGCCAATTCCTAGGAGGTCACAAGTTCACAGCCTGACTTTGCTTTCTCTAGCAGTATTAGGCTTGGGTTCAGGCCTATTTTACTAGACCTCAGTCCTTAAACCTGTCCTGTTACGTTGGATCTCATGTCCAAGTCTCTCACTTCCTACTACACCAGCTACCGTCGCCCATGGATGCTAATCCTGCTTCCTTGAAGGACAGATCTCAGTTTCTCTCCAAAACGCATATCCATGATCTTCCTCAACCGAGAGCACTAAGACACCATTAAGATGGTCTCAGATAAAAGCCTACCTTAATGGCAAGTAACAGAAAAAGAAGAAAAAAAAGCAGGAAATGGGAGTGGGTAAAACAAAACTATATTTGAACAGAAAGGTACTGCCGAAAGAGCCCCCTAACAGGCTCAATCCAATTCGCCAAGAGTCATGGAAGTTTAGTAAACCTTCTCTGTGGCAGTCAAATCAAGCATGTTAATCCAAGTATTTTAACTATTCAATAACGAAGGGAAGAGCATTGTGCAGGCAGCCTTTGTACCTCACTGCAACAAGTATCTCTCTTCTCATTGGCTACAACAGCAAAGCAAGGGAGCCACAAAGCGGCCTCAGCAATACCTTTGACACTCCAAACCAGAAGTAATCAAGCTTCACAAAAACGGCGTGCAAGGTCAAAATCAGATCTCTCCTCTGGCACAGCACGTCTAAATGCGAGCAGTTGTTTGAACTGCCCTGATACTGGTGTATATTTCTCTGCCGTTGGCATGGCAGAGAGCCACAGCTGTTTTTTATGAAGTGACACGAAGTTTCTTCAGCTCAATACATCATTATGGGATGTATGCTTGAGTCAGTATGTAATACAATTCATTTCTTCCTTCCACACAACTCAACCTGATAGAGACAAAAGCTAATTTCCTGTCTTCTGGCTTGTGTTAAATCTCTCCTCTGTTCCAATTTCAGTTTTAAGATAAGTACTGCTTTGCAATTAATAAAAAGGTTTTCCTTCTCACTTGCAGTGATTACTTAGGCAAGTTGTTTTAGGAGGTTTGCAAATAATCTCATTAAGCAGGCTGATTGTATTCAGTACCTTCAAGATGCACTTCAATACCTTTTGAATGAGTTTCAGTACCATGTTAAGGAGATAGGAACCTGTAAAGGTGTTACTAGTTATACATCTCTTTGAAAGCACAAACTAGAGATGCCTAATCATTAAAATCACCAAGGTTCATATAGCGGATATATATTCAGACAGCCAGACACAGCTGTCACTCTGATCTAAGCCTACTCAGTACAGTTCTGGTTTGTGTTCAGATCTACCCTTTTCTGATGCTGCTGAAGTCTAAGAAATTTCATACCAACATCTTGAAAAGTCTCATTTAAAAATAACAGATCTAATGCAATTTCAGCTATTTGAGGCCAGCATTTCGTAACAATGGCTCACTACATTTATGCCTGTTAATAGGCTCCAAAACTGTCATTTGGCCTTGAATCTGAACCTCATTTTAAATCTCATCTAGATTTCAAGGCTCATATATATTTTATTGAAACCAGATTCCCAATCCCTGCTTTTACATTTTACCCACGTTAAGCATTTTGAAGAAGGTTTAATGATTTGAGAAGAGGCACCATCTGTTTGTAAGTGAATTGTCAGCAGGGGAGAGACAAACAGAAGCCGAAAACTAAGAAAATGGTTAAAATAGCACCAATGTGTCTTATTTACTTTTTAAAGCCACATTGGTGGCATAGATTAAAGTCCATTTAGCTGGAAGAGAGGGTCTGTCAGATGCCTTTAACTAACATTAGGGATCACTAATGTGTTCTATAATTCAGATTCTTTTCATTCTCTTGTGATCATGGCCTTCCCTCATCCACTCCTGAAATGCTGATTACTTTAATATGTGGATCACCCAGTCTAGACTTTAGCATCAATGTAATCTCCAGGGTGCCTCTAGAAATAAAAAAGTGATACTATGAAAACTGAGCTGTGGAAAACACAAACTGCCTTCTTCTGCCTGACGTCCTTTATGATTTACACAAGACACTTTCCTCATTTCTCTTTGGTTTTTGTATATCAAGCAGCCCCTTAATTTTGTGGGTCTTGAAAACTCACAACATTTCGGTGCATGGAACCATCTCTTACAAAGAATAGAAAGAAATAAAGTGATATAGCTGCATCTGAATTTCCTACCTATTTATCACTTTGTGGTTTAATGTATAAGCTTCATGACTCACTTTGGGTATTGCGTTTGCTTTCTGGGTAACGGGACCTTCTCTAGCTTTGTTCCACCTACCTGTACAAATTGGTCATCCGCTAACACTAAAGGAAGCAGCTCCCTTATTAGTCATATCTAGATGTACAAAATTAATGCCTGAGGCAGCATGGGGCTTGTTAACACACCAGTTTCTGGTATGCAGCCATCCCACATTTCAGAGGAGTTTCATGGGGATCCCAGTTTTCGATACATGAGACATCTGCATGAAAGCCTCCAAACAAATCCTCCAACCTGAATACCCTCTAAAACTTTCTTGCAGCCTGGAGATTTGTACAACATGCACATTCCAAGGGGATACCAAGAATGATGCTGAAAGGAAAATCCTTGACATTTGGAAGGCCCAACTCTCCACTGAGCCATCTCTCATTATTTATCCATCACCATTATCCATACAGCAATGTGTTACATGCCCCTCACAACATGACCGGGCACATTACATAGTAGAATATCTATTGCTTTTAATTATCTAACCGGCCAGAAGAGTAACCGGTCAGATGCAATGCTGTTCACCCCAGTCCTTCATGGGTATAACATGGGGTTGGCCTGGTATAAAACTAGAAGCCTGCATAAAAGCAGGATGTGTCTGAATAATCAATAGTCTACTGAGTGCACTTCCGCCTCGACCAAAAATCATAAAGACAGCATCAGTTCAACAGGTCACCGCCGCAAATACACCTCTTGTACAGGAGGATACCAACAGTAAAGGTGGCCCCACATCAATCCATACCTAAGCTTGACAGAAGCCTGGATCTAAGTCTATCACATCGCTGATGCCCTAGCTTGTATCTAACGCACCACCAGAAGAAAACCCTGGCTGTAATTATACCTCAAACTCTGGGAAAGTTTGGATCCGGATGAAAACTTTGCAGCTGATGCCTGTCTAATGAAGTCCTGAGAAATGCTCATAATAATAATGCAGAGGAGGTTGTGATTTTAGCATCAAGGTTCTCAAAATTCCCATACACAGCGGAGCACAGCCTATCAACCCCCCCCCCTGAAATGAGAGGATGCTGATCACCTGTAATATGTCCACTTATGCCTTATGGGATGTCCACACTGCATGGGGGCAAGCCTCATGGCCTGGGTCAACACATCTGTGCTGGCACTCCAAAGATAGCTGTGTAAATGCAGCTTTGAGATTGCAGCTCAAGTGCTCAGCCCCCCCAATAAATCCTCCCAGGTTTGAGCCTGCGCCAGAACATCTACACAGCTAATTCTAGACCCACCAGCAAAAGTCTTGGATTTGAGTTGGGAGATTTGTTCTCAGATGTGGACACAGACATGCCTTTAGAGCAGATCCCTACTGAATGCCCTGAAAGACGTTCAGAGTTCTTTTCCAATATGCTGGAAGCAAAAATATTCTATAGCCTAAATGTGGTGATCCCATCTTTTGCGAGCAAGAATTACCACAGCTAAGCATCACTGGATACACCCATGAAGTCTATAGCAAGTGTCCAAGCCCAGGTTGAGAGACTAACTGTAATTGACACACTCACAGGAATTGTGAAAATGTAGTGGCTTGGGCTCTGACATCCATGGAGGAGGTGCTAAGTCTGTTGACCCAGGTTTGGAGGCTTGCTGCCACTGGCTGTGTAGACATACCTTCTCAAGCTCTCAGGATATTCCTCACAGCCACATAACTATCCATCTTTTTCTCTACCGTCCTAGAAAGGTAAATTCTGCAGTGCTGCTTGCTCCCACTTTTTAACAACATTTAAAGGCATAGCAACATGTAATTTTTCCCTCCATCTGATCTGAAATATAAGGAGGCAGTGTAAAAAACAGTAAATGCCCTCTGTGTGAACATCTCCATGGACATTAGCAGCTGCCTATTGATACCTTAATATCTGTAAATCTTCACCTGCAAAGACATTTTCAGAATATATGAGAAATCATGTTTGCACAGAAATACTGAAGTCCCTTCTTTAAACTGTTTCCTGAGTCCACCAGCTGAAAGAAAGAAAAAATGCTGGTTACTAGCAACAGCATGCTAAACCACATGAAGACAGTCTCACCCCACAAACAGCAGTGACTAATATGATTCGGGGAGATGATTTAACAGGTTTCTTCATGTAACAGGATGGGTGGTTGCTGTACCTCCCCACTTCTTACACACCGTAGGAATTCTCTCATTTCAGAGATATCCCGTCTCAAAGCTTCCCAGAGAAATAAAGGATTTAAAGGGTTGACACAAGTATACTCATATGATGGGTATTTATGTAGGCATGTTTACAAAGAAAGTATTACCAAAAGTGTACATTCTTCAATCACATAAGTGACAACTCTGAAAACTGATTTTACTGTGATTACTTAACTAATAAATACAACCCACAATATTTATAATACAGCATTAAGTTATTCTGTTGTGTAATTTCTATATAGGATGAAAGGAAAACTATGCAAGACACAGCCACAATTAATTCATTAGCTTTTGGATAATGCCCCGATGTCAGACAATTTACAGATCCAATGTCACCAGGACTCCCCAGGGACCCAAAAAACTTGATTTTTCTATTAGACATAAAAAACTAGATTGAAAGAACATTAAAATTCCACAAGAGCTTGGAAATGCCAGAGTTAAGGTTGCTTCAGCAACTTTAATTCAGCCCTCTTGCACCTATGAATTATATTACAATCTTTAATTACAACAATCACATTACTATTTTTTCCACAGGACCCCGGTGTCCATCTGGATGGACAGTGCTCACCGAATGAGCAGCTATTCGGAATTTTGTTTTAGCCTCATTATTCAATGTGTAACTCCCATATCTAGGTTGCAGTGAGCTATTCAAAACCGGCTCTGAATACGGAATTTAAGTTTCCTTCTGGGTTGCTCTGTGACATTCACCACTTTAGTGTCAGAATGCTTCAAACATACTCTTTTTCACAAGTGTTTTCTGAGTTGGTGGAGAATTCTCTCCACGGTACCATTTTGGGTACCAATTTTGAGACCATTTTTCAGAATATTTTGCAGTATATAGCACTTCATATTTTCAAAGTACAGCTCTGGTTATCTTCAAGTGTAGACATAAGCACTCGGCACATCTGAAAATCAGCTGTAACAATATCCAACAGGGTTCCCAGAAAAATCAAGAACACAGACAGTCACCATCTGTGAAGAGGATGATGGAAATGAATTGCCTAGTGTAACATAGCAACTGTAGAAAAGGCAGGGACAGAATGTGATTTCTCAGGGCAATATTCAACTTCATTAACCACAAGACCATTCTTTCTCTTCCAGGTCTCTGTCTCATTCAGTACCTTTTGGTTCTGCAGCAAATGGGAGCAAGGGCCCCACAGACATCAGCCTCTTTCGGCAGAGAAACCTCAGTCATTCTCTGCAGTAAATGAGGTGAGGTCTTGTGGAAATGAGTGATCACATGATTAAAAACTATCCTAGTGCATACAAAGAAGGGGGCCAAATTAATGCTGTTCAGACCACCGTGATTCTAATATTTTCTAATTTTTGAGTGCTTCACTTTGCAACCATAATATTCTTCTGAAACAGAGAGACACAACTTTCCCCATGTGGAACATATTGGGACCTGCAGGGTTTGAACCTTTAAATCCAGCATGCAGACCTGGGCTATTTGACTAATAGAGAAGTCCATAGCAGTGGTAGGTTGTCATTCTATATATGGAGCAGCACTAGAAGGCAAAAAAGACACTTGTAAGAGGATTTCACAGATATTTGCTGACAGCCAATCATGAGACCCACAAATCTTGGTTTTTATTCCAGGCTCTAAAGAGGAGCATGTTCTCGTGGACACAGCCCCATCTGCCCATTACCCCCAAAGCAGTGGCCCTTCTGCTCCAATCCCTTCAACCTGCTACTGTCCCAATCCTTCCCTACCAGCTCTTCCTCTCAGTCTCATGTCTCTCTGGACTTCTTACCCACCTTTTATCCTTCTATGTGCAGGTTGTTCCTCCTTCTCCACACTGCCTGGACACAGCAGTGGGAACATGGAGAGCAGAGTTAGTCTGTTCTTGGTGTCCTTACCCAACACCACAGAGGCACTTGGCTGTTGGGACAGACCTCCACAGCCCCCACATCCCTAGGCTCACTGCAGGTGGAGGCCATGCATAATTACAGCACCATAGCTATGGCATTGTAACCCTGTCATACAGATGCCAAATGGAACAACGAAAGGGGTTTCTCCATCACTCTAGCAATATCAACTTCCCGAGCAAATACTCTTCCATTGACCTAGCTACATCTACGCTGTGGTTTAGCTCATGATAAGTATAGAATTCAGGGTGGGGTGGCTTTTTCTTAACTGTAGACCAGGCTGAAATCTTAGCTGTCATGTGAACTAAGCGCTATAGAACATGTGCAAACTGAGATATTGCAAAGGTTTATAACTTGGCCAAATATTCCTCTGCCACTTCCTCACCCTCCTTAATAGCAAAAGACACATACATTCTTGACAGTAAGGTATATCATACAAAGTTACACCCCTGGTCCAAAACATGGAAGCACTAAAGCTTCCCAGTAAAATAAGTTGCAAGAATTCTTTTATCGAGAAGGAAACATGTATTTTTCCTTAACTTCGTTCTTGAGAACAGCCAAACCATTTCTGCTGTAGCTTTCCAAAAATATTCAGCCTGAGGCAGACACTCAACATGGAAAACACCAGCCAAACGATTGAAATTTGGCCAAGTTATAAACCACTGAAAGCCAGAGAACGCTTGGCAATCTACCACTGCCAGGTTTGCTTTTAATACGAAGAAAGAAATGCTGGAAACAACTATTTGACGTTTTTCTGGGACAGCACCACCAACAGAGGAAAGAAAAATCTAGCCTCAAGGAAATAGGCAAAACCTGAATATGAAGCATGAAGATAATCCAAAATGATTTAATTAAGCCTCCAACTCAACCAACTCTATCAACAGCCTTCAAGCCTGATATGCTATCCCAGGGCCAGGCCAGCCTAGGCAAGGAGCAAGCTCTGCTAAGTAAGCCCAAAAATCCTTGCATCAGACTTTGACCACAATGGCCCTAATCTTGTAATTTCTTACATGGCGACAGACTACTCTGCCCCCATGGACACCCAATGACTGGGGCTCAGTGCTCTCACAGCAGTCCTATCATGTGCAAGATGTTGCAGAATTGGGACTTAATTGGGACAGATAGTTACCTTCGGGGCAGTATTTGCTACTGAGCTGATGTACTGTCGTAGAAATGTCAGTTCCCGCTCATGATGTGACAGAGCAACTCCTAGCTTGCAGTGTAGCCATGTAGGTCCAGGATAGGACAGCGATTACCTGCTCCCACACAACAACTCCCAAAGAGCCTCAGTGGCTAGCATGGACAGGTAGAGAAAACTGTTTGCTTGACTGCCTGCACCAACACAAAGGAAGCAAGAGCTTTTAAAAGATCAGTCAAGTTTCAACAGCCACCTAGGGCGCCTGCAAGTATTTATTCTAATCAGCTTGAGAACTCTTTAAAAAATTGACACCATCATTTCTAAGCACAAAGACCAAACACATCTTACAAAGGAGGTTTGGTGTTGCAGCCTCACAGGAAACTCTCCAGGCATTAAAAAAAAAACAAGCAAGTTTTGTGCAGCAGCACTGCAGCCTAATGTTCAACGTAGGAACTTCAAGAGGAAAAAAAGCTGATTAAAAGGTCTCCATTTTCCTGGAGCTTTTCTCTAGCTGTTCCTATCTACTATATTACCATTTAGCAAACAATTTTCTTCTATTATACCCAAGAGACTCAGAGGTTACTGTTTATTAAGGCAAAAGTGAACACATTTGTTTGCCACAAAAACTAAAGAGAACTTTGAGGAAATAAAATAATGTCTGTTACACATGCAATGGAGAGAACTGCCACAAGGCATCAGCACATAGAAGCTCCAATCTTATGACAAAGTGTACTGCAAAGATTGCTGTACTTGCCTAAAATATCAGCAGATTCCTATCAGAGTAATAGAACATTAGAAAAGCTTACCTTGAAACCAGGCATACCCAAGAGTCCTGAAGAGAACTAATCACAGAGGCTGCTACCCCTTGACATCCCACTTATATAAATGGAGGGTCAGAGGTCGAGCTAGAAACCGCACCCTCTGGTCAAAGCACACCTGAACTCACTTTTGCCTTCTGGGACCATATAAAGGGTAAATCCCTGAGCCCCACTAAATATAAGGCTCTATGCAGAGCAGATACAGTCTGTTCTAACACTTGGTATGAGAACACAGGTTGTTTTAGGAAAATAAGCATTGTTACCTACCCATTACAGACAAGGGTTAGACAATGAGTTTTATAGGTACTATGAATCTTACCAGTAACAAACTATGCAATCTGCATTTTTGGTTAATATAGACAAGCTTGGGCTACTGGTATATTTTTTTTTTTAGGTGAAGATGAAAATATTGTTTTATAAAGCTCATAGAAGTTTATATGGGGGGTTGAGGGATGGTGTGTGTTTGTGGGTTTTTTTGCTCTTAGGGCCTCAGGCAACAAATGTTATTTTATGAAATCCTGTGGTATCACCTGTCTGCTTCACATAATGCTTCTGTGACTTACGCCAACCAATCCTTTGCCCTGAAGTATACCTTAGATGTTATTTCTTTTCAAGTTCCAAAAGGGTACCCATGTTAGTCTCTAAGTCAGCAAAACAAACAAGGAGTCCTGTGGCATTTAGTCTTTAAAAGTGCCACAGGACTTGTTTGTATTGCTTTTCAAGGGTGATCATTCCCCAGTGAGGTAAGCTTGTGGGCATCAACCTCAGGTAGACACCAACTGAGGATGTCAATTTAATATTCTACCCCAGAACCCTGAACACAAGTAAACACTTACAGTGCTTTATGGATGGCTGTACTTTCAGTGGAACAGGCCCATCTTTTGTGCACCAGACTACAGTGGCTGTTTCCACCTCCTGAAAACTCCCTTCTGTGGCTGCATGGGTTACTCCTCTCACCCTTTTACCTTTGCGATAATTTGCAAGTGGTTCCCCTACGTCCCTGGGCCTACATGTAAATCTGCTCCTGGCAGTGGAAGCATAAGCTGATGAGCATGTCTCTCACTCTTGAGTTTTATTTATGGAGCACTAAAATACTTCTGTGGATCGAGTTCCACTGGGAAGTATTTGCTGTCTCTGTACTGTTTCTTATGGATTGTACTGGGGTTAAGAAATTCTTTACTCATTGTCCCCAGTGATAATTCACAACTCCTGATAATCAGACTTCTGATTTTAAATCAAAGTGGAGGTTAATATGATTAATGAGGCCAAAATCTTTACTAACGAACCTCAAAAAGCCAACGGGGACAGAGATAGATTAAAGAAATTAATGATCTCTATAAAATGCCCAGATGTGGCAGTCTGTTTTTCAAGTTCAAACAGTGGGGATCACTTACGTGTTTCCATATATCTGAACCTACCAAGGTCCACATGAGGGATGCAGAGGGACATAAGAGACATGATTCATGCAGGAAATTAAAAATGCTGAGAGTCATTCCATTAGTATAATTAAATATAACTTTGCATGAGCCTATATTTAAGGTTCTTTCTTAGGGAAACAAGTTTAAAAAATAAAAGTCAACAGATGCTAAATTTGTGTGAAACAGAGAAAACTTTGGGACCAAAATGAAAGCAATACCTCTTCATATGTGGGACAGTTGAAAGATATGCTTGTATAGATAACCAGCAAGTGGTACGAAATCACCAGTGACTAGAGCAGAGCTGCATGGATAACTAATTTTTTACGTCCAAAAAATAAACTTGCAAAAAGAGCAGCAGTTCTGGTTGAACCAAAATTTGGAATTTTTGGTGAATCAGAAAAAGCTGAAACTTTTGTTTAGCACTGAACAAAATGTTTTATTTGACTCAAAATCAAATCAATTTGATTTGGGGCATTTTAAACCATTTTAAAATAAAAACAAAGGGCTAGATGCACACAAACAAATATGCCTTGTCTTTCGTCCTTCCCTCTTCGTTTTAAATTGTTTGATGCTGAATTTTGGTGAGTGGGTGCTGGTTGAAAGAGATGGTGACTTGATTCCGATCTAGTGTTTTTAAATCAGACTGGACTTCTGAATGATAAAAGGCACCATAACACACTGGTACAAAAGACTATAATTATTGGTAAAGTAGTGTGAAGTCACACATTTTTAGTGTGTGTGAGCATGAAGAAACAAATCAGTAGAGCTATAATGTGCACACCATGTACCCCTACTATCTTTTATAATTAACTGGAAGTCAGACACCTAGAATTTCAAATCACTCTTCCACAAATAAATAGCTGAGCCTTAACCTAAAATGGCAGATTCTGATGAAGCTAATAGTTTCTATTGATGTTAATCCTTGAAAATTACCAATGTGTTTAGCTGTAGCAGATTTTGTGCCAGGAAGACCTCACTTCAAGGAGCTGCCGGTGCAACAAAGCAAGGCCAGTGTAAGGAAAGAGGTGAGGGATGTGGGTTTAGAAGGTTGGAATATGTATCTTGTTTGACTTTTTGTTCTGGTTGGTTATGTAGTGAGTGGAGAAGAGTTAAGGACAAGGGACTCAATACTTTGAGAAGTAACATGGTTTTCAGAGAAGTGAGCAGTGTTGGGAACCAGTAATCCTGGCTCTAACACTGATTTGTTGTGTGGCCTTGTACAAGTTATTACAAATGATGTTGTCCCAATGCAGCAATTTAATCTGCCCAGGTGGAACCAATGCTTTGACCACAACTTCATGCAGGTGTAAATGTTAACCTTCACAGATCAATGAACATGGTTGGGAGCATAGAGTGTAAACTTGTTGATACAGTGTCTTTGTCTGTTTTGACTTTTGCCACATCTATAGATGCCCAGGAATAATAATTACAACTCCGCACCTCAGTTTCCCCATCTCTAAAATGGGGATAATTGTATTTCCATGTCTGGGTATAAGCAGGAATATAGTGTTTTAAACATGTAAAATGTCCATATTTACATTATGAAGCTATTGGTTTGCATGGCTAAGTGCAGGCAAACATATAACCACTTACCACTGAGGACTATGCCCACAATGTTTTAAAAAACCACCTCATATGTTTAACTTTCACCTCTTGACAGCTAATGCTCTGGTACAATTGACAACCAATTTTTTCCTGCATTTTACTCTGCTAACATGCTTCAAACTTGGTTTTACAGGAAAACGTCTGAGCTGTGAGTGCAAAGTTGTCTATGAAAAAAAAAATCTAGCTGCATTTTCTCAGGTCCGGCTTTCTCCCTAACAGCAGGATTTGCTGACAGGCTGAAGACTTTTAGGATAAACAGCCTCAGGGGCAACTGAAGACAAAGTTTTAAAAGTTTGAAAACAGCCACTTATCCCGGGAGCACAGCACCAAGGCGGGCAAGTTAACATCCTCGACGGGCCGGCTTCTGTGGGTGCAAAGGATCACGTTTTTGCAGTGCTTGGCTCAATTTTGCAGTTGTGGGTGCCTCAATCCCCTCAAGGCGGGGGCAGATTTAGGGTGCTCGACTGGGAAGGTCTGGGCCCTCCCTCAGCAGACCTCTTTCGGAAGGGGGGCGTGTGTAGGCCCCACCAGGGCTCAGGCACGATCCTGGCTCTGGGCCCGTGCGGTGCAGGCGGGAGATGCTCCCCCCACAGGCGGGGTGAAATAACGCGCGCCCGGGGTGCGCGCACGGCCTCGCTCACGTCACGCCGTCGCGGCCAGGACCAGTCACACATCCCCTAGGCCGGCCTAACCGCCACCGCTCGCTGCCTCAGTTTCCCCACCTGCGAAGCAGGGCCGCGGACAGCGCCCTTTGGGAGCGGGGCAGCAGCGAGGGACCGCGGCGCCCCAGAGTGCGCACAGCGCCCCACTCCCGCCAGGCACCTCTGAGGGGCCCTGCCCCGTGTGTGTCTCGGCACTGAGCCGAAATAGTCCCCTCCGCGCAGCAGCACCTGGCAGCTCTCAGCCCGCCACCAAACGAACAACGGAGAAGGGGGCGGAGCCAGGCGAGGCCCTATCCCCTGGGCGGAGCGTTCCGCCGAGGCCAGGGAGGCAGGTCCCCGGATGAGCCAAGTCTCGCGCGATCGCTGCCGCCGTCACGTGCCCAGCCCAGAGCGGCTCTCGCGGCCGGGTGCCCTCCAACCCGCGGCGGGCACGTGACCGTGTCGTCCTCTCAGTGAGTCTCGCGAGGGCGGGACTCGGTCACGGGGCGCCAGTCAGTGCCGGGCCCGTCGCGGGGAGCAGGCAGCGGCCAGGCCTGACGGGACCGAGCGCGCGTGGACCGGCCCCCGCCAAGGTGAGAGGAGGCGGCCGTTAACCCGCCCGCGCGCGCAGCCGATACCCGGCGCTGCTCCGAGCCGAGCGGCCCTCGGCCTTCCTCGGTGTCCGCCATGGCTGGCCGGGCCGGGGCACCGCCTCTGCCCCGCCGCCCCCGCGCCCAGCCCGCTCCCACTCGGCCCCTCCTCAGCGAGCCCGGCTTTCGCCTCCCCGGCCGGCAGGAATCGCCCGCTACGAGAGCCCGTCCCCGTCCTGCTGGACTGGGCCCGCTGCCCGTGTGTCAGCCTCTCCCGCCTGTGCGATGTCCCCGCCGAGTCCCAAACACACCGCCCCTGCCTGGGCCAGGCCACTTCTGCCTCCAGC
>ML685755.1:7870509-7949347 GCA_007922175.1 Pelusios castaneus | reverse complement strand
GCTGAGGTTGTAGGACATTAAATGAGGTGGCTTATGTGCAAAGCTGTTTAAAGAGGGACTAAAATCGTGAAGCCAAACAAAGAGCGCTGGGGCACGTCTAAAGACCAGCGTGTGTGTTTATCACATAAACTTGGGAAGATGTCATTTACAAAGGGAAAGGTAAAATTACACACCTGGGACGTTGAATGTTTTGAAGCTATGAATCATTCCATGTTACGTGTTAATATCATTGCTGTAGTGTCAACTGTTGTATACACAGAACTTGTGAATTGCTTGTGTCAAGGGTTTCTGTTGTTGCTGTTTTGAGAAGTTGATCAGAATTAGTATCACAGTGGGTGAGAATAGTATAGTACAATTTAATATTTATATTGGGAGTGTACTGAAATAGAATAGTACTAAATAGTATAATACAATTGATATAGAGTGTACTGAAATAGCATAGTACTAAAAATTAATATGTTGGGTGTCCATCTATGGTAGATGTAACATACTTAATTCAGTTACAAATTCCATTTTATTTTCACTACAAGACGGTTTATCAAAGCAGTTTTGCTCCTTTCTGTGCTAATGTCTACTTTTCTTGCAGATGTCAGAAGATCTTGCAAAACAGCTAGCGAGCTATAAAGCTCAGCTCCAGCAAGTTGAGGCTGCTCTCTCTGGGAATGGAGAAAATGAAGACTTACTAAAATTAAAAAAAGATTTACAGGTGAGGATTGAAGGAATTAGAAATGGATACCTTTCTGTCCTGAGTAATGTGGGCAAAAATATCATTACTTTCTCTCAAGCAGAGATGTAGCTTGTTGCTAGGCATTTGCACTGCAGCAAAAATAATAGTTGTTGAGGTTATTACAAAATGCATGTTAAATGTTTGCTTTATGATCTCAGCTTGTTTGAAGGCACTGTAGTATTGCTGGCAGTCCCAAAGTTTGGCTTGTCTTTTTAAGTCTGTTAATATTCGTATTGGTTTATATACTTTTTTAAAGTTAGTTTGATTTCTTAAGATTAATACCCCGCTAACAAGAATAAAAAGCAGTTATGAGACTTGCAAAGCTTTGACTGAAATTTTTAAATATTGCCTCCCTTAAAAAAGGAGAAGGGTTTTTTTTAAGCTAACAACTTCATGTCTTAGCTGAGCTTGATAGTGACATTGTTGCATGCAGGCGTGAAGGAAGAATAAAATTTGTGGAAATAACCTTTTTAGCTTCTGAAGGGTTTGGTGAGAGAACTATGAAAAAATATGTGAATGGTCTTCGTGGAAAAAACACCTTTCCCATCCTTCATCAGTGATATTTCTATTAAAACAACAAACACTCCAGTAAATTGTAGACATCAAATTTTATCACCTTGTAATTGCATCTACTCTCCACTCATGTTTATGTATTAAATAAAGGCATTCCATACATTTAAACTACTTAGCTATTTCTATTTGTCAATCCCTGTACTGCTAGCTTTAGGGCCATCCTGACCACTGACTCTCTCCACATACATTTGGTTGACTAATTTGATGCTGATTTGATTTATTCCTTATGCACACTTTCAATCACATCTATAAGGTTAGCTGAAATATTTTTAGAGCACGAGTCTGAAATCCAGGCACCCCTGCCCTCCCATGTACTTTAATGAGAGTTCTGGGTATTTAAGGAATCCTATATTTGTCCTGCATTTTCAAATGAGCCATCACTGGGAAAATGTTTAGACTTTTGAGCTCAATGTCATTTTCTGATGTTAGTTAAAAATCACTTAAATTCTTAATTAGTCCCATTTTGGTTAATTGCATGAATGCCCAATCTGACTGAAATTTAAAAACCAAAACCTGTCTGCCTTTTTAATCTTCTGTGTTAGTCATTTCAGGCAACAAAATTGGCACATCATTGGGCCTGGATTTAATGGTTTCTTAAATGTTAGATTATGGGTGCAAACTACTACTTTATGTAAAATAAATGGAGAGCAAGCATTATAGCAGCCAAGGTGTTAAAGTTTAACTAGATAAAAGCATTCAGTAACTGCTGCTTGAAGAAATAGTAATAAAAATACAAGTAAAAAAAAAAGCTAAACCAATAATACCTTCAATCAATAAGCTTTAGATTTCACTTAAATGTACTTGTGCCCACAGAGAGCCCTGTAGTATAATCTGATTGTGCTTTTTTATACATTATTAAAAACATATATTTTTAAAATGCAGAGCAAAACTCACATTTCCAATACCAATACAAGGTCCTCTTTGATGTGAAGAAATCATTGATGTGAAAGGTCAACTTGCAAAAAACAAAACAAACAAACAAAAAAACCGACTCTGTACACAATAGGGAAGATGTTCACATTCCTGTCTCCAAAAAGTTTGCTACTCATACATTTGACCATAAAAAGGAATACAAGTCCCAACCTATTTTTAAATGTCTCAATTAAATTGTTGCTTCCTGTTTGTTCTAAAGATAATCAATTATGTACCCAAAACAATCCTTTTTCTTAGTGTTGCATCCATCATTACCATACACAGCATGTTCAGATTTGACCAAGAAATTTTCTTGTAAATAATGGGCTCCCCCATCTTTTATTTTACTGAGGGAGTTCTAGCAAAGCACTTATGCAGCCAAAGATCCAATTGAACTTTCATGAACTACAGTGGATTGCAGCCACCCTCCTCCTTAATATGGTGATACAAGCTGTGGAAACTGGTGATGCAGGGCTCCATTTTGACCTGTGTAAAAGGTGTCACTCATAAGGATGGATCTTTGCATGCTGGGACCTGTAGTTTCCACAGGTTGCATCTCCCTGTAACAGGAATGTGGCCGCAAGCTACATTTGGCCACCTTAATGACCAGTTTTGCTGTAGTATGCATATTCCTGTTCCCACAAATCTTGCTTTAAAAAGGACATTCAGCCTCTTAAATTTTTCTGTACTGTTGTTTTACTCTAGTTCATGAGATAGTCTTTCTAGAGTCTGGAGACCCCCCATAAGCACTTGTCTGACGTCTACATTGGAGTATTGAAGCTTCTGTTGCTGCTTTGGAAGTGGATTCCACATTATTTTTTCCTTAAATAAACTTGTTTTCAAATTCCTTCAATGCCTGTACTGGGTCTCAGTTGCTGCTCATGTTTTTTCACCTTGTTACTTTCTTTACAATTTTTATGGGGTCAAGTTTCCTTTTTTCTCCCATTCCCTTTTTTATTTATACAAATCTAGTTTCCCAAGCACTTGAAACCCTGACTAAACCTAATGGTGCTTTTCTGCCTCTTCCAGTTCCTTAGTTGTTTCTGTAATGCGATGCCCCCCATTACGTGCAGTATTCTAGTGGTGTTCTCACTACCTCTATAGCATGCAATGTGTTAGTACAACAAAATAGTAAGATATATTGGAACCGTAATCAATGCAAGATGTTGAGTATGTTGTTGAATTTTCTGTCCACTACGCTGTCCAATCCAAGATACTTAACCACAATAGGATTTTGTCATGAGCTTATTTCTAGTCTACCCCAAATGACTATGGCAAAGTCAGGAGATTGTTGAGAGAGTAGTCTGTGTGCATATTCACTCAAGTTCTACAGTAAGCTATTTTAATAGATAAACGACTTATGAAGGAGGCAGGAGTAAGTCAACTGTCTCAAATTACAGTGGTTTCTGTATATCTGAAACGCTTACCTTCAGGTAATCAGTGCACAGCTGTACTTTCTTTGACCTGCTGATACACATATCACAAGCCCTGATGCTTCCTGGATTTGCAGATTACTGCTACTACCACCCGCTCTGTCAGTGAAGGAGCAGTGTTAGAGCTCAGACCTGGGGAAGGAAAAGTAATTAATGGTATGTACTCTAAGGAGCTCACTCAAATGAAATACTCTAAATATCGAAAGCAGTGTTGGCCCATATGCAGTATTCTGCAGAATAAAAATTGTAGTAAAGTTTTGGACTGTGGCCACGTTCTCTGTTTCCTACCACAAAAATCGCCACAGGGTTTTCTAAAACAAACCTCAAACCTCCTTGTTTTGGGTGGTCTGATTGATTGGCTCAGATATCAACAAACAAGAGAATCCTCTTGTCAGGTTCTTTGTGCCTTTGGGCTAACTATTCAGTCAAATATACATGTAAGAAAACAAAAACATACACTTTAAGAGGTTGGTCTCTAGGAATTGCCTGAGTAGAATCCCCAAACTTCTTAAGAAATGAAGAGCAGCCCCTGTATCAGCTGCCTTATTGCCTTGAGCTTGCCTGCTCTTTATAGGCTCTTATTTTATCAATGAGATTTAATGAGTCAGGCTCCAGCTGTTCTCTCTCATCTCTGCTGAGCTGAGGGAGGAACCTTGCTGGGTCCCAGAGCCTTCTTGTCGCACTGTCTAGATTCTGTTTATTAAGGAAAGTGGGATGGGGAAGTCTATCAAGACTGTTGAATTCCCTTTGGGGCCTTTCAAATCTTTAGGATGTACAACTTAAGAAAAATACTTTTAATTGTGGATCTTGGCTAAGAAAAACCTTGGGGTTAGGAATATTGAATCTCTTTGCTTTATACTGTTTCATGGGCTAAAGTGGAAATGCATTTTGAAAAAGGGCATTCCTCACCACTAGTACAGTTTCTTTATTTAATCTCCCCACAGCCAATATTTGCAAAGAATGCTTGTGCCTTTGCTGGAACAGCACATACCACTTCTACTCTGGCAAAGGTGATAGAATTGCTTCCAATTCATCTTGTTGCTCGCTAGCCTCTAGTCTAGGCAATATTATGTGTAGGAGCAGCAGGACAGACATAATGTACTGAGGGGAGAACGTGTGGAGAGGTGAAGGTTATTTGAAGGCAGTGGGGGAAATACAGGATATCTGTAATCTCCTCAGCTGAAGTATTTGCCCTTAATTTTGTGACTTGCATCAGATAATAAAAATATTGGGATGTTGTTCTTGTTTGTGAATTGTGGAGTTGCTTTTTCTCATGTGCTTGTATTTTGCTTTTATCTGCTATCTGTTGACCTATGTGTTTTTCAGTTGTCATATAATCAAGAGTCTGGCAAGTAAGGAGTGTAATACTAGTTCAATTGGCATTGACTAGATTGCAAGAAAAGAAGTAGACAAATACTTTTCTCATTAATGTGAAAAATGTGCATTCAAATTCTTACCCTCTAAACCATCTAAGTATTTTCTTCCACTGGTTTACAAAGTTCATAAAAATCCTTGAAATTTGCCTACCTATTCTGGCTCCCGAGTCAGTAAAGAGGCTGGCTGTGTAATTGGGGAAGTTACCTAGTTTTAAAATAGACAATATTGAGACTGAACTAAACACTTACCCATAGAAGTAGTCCCTTCAGGTTCAATCACAGTGGCAGGGCAGTTGAGGGAAACTTGCATTGCTGAATATTGTACTGTATCTGCTTTGTGAATAAATAAAACTTCACTCTCTAATGTCTAAAGACATTACAAATCAATTAATAGAAAAAGGTATATTATTTTTATATGCAGTATTCTAAAACTCTAAGAAAGGCGTTATTTCTGGGCTTATTAGTCACTTTTTAAAATAATCACTAATGAAAACGGCAATTGAGGCAGAAAAGCAAAACATTCTGAATTATCTATCAAAAACCTTTAAATAAAAGTTTATTTGAATCAGTCCTTTAGCTCTGACTACCCGTTCTAGTCAGTGTGACACTGACTCTACCTACCCATTGCTGCCATATGCTCTGCAGTTAGAAATGGAGAATCACATGCTGCACGCATGTGCAAAGAGTCACATCAGGGATTGTTTCCATATGAATAGCTGGCTAGATCTCTGTGCCTATCTGAAAGCAGTTCAGCTAGAAAGAATTGCTGTAAAAAAGAAAACATTGGGGCATCTTGAAAGTTGGCCATGGCCATATGCTCCTGTGTTGTTTTCTTCTATATCTGTGGTGTATGAGAATAATAAATACACTGTAATTAGTGGTAGATAACCAGAAATCTGCTTTACATCAGATATCTGTTTAACTTTAACACTATGACTATTAGAAAATAGATTTCTCAACATGGAAAAAAATAAAGCACAGTGATAGTATTTGAAAGTGTATTCCTTGCTTCTTCCTTTTCCAGGAAGTTATAGAATTAACCAAAGATCTCCTTTCAACACAACCTTCGGAAACCCTTGCGAGTTCTGACAGTTCTGCTTCTGTCCTGCCCAGTCACTCCTGGAAGGTTGGGGATAAATGTATGGCTGTCTGGAGTGAAGATGGACAGTAAGTGTAGAAAACAAACTTCTCTAACAGTTACATGAAATAAAACAGTACAATGGTAAGAGACTTTCATTCAGTTTGAACTGCCCCATTTGAATAACGCTAACACAGAATAGCCAAGAGAAATTTAGTATTAAGTATACATTGCATTTCCTGTTGTTAAAGGTCAATATTGTAGACCAAGCAAAGGAGATATTGGGTGACTCTGAAAACATCTTTTTTGTCGCCACCCTCAAAAGAAATATAACATTTACAACTTTTTTAAAAACCCTAAACTTTCATAAATTAATTATAATCATTTAGTATAGTGCCTCTCAAATGTCCTGGGGTATGTAATTGCAACTCTTCGTATAATTTACAATTAATCACTTCCATGAAAAATGACTGCCTGCGAAATTTAAGTAAGTGCATTTAGCATGAAACACCGTTGTTTGGCTTTAGAGGAACTGTAGCTATATTGAGATTGCAGTGGTACTCTGCAATCTACCTTTAGGGCTTAATGCTTGGCTGCACTGGGCTCTGAAGATGTACCAAAACAGTTGGTTTTGCTACCCGCAGCCCAACTGATGTTGTTGAGAGTTTCTGGGATTGCTTCAGTTTAGTCTGATCTTGTAGTTTTTGAAGTACAAAGATACATATTTTCAAAATGATACTTTAGCCCTCATTTTGTAACATGGAAACATTTCTGAATTTTTTGCTGACCAAATGGTTCACAGTGAGTCAACATCCCATTGCTGCCTCTTAGAAAATAGTATCGTTGCACGATGGAGCTGCTAATGTAGTGACAACCAAATATAACTACTGATGCAGAATTACTGATATTTGCATGTAGAAAATAAACTCTTTAAAATGGAAAACACAATGACTGCTAAAATATTTTCACCTAAGATCATAAATGTTACCTTTTTTTGAATTCTAAGGTCACCACTGAGTTTCAGTCTTGTCTAAAGCTCTGGTCCTAAACTAGAGATCTGAATGAAAAGTTTGCTGGATCTGAAAGCATTTGTACTGGCCCACTTAAGTGTTGCTAATTGTGGCCAGTCATGTGGTACTGGATCTTAACCCACTTTGGTTACTATGTTGTTTTTTATTTCCACTAAAGCTGCAACATGATTTATGCAGCCAGTGTCTCATGAAGTGCTAGCTAGAGATTAATGCTTCCTACCACACACAAGCTGGGGCTGCCATCAGTGGTGGCTATCCAAACTAAATAAAAAAATGAAGTAGGCAGATGTTAACTGAAATGGTACCTCTAAGTGTAGTTTCAAGCGTCTGTAGTAGAGCTGATCAGGAGATGACTTTGCCATTCTGCAAGATTTTGAGACTTCAAATTTTTTTCCCATCCCAGATTGAAACAAAAAAAGTCTTAAAACAGTAAACAGTTGTTCTGAGACAAAAAAGAGTCACTATTTTTGTTTTGAAAATATCAAAACAGGATGTTTCAATAATTTCAAACCTTTTTTTAAAAAATGTGAATCAGAAGATTTGTCAAAACCAATCCTTTCCTGTGAATAGTTCTAGTTTTAACAAATCAGTCTTTTTCAGTGGAAAAGATGTTCAGTCGGAATCTAAAACTGTTATCTAGATTGCCATTTTAAAATCTGATATTGCCTGACCGATCAAATCCAGTAGGAAAAAAAGTGAGATTTTTAGCTTTGCAGTTGCACAAAGTATTTGTTTCTATTCCCAGTGGCTACTGGGCCTTAAAACTGTCCCTGGTTCCTTGATCAGCTCGTCAGCTTAAGCTCTTGAGCAGGATTGATATGCTTAAAGAACATTAACTTCTCAGCCTGATTTATATTTTGTCCCCCAAAAAACCTAAAGGAGGTTGGTAGCAAGTATTTAGCTTAATGTTTGTAGCTGAATAACAGTGTAGGTGTTGTAGGGCTGAGTATTAAACCATTACTCACATGCTTACAGCCATGATATCTTTACAGATGTTACGAAGCTGAGATTGAAGAAATAGATGAGGAGAATGGGACCGCTGCCATCACGTTTGCTGGGTATGGCAATGCTGAAGTGACACCTCTGCTCAACCTCAAACCTGTAGAAGAAGGAAGAAAGGCAAAAGAGGATAGTGGCAACAAACCTATGTCCAAGTAAGTGACTCATGTAGCCTTAAATGTTTGCTCTATCAGATAACTTAGGCCAGCTCATGTGGTGGGTGGGTGGAGTTTGCTTAAGGAAACAGACTCTGGTAAAAACTTCCTATTAGCACCTCACTCTTAAATCAGTTCTCAGTTCGTATTTATCAAGGTTATTAATGTGAGAGAGAAAAGTAGAATTCTTTCATTGCCAGCAAGGCAGTCAGCTCTAAACAGTGTAGGTTCCAAATCATGATCAAGAGCAATGCAAGGCGAAGATGATACTTACCATTTGTGTTTCTGGAGAAGATAGAAACGTGAGGGGGGGAAGCAGTGGGTCTGATTAAAGTGGTGATAGAGGCCTGAAGCTTAGCAAAAGCTTTTCAGAGCTGTTTGAAACCACTGAGTTTCATTCATAGACCAGTTTTCATTTAGAGGAAAGAGGAAATAGCTTCATAAGGAAACATCTGTGCCTGCCATCGGTCACAAGCCCTCCCTGCACAGGTCCCGCTCTCTCACTTCAGGTTAGCAAGAGGCATGTTCCAGTCCTTGAGCATCTCCCTGGAGTGTCCTGCCCCTATGCCACTGGACACTGACCGTAATCACAGATTGTTGCATCCAAAGAAGCAGTGCATTCCAGCTTATTCCTGCACCTCAGATCATCACCCCACTTGACACACAGCAACAACTTCGCTATGTTTATAGTGAAAACAAGTAACAGTTTATTTAACAGAGCACAGAGATCCAGGTGGTAGCAAGTAAAGTCTTGGAAACAAATGGTTACTTGAACAATGAAATCATAACCAGCATTCTAAAACCTAGACTTAACTAGGTACTTTCCTGTCTTATAGGGCAGTGCTCACTCAAAGACTTTCCAGCACTTTGCAGTGCTGTGACCCTTTGTTCCTAAGATGAATATGCTGCTAGCATAGCTCCGTGAAGGAGCCAGGCTGCACCTCTGCACCCCCAGACATACCCCAGGAATACATGGTCTTTACTCATAAACAGGACCCACATCTGCTGTTTGTTCCTTTCTGTAAATTCTCTGGTTCCTAAACAGAGGATATTTTGGGCACTGAGGCATAAACAGAATAGCTCAGAGTATTTTGCAAACTCTTGATTTTAGCATTGGCTCAATATTCAAACAGTGCCCAACACACACATGACCAGACAGAGGTAAGTGTTTGTTACTTCCTGCTTGAAAGAAAGCTGTCTGAGATGTGTCACGTCGTGGTTTCCTGCCTTAAGACTCAGCACAGACGCAAAGCTCTTTAAATATTACCTGGTCACACATTTTGCAGCAGTTATGATGGCCAGTGGGCTATTGGTGCTCGGTCGAGATCACACATGCCATCCTGTAGTGAATTATTGTGCATGTATCTGACCCAGGAGAGCCTGTAAAACCTCATCCACCTGGCACCAATTGGTTCCTGATTCACTGCTTCCTGGTAAGAAACCAGAATGTAGAGAGATTTGGCCCCATGTTGGGAAGGAGCCATGTAATTTCTTGGGGCTTCAAAAATGTGATTTGATATCTGAAAGGGTCATTTGACAAATTCCCAGTTTCAGAAATTCTCATCTGCTCTACCTCTGAGGTTGCTCTATTTAAAATGGACTGCTTGGGCATTTTTATTGCTCCTGATTCTGCATGACAAATAATATAGGAGTGGATTGCTGTGATGAAACTCTCCTGATAGGCTGCCTTATAGAAGAAATGACAATGCTCTTTCTAAAATCAAAGAATGAATCTGTCCAGAACAAGCAACAGATGAAACCAGGCTTAAGAGGATCTTATCACACTATGGTACCTCTTTATTACGCATAACTTAATTCACAGCTTTGTTCTTGCATCTGAGTACCACCACTTGGGGGGCGGGTGTTATTCATAAGTGTACAAAGTCCTGACTTGGTTGTGTAATCACTCAACTGAAAGTCTTATTTTCAAGACTTAATAGCTTGCAATAGTTGTATATAATTTCTTTCTTGGTACATGGTGTACCTCAGAGTGCTTTATGAACGGGAAAGGGGACACAATCAATCATGGGCTACTCTTCCTTCCAACAGAAAAGAAATGATTGCCCAGCAACGAGAATATAAAAAGAAGAAAGCTTTGAAAAAAGCCCAAAGAATCAAAGAACTTGAACAGGAGCGAGAGGACCAGAAAGTCAAGTGGCAGCAGTTCAACAACAGAGCCTATTCTAAAAACAAAAAAGGCCAGGTTGGTATTGGTATGTGCTGTCAGGGTGTGAGGAGTTAGTTACGGGGGTGGGGTGCGGGGAGCAAAGTCAGATTATGCTTTGGGGGCAAAC
Organism: Pelusios castaneus; assembly: GCA_007922175.1. Taxonomy (NCBI): domain Eukaryota; kingdom Metazoa; phylum Chordata; order Testudines; family Pelomedusidae; genus Pelusios; species Pelusios castaneus. The sequence goes on along the minus strand of ML685755.1, from coordinate 7,938,769 downwards.
TTCTCACTTTCACAATCTGAACAATTGTCAAAAGGTGACTTGCTGCTCCATAATCCTGGCTAGATATGAAATGGCAACCGTAGGCCTCTGCTGGGACAGGTTGGGAAAATTGGTCTCTTATGCACGTGAGTGCTGTGCTGGCAAGTGCGCATTTAGAGGAACAGCCACGCTGCTCCACATAGACCATACAGTGGGGAAGTGGCTGTGAAATCTTAATGCTGGTAAGTGTGTAATTGGGTCTCATAAACCTCCCATGCGTATCCTTTCATCGCTGTTACACTTACATGGGACACTAAGGAAAAACATTGAACAAATACCTGGGAAAGCTGGTAGCTACAAACAGGTTTGTGCCACCCTTCAGAGAGCTCACTTCTCTTAGCTTTGTCATAGTGTTCTTCATTGGCAGTTCAGCTTTGGCCCTCGCCTGCTGTGGACTGAATAGAGGCTATAGAAATCCAGCAATGGACACTGTCAGAGTTATTCAGGAAATGGAATTCTTTCCAGTCTAGATCTGTAGGAAGATCTGTCCACAGGTGCGTGTGTCTAAGGTGACTTACATCAGTAGTATAAAGGAATTGGAAGCTGTTCCTAGTTATTATTTTGAAGTAACCAATAGATAAAATAAAAATAATACAAGCTCACAATAAACCCTTCGGATTGGCTTTGGTTTACCATGGCAACTATTTCTCCTAGTGACACTGAGCTTGCACTTACCCAGGCTGGAGCATTGGGTCCAGCGTAGGTGGCAGCAATGAACTGGGCGGTTGGAGTTCAGTGGAGCGTAGATCTTGAAAGTCTGGTTTCTGGTTCACTTGGCAGCTATTTCACATGTTGGGGTACATCCACACTTCGATCTGGAGGAGTAAATTCCAACTTGAGGAGACACAGAACGGTATTAGCTATAATTGTACCCAATGTCATTACATCCAGGGTGCTAGACACAGGCTCAGGTAACTACCCCCTCCCACCACTGAATTGATCCCTCTAGTTTTAGCACTCTAGCTGAGTCCACGCCAGTGGGGTGTGTCTCCTCCAGCCAAAATTCACACCTCCCAGTGCAGTGCGGACACGGTCCTTTAGAACGGCAATCCCTTTGAACACATCATCAGAAGGGATGTGGCTTTTATTCATGAAGTGCTCGCTGAGAGACATGGTCAGAGCAGAGAGCTGAGTGCCTGATATGTTTCACTTCTAATCTTACCTCTTCCCCGGACTGCTCCTGTGCCTTGGGTAAGTACATGAACGCGTCAGCTCTGCCTCTGTAAAGTAGGGTGGTGGAGGTTGTTTCTGGAATTAGAGACCTGACTAATCAGTACTCGTGTATTCACAGTTAGCAAACTGCATTGAGCTGATTATTAGGAATGGTGTTTGTTTCCTTCCCAGGTGAAGAGGAGTATTTTTGCTTCCCCTGAGAGTGTAACTGGCAAGGTCGGAGTTGGAACATGTGGAATCGCAGACAAGCCCATGACACAGTATCAAGACACCTCTAAATACAACGTCAGGCATTTGATGCCTCAGTAATGGGAGGGAGAGGCTAAACTACATCTCTGCAGGGCTTTACACTTATCTTTTTATCATTATATTTTTCTAAAAGTAAATTATTTGTTGGCATGTAGTGAATAGTTCATTTTGTCACCATCACTTGGCTTCAGCTGATGTTAGCCTTAAAGAAATCTACAGCTGTTCAGTTGACCCCCTTCATCATCACTAAACTTTTTATAGTCATCTTAAAACAAAACTCTGCAGACAATTTTTCAGGAGCTGCCATTGGCAGTTATGCCGAAATGGCAGTTAGCTGAAATGCTGGTCTCCAGAATCTTCCATTCCTACTGTTTGGCAAGGAGAGAGTCAGAAAAATGACACCGTAGGAGCTTCTCATTCAGTCCTGTCTCCTTGCTTTAGTGACAAACTACACTAGCACTACAGAGCCAGTACCGCTCTGGGAAAGTTAGCTGGATTCCATCCTAGCCTGTATATAAAATGGAATTGTTAATAAAATTCTAAGTTACTCCCTTGCAATTTCACTGAAGATGGTTGGTAGGCTTGTACAGCTGTAACTGAGGGCAGAATTTGGCCCACATTGTATATTAAAGAGTGTGATGATTCATGTGCTAGAAACAGTACAACTTCATTTTGAACTTCCAGACTGAATTTGCAAGGCCAGAAATGAGGGGAAGGCATTTCCTTGCCTGTATACTGAGCAAATTTAAACTGGAAGTCAGTCACTGAGGCACAACCAGTGAACCATAAGATGACATTTTTCAAGAGTCAAATTTCAGAGTAAAACTGCACTTTAAAAGTGAGGATTTAAGTCTTGGGGAAATTTAAATCATATGCTCTGAAAGTCATGTTCTCAACCCTGCTACACCTTGAACTTCTGGGTTCCATGGTCTACTTATGGAACTTAACTGTACAGTAAATCCTCAACTTGTTGAGTAGCCTGTGTGGGTTTTTTCCAGCCATTTAAACAGAACTGAAGCACATTAGCTAAGAATGCCTGGATCCTATTAGTTAGTTGTAAATGAGTAAAGGCTAGTCAAAGTTTCTGCCTTGCTATAATCCTGTCTGTGGCCCTGGTGTTCATTGTAATTTTAGCCCTACAGTGTCACTGAGCCCTTTCAGTTTTATTCCAGAAACCACATGTAAAAGCTCTTGCCTTTGATTGCTTCCCTCTGTTACTTGTCTCTCACTTACGGTATAGTGGTACCACCCCTGAATCCGTAAAGTGTTTAAAGCAAAATTAATGTCTGGCCCTGTATACAATGTAAATATTTTTGTAAAATCTAGGGCTGAGTTAATGAACAAGTGTACTTCAACTATTTCCTGCATTAAATAATGCAAGCGTACTTCTTGTTCATTGCTCCTTACCATGTTCCCCTTGTATATTATGTTCATGTAGCTCTTTTTGTAATTCGTTAATTAGATCAGGTCATGTCAGCAATTGATAATGCACTGATTGGTGAAAATGTCTATTAGTTACCTGAGTCACAACTCCAGCTAAACTCTGCAACTGATAGTGTAGAATCCATGCATAGAGAAAAGTTCTTCCTATTCATGGGAGAAAGTGATTTTTATGAATACAGAGTGTGTTAATTTCAGTTTTGTATGTTTTAACTTTTATTAAATAAAGTGTTAAAATCTCCTGGAGATGTTTGGGAAAGTCAAAATGCACAATGCTTGGGCACTGTCTAAGCTGACTGGAAGGACAACTACAGCGTGCTGAAGCACTCTGATCCACAGAGAAACGAATTGGCAAACAGGAAGAAAATGGAGATTGAAAGTGCTTTAGTTTAATTACTCTCCATAGCAAAACTAAGTCATGTTTCCTTAGTTTGACATCTACTTGAGGTGGGGGTACAAACTTTACTGTCTGCAGAGGGATTTTAGTCAATAATGAAGTAATCTGGGGCCAGGAAGAAGGACCCCTACCCAGCCAGTCTAACGTGCAGTATTTGTCAGAGATACAGTACAGCCTGCGCTTAGCCAAGGATCCCTTTCCTTGTCAGGCGTTAGAGGGGGTGGTGCTTTCATGAGGCACCTTGTTCATTCCATGGAAAACTACGTATCTAGGGGGCAATGGTTCTGACAAAAGGAGTTTTTCTCGGTGCAAGGAAGAATAGAAACTGGCTCCTGCTCTAAGAGGGGATTCCTATGCCTACACTGTCCTTAACAGCCCAGTGATTGTTGTGAATGGAAAACGCCTTTGAAAAGGACTAAAAATGATGCAACAGAGATAACAGGTGTGACGTTAGCTAAACTTTAAAGGGCAAAACTGCTCTCTAGTTTGGTATAAGAAAAGAATGAAATGGTGCAGGCCAAGCCACAATTATTGTAGAACACACGCTCGTTTTCCACTTATAGCTAGCTTGTCTCGTGCAACCTTAAACAAGAAAAGGGTCAGCTATAAATCAACTGACAGACATACTAAAAGTCTTCTGAGTTAGGTGGAAGTGATATATATATACTGAGGTAATGGACTTGTTTCCTTTAGTCACGGTGGTCCCAAGCTGGACCTCCTCAATGCACTTAGCTGGGTTATCAAGTTCTCAGTTACACTAAAAACAACTACATGGGATCCTGCTGTAAGGAGACTGCCGTATCGAAAAGTATCACATAAATCACTTCTAGACTAGCATGATGGTGACTTGCAGGATGTGATATTCACTGGGGTGGGGAAATAAGCAGCACAGAATTAGACCTAACCAGGGCAGCACAGCAAATAAGCATCAGAAAGCTGTCACCACTTCTGGCGAGTCTCATCCTACCAGTTAATGCATGTCTGAAGTGCCAACTGATTTTAAATTTGGGTTGATGTGTGCACGGGGTAACAAAACCTACCTGGATTGATGTGTTCATGGGGGTAACAAAACCTACTTGCTCAGTAAAATTTCATAAAATTTATTTGTATATTTTTAACAAGTTAATACAGATATCCACAAACAAAATTATTTTTAAATCATGAAAGATGCAACATCTTTGTCAGCACCATCCCCATGTTATAAACAGATGTGGTCAGCAGTTGTATATTGTTTCAGGAACTGGCTTTTATGAGTCAGCACCAATCACTTTTGTGGTGGTCTGTGTCTCAAAGTAGCAAATGGCTACAGCACCGGTGTAGTTTACTGCACAAAACAAAAATGTTCAGGGAAACTTAGAAAAACCTGATACACACTGCAACAATCACAAACTCACATGAAATTAGATACCTTAAAAAAATATTTTTCTGTCAAAGGATACATGTTTAGTTTCCAAACTGCATCTCCAGAATAGTAAAATAATATGCTGACACATACAGGATCCCTCTGGCTTAAAACACAAATTGCTACAGGAAACCCATAATCTAGTATAGTCTGAAACAGATTCTAACATGCAGATTGTAACAGCACAAACTTAACTCACAAGTCAGAGACTGCTCTATACATACGGAGAAAAGTGAAATATTTATGCTGTATGATTAAGCCCCCACCCAAATCAGTGGGAAAACTCCCATCGGCTCCCAACATATCCATTGGTTTTCAGATCACAATAATCAAAGAATAGCAAATTTAAATGTGGAGGGTGATATTGCCATCGTTGTCAGCTGAGTTTTTAAAAAGAAAATAGCGTTTTTGTCAGATGCTTCAAATACTGAGAACAAAGCACTCAGGATCTAGGATAATCATATTGGGTATTACGTTCCAGAGGGACTCATTTGTTATATTGGGTATTGTAAATTTCATGGTCCTATACACATCCATTCTTTCGCTCTCCAACTATGGCAAAGTGTGTCATTTTACTTACATTTCTTCAGTTGTTAGGCATCTTAGAGGTCTGGAAATACAAGGAAAGACCTTGTAATTTAATTTACTGGTATTCAGTACTAGAGATGATTGGTTAAAGATGGCAGATGTGTATTGTTTATTAACCTTCCTCAACCGATTTTATTCAACAATTAGTTCACAAGATATTTCTAACCAGCTAACTGACTTGCGTCTTGATCACTAAAACAGTTAAGTATTTGAAACAGGGTTTCTCCTTCCCTTCAAAAAAGTCGTGTTAAAATATAGGTAACTTGGTGCTCACATTGTTCTTTGCATACCTCTGACTGCTAGAACGTGGGGAAGGATCACTCGATAAATTGCTTTGTTCTTTTCACTCCTGAAGCATCTGGCAGTGGCTTACTGACAGAAGATGGACCATTGGCCTGATCCACTATGGACAGTTTCTGTTCTTATACCTGCTTATCAAAATCTGTTATTTGATTGCCAAAAGGGTTCATTTAAACTCAGCATTTCTAAACAAAGTTTTCTGTGTAATAAGCTAAATTATATACATTTCTACCATCGTGCTGTTAACAAGAGATCTGGCTAAGCAATGTATTTTTAGTATAAAAACATCAACACAAAACTGTCAAAAACCCCCGGAGACAAGCTGAAGATACTGCTTAAAAAGCAAAATCATATTGATGATGCGTCATTGAATCAGGGGACACCAGCAGACCACTGAGGCCCAATGATATTTAACCTACCGTATGGTGATCCCTTGGTCAAGCTAGGCAGAGAGAATGTTTATCCTAGGAGGTGCAGAGCTCAACAAAAACAGATGCTGATGGAACATGCTTGGAAATGGTTTTTCAAACACATCCTTCTAAAAATAACTTCCTCTTCCCTAGACTCAGCAAAGGTGCTATTCTTCATGGAGACTGCCAAGGCCAGGTTTCAAACTCTAGGTGTTTTTAGCTACAACCCCCCCACCCCCTTTTTTTTTTTAAAAGAGTAATTCAAATGTTTCTTTTACAAGGCAGTAAGTGTATATTTTTGCATCCTCATCACTTTAGAGGAGCAGAAGGGATTTTTCCTTAAACTTTCATACGAATACCCCACTCCAAAAACCACAGCCAAATGCCCACACCCAATCAGTAGGGAGAAACCAAATGAAGAAACTTTCAGCCAAAAAAGTGGGGGGAAATATTAACTCTTCAGAAAGTTATTGTTTTGAGGAGGGGGATGAAATGACATTTTTTCTAAATGTAACCACGGTGAATGCTGTGAGTTTCTTGCTAGAACACTAGTAACCCAAAGCAAGTACCCGTCTTTCCTCTGTTACCATGAAGTCTTTGTGGAACTTGAAACCATGACTATGAGGTTAAAACAAACATGAGGATCCGTGTTTGTCGTCTACTCTTTGGCTTTCATCTCTCTTACAGCTAAATGGGATAGTTCGTAAATGTTCTTGGAGGTCACAATTAACTGACTGGCCCAAATTCGTACCCGCAGTAATGTTAATCTCCATGGTGTGTTACAGAAGGGATGTACATTTTGTGCATTTAGATAAATGGGTCTTCTGTCTCAGGAATGTTTCTTTTAACAGTAATTGGAGTCATCAGATGCAGGGTAGAAAGGATACAAGATCTGAGTGGTCTGAAGATAGCTCTGTTGCCCTATTGGGTCCTTTGCTTTGTCAAATGTACTGGGAGGCGTAAAAGTACCTTCCACGGCTTGAAGAAGGGAAGTTCCATATAACCTTACACTGAAAACCCCTCACCACTATTGTCCGTAGAGTTTGAATTAATCGTGCTCGGATGTTTTTGTTCTTTTCATTTTTGTTGTGCTTGCTTGATTTTTGATCTCCACCTACACTATATTTTTCCAGCATGTCTGAGGACACTTCATAAACCCATAATAGTTACCAAATATTTCTTAGTATGGATTCTAAAGGCCCTAGAGATGTGCTGACACCATAGCATCGCCTGGCACTAACCAAATTACCTTTAGCACCCCGTGTAGTACTTCGTATATTCAAAGCACTGTACAAACACCCTCATCACATGGTTGCGACAGAGCTGTATTCATAGTTTCAGATCAGGAAAATGGGGTACAGAGCAATCAAACAATTCACCAACCTCCTTTTAGCAAACATGCTATTCATTTGCAGTGCAACAAACCTGCAGATGAGGGGACTTTTCCACCCTCATCATGTGGTCCCAACAGAGTCAAGAGGAGTGCTCTTAATTGGCAGCAAAAGAACAATATAAAGAGATACTCGTAACTGGAAGCACCAAAGGGTAGACTGTGAAAAAGATCCATTTCTGATGCAGGAACCTTATGTACATCCCTCCCTAAAGCAGGAAGGTCCTGTTCTTGAAAAATGATCATTCACTTGAACAACATTTTCAAAACCAGAATGCTTAATCTGTTGGCCCTCTCATATCCCATCAATTCTACTTCCCACAGCAATAGGGAATCAGCAATCAGCTGGCTCCATCCATCCATCAGAAGAGTGCAGAATTCAAGGAGCCAACTGAGAAAGACTTGGTCAGTGAAGGACAACGTACAGGCTCATATACATGAAATTTGTCCTATCAGCTACACTTCATGGAGTGTGCAAGATACTGCAATAAGCAAGAACTAAGCTCACCAGGACCACTGGAGCTTTTCCATAGCAACCCATTTGCCCAGGTTGAGTAAAGGATGCTCAGCAGAGTGGGTTGAATGTTATCAGTGTCACAGAGCTTTTGTGGAAGGGGTGTGTGAGAGAGTTGGGGTAGGCGAAGAACAAGTGAGTACATCGGAATGGAAGCATATTTAATGGAGGTTAAAATATTATTCATGTCCCTTTAAACACATTAAATCCAGAGAACAGGTTTTAAAGGGAAAAAAACCATATTCCCTCCAGGCACCAACAGCAAAGCAGTTTGGTACAGCCCCAGAGCAGCACAATTTGCATATCTGTGGTACAAGCCATTTCTTCATTTGTACAGTCTTCTACCTTTCAAATGCATCTGCCAAGGTCTGGCAAGCCCCATTATGTCTTTGTTCCTCCCCAGCTATACAGCCTCATCTACAGAAAAGTCCCCCATGGCAACATTTAAGCCGAGATTTCCAGAAGTGACTAGTTTTGTGTGCCCCACTGGTGACACATGAAGGGGTGTAGATTTTGATTCCCAGAGGACCTGTGAGTACTCAGCACATTTGGCAATTCAGCTGCCAACCCTTTGCTATTTACTAATAATTTAAGATGAACATCAGTGTGGTTGGAAGCTACCAATGGTTTACATTTCTCTCCCTTCCAGCTTGCGGGAGTATTTGGAATTAAAATTTCCAGATATTTCAAGATCTTTGGCTGCTGCACTCCTAAAGACAACAGCCAACATCAGTGTGATCCCAAAAGGGAATATAAGTAGGCGGCTTTACTGGAAAGCCTTCAGAAAAATTGGTTCCATACGCACACTCAGATAGCACTGCTCTGCCAGGATTGCCCAACACTGATTTTCTTCCTTTATCCATTTTGGTTTTTTTAAAGTTCTCAGAGGCCATGTCTACACTTGTAAATTTAGGTCGACTTTAGCTAAGTCGACTTAGCACGTCCACACTTAAATTTAAAGTCGACTTAGGGGGGAACTTACAAAGTAGACCTACAGCGTCCACACTGGATGCCTAGGTCGACTTCTAGGGGCTAGGAGGAACTTGGGAAGGATCACGGTGGTGGGGGGCACCCCTTGCCCAATGCCAGGGGGCTCAGCCTTTGCCCCACTGTACCTAGGTACAATGGGGCAAAGGGGGACAGGGACCCTGGCAGGGCATAGAGGCAGGGTGGGCAGGGCTCTGCCCCGCCCTGTGGGGGGGCATGCCAGGCTCCCCCTGTGCCCTCCCTCCCCTGGCAGGGAGGGCAGTGGTGGAGTCCTGGAGTATCCCTAAATCGACTTAGGGCTACTCCAGGTCTACACTGGCTTAGTCGACTTAAGCCTAAAGTCAAACTAAAAGCAGGTTTAATAAAGTCGACTTAATTTTCATTAAGTCCACTTTATTTTCCTTAAGTTGATTTAAGCAGCTTGCTTAAGTCGACTTAAGGAAAGTGTAGTGTAGACGTGGATTAAATTAAGTCGACTTAATTTCTAAGTGTAGACGCACCCTAACATTGGTACTTCTCTCTCTCTTCATTTTTTAAGCCATTGCCTTCATGTACTTTCTGTTCCATAAAAACACACAGCCAAAGAAGAGAAACCAGAAGATGGAGCTGCCCAAGATGGCTGGAGTTCACTAGGGATCATGAATGGTGGGACTCACCTCGAGAGGACCTGACCACAAGATTCCATTACAATGAGCGCAGATCAGCCTCTGCCTGTATTCCTACCATTTCATTGCTGTAGTGAGAGACTGTCACAAAATGAAAGCTAACAGAGCTTGTTTGAACAGTGTCAGATATAAATTCCAGCTATTAATAATTCTGGTATGGACAAAAATTGGTAGTTGTATGGGCTCAGTCAATGATCATCAGCTCACACATGATCCTTCAATCTTTATCACTTGATTTCATCTTACTAATGTGACTAGTCCCATTGCCTTATGCTGATAAATACGTGTAACAATTGATAGGTGCCTAAATACAGGCTCTACAATTGTTAAGAAGGATTAATCCCATGATATTCAGCCTGAAACCAACAGAATAAGACCAACCAACTGAGCTCAAGGAATAACTCTATTATCTGTCAGTACCAGGTTGGTTCTTATCTCTGCTAAGGACAGTCACTAGAGGGAGACATGATCAAACACACTAAATGAGGGTATTACCTATGCACACGGGTAAGCAGATTGATAGGAGTACCAACCTGACTCAGACTTTAATAAACAAAAGAATTAAAAACCCACAAATAATGCATCACAGCATGGGAAGATTACTCCTCCACTCCATGAACAGCGATTTCACGTCTCCTATTGCAGGGCATCATATTTCAGGGAGGGGATTGGTGACAAGGGAAGGTTTAAACCAGGGATCAGCAACCTGTGGCTTCAGAGCCACATGCAGCTCTTGGGGTGCCCCCTTGAGGCTCTGGGCTCCGTGCTCTCCTCTACCATGGGGGGACCCTGTGGGCAGCCTGCACCAGGCTATGTGCTCCCCCCCTGCCACCAGCAGACCCTGTGGCAGGTGCCCTGGCCCAGTTCCCTTCACACCCCCCCCCCACGGGGAGGTTACACCCATTGCGGCTCTCAAAACACTTGGTTATTGAAGGAACGTTTTTAAATGGTTCTTCTTTCTTTTGGGTTCCCGACCCCTGGTTTAAACACATGTGATTCACAGAAATCAGACAAAAGCTACATTAGAACTGTTCAGGATCTTCTTACAACTGGATTAGAGAAGAACACATTCCCCTTTCCTCCTTCCCTCCCCGCCCACCAGGCATAAGAAGACCACAAGCAAGAACAGATGTATGCTAAAGTCACATGAGCATCCAAGATGGAGGAACGTAATTTATTTGAGACCCAGAAATGTTTAATGGTGTTAAAGTGCTACTTTAATGTGGGGACTGTATGCTACCATTTAAACACAATTCCACTGCACTGCTAAATAAGGCTGTCTTTTTAAAAAAAAATTTTTGCCTAACCCTACCTAAAAACAAGAAAATAAAAATTTCAGTCCTGTAGATAACACCCCATTCAAATCAGCAATAAGTTATGAATTTTATAAAGCATTTTTTCCTTAGTAATAAGGGGTTGTTAAATTACTTAAAGGTATACAAAATTTCAAACAATGCCATTGGTGAGGTCTCTGTAAGAAGGTTTTTAACTTGAAAAACAAAAAAATAATTCTCACTATTAAAAAAAGAAACCTTCCCCCCCCACCCCCAAAAAAAGCCCTCAAAGTGCAGATTAGAAGTCTCATCTCAAAGAAAATTATAAAATATTCGATACAATAGCCACAGGACCTGCAAAGGTAGAGATAGCGGATATGCATGGAGGAGCACCCAGGCTGAAAGTTATATTAAAATGAGACAAGTGCTGACCTTATCTACTTTAACTACTGAACTGTGACTACGTTAGGGGATCAGGTGGCTTCAAAGTTTGCAAAGGGGAATGACTGTAAAAAAGGAAACCAAAAAACCCAGCAAACCTGACCTTTCCCAGCTAGCAAAGACCTTGTTTGTTTTAGCAATGGCAAAGGGCATCTTTGTGATTCATCAGGTCAAACGTTGCATCAGAACAGACACCTTTTCAGTGGTGTTAATCTGTTATAAAAGACATTAAAGATCTCATATGGATAAGCTCTAAAAAGACATGTCACATTCGGAGCGTTTTTACTCCCAGCACATTTACAAACGTTTATCAAAAGATCTTTAAATAAAAGGTCATGATTCGGTATCTCAGCACAACTTTCCTCCACCTTCTACATGCTAGTTTCTTTCTGTCCTCTCTGGTGTGTGTGTGTCTGCAGGGGACTCCTGCTGCTGGACTAACAGCTTGCCCCCACAACACAGCCCACCATGTGCTGATAGATTAGTTTAGTACTCTAGATTTAAGTGATGTCCAATAGAGGGTTGAGCTGAATGATGATTTCTCTCCTGACCAGACTTCACTGCTGCCTCTCTCTTGGGGCATGAACTGAACTCCTATTATTATTCCTGGGCTGCGTGATAGGTCTTCATGGCCGAACTGCTGTGACCACCTGCTATGTTACAATAATGCCTGTTGGTGATCAGATATTAGGACAGAGTACTTTCAGGACCAGGAAAGTTCCAGAAGGGTTGTTTTGTCTGAATGCAGTATGAGACAAAATGGATATTTCTCAGGTCTCATGACAAATTGAGAAGGGGGGGTAGATGGGCTGAATCTACAGTATCCTCTTCCAAATAAAGTCAAAGCCAAGTAATTCATCACGTAAAGGCCAAATCCAGGTCTCACTGAAGCTAATGGGATTTTCATCATTGACTTCAGAAGGACCAGGATTCAGTCTCACTACACCAGTGGAAACCAGGGTTTTGCAACATAATCCAAAGGACACATACAGGTTCCTATGGAGGCTTATTGCCCAGGGGGCTCCATATGTCTACAGGTCCGTTCGGCGCTAGCCATTGACATGTCCTTTCTAAAAGAGGATACTGCACCCAGGACCCAGTGTGAACTCGGATTACTCCAGTGGACTAACCCGCCCTGCACCGACGTCTCCCTTTGTTCTAGGAAGTGAAGGAGAGTTTGACGCTAGCGCTGGAATAACCCTCGTCACTCCCAATGCTTTGCAAGCTGCTGTGATCATCAATGTCACTGATACTGCTTGTGCTGATACTGTCCACTTCTCCGTGGGAGAACTCTGTGCTTTCCACGTCCACTTCAATCTCCTCTGCAAAGAAAACGACACACATGCAGGTTAGCATCATTGCACTCAGCCACGATCGACAAATGAGCAATGCTCCAGCATCACGTGATACGATTCGCAGTGAGCTCCTGGAGACAGGGCGGGCAGGGCGCATGTTTCAGCAGGGAGGATCCTGTCCCAATGTGTTTCAAAGACATTCCTGAACTCCCAAACTGGGAACTGGGCTCAAAAAAGAATTAGATAAGCTCAGGGTGGGTGGGCTCATGAATGGCTACTGGGGAAGATGGTGTGGGTGCCCCTAAGCCTCTGACTGCCAGAAGCTGGGACTGGATGACAGGGGATGGATCACCCTGTTCTGTTCATTCCATGCGAAGCATCTCCTGCTGGCCAATGTCAGAAGACAGGGTCCTGGGCTATATGGACCCTGTTGGTCTAGCATTGGTGAACATCTGATGTTCTTAAGCTGAAGAACTCAGAGTTTGGATAAGTGATTGTTTGTCAGTGGATCTGTGAAAGAAGCCTATGTTAAGCAGCAGCACAGCTTTCAGCTCCACCGCCCCCACGTGGCATCAAGCTACCTTGCCATCTTGGCCTCCCTGGTTCTATGGGTTTGGGCATTCCCCCCCAGCTTGGATTGAATTTATCACCATGATAGTGGGTTGCCTGCAATATCCTTTGAAACTTAGTTGCCACGGTGATAAGCAATTCCAAGTCAAGGGCTATCACTTCTTAGGTGTTTGCACAATGGCTAGCGCAGTGCAGATCTGGGTTCTCTGGGGGCTACCGTGACAGACAACAGACACCTGAGACAACCCTAGATAGGGCACTGCCATGTGTTTCTATAGGGATGCAGGGCACTGCAGTGACTTCGGGCCAGCAAAGTCAATGAGACTGAGGCTCCCAAGTCACTGAAATGTTTTTGAAAATTTTACCTATGACCTTAAAAATGACACTAAAAATAAATGGAAAAAAATTGTTAAGACAGTCAAGCTCACAGATCACAAATAAATAGACAGGAAATCTCTATGCCCTTTGTGATATATAAAGGAGGATGGAAGGGTTAAAAAAATAATTGTGCTTGATCTTAACTTTACACCACCAAGTCTTCTCTGCCCGTGTTTTCCTGAAAGAGACTTTTATGGCCAGCTAAAGAACTCGTAAGATGATATAATCTCCGATATAAAGCAAGTGGCTGAGTAAAATTCTTTTTACATTATAAAGAGGAGCACAGCCCATTTTTATACCTTTAAGCACATGTTTGGCCACTGACTTGGGACAGCGCTCATTATTTATAAAACATAAAGCTTTTGCATTCTGACTTCAGAGAACTGTTCAAATATAGCAGTCAAGTTCAAATGCCACAAGAATCACCTGATTGAACAATCACGACCCCTTTTCCCGACTTAAGCAAGATTGGCTAACAAGTGAGGCAGAATGACATGACAAAGCTCACACGTCCTTTGCGTGGCAAACACAGAGACCCATTCAATGGCAAAGCTAAGAGGCGAGTAAAAAGAAAAGAAAAGCAAAATGGAAGGAAGGACTCATGCACAACTCAGATTTTGGAGAGAGGTCCGTATTTAGCCCTTTTGGAAGATTCACAGCTTCTAAGGCTAGACAGGACCATTGTAATCATCGCATCAGACCTCTTGTGCAATATCGGTCATAAGACCTCCCTAATTAATTCCTGTTTGAACTAGAGCAGATCTTTTCGAAACGTGTTTTAATGAAGCTGGATGCACGTAGAACACCTACCTCGCTCTGAATCTGAGCGATCCGAGGAAATGGCTGAGCCAATGCTGTCCATTCGTATTCGCTCTGTCTCTTGAGGACCCTGCAGTTGTTCCAGCCTTCTCTTTAAGAATCTTTGTTCTCGTTCCAGGTTCTCAAGCTGGTGTTGGCTTCTCCTCTCTGCCTCTTCAAGTTTCTGACGCGATAAAACATGACTCGTGTATAATTTTAATTCTATTTTCCCCCTACAGCATAGCCATATACTTTGCTTCAGATTTCTCATATTCTGAAAGGATTTATACTCAGACAAGTATTGGACCAGGCTGCCCTTCATGCACTAGGAAAAATTAAGTCTATTCATTTCTTTGTTGGGTGACAACTTTTCTAGATCTTACGTATTTCTATCAGGAGTTTTTCTGGGGGTGAATGAATAAATATCTATACAGGAGTCTTTTTTATTATGATGATTTTTATGCTTTAAAAAACATAATTAACCAGTTCCAAAGGGGTAGCTGTGTTAATCTAGTTCAGCAAAATAAACAAGGAGTCCTGTGGCTCTTTTAAAGACTAACACGTTTATTATTATTTATTTTAGAGAATTTCCCATCTTCAAGCGTCTGACGAAGTGAGATTTTCTCTCACTAAAGCTCATGCGATAAATAAATTCGTTAGTCTTAAAGTGCCCCAGGACTCCTTGTTTATGTAATTAACCAATATAATCTGCATCACTGAGTTCATCCACTAGAGGGCCTCAATTACCTTATTAACCAAAGAGATTCCGTACACAAAAATTTACCCTCGGATGTCTGGCTTTCCTGTTGTTTGGTTTAGTAGGTATTTCTCAGAAGCAATTTTCCACTTAAACAGTGATTTATGTAACTTATTACAGACTCCTTTGATCACAGCTGGGAAATCCACCAGACCAATGTTCTTGGTTTCTGTATGGCTAACACATTACATAAGATGAGAGTCGTTTCACAATAACACTATCCTTAAAGCAAGGCTCCCTCCCTTACTAACTCTGGGTGGCAACAAAGGACTTAGGTATATTACTGATCCCCACAAGACTGGATCTTTTTTTAAAAACACTATATTTTGCCAGAAGTGATCTATGAAAGGCTTTGGGAGCCTAAAAGAACCACAGATGAAGGATGATGAAAACCATAAGAAGTCAACCCAATTTCTCCCTAGAGATCTATACTGATTAGCCAGCAGGGGACATGCCATGACGTAAGAGAAGTAGTTACATTGTCCATCAAACTGCAGCCCCCAAGTCACTTTGCTGTGTTTCTCCTTAAAGAGCAAGATCCGTTATTGTCTTTCACTGATCACATACAGAACAGGATCTCTGCTCCCTTAATCAGTCATTTCCAGAGTTTATTATGGACCCTCCTACCAACCCATACTGTAATAATGATAGGTGATTTAACCAAAGGAGTAATGCACTTGAGAGGCGTTAGTCGCCATCAGTGCAGATTTCTCTCTGGCCAGCAGGTGAGCGTGGTGCAGTTAGGAACGGCCCAGACGGAGAGCATCCAGGAAGCCTGGGAAAAATGGTAAAACTTGCTTACCTTGATGTGTGCTTTGGCTTTGTTAAGCAGACCAAGCGTTGTGTGCCGGGTGCAGTCTGGTCCGAGTGGTATCAGGACCTTTAAACGTTCCAAGCACAGGCGTAGGTGAGCACGTCTAAAGGGGGTGAAATATTGATTAGGAGCTGCACCCTTACAAAGGACAAAGATCAACCTCATTTTCCCCCCAGTCAGGCTCAATTTTCCACATATCAACCTGTTTCCCCTCAGATACCGCACAACCTTATGCCCTGCCATTAAAACGTTTACCCTGCAAACATTAGCCACTCAACAACATTAGCCCTATTGCTGACCTCTGACAGAGATGGTTTTTTTTTTGTGCTTACACCTGATAACCTGTCTCAGGCTCGATGAACTCTGGGGTGGGAAATCAGTCAGCTGGATTTCACATAACTTCAGGCTGCCAGCTATCTGCAGTCTAGTACACTGTGTAGAGTTCATATCATGGCACTTTCAGGCGTCAAACGGCATTCACGTACTAGCACTTAAGTGGTTAAGGAAACAAACCTAACATTATATATTGAGCTACGTAACATTCGCTGCCCATCTTCCCCTTTTCCCGGCCATATCAGGAAGCCTAACTGACGACAGCGAAGTCGTTACCACCAAGTGACTGAATTACGTATCACGCTCATAAAAGGGTCAGATCCAACACCGCTTGGATGTCCTGACTGCAAGGAACACACATTTCTTAACCCAGCATTTGAAATCTTGCTGCACCCACAGATTCTCTGGGAACAGTAGACCCCAAGACACTTTGCCTACCTGGACTTCCAACCCTTGTACTATATTCTACAATAACAGCTCCAAACGCCACAGTACCGTTGTGGCAATTTTGTTTGGCCCATTATAACAGACTATCATAATTTTCCTCGAAGTATATTCCCACTCAGATTACACATTAAAACTAGTCCTATGTTCTCCCATTCTGTGGTCAGGAATTAACAGCAGATTTATGGAAAACACTAAAGCGTCCCCCCTCCCCCCTTATTAATGGATTTATGTCTGAATTTGTAATCCCAATCAATAACACCGGGGCATCCGATGATTAGTCAACACTCAACGTAGCCCCATGCAGAAGTGAAAGCCTTCCCAAGCCCTGTTCAGACACAAAGGGACGGAATCTAAACTCAATCTATCTGAATACAGGGGAAAATGAGTTTGGACAGTTCATTTCCATTTTGTATGTGAAATCCACTATTGTTAGCCGTTTGAAAGGGGTGGGGGAGAAGAGTCTGTAATCATGCAATTATGTCACTGACAAGCAAGGATGATTAAGGGTAGCGGGGTCAGAGGTTTAGATGGTGAACTGTCAGTACGGGAGCAGCACCCACAAGTAACACTATACTTATGGGTTTGTCAGAGTTTCCATTATGAAAATCTCTTACAAAAGGTCTATAATTCAGCTGCAATAACTGCCTCAGGGCTGAAATTTAGGCTTTGGCTGAGGAATGTGTGTTTTAATTAATTATTTATTAAGAAATTTGGTTTTAGAAAAAAGTCAAACATAAAAATAAAAGAATCCGTGTCAATTTCTTCCTCCCTCTCAGCTTTTTCTACAATGAAACTTGCTGGCATTTAATCCTTATTGCTGACTAGGAGCTTTGGGAAAACCAATTTCAGGGGACGGCCATTTTGTGCAGATAAACAGCTCTGGGCATGCCAACACAAAGATGTTCAGCCCTAGCTCTGAACGAACCTGCAATGTAGAGATTGCAGGACTTGAACCTGGGCCTGCAGGACTACCATGTAATCAAAATCCTCACACCGACCCCCAAAGGTAAGCTAACCACTTCCAGCAACTCACAACCAGCAGCGGTTGTACGGCCACATGAAGTTGTGCCTTGAGTGGTCTGACAATTGTCTTAGCGATCCCTGGCTGGATCCTTAGTTGACTCCTTGACCCTATATAAACCAGGGGGTGAACCAAGAGGTCAATCAACAACGTGGATCCCTAACTAGCTATGATGACCATTCTACTTCTCCGCCACTGAGCTCCCAGTACTGAAGTCAGCTCCAGCTTGGATCTGGACTTCTGACTGATCTTCAGCATTGTCCCTGACACTGATTACTGACCTGCCACCAGATTTCTAACCCTGTCTCTGATCCTCACCTCGACACTTGAGACAAGCCTGGCTCTAACCCCTGGCTCCTAAGCTCCAGCCATTAATCCTGCCTGCCTCTGCCCAGAACCCTGACCCAAACAGGTTGCGAGATGGGCTTGTTTGGCACCCAAAGGTCTGAATTCTGACAGGATGTTCCTGCAAACTAGCCAGTTGTTTACGAGTCCCTAAAACTGGGCTGGACATTTTGCAAGCTACCAGACTCTCAGAAATGGTCAGACACTTCCACTTCCTGTTATAGCTAGAAAAGCTCAGAACAGCCTCTCTCGTAACATTTCACCACCATGCCAGAAAGGAAGGGTGGCCTCGTGGCCAACGCACTGCACGGGGACTCACGAGAGATGGATTTGGTTCTGGCTTGGCTTAGCTGCTGAGTTAACGCCCAACAAACGAGCCTATATTGACTAAGCACACGCCCACTGCAAAATGGCCCTGGAGCTGCAGACGTACTGGATTAGCAGCACAGATCATTTAGCAGAGTAGCCATGTTCCCACCAGAGTACTAACGCCCACTGCAGCAGCCTTCGAGCTTCAACCCAGCCCCCCATGGGCCAGCTAGGTTGAGAGATCTGTATGAGCAGATGGGAACCAGTCAGGGCAATATCCAGTTAGCCCACCTGCTAACACAGCATTGAAGACAGGTCTCTGAGCCTTTCCACAGCGATACTATTTCATTTCTCCCACTGTAAGCTCTTTGGGGCAGAGACTGTGGGCTAGTCTACACATCAATGGCATTCCCAATATCCCACACCAACGAAGGCCCCTCATGAAGATAACGTCTTTTGCTAGTATAGGCTATATTTTGCCATTATAGGTAACCCGTTCTTCCCAGTCACATAAGCTACACCAGTGGTTCCCAACCTTTTCAGCTGGAGGGCCACAAATATAATTTTTAGAACCCTGAGGGGCCACCAGTCTATTTAAGTAAATTTACATTAGAAATGAATGAATGAATTAAAATTAATTCATTAAAATCCCAGCTGTGTGCCGGAACCGGGTGGCTGTGACACGGCTCTCAGCCAGCGGCCATTTTAAAAAGCCCTGCGGGCCACTTTTGGCCCGTGGGCCAGGGACTGGGAACCCCTGAGCTACATCAACAAAAAGACTCCTTTGCTGGCATAAGCTCTTTCTATGTGGAGTGCGTGTGTGTAATGGAGGAGGGGGTCGACAGAGTGTAGCTCGTCTCTCTCTCTCACCATGTCTCTGCATAAAGCCTAGTACAAATGGGCCCCAATCTAGGCTCCAAAATACAGGATAACACCAACGACCACTGCCTCCAGTCCTGCTCCTTACAGAAACCTGTGGTCTTGCCCCAGAAGGACGAATCTAGGTGATCAGTACGCACAGGTGGGCCTGTCCATGTGGTAATACAAACCTGTGCTGTGTGTTGTTCCCTACGGTGCTTGGGGGAGTTCATGTTCTAAACACTTTTATTTTGAAATTGCCAAGGTGGACCCAGGAAAACACTGGAGAACGGTGCTAGGAACCAGTGATGTAGCCTAGGTCTAGAATGAGTGGGGACTCATGAGCCAGGCAAAGGCCTCAGACTAGAAACCCTTAAGAGCTGGGAACAGAATACTCATATTTCGGTGAATTTCAGGAGTTCTCCAACAGGCCTTGACATGATAAATCATGGCTGTTAGCAGAGGAAAAAAAGTACACCACAAAATTAAGCAATGTAAAACAGCTCAATTAAAGCCATAGACTGAGATGGCAACTGGATCATTTCTTCCTGCCTCAGAACGATGGAACATCAATGAAAGCAGCTGCTGTTTGGAGACCTTTACAAGGTCTTACGTGGGACAAAGCAACGTGAGGACCTGTCCACACAAAAAAAATTATCCTGAGATTACATACAGTGTGAATGTAAAGCAACAGGGTTAAACCAGTGCAAAAGCCTGAGTAGATGTCCGTAGATCACTTTAAAAGCAGCTTGTTCTGGTTTGACAGGAATCAGTTAGGAACAGGGTTAACTAAACTCTCATTTCAACGTAGGAATGGCCATGCATTCATTGGTTTAACTCCGGCCTGGCTGACGCACAGATTTTGTACCACTGGAACTGAGAGCTAAGCCAGTACAGCACCTAGCGTAGATGTGGTTATACTGGTAAAAAGGTGCCTAATACTGGCCTAGTTTATTCTCTCTATTTTAGGGGAAAACTTCTTGGTGGAAAGCACTTAAATGTCTATATAGCTACATCACACAAGTGCGTTGTACTCTATATCGAGACAGTTAATGTAGTACAGTTTGTGTGTGTGCAGACACGGCCTAAACCAGTTTAAAAACTGATTTAAGTTATACTGTTCAGTTGCCCCATGCAGACAACAAACCCTTGGCCTTAACAGACCAATAGTCCCTACTTCAGGAGGGACAGGGCTCCTTTTTTCAACCAAATATTTATCACTTTGCCCACTTCAGCCCTCCTCTACTAGCTCAGCACATTTCAGTGGGGTTTAAAGGACATGCTTTTTCTCCCCCACATTTCTTGTATTTTAACTCTCAGCTGTTGACAGATGCGTAGTCTCAGGTATTTTTGGCTTCTGTGGATTGAATCAAGCTGGTTGCTGTTAAAAACAATGAGAGTCAGTTGCAGTGGGTTGCAGCCCACAAAAGCTTATGCCTGAAAAAGTCTGTTAGTCTTTA
This sequence comes from Pelusios castaneus, assembly GCA_007922175.1. Classification (NCBI taxonomy): domain Eukaryota; kingdom Metazoa; phylum Chordata; order Testudines; family Pelomedusidae; genus Pelusios; species Pelusios castaneus. The sequence continues at coordinate 7,918,115 of ML685755.1, read as the reverse complement.
AGGTGCCACAGGACTCTTGTTTTGGCTGTCTACAGGCTAACATGGCTACCCCTCTGGAACTGATCGCTGATGTTAATTAAGCCATAGGCATTTCTGATTCATTGACAGGAGGCTCAACATCAGAGAAACTAACTTCTACCAAAACCCGAAGTGTCACAGGAAACTGACCAGCTAATCTAAAACTTGTCAAACAGAGATTACAGATGTCATTGGACAAACTACAGTCCCTTATCAAAAAATCCTGGAGTTTTACCTTAGCATTTATAATCCCATAGTCTAGACAATGTTATGCGAGTCCTTCCCCTTAATCTACCAGGTGCTCTGCTGTAAGGTGGCTTTATCATAGCTTCAGGCTCCCTGGCATCTACTCCACACAGGAACACCACACAACTTTCCATTTAGACCAATGGATCACGCTAGTAACTGGAAAACTGGTCTAGAAGGACATTGTTTTTTAAAGGGAGAATTAATTTAGGATCAGAGTGAAGGGCCCCCCATTCCAGCCGCCCACCCTCAAGCCTAGGGACATTAGAAGGTGAAGAAACTCAGCTTTCAGAGACTGCCAGTTTCACAGTAGGCCTGAGCACATGGGAACTTGTTGCAGGAGTGACAGGCAGAAATGAGGGGCAGGATGGTGGCCTCTTCCTAGTCACTCCCATCCCTAGGAAGGAAAGATGCTTCAGAAAGCCAGGCTGCCACAGACATTTCCACTCCTTGAGCATGACAACTGGTAACAGATGTGCCCAAGCCCTGACCATGCGCCAGGCTGAATTCAGAACTGTGTATGGGAGCGGCTTTCTACTCTTCCTTAACTGGCTGCCCTTCTGCCCTTCGCTTCCTGTCTGTTCTGGGGACACGGGGAAGCCCGTAGCATGCAAATTGTTGTCTTCTGCAGGACAGCCAGCTGGTGGTTTGGATTTGTCTGGCTGGAGACACAAAAATCAGGATCCCTGGGGAGCAAGAGCTGGGTGCTGGGAAAACTTGGTGCCACACGTTCCTTCGCTTGGGCCAGAAAAAGCAGAGGACAACATTGCAGCTCACTCAGCAGGCTGAAACACCTTTCTGCTTAGAGCTACAGCCGGCAGAGGGGTCTGTTTGCCTTAGCTTTTCCCTTTCAATATGCTGGGCCAAATTCAGCCCAGGTGCCAGAGAGATCACTCCACTAAACAAACAACTGCTTCTGCTGTGTTCTGAGGAGCTGCAACCAACTATACGAGGGCTGAAGATGGCCTGTTGGGTCCTCTTGTGCGACCGTTTCCTATAAAGAAAACTAATAATGGAATAGCTGGGGTTCAGGTAGCAAGCGCCCGGCCTGTCCCACTGCAGCCCTGGGCTGGGACACACTGCTGGAATGGGAATGGGAGTCAGAGGATGGTGCCTCTCTCACCCTCACTGAGCACGAAATTCACCCCGACGTGGAGGCCTGGCACAGAAAAGTCTCTGCTGGTGGCGACATTTGGGCTGCCCCCAAATTGCCCGCTGCAGAGATTTCAGGTTAGGGTGAAGAGGGGCCAAGGAACAAATTAGGAAAGCTCCAAAACCTGCATATACACTGTGTGCTACTGCAGCCTACTGGGGGAGATTTTCCCCCAGACATTATGCACCTGTAACCTCATTCCTTCTCCCCCTCGCTAGGTGCCTTTGAGTTTCACCCTCAAGGCTGTTTGTATTTGGGTCGGCATTTCACCCCCTCCTTCCCTGAGCTTCAAACCCTCAGGTAGTCCTCCTGCCCCATGTTCTCCTGCCGGCCGGCCTGCATCCTAAGCTAGACACTGCATTCACCCATCTGCTGAGGGCTGTAATTTCAGAGCTGGCTCTCTGCAGAGACCAATGACATCACTGTCTCTGATTATATAAAGCTCTGGTGAGAAGTGTGTGTGTGTGCGTTTGCTTCATCGCTTCAGTTGTCCTGCTGGGTAATACGTCCTGCCACAAGAATAGCTCTGCCATATCCTCCCTCCCCGATCCTCATCGCAGCATGGGAGAGAGATCAGGGGGCACAAGTCTCCACATTTCGGGGTGTATTTGTTGATACTCAGGGGAATGGGGGGTAGGGTTGGAATCAACTGCTCTGATCACAACTTGAAAAGCCCTGCAGTGGAGGCCAGTAAGACCAGTATGTTCCACACAAACAAACAGGAAACCAAGGGCCAAACACAAGGGCACTCCCCACTCTGCCCCATACCCACGTAGCTGGTAGCAAGGATGGTAAGCGTGCCCCTTATTTACCTCCACCCTGCCCCAGCTCTGAGTGCGCAGATGGAAGGAGGGGGGAAAACAGGTGCTGGAGAACAATCCCCCTGCCCCACAGGTGGGCTACAAATCTGCTGAGACCTGCTCCAGGGTCCTGCCCCAACAGGGATAAATGCAACATCCACTGCAAGGGAAAAGGAGGCTTCCCTCCACCAGGAGCCAGAAGGGAACATTTCAAATGGACTAGGCTCAGCAGACACCCGGCCAGGAGGGAGTAAGTGGATGGCACATCAGGCTTTCCCACCAAAGCGTTGTCCCTTGGAACCAGCAGAGGCAGCATTCAGCCTTGTCTAAGCTGGTCAAACATGGGCTGCAAGAAAAAACCTTTGACATGCAGCCCCTGTATAACCCCACTCACAAGAGCCAGGCCTGGACTTTGACATCACCGGGGATGAGGTCCTCAGTTGGCTTTGGCGCAGCCAGCAGCAGCTTCTCCCTGGAATGGCCTGGAAGCCATAAGCATTACAGTTGCACCCACTCGGCCACATCTAACTCCAGGCCTCCCCTTTGGAAATCACTCAAAGCTAAAAAACGCTACAAGGGTAGGTGTGCCCCGATCCTGCAGAGCACTGAAGCACAAACTTACACTCTAAGTCTGCAGACAGTTTCACTGAAGTCATTGGGACAACTCACACTTTAAATTAAGCAGGTGGGTCCGTACTTTGCTAAACCAGGGCATTGAATAAGCTACAGGCAAACCTCCCTAGAAAAACCATCTCTCACTCCACGAAGGATAAAGACGAGCAATGGCTTTACTTTCCAGAAAACTGTATTTTCTTTTTATACAAATCAGAAACCTGGGTTAAGAGAAAAACCCAATTCCCAGTGATGGGCAGATTCCTAATGCCCTGTATCAACAAATCACTTAAGTAAGTTCTTCACATTAAGCTTATGCTTAAGTCCCTTTGAGGCTGCATCAGGAACCTGGTCTTTTTTTTAAAAAGAGGAGGCTCTCCATGTGGAGGTAAAAATGACTTATCTCCTTTCTTATGGAAGAGTTGGATCCAATTTAACCCTGAAATTAGAAACCAGTAACATTGTTTGGATTTCAGAGTTAATTGCTTGTTTAAAAAATTCAAGCGGGATCACTGTTTAAATAAAACAATTCCAGGAGAAATGGAAGTGACCCTGTAGCAATAATTCATCAGGAGACAATGATTTTGGGAAGAAGTAATGAGAAACACATGCATAAACTGGGCGTGGGGGAGGAGAATACAGTTTCTTTCTGTAAACAATTCGCGGGTCATATGCTTACTTATCTTTTACAGCCGTCACACGATGATGTTTTTCTCTGTGCTTGCCTCTAACCCAAAAGAGAACTGTCCCTCCTCCTCCTAGCCCCCACAACCTAACACCCATTGGCTGGTTCAATTTCAGAGCTTCTCTTTATTGGAGGCTTTGTCCTTTAGCAAAGGGAAGAAGAAATCTATGATTTTGCCAAGTAACTAAATCAGAAGGCAGGCAAGTGCTGGGGACAGGGCCTGTATTTTCTTTTCTGCAGAGTGTTATATAATTGACCCAAGCCTTTGAACCAAGCACAGTAAAGCTGCCATGGTGTACAGCCAGTTTTCAATAACTCCAACACACACACAATGGCCACTAGCACGTAGCCCCACACTTATTATGTATATAATAAAAACAATTTTAAAGAGATGCTCTAGTTCAAGGGCATATACTTCAAAACAAAACATTCTTCACCTGTGTTACTAGATCATTTAAACTGAAACAGAAGATTTTAAAAAATAAAAACCTGATTTACTTGTCATTTTTTGCACTGAATGTTTATACCATCTGTGTTTCAAACAAGCATGGATAAGGAAGATAGACTTTGTCAGTTTCATTTTTATTTCCACTCAGTTTCACATGCTGACTCCCATGCATCACAATGGTGCTACAATAGGTGTTTAGGTTGCAAACTCTCCAGTGGAGTGTGAAAATTGCATGTTTTTTTTAAAAAAATGAAATAGGAAAAATATCTGCTGGTCTTATGCTTCAGAAAAGCTTTTGGTTGTTGTATAAACAAAATCAACTAAACCCTACACACATTAGACCAACTGTGAGCAGACCTGACAGTGTCCATTTTAAATCTTGGTTTACAATATAAAGCAGCTCCATGAGCCAAATTTTCAGCCTGGTCTTAACTAGGATACACAAATAATCAGTGTAGACGAACATTTACCTGACTGTAGCAGCATATCAGGGACAGGGTGAAACTAAGTGCAAACGAAGTGGCTGGAGTATGAAAGTCAGGTCTTGTGACTTTCCTCTTATTTCTTCACAGTACCATTAAGCCTGCCAGAAAAATTTCTATTTGTACAGAGCCCTGATGTCAGTTGGGGCTTCCAGGTGTTAGCAATATACAAGCAACAACAACAATCTATTGACACATTTAAGGAAATAACGTACATTCTGTCAGGGATTACTCTCAGTCCTGCCGTAAATGCAGGGGAGCGGACCAGATGACATCTTGAGGTTCCTTCCAGTCCTATGATTCTATCCTTGTAAACATATGGAACTATTCTATAGATATTGAGATCATCAAGCTATCAATTCAAGGGCCAATTACACAGCTGAATTTTTAAATGCCAGATACGTAACAGCTTCTAACACCAGACTCCGTTTCCTCAAGGAAAGGGAAAGTCCAGCACTTAACACAAATCCTTACTATTCAAACCCCAGAAAGATAATTCAGAAACTTATGGGATCTGGTTCAAAAGTGCTTCCTCCAGGAAGCAGAAACTCCAGGAACTGGCATCAACAATCAGGAGTCTTGCAGAGATCCAAAGTGGCTGGGAAGGGGTCATGGCCCGGCCAGCCAAAGAGAACATGTCCAGGCAAACAGATTCTATTGACCTTCTGGAGAGAGAACCATCTGGGAAGATCCGCCTGTCCTTGAGAGTCAGCAGATTCCAGAACAACAGACCACATAAGTATGCTTGCTGTGTGTTTTGTTTCCAATTAACACCAAAATAAAAGGGGAACTAGAATAAAACTCACCAATAGCAGTCACAAACGACACATCCAAGCTTGTTCTTGTTCTTGTTCTCTCTCTCTCTCTCTCTTTACAATAGCTTGGGCAGGTCTTTCCTCAACTCAAGAGATGTCTGGTTACACATGGATTTATCGCTGGGTATTTTTCAGAGTCCAGGACAAATCCCAGGGCAGACTTGAGTTCAGTACAAAGGCTCAGGGAGTTTATTAAGGCAGTTCTCCACACTGCCCCTGGGCTGGGGTTCTCTCCAGCAGTCTCATTAGGCTCCACAAGCCTGTTCAGACAGCACAGAAACCCTACAGGCCTTCTTGAAGAAAAGCAAAGAAACATTCCCCAAACAAACCTCATAGTCCCTTGCCAGGCCTACCTTCTTCTGCAGGGTTCTGGACGCTTCTGAAAAGATTCTGAGTGGTTCTTCTCTCAGGGACCAAAGGGTAGGAAGTCTGTTCTCCTCCTTGCTCAGCCAAATACAACTCCTTTATTAGCTGAATGGCCCACAGCAGCTCGTTAACCCTTGCTGGCTCACAATCGCAGCAGCACAAACCTGAAGAGACCTCTTATCATGCCCTGCTCTTATGCATTCCTCCTCCAAAATCAGAGGAGAGAAAGACCTGACATGTCCTCCAACCCTGCATGGTGAATTCCACTCAATGATAAAGATCCTGCTCTCCTTCCTTTCCCCCCCCCCCCAAACAAAGGGGGGGAGCATGCCTTTTTTCAAGGACATGTGGATCCAGGAGTAATTTGAAGAGATCAGACACTCAGGGAAAAATTTCCCCATAGGCTCCTTGGTCTACCCTCCACTGTGCACAATAGTACATTTTGCACATGGGTTCTGCTGTTTGGGTACACAGGAGAATGTACCCAGGGCTCCTGATCCAGGCTGGCATGCACATGCGGAGTCCTGCTCAGGTGTCATGATTCAAGGCCAAATCATTACAGCTGCAGTCATGAGCACACGCAGAACATCTTCTGCAAACATCTTCCATCCGGCACTCTACCAATCTCACTGGCACCCATCTGGCTGAGATCAAAGACCTTTTTGCTCTCTGGCTGAGTTTGAACTGCATGCCTCCTAGCTCTGCTCAGTGTGAGGAGCAGCACAGTCCAGTGGACAGGGGAGTCAAAAGACCTGCCTTCTATTTTCCAGCTCTGCCACCGAGCTGCTGGGTGACTGGTCAAGTCACTTCACCTCCCAGCGCTTCTGTTTCCAACTTACCCTCTGTCTGTTTGACTGGAAGCTCTTCAAGACAGGCTCTGCCTCTTACCATATGTACATGCAATGCCTAGATCTTAGAGGCCACACAAGACTAGAATGGAACAACAGTACTAGCAATCCCAATGGTTCAAAAATTATGAGTTAGGCCTGAAAAGCCATGATATTGATTTAAAGAACATGACTGTTTTCAAATACATTTAGGGATATTTTTATCTGCCTTGTGAATTTCCAAGCCTTTAGGTTGCACTTGGCTTCATATTTTCAAGCTTTTCCCCACAACCACAATGACTTGCAACTTACACGAAAGCAGAAATTCTCATGCAATCTAATGACTTGACCAGCGGAGCATCAAAAAAATTGTAAGACTAGCAATAAACTCACAGGAGGTGACAAAAATTCTATAAAAGGACAGTGCTGAAGTGAAGTGCCCTATCAGGATGAAGCTCCCTACTTGCAATAATATAACCATTGAGGCTTTTTAACCTACTTGATTTCTCTTGTAGACAACAATGTTACACTCAACTCTCTAGAAGTCTGGTTATTTCTGCACCTTTCACAAACAGAAGCTGAACAGCTCAGTGCAAGTGGGCATCTAAAAAAGAATCAAAGAAGTTATTGACTTTAAAAAAAAAAAAGCATTTTTGGTCCATTCAGCTCTAATATAAAATTCCTAATGCTTATGTGTTAGAGCTGTATGAATAATTAATTTTTCTATTCACTCAGTCAAAAAATTTGAAAACCATTTAAAAAATCTTTTGACTAATTTAATTAAAAAGCAAAGGACTTTTTTTTAAAAAAAATTGTTTCGAATAAAAAAATTAAAGCCTAATTCTTTTCTGGTTGGTGTTTGGATGGTTTATTGATCAAACTCAGCTAAACTGACATGAATTTAGGAAATGTTTCAGTGTCACAATCTTACATTTTTTGCTGAAAAATAATTCTGCTGAACAATTTTGCCCAGCTGTAGGGTTCAGTTTCTCTCTCACCCATCCTCTTTCTTTTTCTCTTTGAAAGCAGTGGAATTTGGACATCACTGGAAAGCCTTGGAGAGAAAAAGCACATTACTGTAGACACTCGGGAGTGGAGTTTATTAATACCAAAGCTAATTGTTTTCCTAAAATTATATACGGAGGCTCTATTATTATTGACGTTCACCATTAGCCATAAAGAATTTTAATCACCGATAACTCTGATTAACTGCACTTTAGTCTACTGTGGTGCAATATATGATGTTATGTGCCAAATTCCTCTTTGGCTTAGCTGCCTATTGCAATATATTAAACTCTATGGCGATCACTGACTAAGTACTCACAATATCCCATTCTTTTTCTGATCGAAAGCAAGGCCTAGAACCATAGAATCTAAGGGTTGGAAGGGACCTCATTAGGTCATCTAGTTCATGCTGAAATGGTAAATCCTACAGAAGACACCATGGCACTAATCCTTGGTCATGCAGACATTTTCCAGCAAGGAACTGGGACTAAGACACAGTTACATTCATGCATTTGGCTGCTTTACAGGGAACATGCTATAGATGTCTATCTTTAAAAAACAATTCCGCCTTGCAAAGCGCGCATTAGAAGGTAATAAGGAGTGTAACCACATTAAGCCAAGATTAAACTAATACAATTCTGCCTTTAAGTTAAAAATAGAGGACTACTCTTTAAATAGTCAACTCTGTTTTGCCCTCATTCTCACTAATCCCATTATAATCAGTCTCCTCAGGAAGCAACCAGCACTGTTCGTTGCAAAGCATGACAAACACTCAAACGGCAGGAATTTACACCTCCGCTCCACCAACTGCCCAGCAAGGCATCTGTGCAATTCTATAGAACGCTGCCAAAGCTGAGCGAAGACCAACGGCTGACAATCATTAATAAACTGTTGTGTCACCTATGGACTTGCCACCTTCAGTTAGGTTCCAAGTGACTGTGGCTAAGGTTTTCAGAAGTGGCTAGTGATTCTGGGTCCCCAATCAAAGACCCTTTAAGGAGACCTGAATTTCACACAGGACTGAGCCCCAGTCTTCTGAAAAATCAGGCTCCTTTAAGGTGTCTCACACTGGGATCCCAAAAGATGGAGGCACCCAAAATCACTAGTTGCTTCTTAAAATCTTGGGTAACCAGCTCTCTGGACTGGCTGGCCAATTCAGGAGAGGTATAGTTAGCAATCTCTTTGAGAGGAGCCTAGGATTGGAGGAGCACGTTGCCTCTCAGAACTGAAACACATTATTGATGATCTGTGGAGAGGCTTAAACAACACCTGTTAGTATCGTAACTGATTCAAGTCAATGGTATTAGTCACTTTCCGGAGCACACTTACTCAGCCATACTAAAAAAGCCTGAACATTGCAAAATCATCTACTAAAACCACAACACTTCTCAGCTTATCATCTTGGGTTCTCACAGTTTCACAGATGGACCTACTTTGGGGTAATAAAAATGCACACACAGTATTTCTAGTTAGAGCCTCATTTTCTTAAAAACATCAAATTGATCCTGGTGTTTTGTGCATAGGTATACAGAGAATACTCTACACATGCCAGAAGCAAAAGCACACAAATATTATTTCAGACATTTAATATTGTTAAAATCAACTTAAGCAGCAAGCACCTGCTCTTTAACAGATACATGACTGTTGATAAAAAAAATGAAGGATGCTCTCAGTCATATATTTGCGACAATGTATTTATTGCTTGGTAAATTACAAGTAAGGAATATGAAGAGTATCACAATTATAAAATGGACTCTCTCTCTCACACACACACACTGTAGATTGGCTTTGTAATTTAGAGAATCGCACAACTATGAAAGCCAAGCTATTGTTAATCCTCATTAACATGAGATTCAAAAGGTACACCTTCTTTTATGAAACTATATTTGATCATCTTCGTATGATGGAAGGAAATCACAATTCTTTGATCAAATAACTCTACAAATGTGGCAGCTGGGAATGTTTGTTTAGACGTGGGGTTTTATGCCACAAGGAAAGCATGTTCTCTTCATCCAAAACCACCTCACACTAGTCAGAAATATTCAGGTAGCCATCAAATATCTACAACAGTGGCTCTCAATCCTTTTTTCATAGCGACACATATGACAGATGATGTTCCCCTGCGTAACACACTACAATCTGCCAATGGCAGTGGTGTTTGGGAGGCTGCGGCACTCTGGGACCTGTGTGGGGGCAGAGTCATAGAATCTTAGGGCTGGAAGGGACCTCATGAGGTCATCTAGTCCAACCCCCTGCTAAAAAGCAGGACCACTCCCCCTAAATCATCCCAGCCAGGGTTTCGTCTAACTGGGCCTTAAATGTTTCCAAAGATGGAGATTCTACCACCTCCATAGGTAACCCATTCCAATGCTTCACCACCCTCCTAGTGAGAAAGTTCTTCCTGATATCCAACCTCAACCTCCCCAGCTGCAAACTTGAAACCATTGCTCCTTGTTCTGTCCTCTGTTACCCTCGAGAACAGCCTAGCTCCCTCCTCTTTGGTGCACCCCTTCAAGTAGTTGAAGGTTGCTATCAAATCTCCCCTCAGTCTTCTCTTCTGTAGACTAAATAAGCCTAGTTCCTTCAGTCTCTCCTCATAAGTCATGTGCCCCAGCCCTCTAATCATTTTCGTTGCCCTCCGCTGGACTCTTTCTAATTTGTCCACATCCTTTCTGCAGTGGGGAGCCCAAAACTGGACACAGTATTCCAGATGTGGCCTGACCAGTGCTGAATAAAGGGGAATAATCACATCCCTCGTTCTGCTGGCAACACTCCTACTGATGCAGCCCAATATGCCATTGGCCTTTTTCACAACAAGAGCACACTGTTGGCTCATATCCAGCTTCCCGTCCACCATAACCCCCAGGTCCTTTTCCACAGCGCTGCTACTTAGCCGATCGGTCCCCAGCCTCTAGCAGTACATGGGATTTTTCCATCCTAAGTGCAGGACTTTGCACTTGTCCTCGTTGAACCTCATGGGATTTCTTTTGGCCCAATGTTCCAATTTGTCTAGGTCTCCCTGAATCCTGTCCCTGCCCTCCAGAGTATATATCATTCCTCCCAGGTTGGTGTCATCCGCGAATTTACTAAGCATGCAGTCAACCCCATCATCCAGATCATTAATGAAACTGTTGAACAGAACCAGCCCCTGGACCAACCCCTGGGGCACTCCCGTTACAGGTTGCCAGCTAGACATCGAGCCATTGATTCCAACCCGCTGAGCCCGATGATCTAGCCAGTTTTCTATCCACCTTATGGTCTATTCATCCAACCCATACGTCCTTAACTCGCCAACAGGAATGCTGTGGGAAACCATATCAAAAGCCTTGCTAAAGTCGAGGTATGTCACGTCAATGGCTATTCCCGTATCCACAAATCCAGTCAAGCCAGTGCAGGCTGGTGCCCTGGCTTGATGGGGCCAGGTTTATTTTTGTGGGGCAGGTGATGCCCCCCACCCAGCCCAGCCGCTAAGTCCCTTTACTTATCTGGCCCCGGCTGCTGCCTGTGTTGTGCAGCAGGAGTGGGCTGTTGAGGGCAGCAGAGAGCGGCAGGTGGCAGGAGCTCCACACTGGCTCCAAGCTGAGCTGCCAATTTTCTGTGACACACCTCCCAGCTCTCTGCGACACACCTTTGTGTCCTGACACAGTGGTTAAGAACTGCTGATCTACAGTACCATCCAGGTGCGGAGGGCATACATCTGGAGCAGAGGAAGCAGTATATATAATTTAACCTTTTAGCCATAAGCCATTCCAGAAAAAAAAAATACCAACTAAGCAAAAAACACCCAAAAATGTAATAAATATGTGGTTGACAAACAGCATTGTAATTGGGCCGAGATATTTAAAGAAAACCTAACACCACTGTTTCCTATGGGCTATGGATTGTTGTAGAGGAATTAAATCAGTGAAATAACACTGACACTGGATTTTAAGAGTCTGGGAACATCTTACACTGGGTGCCATGTTCAGTGTTGATGTAAGTTATTGTGAACATTACACAACAGGGGAAGCTGGACAGAAAAAGACATCAGTGGCCAAACAGTTTACATCGCACCATCAGATCCTGATCTCATGTATGCTTATATAAAGCCCTCGATAGACACCATGTGAATGAGGTCAGAATCTGTCACAGTAGATCCAAAAATGCATATTATTTATGTTATTTTGTTGAGCACAGTTTCAGTTCTGGGTGCTGATGCAAACTTCTTTTCGAGTCAACGGGATCAGCACTTCGAAGAACTGACTTTGCCACCAGGAGAGTCAGGAACTATGTACATTTAAGGAAAGCTCTATCTTACACCCTCCTTATCCTTATTTTACACCTTCCTTCTTTTGCACCGCTGACCTGCCAAGGGAATAGCACTGAAGCTGCCTCCTACCATTGCTCCATTGCCAAAATTATGGAAACGTGTGAAACTTACCATCTGGGAATTATCATCTTGAGCAACAGGCAAAGCAAATGTACTGATGAGAAATGAAAATCAGTTGTGTGGACTGTTTTTTCAGCTCAACTAGATGCTCCAGAATCACTTTATTAAAACCAGATTCTTGCTAGTTGAACCCTTGAGCTGCTGTATAAGGTTACCGAAGGCCCTTGTCTCAATAAGTGATGAAGTGAAAGGGCACAGTTCTAATTTCCAAAGAACAAGGAGAGCTGTGGTCTACTCCACTAACGTTTGTGGGTGGGTTAGCTGCCATGTGCTCAGGACCCACCCTCCAATGGAAGGATCAGGATTCAATCTGGGAATTAAACAGGAAATGATTTGAGGGAGAAAAAAATGAGTTTGAACATCTAGTCCTCTAGTCTGTTCCCCTTGTTCAGTATCAAATATTGGGGGAGAACTTATCAAACAAAGCTGCACAAGTTACACCCACAGAACTACCTCCAGTAATGGTTCATTACGTATCATACCCACGCTGTGAAAGCAAAGCACATGACATGCATCTGTACTGCTCAGGGAAACTTCCTAGTAGTCTTGTTAATTTTGATCAGAGTAGTGACTATCCACACATCACCATTTCCATACACTGCACCCACTCCTTGCATATATTTTAACTAAATCTCTGATCTTTTTAAAAAATGCTACCAAGGAACTTTCACTGAAAATCAATCAATCGGGAATAGCTTTTATTTCAGTTACCATTATGAAAACAAGTAACTAATACCTCGGTACAGATTTAAAGCTTTTCCCAGCAATATTCTCATCTTTTTTGCTGCATTCTGTTGTGTTTTTAAGCCATGTGATGCAGGAACTCTGAAGAGCAGAAGTTTCAGCTCACTGAATGGCTAGGAAGCATAGTCTAGTCGTGAAATGGACACTGGACTGGGGGGGGGGGGGGGGGGGGGGTTTATTTAAAAGGTTTGCCCAAAATTGCTCATAGGACCATTGGCTAGTCTCTTAACCTTTGTGCACCCCAGTTCCCCATTTGTAAAATGTTGCTAATATGAATTCCCTACCTCACAGGAATGTCATGAGGCTTAATCCATTAAATGTTTGTCAGTTGGTCAGATGATACAGTGATGGTGGCCATGTATGGAGCACTGAGAGAGAGATGCATTGTTTGAAAAGTGTTAATTATTTAAGTCAGTATTCAAACATCAGGTTTATAACCAGAGTACTGGGTGTGCATGAGTTTTACTACATCAAACCCAATGAACACTATAAAACCCACACAAAGACTAAATGATACCAACATGTGAAAATACCTTCTGGCAGGCCGTACTTAGGTGGAATTTATACTGCAGTCCATAGGATCAGCCTGGAATGCCAGATCAGGCTGATTTTGCTAACCCAGCAAACTTAACTATACCGAGTTTTAATTATTTAAGCTACCAGTCTCCCCCCAAAATAATGCCAACCCCTAGCATCCAAAAATGATAAGTCAGCCCATCCCAAATCATCTGATTGGCTTAAAAAGTCTTAAGGCTTTTGTGCATAATAAATGTGTGGATCCTTTATTTGTTTTTGAGTTTTGAATTTTTGGGTTACATTCAAGTTATATTTTCAAGATTTTCTCTGAAGCTATGAGAGCAAGAAACAATTTCCTAAAAATGAAAGCTGAGATTCTCACTTAACAATGCTTGAGCCCAGGCACCGGGTCTTTAAGAAAAGCAGCAAATATCAAACTTTGAGATAAAATTGTGAGATTTGCCACTGTTTTAACAAATGCTCGTCTTTATTTTATTCTTTAAAATGTGGCAAATCCAATCTGACTACCCAGAATGACTTAGGGGTGAGTCGCTAGGCAGCAATGAGTCCAGTGTGCTGGGTTTATGGAAATCCACTGCTGCTGCTCTGTGCATTTTCAGAAAGCTTTCTGCTTTAGCAAGTGCTGATTATTCTCAACCCTGCTCCACCCACAGATTAAGTCCTCCTTCCTTCCCAAAACCTGCAACACTAAGCTTTCCCACAGGAGCACTGACTGGGAAATGTTCCACCAATGAAACCCCAACTGGGGTGCATGACTCAAGAGGACCTTATCAAGACTTTGTGAAAGCACATCACAGCAACTGGAGGCTTCCCTGCTTCCCAGCCACCTGCAAGTCCTTTGTTGAAATACACCCCCATATGTGCTTTATCCAGCAAACATCAAGCCTGTAAGCTGCTTTTCCAAGCCAAGAAAATTGAGAAAGGGTCACGCTGGAGAACACAGTCACTATGCGTTTCCTAAGAGGGTCATATTACCCAGAATATCCTACAGGACAAACTGTTGTTCTGACCTGGTTTTCTACTTCTGACAGCTATGGGGTTTTTGAGCGGGTGGGGAAGGGTGCGTGTGTGTGTTTTGTGAAACATCTTCAGCGTGTGAATGGACACACGCAATCATTCTTCAAAGATCATGTGCTCAACAGTCAGGCCTTTCCTCTTCAGATTTCAAAGACACATGGAAGATCGATTTTTATCCTGATAACCAACAATGCTAAAGCCATTCTCTCATTGAACCATTGGAGAAACCATTGAGTCCAGCTCAATCCACACCCTTCCATTCTCTGTCTAGCACCATGGTTCTCAAACTTTGGTGGGTCACGACACACTTGGCAGCATGCGTAACCCAATCGGACACACCAGCTCTCCCCTTTTCTCCCTGACACACCTACCGCTCTGTGGCGACACAGGAATGTGTCCTGACACAGTGGTTGAGAACCGCCAGCCTACCTATAGCCTATTGAGTTTGGATGTGCTTCAGATGCACCCTGTTGAGACTCTAGAAACTAAAGGATCATTTTGCATTGCATCACTCAGTTGTGACCCCCACCACTTGATTGAGGGAAAAGCAAATGATTATTGTGGAAGGGGAGCTCCACCTGACCCTCTTACATCTGGAAACCAAGAACAGGTTGGGAGTAGGGAGATTAATAAGAGGGCGGGGAGGGAGATTTTCAAGGCCTTGTGCTAGATGCAGATTTTAATGAATATGAAGAGACAAACTCTGCCCTGAAGAGCTCACAATCTAAACAGACACGGCAAACAAAGCTTTGTGGGGAAGGGGTATGATACACAAGCAAACCGAACACTGAGATGGTTTGTGAACATCACGTTGTGAACATCAGGATTTTAAATTTTCTGGATGGGGTTTTGCTGGGATAGTGTCAGCTAAAAAGAGACCAAGGAAAAGAGAGAGGACAGTGGACGTAGGGGCTAAGCAGAGTGAAACTGAAGTGAAGAGGCTGAGTTGGAGCAAAATGCCCAATCAGCACAGGGAAAGAACATGCAGATTAGAAACATCAAAAAGCAGTTGGACGCTGACATCATTGGTGTCTGAAGGTTCCTCTCCAGTTGTTTCCATTCATGATCACATAGACCAACTCCCCACCTCCCATCTCTGACAGCACAAAGCTCTCATGGGAAGAGCATAAATTGGTTACATCGAAGTATTTTTAGCATCTTTTAATGCAATTTAGCAGCTGGAAACGAGGCGAGCCTGCATCATGTGACCAGGCAGCTCTATGAAAACAGTAAGTGTTTCGCAGGCCACCAGTGACTCACTGAGAAATACATATTAAAATCAGCATAGCACAATGGGGCTCCTGGGCCTCAAGGTGCTACTGAAACATTGAGAAATAATTATATATTCTGAGATCTTTTCAACTGTGGAAGAGTCTTCTCAGAGAAGGAAAAGTGCCGTCACTGAAGATATTTAAAACCAGACCGGACAAAGCCCAAGTAAACATTCTGTGCGGAGCAAGTCTGAGTTAGCGGGAGAAAACACTAGATGACCCAAGAGACCAGATAACCCCATTTCTGCTTCTAACTTCTACAATAAACTATTTTGATTTTCTACCTCTCTCTCTCCAAACTCGCTCCTTCCTGAAATTCAGAGACTTGGCACTCCCAACATAGGAGTTGGCAAGTGACTACACTCACTATTGAGCCAATTCCTGTGTATCGTGCAGAGCCATGGATACAACATACTGGGTATTTAAGCAGTGTGGGAAAGTTTCTCTTGGGAGGAGGTGGTGCAGAATGCTCCATCCACCCCAAGTGCCACGTTCCTGGGCGCTCAAGCAATCTCCCCTCCATAACATATCTATATTTGGGAGAGTGGGGAAGAGAAAGTAAATCTGGTTACGCATCAAAGGAGAGGTCGGCTGCCTACAAGGAGCACACTGCTCTAGGGCCTCGGTAGAGCTGCAAGACAGCGGGTGCTTAGTTACAGCTGTTCCAAGCTTTGTGTAACTTGTCATCTCCCCTTGTGGAGACATCTCAGCAGCCAAAACACCTTCTATTGCCATCTCCCATTCCTGCATCTCAGCATGTGGCTGAAACTTCTATCCACACTCTTCCCCACCTTCAGAAATGTACACCAGAGCTGGCTTAGTCCTTACACATCAGCCCCCTTCCTAACCAGCCAGTCAGGTTGACGCACACTTCTGTCCTTCACCCCCACATAACAGTGCTCCCATTCCCCCTCATAACTAACATGCCCCCTCGCTTAGATCAATTGTCCTCTCACAGCATGGCTGCCTCCCACCTGCCCAGAGGTTGCAGATCAGTAGGCAAGAGGTGTAGAGCAGGTTCTATGCCCACTTTCTGCCACTGAGTCACCGGGTGACGTTGGGCCAGTCGTTTAATCTTTTCTGCTCCACCTTCCCTTGATCTGTACCCACTTTCTGGTAACAATCTTTACCTTTGCAAAATGTTTTGAGATGTACCGATGAAAAAAGTGCTATATACACACATTATGCTAGGAATCAATTAAATACTTCACTGGACAGTGGCTTCAATTAACGCACATTTCCATTAGGAAGAACTGAGCAATTAAAAATAACAGCAGAAAAAAGTATTCTTCAACGTACAGCACACGGCAAGTTTAAATGCAAGTGCTTTTTAAAATACATGTCAGAATACAAGATGCTGCCTTTCCCTTTTCACCCCCTCATCCCTCGTTATCTCTTGTGTCCTCATATCCTTCCTTGTCCGTGCTAATAAGCTCTTTAGGGTAGGAATCATGTCTTGTGTCTGAAAAGGACCAGGGCACCTATAGTGCTGTATAAATAACAGGGATGAGGCTTTCAAAAGTGCCCACATGATTTAAATCCCTGTGAAGGTCAGTGGGATGCAAGCGCCTAATGGTGCTTGTGCATTGCAAAAAATGACCCTGAGAGGCGAGTCTCAGAGTTCAGACCAATTGACTTGGACTCACACAGCTCATAAGGTTAAAAACCAGCAATGTAGAGGATCCTGCTTGGCCTGGAGCCTGGGCTCTGAAACTCAGTGAGGAGGAACATCTCATAGCCTGGACGCCAACCCTAGTGAAGCCATCCATTTTGTGGCTTCTGATCTCATATCCCAAGCCCTACAATCCCAAGTTAGTTGACCCAGGCTGTGAGACATGCAGCCTATGTGTGTATGTGCAGTGTAGATGTATCCTAAGTGACTTATATCCTTTCAAAAGCCTTCCGAAGATCAATAATGTAAGTCAAAACACACGGACAGCAAGTTCTACCTGACTTCATATTAATGTCTAGGTTTGCTGCTTATCATAATTGTAAGTAGCGCAGGAATTTATCCTAAGAAAATGCATTTATCAGAAGCAGTGGAAGTGTGTTAACCCAAAGATACCATTCACAGCAGCTATTCCTAGAAAGGCAACACTGTATTTCCAGCTTCTGTCCCATTTCAAGTGGGCTTACAGTGTATTTGCTATCTCACTTTGCTTCCATTCATTCATCAGTCCAAGTGGCTGCCACTGGTTGCATTACACAGTCAGTTACCAGTTGGTTTAAACCCTCCCCCTTCAGGAAATGCATGTATGCTAAAGCTAGGCTTGCAACTTGCCACACACTCACCACAGTCCCCTCTCAAGAAGTTAGGTCCTCAACCTAGCCTCCTGGGCAAAGAGTAACAGCGAAGTCCTCGGACGCCTGCAAGAGCATTGTTTTTAAAAATGTGTTTTCTCTCAAAGATAAAGTAACAGGGGAAGAACAATCCTAGTGAACTTCAGACAGCGGAAGCCACAGGCTACACATGAAAGGCTGCCATGAATATTTTAAGCTCAATACACACTGGAAGAAAGACACAAGTCTACATACAACACTGGGATCCAGGATTTCTCTAATCTTATCCAAACTCTGACATAACGTCTGTAGCCTTGGGCAATTCTCTCAAAATCCATGCCTTGGTTTCCTCTCTGTAAAAGGGGGCCAATACCCACGTCACAGGCGCATCCTGAGGTTTTATTAAGTGCTTTGAAGGTAAAGAGCACTGTGTACATGATGTTTCTGGACAGAGAGGCAGTAAGAGAGCTACAAAGATGCGCAAAGCTGGGCTTATCCATCATGCTCTGCTGAACGCCAGGTGGTGATGTGGCTCTGTTTAAGTCTGGCCTGTGTTAGCAGTCACCCTATCTAATGCTGCAGGCAGTCGGACAAGAGGAGAATTCCTCAACCCTAGCTGCACATTACCCATGTAATTGTTTTACTGTTGTCACATGTGCTGTTTGGGAGTCAACTTGCGGGGTCTGTTTGCCCACAGCTGTGCAAACGGCTTTTATGCAAGAAAGAGTTGCAGGTGGTGATAAGGAGAGACAAAGATGTGGGAAGGACAGAGCCATTCACAGCCAAAGGATCTCAACTAGACAAAAATAATGTTAAGGGATGGCTACTCTCCTCCCCCACACCACTCCAAGAATCTCAGTTACAGGAAGAGTTTGTTTAAATACCACTGCTCACTGATGCATCAAAACTATTTGGCCCCCTAAAAGTGCCAGCTCAGCTCCAGGATCTAGACCCAGAAATTTCATACCTGTTCTCAGCCAGGAAAAGAGATGATGTCCCCTCATGGCTGAGACCAGCTAAAAAGGGCACAAAGGGTGGAGGACCGCTAAGAAAGCAGTGTGGGTGGGAGAGTCTTTGGGTCAATTTCCAAAGGGGTAGCCATGTTAGTCTTGCAGAAAAACAACAGAGTCCTGTGGCACTTTTAAAGACTAACAGATTTATTTATCACATGAGCTTTCGTGGGAGAAAATCCCACTTTGTCAGACGCTTTGAAGCTTTGAAATTATGTGTGTATGAAAAACGCTAAGGTATCTGAATACTATTTAGATTGTAGGTATATTAATATTTATAATGCATTCATAATACTATAGCTGTTATTATGCAACTCGTGCTGAAACAACTCTTAAGTCAAGTTTTGAGCAATCCATGCAGCAATACTTGTGACAATTTTTCAGTATGAAACACCCCTCAGCCCCCCGGACCAGCATGTATGTGTTTTGTCAACACATTCCAAGCCCAAAAATGTTCTGTGGCCAAATCAGTTTTGGAAATGCTCCCATAATCTCATTTGTTTCTGGCCCCTCCTAGAGTCTCCAAAGAGAAACAAGACCTGCATTTCTAATATAAAATAAAAGCAAAAGCTATTTAAAAGTAAGAAAATCAAAAAATGCTTTTGGGCCTTCTCCACAAATAAGAAAAGGGCTCAAATGCTCTCCCTTGCCAGGACCCCTCTGTGCATTGCTTACTATATACAGAGCTTTCTGTTACAACACGTTTTCCTCTTCAGAATGCTTTATAGTGAACTTAAATATACGATTCACCCCATGATGCAAATGTCACCATTGAAAACACAAAGACCAGTCAACTGTGTGTGAAAATATGAAGCTGCCAAAGTTAACTTTATCCTTCAAAGCAAATCTGCTACCTCATAAAAAGCAGTAAGCTTTACTTTATATAGCTGAGGACGTAAATGTTCCAACAGATAATGATAACACCATGTTGGTTTACCAAAATTGCCACTTTACAAAGAAGCAAGGAAGTCATCTCGTTGCCATGTATCGTTCGTTTACACCACAGTGACCACATCCTTCCAATACGGCTAGAGACTAGAATGTTTAAAAACTAGAATGTCAGTTACTCCTGATGTCTCTATAACGTTAACTACTACTCAGCAAATCTAGACATTTTCATATTGAAGTGTGAGAAACAGAGAGCTTACTTTCACAACTGAATCCTAACAAAACGTCAAAGTTCAGAAGGAAGCTTTTCAAGAGTTTTCTATTCTGCTAATGAGCAATCTTTCCTTATGGGCCAGAGATTAGGGGGGAAAAATAAAGGAACTAAAATGCGTTTCTAAAATAATAACTTAAGCATTCTTATTTAAAGGGATGCTTCCTTTGACATCAACATGCTTTCACTGGGAATCTCTTCTTTACACTTTCATTGCACAGCCTTTTGGAAGTGGACTAGTTTTTCCAAACTGTCCTCACTATTTGACTGTCTGGGAGCCAATTCCTGAGCTCCTTACTCAGGCTCTAATTCAGGAAAACATCTCCAGTCAAGAAAGCACTTAAATAGGTGTTTAAGTCCCAATGAAGTAAAAATTATTAGTTTTATGCACATTCCATAGTATTTCCTGATTTAAAAGTCTCGTACATTTGGAATTTAAGATCTGATCTTCAATTATTCATTTCTTGAACTCCAATTAAAAACACATTTCCCTAAAGTGAACTCCACACTCCAAATAAATATATGTACTCCCATTAAATTAAAGGCAATATTCTAAAGGTAAAAGCTAAACAGAACGTAGGATCAAAGGCAGTCTCCTAGACATCTAAGACCCAAATATACTACAGAAACCCAAAATAATTATACCATAAGATAGCCATCACTGCAGGGTTTCTGCAGCTTTTAAACCTTACCACTGAATAATCTGAGGGAAAGATGTACTTTTGTATTAGCTGCATCTTGCTGCACATAAACAAACACTTTATATGCAAGATATGACATCTCAAGGGGAAACCAAAATATTCACTCAAACAAAAACACAAAAATTTCCAGCACAACTATTAAAGCCCAATAACCACAAATTAATGTTAATCTTGTAAATAAAAAGAGAAACCCTGATATAAACTTCGGGGCAATCAATTTACATAAGAAACCAAATCAAAGAACTCTATGTTGAGGTTAATTGAGTGTCACAGTTATTATTTAGCTACCAAATCCACAGCCTCCTTATCTGAATCTCCAGGATATTTGTAGATCCTTCACCCCTCCAGAATAAAGTAATGTATGTTCCTAGCACAACTACTTTCATTGTTTTCAAACATTTCAGATGTTTTCAGACCCCAAAGAGGAACAAGACTATAATTCAGATTCAGACTCATTTCCTCAGCCCTGCAAAAACTGAGCTAGAGAGAAACAGTGTATTTAAAAACAAAGACTAGAAACTGTTTTCTTATTTCAGCCACACTTGCCTGCTCTTGAAAGTAACGGTGTTTAATTGCTGAATGGGTTAAAAGAAAATGTAACCACATGCTAGACAGGCTGCTGTAAGCAAATGGGGGCAAGGTGTGGGCGGAGGAGGGACTGAGGCAGGGATTTAATAGGGGACAGTTTCAAAAATTGAAGGGTGTGTCTATAATGGAGATAAGAGTGAGATTCAAAAGGAATAATCTGCAATTACAGAAAAAAATTAGCAATTGTCAGCAGGGCTTTTACCTTTGCCATGGCTATGTCTGGAGGTATTGACAAATTCAGACACTGCAGACAGAATGTGAGGAAAAATCTACACAGGGAGTGAATCTCATCTCAGAGAACAATGCTATATTTCCAGCATGAAACTCATTGTCTTATAGCCAGTAATAAGTACTGGGAAGCAATGACAGCTGTTAACTGGTTTTTCTATATTTTTAGATACTCAGTTATATTATGGATCATTGAATAATGCTACCTGCATGACAAACGAAGAGCTCCTAAATAAACATGCACCACCTTTCATTTCTCTTGGGATGATTTACATGCCCTTGCTCATTAAAATATAGGTGTTCTTGACACGTGTCCTTGAATTTGCCCATTACTTCATCTTCTACCACAGATTTCAGTAATATTAAAAAGTGGCTTGTTGCTAGCTCAGTGTCAACTTCTAGAGAAACACGCTATCTCATGAGGCACCCAGTTCAGAAGGTTCTCATGGGAACTGAAAGACCCACAGACAGGAGAGGTACAAATATGGTGGTAGCCACATATAGGAAGGCCTGCTCAGAATTTGCTTTTATACACCATTCCCCAAAAGAAGAAAACCATGTGGCTTTTAACATGCTGAGCCCTGATCTACATTGACTAAGGAAAAAGAGTTG
Source organism: Pelusios castaneus (assembly GCA_007922175.1). Classification (NCBI taxonomy): domain Eukaryota; kingdom Metazoa; phylum Chordata; order Testudines; family Pelomedusidae; genus Pelusios; species Pelusios castaneus. Next base: position 7,896,082 of record ML685755.1, on the reverse strand, counting down.
AAACCCTATTAGCACGTTTTCAGGAAAGACTGATTTTATAATGGGGATTGCTTTCATCCTAGTGCAGATGTATGGAGCATTAACTACGGGTTATAGCAAAATGGGGTGATAAAGATTATGCCCTTCAGAGGTGGAATGGTGAGCAATAAGGAAGGTTTGAGTGAAAACTGCAGGAAAGCAGCTCTTCATTTATAGATCTAAGGAACCTAATTCTGTAAATAAACAGAGAGGAAGGAACCAAGGGCAGTATCCATTATGAGGTGGCCCTACAGAAGACCCAAGAAGGTGCAGGAGATGTCACCTCTGTAGGTCTGGTCAATGACACAAGCCTGGACTGGAGTTTCCCAGATTATCCATGCCTCACACCCATGATGCTTCCCTCCCCAAGAGCTGATGGAAAGACATGTGGAAGATGCAGCAATAAGCACTGGGCTGTATGTTCAAAGTAACCCATCCCAGGGGTTTTTTCACAGGACAGGAGCAGCTAGCCTAGGAGGCGTTCTGCTCTGACTGACAAAAAACCCAAGATGCACTTATAATGCAAACCCTGACACAACCTTAACTCTAGCATCCCGAATGCAATGCGATAAGCTGATCTGCATGTGAACTAACTCCCATCATCTCGATAGTTTTTATCTTACTTTAACTCCTGTTATCAAAGAGTTGAGTCATATAGCAGAGCTAGCCAGGAACAAAAAGTGCACAGCTTGCTAAAACCCTGACTCAAGGATAAATACGCTGTGTCCTAAAACAGATTATGAGAGCGACACTCCACAGGAGCATTGTTAGCCAGACTTCAGACCCTCTGGACAGTGGTACTTTCTTCTGTGCTGTAGAGAATATTACAGTTCTGCCAAGGAAAAAAATAATAAAAGGCACAGCACTGCCCTTCAGATCATGGTAACATGTATTCACTAATGCCTGAGAAACCAGATACCTTAGCAACCTCATGTAGGGACAATGACCCAATCAGATTTCAGTATGTCAGGAGAAGAGGAACAGTATTTACTCTGCATACAGATGAGTTGCAAAACTGGGTCACTTCTTGTCTTTGTGGGAAAAAATAAAGCCTCTTTTTCAGATCTTCTAGGGTCTTTGCCTGGACTTTAAACCTACCTGGGGCAGGGTGGAAATCCCCAGATGCCTGAGATGATGAAATCACATCTGCATGTGTAATGTTAAAGCATGTTACAGTGACTGGGCTTTGTATTTCTTAGAATTCAGCTCATTCGCTACTTACCGGTTCTTCTCTAGTTCATTGTGCGTAGACCTAGGAGACAAGCAAAAAGTTGGATTAGCCACCTTCAACCTCACAGCAATGTAGTCTAATCACTGGAAGACATAAACCTTTCCGACAGTACAACTCAGCATATAGTCAATCAGAGTTCAGCCATAACTCTTCTTTCTTTCTTGCTGTGAGAGGTGCTTCCCATACTAAGTCTGTATTTACCTGCTGTTCTCACATAAATGACTGTAAATCTGCATCAAACATTTAAAAATGTCCAAAACTCAGAATGGAGGCAATGCTGAGAGCAGAGGGCTGGGAGTCGGGAGCCCTGGGTTCTATTCCTTGCTTTGCCACTGTCTCCATGTGAGATCACAGTTGAGCCGTTCAACCTCTCTGCAACTCAGTTCGCCCATCTGTCAAATGGGAATATTGATATAACCTACTACACAAGGCTATTATAAGGCTTAATTCATGTAACAAATACTTTCAGATCTTCAGATGGAAGTTGCTCTGTAATGCAACATTGGACAGTCGTCCAAAGGATCACTAGTGAGATCTGTCCCACTTGCTGCCCAGCATTTGGGTATGTGAAGGTGGGATGTACATACAAGGACAAGGGTAGAACAATGTTTCCTCTACCATGATTGCAAGCACAACGGGGGTCAACACCGCGCCCATGAGATTGAAATACGGCTCCCCAGCTCACCTCCATCTGTACCCTAAAAAGGAGCTGAGCTTCATACTCACGCCACTAAATATCTGCTTGTCTTACCTGTATAGCATCAAGCACACTACTTCTATTCAAACAATAACTCGCAGCTGAAAAAGTAAATTGACTAGAAACAAAATGGAGATCAACTATTTGTTTTCACTATCTCTCTGTGTGATTACAATTATAATAGACAAAGTTAGATATTAGAGTCTGTTCATCAGTATTTATAATCTAAAGTGTTATCAGCCGTCCAAGGTCAGGTGATTTTATTTTAAAATATATTAATTTCAATCTAACATGTCTCTTTAATATAGGAGGTCAGCTTAAAATAGGAGTAAATGAGCCAAGAGCTTAATAAAAAGGATCTGTTTTCTGTAATTTGGCATCACGCTTCTTCCGGAGCTCTGAGAAGATTACCCTGTATCTCCCATCTGGAGAATCCTGCAGAGAATTCTACAATTAGAGAACTGAATGAAGGACCCTTTCCCAGCTCAAAGGGACACCCTCCAATAATTAAGTTCTTCCCCAAAAGAGAGGGGGAAAGGCTGAACAGGTCTTAGGAGTTCAATGAAGACCAAAACTAAACCTGCAAACATGTGGGAAATAAAACAATTTAACAGAAACAAGTCCTTGAAGATGAAATCTTAACTAGCCATGATTTGGGGCCTATAGATAGACAGACAAAAACTTCACAGCACATCAGTGGATTTGGTACTGGACCCTGGGTCTCAGAGCATATCTGCATTTCAAGCTGGAGGTGTACATTCCAGCTTGAGAAACCTGACGACGTTCCCAAGGTGGTTAGCTTTCCTGCCGCTCACACTGCTCCAGCTACAGGACTTTTAGAGCACTGGCATGATCAATGCTAGCACGGGTTTGTCTTCTTTAGCTGGGAATTACAGTCAGCTCAAAGTGCAATCATACCCTTAAAGGGACAGTACAGTACGCAGACTCCTAATGCTGGACCAGCTCCCCAAGTAATTGGTTTAATTTCCCACATGCAAATCCCTGAAACGGGCCACTCTCAAAATGTGAGAAAAGCAGCATCCTTTTATTCGCCTAACTAAATGAGCAGCTAATGCTGGATCTTGAACGTCCTTTTTAATTTTATTTTTACATGCATCTGGCAGCTGGTAAACCTAAATACCGAAGAGAAAGTTTCAAAATTTGGTCTCCACTTGGCCATGTGTGACTGTTGATGATGTGTAAGTCACCTGCATGTGCACTGTTGGTGAAAGCTGTCCCATATCACTTAAATGTCTGGCTTGGGGGAGTCTATGTACCAGCCCAGAGTAGGCTGGTGAGGGTATAATTCTGCATAGAATTGAGCAGCTGTACCGCAGCTCTGTATCCCAGCCACAGGTAAGGGGCTTAACTACTGGGTGGACGGGTTGGGGAGGGGGGGAGAGAAGTAGGATGCACCCTTCATTTATGCTAGTGACAACTGAAACCAACAAATCCCATATGCTCACGCAACTGGACTGTAAATTCTATCATAACACATCAATTGGTAGAGCTCATGAACTATTTGCAAAAAAAAAAAAAATGGAACCCCCCAAGACTGGGTCAAAGTCCCTTTAAAATCTGACCCCACATTCTGTGGAACATGTTATTAGTTTTATTTACTGTACGTTCCTGCAGGAGACTTTGCACTTCCTGGCTATTCCATTAATAGTTATAAAGCCAAAGATATGCAGTGAATTGAATTCCTGTATTATATTGAGACAATTATCAAGGCCAGCACAGAAAGAACAAAGTTGGGCTCACCACTGTGAACAAAATTAAAACAGCAGGTTCCTCCTACTCCTCTCACACAGGAGACTCTTTATTACCTATCTTCTTTCCAATGAATAACACAATTGTGAGGGGTCACAGGCTTTTTTATCAAGTCAAGAAATTTATGCTGTGACTTTTAACCATATCGTCTGCAAAAACTATCCCAGCACAGCTGAATCTGAACAAAAGCAGCTTAGCAAACGTAAATGGATCCCACCAAGTTGACACCTGTACTATTAGCCCCAGCTACCATTAAGCAGACTACAAGCTTTTTTAAAAGTCTGATTTCCTCATTATCATTTAGACTCACTTGCATTTTTATATTTTACTCAGCCTGGAAAATGACAATAGAAAAGGCCGTTTCTATTCTGCTTATACTCAGTTTCACTTTCTGCATCTCGTGCACTGCCATGGGTTTTCTATCTTTGGGCTGCAAACATTGCAAAGATTTCACTGTAAGACACTATTGCCATTGAAATGGAAAAAATGCAATTCATGACCACATCTGTTAATATTAGATTTTAAAACAGCTTAAAAAAAATTAACCACAAAAATTAAACACAAAATATTGGGTCTAAACTGACAGCTGAATGTCACTTAAATAAAAAAACAATACAATACAAAACAAACTTCATTTTTCTTCTGATTAACATCAACTGGAATCTGGACTTAGAATCAGGCTATCAATTGCTTTTACTTTGATGGTTCAATATTCAGAATTATAGAACAGCATCAGCTTTCTGATCAAACAATAGTGGTAAAAGAAAATCTTGAAAATCTGAACACTTTGTTAACTGTTGCAAGTAACCGTAAAGTTACACCAACAAGAGTAGACGTGCATCTCTTGCTTTTTTTATTTTACTTTGGATATTTGATGTCACTTTATGTACAGTCAGTTTTACTGTTGTTAATGGTCTGCTTAATTTTGTGCCTCCTGCATTAGAACATCGCTCTCATGTGCTGACCCGAGGGAGCTCACACGCTTACTGTCACCCGAGCTATGCCAGTGGGTTTTACAAGAACATAAGAACATAAGAAAGGCCGTACTGGGTCAGACCAGAGGTCCATCTAGCCCAGTATCTGTCTACCGACAGTGGCCAGTGCCAGGTGCCCGAGGGAGTGAACCCAACAGGCAATGATCAAGTGATCACTCTCCTGCCATCCGTCTCCATCCTCTGATAAACAGAGGCTAGGGACACTATTCTTAACCCCTTTCTGGCTAATAGCCATTTATGGACTTAGCCCCCATGAACTTATCCAGTTCCCTTTTAAATATTGTTATAGTCCCAGCCTTCACAACCTCCTCAGGTAAGGAGTTCCACAAGTTGACTGTGCGTTGTGTGAAGAAGAACTTCCTTTTATTTGTTTTGAACCTGCTACCTATCAGTTTCATTTGGTGACCCCTGGTTCTTGTATTATGGGAGTATTTAAACAACTTTTCCTTGTCCACTTTTTCCACATCAGTCATAATTTTATATACTTCTATCATGTCCCCCCTCAGTCTCCTCTTTTCCAAGCTGAAGAGGCCCAGCCTTTTCAATCGTTCCTCATACGAGGCACTCTCCAAACCCCTAATCATTTTAGTTGCCCTTTTCTGAACCTTTTCTAGTGCTAGAATATCTTTTTTGAGATGAGGAGACCACATCTGTACACAGTATTCGAGATGTGGGCGTACCATGGATTTATATAAGGGCAATAATACATTTGCAGTCTTATTTTCTATCCCCTTTTTAATGATCCCTAACATCCTGTTTGCTTTTTTGACCGCCTCCGCACACTGTACGGACATCTTCAGAGAACTATCCACAATGACTCCAAGATCTTTTTCTTGACTCGTAGCCAAATTAGCCCCCGTCATATTATAGGTATAGTTGGGGTTATTTTTTCCAATGTGCATTACTTTACACTTATCCACATTAAATTTCATTTGCCATTTGGATGCCCAATCACTTAGTTTTGTGAGATCTTTTTGAAGTTCTTCACAATCTGCTTTGGTCTTGACTATCTTGAGTAGTTTAGTATCGTCTGCAAACTTAGCTACCTCACTATTTACCCCTTTCTCCAGATCATTTATGAATAAATTGAATAGGACTGGTCCTAGGACCGACCCTTGGGGAACACCACTAGCTACCCTTTTCCAATCTGAGAATTTACCATTTACTCCTACCCTTTGTTCCCTGTCTTTTAACCAGTTCTCAATCCATGAAAGGACCTTCCCTTTTATCCCATGACAACTTAACTTACATAACAGCCTTTGGTGAGGGACCTTGTCAAATGCTTTCTGGAAATCTAAGTACACTATGTCCACTGGATCCCCCCTGTCCACATGTTTGTTAACCCCTTCAAAGAACTCTAATAGATTAGTAAGACACGATTTCCCCTTACAGAAACCATGTTGGCTATTGCTCAACAGTTTATGTTTTTCTATGTGACTGACAATTTTATTCTTAACTATTGTTTCAACTAATTTGCCCGGTACCGACGTTAGACTTACCGGTCTGTAATTGCTGGGATCCCCTCTAGGGCCCTTTTTAAATATTGGCGTTACATTAGCCGACTTCCAGTCTTTGGGTACCGAAGCCATTTTAAGGGACAGGTTACAAATCTTAGTTAACAGTTCCGCGACTTCACATTTGAGTTCTTTCAGAACTCTTGGGTGAATGCCATCTGGTCCCGGTGACTTGTTAATGTTGAGTTTATCAATTAATTCCAAAACTTCCTCTAGTGACACTTCAATCTGTGACAGTTCCTCAGATCTGTCACCTACAAAAGCCGGCTCAGGTTTGGGAATCTCACTAACATCTTCAGCCGTAAAAACCGAAGCAAAGAATCCATTTAGTTTCTCTGCAATGACTCTATCATCTTTAAGCGCTCCTTTTGTATTATCATCATCAAGCAGCAGCAAAGCTGAAACTCAAGAGTTTAGTGGCACAAGGAGTCTTGTGCCACCAGACTCCTTGTTTATTTTGCTGAACTAGACTAACACGGCCACCCCTTTAGAACTTGGTATCAAGAGGAACAGGTACAGACCGGTTCAAAGAGAGAAAGGGGAGGGCCCAAGCATGATTCCTATTGTTTTCCTCAGTCTGCCCTAGATCCCCTCCTCAAAAAGATCATCAGTAAGGGAGGAGAGGAAAAAAAACATTAAAATTTGGGACATCCTATTCAAAGTGGGCTCTATCAGAGAGGTGATTTGTTATATACATTAGTCACTTACTTAAAAAGCCAAACTCTCCGTGTTCCGTTAACTCTAATAAAGTGTCACTAAATGGAAGCACTGTTGTGATAATTGAGCCTACAAATTTATTCTAATTATAAGCTCAACTCTAAAAAAAATGTGAAAGTTCATAAAATGTAACAATAACATATAATAACAAATGTTAATGGGAAAAGGTACAAAAGGGAGACAGAGTAAGTGAATCAGTCTAAGCAAAAAGGCCACATTGATATGACTCAGGGACTGTGTTGAAATTATGCTTGTTAAAAACAGGACATGAAGCCAGAAGTTAATAAGCCAAAATTGGTGTTGGGTATTAGACCTAATGGGGGGACAAAATAATAGGCTATTCCACCCATTACTCCCATTTTGGCGACTTAAAAGAAAAATTATGTGGGAAAGCATGAAGAACAAAATGGCAAAAAAGACTGAAAGAACAGACAGAAGCTACTGGAGTGAGCTTTACCATCATGGCTGCCGTCCGCATCATTTCCCAGGACCCAGGGCCTTCATCACCTGATCGTGAGAGATGCCCTGGCCCAACTGGCCTAAAGAGTGACCCAGAGGATACTGCCATCCCTACTGGCTCCAGGCTCCAGCTGACCCCTCAACCACCAGCTGGGATGACAGTTACCATCATCTTTAATACCACCTCAGTGCGGACAAAACCACACTTGATCATTACACTGATTGAGTCCAGAAAAAAAATCCTGCTAAATCCTTAACATCACATCTCCCACAATCACTCCACCACCAAGAGGAGAGCTATGCAGTCCCTGAAATCTAACCTCTGGACAGCGATCAAAACAGAAAACAGAGGGGGCACCATAGTAGTCCTCACCTGTGATGACTATGTTAATAAGGCCAACCAACAGCTCTCTGAGGACACACTGTAAAGAACTCAAAGACGACCCCACAGCACAATTTGCCCAGGAATTTAAGGTTATCGTCAAATCCTTTCCCAAACAACTCCTCCCCAGAACCTTCTACATCAGGGGTTCCCAACTGCTGGCCTATTTAATTAAAAAAAATTAATTTTATTTAAATTTAATGAAATGATTTTGATTAATTTTAATTAAATAGATTGGTGGTCCCTCAGGGTTCTAAAAATTATAGTTGTGGCCCTCAAAGCAAAAAGATTGGGAACCACTGTTCTACATGCTTCCCGAGATACACACGCAAGGGAACCCAGAGAGACCCATCTTACGTGGCCACAGCACCCCTCCTGAAGGAAAACAGGGACTCGGAGAAAGCGATCCTCAAACCACGCACCACACAAAGGGCTGACTTCCTTCACAAACTCCACAACGCTAACAACCTCAGAACACCATCGTTGCACCAGAGATGTCACTTCCCTATACACCAACATAGCACACAATAAGGGCATAGCTGCCTGCCTCAAACATTTCAAGACAATGGACAACCCTCAGATATTTACCCCAAAGAAACACATCACCCAACTCCTCGATTTCATCCTCAACTGTAACTATTTTCTATTCAACAACAAACAATTTGTCCAAACCCCAAGAACAGTCACAGGTACTAGGATGGCTCCCGAATACGCCACCCTCTTCGTGTATGCAACGTTGTTGTAGCCATGTCAGTCTCAGGATATGGGAGAAACACAAAGTGTCACAGCTAAATACAAATTCCAAAGGGGGAGCCGTGTTAGTCTACTGTAGAAAAACAACAGAGTCCTGTGGCACTTTTAAAGACTAAACAGGATTTATTTATCACATGAGCTTTCATGGGAGAAAATCCCACTTCGTCAGACGCTTTGAAGGTCTTGTATTATTTAGGTCTTCAAAGCGTCTGACAAAGTGGGATTTTCTCCCACAAAAGCTCATGCGATAAATAAATCTGTTAGTCTTTAAAAGTGCCACAGAGCTAAGTACAAGACATTGGATTTATGACTTATTACAACAATCTGTAACCCATTAGCCTCCTTTTTGTCCTATGAGTACAGGGATGTTAACAGACCACTTCAACTTGAATGGCCCCTTGGACCATATGCTAACAACTCATTCTCAACCACCTGCTTGATCTTGTATTTAGCTGTGACACTGAGTACCGTTCTGAAACATAAAGAGCCATGTGTAGTTCAAAAGCTTTTCTCTCTCACAAGCAGAATTTTGTCCAATAAAAGCTATTACCACACCCACCTGGTCTTTCCAATATCCTGGGACAGACAGAGCTATAAAACACCAATGCATTTAGGAGACTGTCAAACAAGGGGGACTTTTCCTTCTAAGACTACACTTTAAGAATAACAACAGCAACAACATCTCCAGCCCTCCTTCTCTTTTCCATAAAAGAACAGATATCACCATCTGCAAGACAGTCAAGCAACAGGAAGCTTTTCCTAACTAAAATTGTCGACAATGAAAGGAAAAAAGCAATGTTGTTAAAATTAAAGCCTTATTTAATATTTTACATTTCAATGCTTTAACTGTTCTTCTCTTCTAGATGATTCATACAAGATTAAAAGGATTTCAATAGTGCATTTGCCATAGAACTAAGCAGACTGAGGTCTTGGTATATTGTATAACTTGGCTTTGTTTAATAATATTTAATGTTAGATAGTGATTGGTTATGTTAACACCTTTAGCCTAAAATAATACAACAGGATCCAACTTAACGTATTTTGGAAACAACTCATGAAAAGATCAGGAGGGATCTTTAAAAGCTTAACATGTCAGATGTTCAAGAAAGAAAACAGAAATAATAGAGCAGTTAACCAGTTCCACACAGTGTTTGTTTTTAACAGGAAATTAGAAATGGAGGCTGAAAGACGTGCTTCCCAGTGCCTTTATCACACAGCTGTCTACAGCTGTATGCAAAAAATAATAAAACATTATGCCCACACAGAAAACATGCAAAACAATTACTATAATAAGCCACTATAGTTTAATGTACAACACACCATAAATTACTACACTCCTATAAACAACTTTACCATCTAGACCTTTTCTAATCATGTATTATTGAAATGTTTAGCTACTCCAAATACTCTCTAAAAGCAAGATGCCGTAAATAATACATCTGCTTAGGCCAGCTGTTTTATTTAAATAAAGTATGTTTTTCCATGGCATATTAAAGCAATCTTGAAAAATAAAGACCATAATCAATGCCAAGTTCCAACTAATTCTCTTTAAATCAGCAGTCTCATGAATAGCTAAGGTTAACACTGAGAGACAAGGTAGGTGAGGTAATAGCTTATACTGGACTAACTTTTGTTGGTGAAAACGACAAGCTTTGACACCCACAGAGGTACAGCAAGAAACACTTGACAGTAGAGTAGCTGTATTGCTGTACTGGGAATTCATTATGAATCATGGGGATTTCTTTATACACATTTCATCTCCATTTGAAAAGTACCACATCCCAGTCTCTCAAAAGCACAGAAATTACACTAATGGCTGCAATTCTTTGAGTATAATAGCTTCAAATAAACATATTTATGAAAAACTCTAGTCCTTCTGGGCAAAAGGTCATCTGTAACATACAAACTGAGGGACTATACTTTACACAGTGAGCAAAGCAAGGTTAGGGCAGGAAAGACAGAACTTACCCAACAGACCCAATCCACAGGCAGACTATAGTGCTGTGACAGACTATCTGATGGAGGATTTTAGGGCACTGAATTTGTATAAACATGAATTTTCCATCTAGATCAATCTGCTGTGGCAAGGTGATTCCCTCCACAATTTACAGGGAATGTAAAGGCTTCCCCCGATGCCACCACTCTTCCTGAGGCCCCACACACAACTCTACCAGGTGGTTTAGGTCATGCAACTGGCCTTCAAAGTAGGAGGAATTTCAAAAAAAAAAAAAATCTATAGTTCAGTTTTGCAAAACTTACATTATTATAGCACTTAAGAATTCATCATGGCCCAGGAGTAGATAAGATGAACAAACACAAAAGATTGTCCCTGTCTACCAACCCAGACAAAAGCTCCTTACTCTACCTTACACCATGAAGAAACTTATAATGAAAAATATGTTTTTCTAGCCCACAATATAGTCACCTTTAGTGAGTTTAGGAAGGCTTATAATACAATACCGAAAGGGCACACAAGAAGTGCCAGTATCTATCCATCTCTCTAGGTATATGTCATTCTGGTCACAATCATCCTCATGCCTTCATGTCCCTCTTCTGGCTCCCCCTTCTCCAGAACATCAAATGCAAGCTTCTCATTCTTAGCTTTACAGCCCTTCACAACTTCTCCCCACCTGTTTATCCCTTCTGGTATTCTACAGAGCTGCCCCTTGACTCTGCCAGAAAATGTGACCTTCAATCACCTGTCTGTCTACTCCTCCAACAAACAGCTTTGTGCTTTCTACTGAGAAAATCACAGCCCAAAGTTACAAATGCCAAATACTACAGTCCTAGCTCAGTTTCACTTATCAGTGAACCCAAACACTTCATGGTGGGTAGCTCAAAAACCACAGGTTCTTTTCTTATTCAGCATTATCTTTCAACATTATCTTCCTGTCCCCAAAGACATGTTGGCCTTGGTATCTGAACTGAATGTTTTTCCATATGGGACAGAACTGAGAAGACAGAACACACCAGGGTTCATCTCCCCACTGATGTCAATGGAGTTGCACCAGATTGATCTGTCCCCAAGTTCTGGCTAGTTCCTTTGTCGCTTAGACTGACATGGGATTCTTTTCAAGACTGTGATCATAGCCCTTTTCCCAGGACCAAATGAGTCCCCTTCCAGAGTTCACATTCTTAGTCTCCAGCAGGGAAGCAGAGCAGGGCACACAGTGTCACTAGCATCTGTTATTGTTTGCTCATATTTGCAAAAGAAGCAATGGCCCCAGATGGTCTCAGCTACTAATCAGGGGAAGAGACAGACAATGGGGGAACAGCACCTCAATAGGAGACAGATTTGCAAAGTCTTCACACAGTCATCTTGAGCAGTGTCCTACCTGACAAAGCCTCTCAAAATCACAGTTAGGAATCCACTGACTTGATTTTAAAGGCCTATAGTGCCATTGGAGACCAGTTTCATACAATTAAAGGGTGTTTCCAGTTAGAGGTTTATTGCAGGAGGGGGTGGGTGATGTTCTGTGGCCTGTGTTGTGCAGGAGATCAGACTCACTAGATGATCATATTGGTCCCTTCTGATCTTAGAGTCTGAGTTTTCAAGCCCCGTTGCTAGCATAGACGTCACAAGCCACAGGTACATTGATGTTCGCATCATCTTATACTCAGGTTTAAGAGGACTAAATGGTACGTATGGCGACGTAACCAATCCATGAGAAGCTTACACACTGGAATGCAGGGCTCCACACAGAAGGTGTTCATCCTAGAATCTTAGCCCCAAGTTCTATAGAAGAGCTGCACCATTCCTTCTGAGCAATGGTGAAAAGGGAAGGATTTGGCCCTAGAGCAGTATCAGAGGCGGCTTCTAAGGTAGGTGAAGCAGGTGACAGCCTAGAGGCCCAAGCATTAGGGGGCCCCATCCCCAACTCAGTGGACAGCAGGGGCTCGTCAGCAGCAATGCGCCAGATGAGCATTTAGTTCCTCTAGGGGGCCCCACAATGGGCCTCCACCTAGATCCCCAGATGATCTAATGGCGCCTCTGAGCAGCAGAACCAGAACATAAAATCAGAAGAACTGCCATACTGGGTCAATCCAATGTCCATCTAGCTTACACTGTCTCTGACAGTGACTAGTATTACAGCTTCAGGTGGAGTATACAGAACAGAGCAGCTGGAGCAACCAATACCCTCTTCCCCACCCAGCTTCAGCTGACTTAGGGTCACTCCAAGCATGGGGTTGCATTCCTGACCATCCTGGCTAATAGCTACCACAAGCAATTATATTTACTGCATAGCCCTGGGATGGAGCATGCTTTGTTGCTCAGGGGTGGGGAAGGGAACTGGTGCATGAACGATGAGGAGCTGGAGCACGCTCAGTGAAGACAGAACCGTCAGAGATTGAGCAGCAAAGCTCTTGCAAGCCTGAACTGAGCATGTGTGAGCTGAGACTTTTCAAAAGTCTTATAAATGTGCCAAATTTGGACAGATTTTCAAAGGAAAGGGGATATCTCCAACACAAAGGCTGCCCACACCCTGCCTAATTAAAAATTCACGCTGCCAAGCATGGAGGCAGCGGGCACAGGACCATTTTTGAGAAGCCCTAAGAATTGTTTTTTTAAAAATGGCTAAAAGAACATTTTTCTTTAGCTTTATTCTTGGAAACATCTGGACCATTTGGTTGAGACTTCCAAGAAAACATTCAGCCTCAGGTGGACACAATTTAATCCCAAACAGTTAAAGTTTGGCAAAGTTATATGCAACTGAAAACAAGGCTTAGAACGGTTAGAGAAATATCAGCAACCTTAAAATAGGCAATGCTACCACAGTAGCCTGATGTTTAATATATTGAGAAGAGCTCAAGACGCCTCTTTCGGTCCCTGCCTCCCATGGTCAGCAGAGGAGATAAACATCTCTCCTGCACAACATTCCTCACTTTACCACAAATTCTGGATCTCTCCTGGGAGCCTCTTACAGAAGGGTAAAATAAGCCTGTATAGAATAGTACACTGCCTTACCACACGTCCAAAACTTCACTACAGAATAATCAGAAACAGATTAAAAACAAACAAACCAAACTAGTCTAAAAGGAAGGAGTAAAATTAAATCTTCAGTTATGGCTGGTTTGTTGGTTTTTTGTTTTTGTTTTTTAAGTAAATTAGTGCTATTGAAAAGTGCCAGAATGACAACCCCACAACCTGAAGAACTCTGTTCATCTGTGACATGGGCAGCAGTATCTTCATGACTTTATTAAAATCCCTGACAGAGTATGGGTGCCGAATTAATAAGTAGCCAAGAACAATCACAACCATAAGGGACTCTGCTCACATACTGAAAACAAATGGACAGAAAAGATGGACCTCAAATCATTCATGCAATGAATCTGGAAGTCAAAATGTGCAGAAGCTTAATAAGTTTAAGGATCTTAAACCAAGCCCCAGGTATCCGCTGGCAGCTAGCCTATTATACTCACCGCCCATGAAAGCGGGTGGATCAAAATGCACTAGGGAACTTTAGTATATCGCAGCATGGTACACACAGACCCTTAAGTGCAGAGGATCACACCCCACTTTGCTGAGAACTAAATGTTAATGTACATGAGCTTCTGGCTCCTAAATGTTCAAGTCACTTCTGAAAATGTTACCTATTATCCTCATTTTACAGATAGTAGGGTCTGTAGAAATGAAATGATTTTCCTGAGGTCTCAAAAGTTAAGGGCAGAGTCAGAAATGGAACTCAGGATTCTTGAATCCCAGTCTTGTGCCCTACATAATGCTTCTTCCCACTTGACAATACTTTTTAATAAGAAGGTTGCATACAGAAATAACTTCAGAAAGGTCCACTGGAATGCAAAACTCTCTTTAGAAAAACATATTTCATCTTGAACAAACTAAGAGAATGACTTCTTACTTTGGGAACTTCTCCCAAAGGAAGGCAGTTTCCCTGGACAGAGAGCAGGAAATGGGGCTATTTGATTCAAAGTGCCACTTGGGTAAAACGAACTTTGTTTAATGATCCAGAGGAGTAGCCGTATTACTCTAGTTCAGCAAAACAAAACAAGGAGTCCTGTGGCACTTCTGAAGATTAACAAATTTACTTATCGCACAAAAGCTAATGCGATAAATACATTTCTTAATCTTTAAAAGTGCCACAGGACTCCTTTTTAAAGAGAAAATTATTGCATTTACACAGTTCTAATCACACAGGATTTTTTTCCATTTATTTCTGCTCAGAATTGTGAGCTACCTGTCTCATTGGAACAATTTAGCCCTTATGTGATTAGCTACTATGCTAGATCTTAGAGCAGGGTCACAAAAAAGGATACCTATCATTATCCTCACTTTAGAGTTGGGGAAACAAAAAGCACAGAGACTTTCCTAAGGTCACACCCCAGACCAATGACAAAACCAGGAAGAAAAAAACCAGGTCTCTTGACTTATAGGTCTGAGTCCTATCTATAGGACTACAATACCTCAGCACTTGGGAGACCTAAAGAAAATGAAGGCAAAGAAACAGACAGCATATTCTGTTCTCCGTTACTCCTAATTCACAATGGCATAACAGAAGAATCAGGCCTAGATTTTAACCAAACCAAAAAAAAACAAAACCCCAAAAACACACCACCCACCAGAAAACTGAATATCTTATAGAACAATTTTAATCAATGTAGTCTAAAGAACAGTGTTGTAAAACTCAGACCACATGTCAGCTTTGAAAAAAGGAAGAAAGATGCAAACAGATTAAGATCATGTTTAAAATCATCCAGATGAATTCAGCCTAGACTGGTAAAACAACATAGGATACTGAAACAAAATATGTATGAAAAATCAAACTAGGACTGCAGAATGGATATATAATAGAAAAAAAACAGAAATAAGAACTGGGAAAATATCCAGATGGATGGAAAATGCATGACTGTTCCCTACAAAATGATCAACAGGACAGTGTCTCAAGAGCTGGGCAAAGGCCAGCAAAGTGAACAACTCTGGACACCCACAATCTCCAATCAAGGGAGCATGTCCAAAATAGTCAACAACAACAACAAAATCATATCATTGTTGGCTAAAAGGCAGTGGAAAGGAGGAGTCAAGTTTCCCTGACAGAGAAAAACAGAAGCCAGTCTTTGAATTCAGGCACAAATTTGTGAGGAAGGCCTGGGAGATAATGAACAGTGGCAACTCCAAAAAGCCAGACAATTAACTCAGCAGCTTGCTATGCAAAGTGGACAGGAAGCTTAGGCCAGCAGGAGAATCAGATTTTAAAAGTTCAACCAGGAGCCAAAGGTAATGCAAGTACACTCGCTTCTCTTCAGTGCCTTCGAGGAAAAGAATAAACCCCATAAGAGTCAGGGCAGCTGGTGGAGACAACTCCATAGGTATCAACCAAATCTCTGCTAAAGCAAAGATTTAAATTTTAGGGACAGCACAAGTGCAAGTTAACTCCAACTTGAGCTATGGACAAAGCATTCCAAAGAGAAGTAGACAACAAGGGTGAACAGAGGGTGGGACAAAAAACTGACAAACAAGGAATACTAATTAAACTAGACAACCAACTGCATGTTGTACATAACATATACTTATTCATGGAAACATGAAGAAACAAAGAGGAATCCAAGAACTAACAAAGACTAGCCAAAACCATTGTCCCAGAACAGTCATTCTTCACGGCAGCAGGAGGTTCACATCCAAAGGCCATGAAGCTAGCGAACACTTCCCAGAATCTCCTGCCACTGCTCTAGCTCCCGTGGTACTTAGCCAGTGTAAGTAATGTAGATAAGCCACGAGTGGTTTAGCATGATCCTCTAACCCTAAGTAGGGCTAGACAACTTGGTGCTAAGAATGCCTGAGCTCTCTCTACTAACAATTCCATCGCAGGACCTGCTGAGTAGCGCCACTTCTAGGGTAAGTACTGGTTGTTTTCCTAGAACTATCAGTATACCCAAGTTCCTCATGGATGATGAACCTTTGGCTATAGAGAGGAATAATTTATAGATAGACACAGTAGTATAAATAAAGAAATATCTATATAAATAAATATATACATAAACCCAACATACAGACCTGATTCTTATTTACATTAGGGCCCTTATATATCACATCAACAGTGTACAGGAGTCTTAAATAATATTACACTCATTTAAATGGCTTAGTATAACTACAATTAGGCCCAGAGTCAAACATATCCCTGATGTGCTACCAGACAGTAGCGTTTTTCCTGTGGTGCTGGTAACAGTGTGTATCAACTTCTAAGGGCTCCTAGAACCACGGAGTAAGGCACTAAATTAGTCAGATTCATCCCTGGTGTACTCTGTTCAAGCCAATGGAGTTACAGCAAGGAAGAATTTGGCCCATCGTGTTTGGAACAGGTCGCATATAGTATAGGCTCTACACTTCTCGTGCTATATTAATAATAAAATTACAAACAAGAAAGCAGTAGCTGAAACTTTGCAGGATTTTTCCACATGGTGGGCTGTAAAACAAGCAAGATGATATAGAATATCACAGGAATCTCACAACTGGAAACACTGCTAGGGCCAACCTAATTTCACCTATTAAAGGTCTATTTACTTTTTCTGGGCTGTGATATATATTCTTGAATGACTTACTAGGCTCTCCCACATTTTCTGTATTTCTCCCATTTACCTGACAACTGTAGATAACAGAATGACAACACTAAACTCTTCTCAAAACAGACTGTGTATGAGGCCTTGCCTGGACTGGGGATTATCTCCAGTGTCAGCTATCAGGTTCCAGCCACTTACACAGCTCGCAAGTGTAGACAAGGAGAGTCGCAACTTCCATCAGCAGAACTTACTCTGGTTTCAAGCTTCCTTTCAAATGTCTACACATGCAGTTTATACTGATGTCAAAACAGAGGATTCAAAATAATTTGCTCAAAGAGAAGTCCAGGTTAAAGTTTGGCTGTGCTCTTTACAACCTACCATACCCTCTGAGAAACCTTATAAAGAAGTTCCAGAGGGGTAGCCATGTTAGTCTAGTTCAGCAAAAGAAACAAGGAGTCCTGTGGCACCTTTAAAAGACTAACAAAAAAGACTTAAAAGACTAGTCTTCAGAAGTACCACAGGATTCCTTGCTTGTTTTTCTTTTAAAGAAGGATGTTTTCCTAAACAGTTTGATCCTTTTCTACTTCGCAAATCACAATTTTCTCCTCTTTCCTGCAAAGGATATTGGGGAGGAACACACCACAATATTCACCCGGCTCCTGTTTGCAGGGATTGGGTCCTTTATTTCTAACAGATCTTGGAAATTAAGGAAACCTTGTGACAGTTGTGCAACAAAGGAAAGGGTAACGACCCTTGACAATGGTCACAGATCCTCTCCTTGTACATGGGCAGAGTCACGTAGCAAAACAAACCTCATTCCAGGTCAAAAGCAGAACAGATGACCTGCACTATACACTTACAGGCACAAATATCTGATCTTGTCAGGTACTTAGTTTCTGAGCACCACCAGCACACACGCTTAACAGCAGCACACTTAGGCCGCTTGTGGAGTAAGGTGTTACTTCACATAAAGGTATTGGGATGGGGCTCCAAAACAGGTCAGCAGTATGGTTCACAAAGAAAAATACACCAGATGAAGAATAGGAAGGAGCACAGAGACTTCAATAAAAAGCCACCCCCTACATTGATACAGAAGTGCTCAAGGAGACATGCCTTATAAGAAGGGACCTCAATGAATAGGGGTAGGTGTTTGAAAGATGAAGCAGAAGAGAGTTTCCAGCAGACGTCACTTTGATTTAGCATACGATTTGCCTAAACCAGGCTTAAACTGGCCCTCTCCTCATCCTTCCTAAATTGGGAAATCACACTGCACAGTGCTAGCACTCAAATTCCTTTAATGCCAGACAAATACACGGCCACAACCAAACCTACCACATTTTTTTCACCTTCACACCAGTACTGTGAATCTGTGGCATGCAAAGCCGTTACTGATAGCATAATAGGCTCCCTCTATGCATCTGCATAACCCTTTCTCCACTCAGCCAGGACACAGTGTATAAGGTAGTTTAAAAATCAAACCATTAGGTACTAGAGGAAGCATCCCCTTCCCACTGATGAGAGTTTTAAAGGACATGGGGGGGGGGGGAAAGGGGGGTACCAGCTAGCAAAAAGCAGCAACAAGGAGCCCACCATGGAGTTTAAAAGTGTGAAAAACAAACTTTAAATTGAGTTGGGGCTGACGTTGGAAGAAGGCTATAAAATAAAGAATAGTGAGGAGAGGTAACTAAGGAAGGTGCAAAAAGGAGGACAGAGATTTTCAAGAGACCTCAGAACACAGTGTGTTTGAAAATGTGGCTATAAAAGTAGCATAATGGGAGCTAGTGATAGTCTCCTCTTTTGGAAATCAGACCCTAATTATTGTGGGTGCTAAGTGTTTAAGAAATCTGGCCCTAGGTCCTTTTGAAACTTTGACCCCTAAAACTTTAGGGAGAAGAGAACAATGGGAAGAAGAAACTGCAATTGCATCAAACTTAGCACTCGCAATTGATTGACTGATTTTATGCTTACTGAGCCTGTAAGCCTATATCTACACTTACTAAAATTAGTTAATTCGAACTAACTAATTCGAACTAATTTTAGTTAGTTCGAATTAACTTACTTCAAACTAGAAAAAATTAGTTCTAACTAAGCACGTGCCATTCATGGCACTTGCTTAGTTCGAATTAGCAGTTTACATTGATTTCAATGGGCCGGTTAGTTTGAACTAAGCAATAACTAGTTCGAATTAACCCTTAGTTTGAATAGGCTATTTGAACTTATTAGTTCAAATTAAGGAAGGCCTTAATTCCAACTAATGAAAGCCTAGTGTAGCCATGGGTTTGCCAGTGTAGATATAGCCTAAGGTACTAAGCACCCTCGACTAACAAAAACTTCCTTGGGACCTGAAGGCTCTCAGCACCAATCAGATGGTGTTTAGCATTTCACATATTAGCCCCTAAATGTCCCCAAGATAACTTAGGCTTTGCAGTGTGCTTGAGAGATCACTGAACAAATATAAAGGATGACTACCAAATATTATAATTCAACTTCTGATCTGTTATAAATCTTAACTTCATTAAACTGATTACATTTTGGTAAAATCCCAGTTAGCACTTCTGTGTTTACTTTACTTCCTGTTCATGCAACAATTTAAATTGATTTAAAAACCCTTGTATAGTATTATTCAAAATTTATAAATAAAAGTCAACCTTGTCCAGGCTTAAGTTTCATGTATCTTCCACATAATCAGGTCAAGGGACTTCTATTGATATGTGAAGGATCCACAAAAGTAGCTCCCTGTAATACCAAAGAGAATAACTTCCTGATACAGCAAAGTAAGTGCAATTCCCAATGGTATATTTCACTCTCCTCTTAAAAGGTCTCAGAAATCAAGTGTTTGCTTCCTAACACATGCTAAATTATACAAACAACACTGACGTGAAAGATTATTTTTTATCTTCACATAGAGAACTGGAAATCAACCTAATCTTGTTAAGTAAGGCTGTTTTTAAAATCCTCCACAATAAAGAATCCCGGGGATTTAACTAAAGCAAAGGAAAGAGTTAAGTGTCAAGGCACTTTGTTTTGAAACTTCTCCTTTGCTACCAGGTTTTGCAGTACAAAGAGTTTCCTTGCCTGCAGACACTTATGCAAATACAAGTAAGGTTAATCATGTGTGTAGGTGTTTGACTCCTGGGACCTTATTATATAATACTAGTCACCAATCCAGAAGACCTTTAAAATACTCATGCAAAACAGACAAAGGCCCCAATCCTGCAAGAGACATTGACTTTATAGGGTCTGCCCCACAGTAATCTCCCTGCGTGCCATCAACTGCAGGATCAGAGTCAAAGATGGGAAGAGTGGGAGACACACTGAAAGCACAATCCAAAGAGAGTTCAGCACAGCATGATTTTCATTTTAGACAAGCAAGGCAATTCAGAATTAAACTATTCAATTCCAGGTCATCATGAAGCAATGATGTTCCAAGTGGGGCTTTCCACACAATGGGTGGATCTGAATCTCACTTCAGTTAGTGGAGAACTCCACAAATGAAATGGGCTTTGGATTGGATTATCTGTGTATCATCACCTAAAGAAGGACTTCACTTCTTTCAAGTCCAGCACAGCCTGACGCCACAATGCCAACATTTCTAAACAGCGTTGTGGTCAACACGCATCTGCCAGTGGGGCACAGAAATAGCTTAGAGTCCACCGAACACACCTTTGGTTTTTTTGTTCCTTTTTTATTTCATTAAATAAAGAATGTTTTTATTATTTAGTCTTTAAAAGTGCCACAGGACTCTGTTGTCTTTCTACAATAGACTAACACGGCTACCCCTTTGGAATTTTATTATTTTAGTTATATTTGGAAGGCAATATTAAAAACCCTCTTACTTGGAAGAACTTGCATATTTTCAAATAAAATAAGACAACAGCTCCACCCTTACAGGCTGGCTCCACACCCCTCTGTATTTCTCTAGTAACTATGCTATGACAGGATGGAATATTCTGGAAAGAAACAGCTGCAATGTCTGGGTTGCAGATGCTCTATGGAAATGTTTGGATTTTAACTATATGCATTTTTCCCCAATGAAACCAAGAACATCCAAGTTCTGTAAAACTTTCCGCCATCCAGCACTGCATGTTTTTCTTTTTCAATGAACCAAAGTGTCCTAATTTAAAAGACACACAAAAAGTAAGCAAAAAAGATCAAGTGTATTTCATTAAATGTTCCTGAGAACCTTTTGTCAAATCAGATTTTCGATTTCATAATGTAGCAATGTGCATTTATACAGGATTTCCCATATTTTTGTTATAGTATATAGATCACCCATCTCATGAGAAAAATAATCTTTTTTAAAAGTACTACCATCACAGAACTTAAGTTTTACCCATAAAGCGGTACCAGGTTTTGAATATCAAAGTTTAGATGACTTTACTAGACACAGAGACTATTGAAACGTGCCTTTGATTTTAACAGAAAGGGACTCAATTGACCCTAGTTTAACTAATGCTAATGCTGCATTCACAAAATCATGCAAAACAGATGTAAGAAAATATGGGGTCCCTTACACAGTTGTCATCATACTGCATATCACGGCCATTTGCAAGGCTGATCCTGTCATTCCAGAAGCACTAGCTGGCTACAATGTGAGCTAAAAGAAAACCCTCCCTATCTGTAAGTAGCTCAGAAGAATTAGGTATTTAATCAATAAATGTGGGTTTCACAATACATGCACAAACTGATGAAGAAGTATTTCCATCAATGACCACTGAAATGTACATATAAGCAAAATAAGGAATATAGTGCTTGAGTTTGACTGAAAGCTATTTACTTTATATATTTTGACATATGATGTTGACAATTTGTGTTTTAATGGTTATAAAGCTTAACTTTTTACATCTGAAAATCTGCTGTCATTAAATAAATACCATCTGCCTCCCCCATCATGTGAACCTGTATAATGTCCTGTACCTGTGAAAACAGAAATTGATAAAAATACAAACAGGTTTTAAACCCATAATTTTGTGCACCTGAGAGAATCTGAACAAACACTGAAAAAAATTCTTAAAAATGAACATTGCTATTATCCATCTTGATGATAAAAAAAAAAATCAAATTTTTCCAAAGTTATATATCAGCAGCATAAAGTCTATGTCAGTGGTTCCCAAACTGGGGACCATGCCCCCAGAGGGTGGCGTGAACAAAATCCAAGGGGCACGAGGCTGTGAAATTTTCACAGTGAAACATTTTTGCATCAAGAAAACCTATTTGTGGTTATTTTTAATTGTATAATTATGAATTAAAATTTTGTTAAAAGGGGGCTGGATGATGGTAAAGGAAATCTGGAGAGGCGTCAGGGTTTCCCAAAAATCAGAAAGGAGATGTGATGCCAAAAAGTTTGGGAGCCTCTGGTCTCTGTCTTACAGCTGAGCAGGTCCAACACCATCCAGTAGAGGGCACTAGCTCAGCCAGTTAATGGCAAGCTCTCCCGCATGCAATAAACATAAAAAGGTGAGCCACCACACCTCCTGCTAATACCACAAACGCACCCGTCTCCCCCAGCCAAAAAAACACCCTCCCCCCACCTTTGGCCTTTATATCAAACAAAGAAAGGCGGCATTAAATAGAGCTATAAATTACATCTCTATTTTTTTGTAGCCTTAGAAATCCTTATTTTGTACACGTCCTGCCCCCTAGCATACTGGCCTAATCTCATGTTCTCCCGCGTGAGGGCTACAAATCAGAGCTCTGTACTGGCAAGGTTCTCAAAGCATTCAGACCCTGAGAGAGGGAGAGCTTTGCATTACTCTATCAGACACAGGAAATGGTGCTAAGAAGCTCAAAGGGATCTGGTTCTAGCCTTCCTCATCAAACGGAAGATTGCCCCGACACAAGCCTTTGAGGGAAAGTGGTGCAGGAAGAGTGACTCTTTGAAGCTCTGTGTACCCACCCAACTCAGAGCAGAACACAGATCTTATTGTTACATTCACAATCACTATCACAGGCAAGTTACCTGAGATTTATTTCGGGTTGGAATCAACGGGCAGCAGAACACAAACAGAATTGCACTGAAGTCAACAGGGAAATCGAGCAACTATGCAATGCAGCGAACTAAAACACACTCCTCTCTCAAGCACAGCGAACAATCCAGGATAGTGCTGATCCCGATGAGGAAACCTCTGTAGCAGGTAGTTCCAATACTACACCCAACCACATTTATTACCAAGCATGTGGGAAGTGGAGTGAGGAAAAGAGAAAAGAATACACAAGACCATCCCAATCTACAACCCCTTCCCATGTCCTGAAAGTTGTATCGTGGAAAATGAAAGGAGCTTAAAATATCATGCAAGTCCTTGTTGTAGTAAGGGTGAGTTCTGTTTGAGGAATATACAGCTAGTTTGTAAGTTTCCTGTTTTAATAATAATTCTTTACATTTCTGTAGAATTTTCATCTCAAGAGGTCCCGGTGAGAAGTCCACTCTCTCAGGGATGAGAGAAAGCAACAGAAAAGGAGTTAAATCACCTCCAAGGTGGCAGAAAAGAATCAGAGGTAACATGTTAGTGCTGCACCTGGCTTCCTGCCTAAATTTACCAGGCTAGCAATCAAGACAACATGGACATCTATAAAATGGTGAATTCCAAAACTGGAGTACTGTCATTGGCAAGCATTCAGAAAGCAGGGGCTCCTCACAGAAGAGGACTGAAACCCCACCTTTCTAAAAGTCAGTAATCTGCGTGAAAAGACAGCCCTGAGATTTTCTGAACTGGAGTCTAATGTGCCATGTATAGAAGCCAGTTATGCCTCTGTCGTTTTACGAGATGCTGATTTAGTAGATATCCAGAATCATTTTGCACATGTCATTTTCTTCCTTTGGCTAACATCTGTCATTACAATCCCAAAGTGCTTCACAAGCTGTCTACCTTCTGAAAGGCAGCAAACTTCTGAGGTGGGAAGATAGCATAACACATAAGAGGAGAGAGAGGGGACACCTATTAGCCACACTAGTATTGCTGTCCCAGCCAAAGAGCTCACTTTCCAACTTCAAGGCCATGGTGTGGAATCAGGTGGCAGTGTCAAACCACCTACAGACCCTTGAAGCCCCTCTCTGATGCCAGTATCACATTCCCCAGCATGGCAGCTCCCAGTTCTGGGTCACACTGTCCTCAAATTCCCCCCCCCCCTATTTTTCCAGTAGGGTACCTCTCAGTAGCAAGTATAGCTGTCTCCAACCAGGGGCTTTCATCCCTTGTCTCCCTTCTTCCCCCTGCCCTGGGTTTCATTGCATCTCATGACTTCCCATCCCTGCCTGCCTCCCAGTGTGGTACCTGTTGGCAGTGCTTGTATTGCTGCCCCCGCTGCTGTGTTTCCTCACCCGGCTCAGCCTCCGCATCGGCTTTGAGTCCTGCAGTCCAGAGCTTGGTACCAAGGGAAAGGTCGAGGCATAGCCATGTTCACACTCTGCACAAAAATCAACAGACAGGAGAAGAATGGTTCATTTACTTGAATTAAATAATCTAAGAAGGGAGGACCAGAGTCCTGAAATAACCTAGAAATGGGGAGCAAGTGACCTGCAATAACCAGAAAGGAGGCAGAACTCCCTGGGAGAAAGGGGCTAAAGCCATGTCTTCATGGGAGATGGGACCATTAACCCAGTGCCAGGAGAGGAGGTTTAAGCCCCTTTAAACCTTGGGGAGAAGACCCCAGATCCCAGCTACTTGAAAACACCAAAAACAGACACAGTGGCCTGGGCAACTTGGTACCCTGATCCTCACTCACGCCGTTTGACCAGTGTAAAATGGACATCTCCCATTGCATTTTAAAGTTCTCTGCAGCCCAGGACCAGTCCCATCTATTTCTGGGAAGAGCTCTTACCCTGATCCGCAAGAAGGTCTCTCACCAATTTCCCACCCTTCAGTGAAGAGCTCAAAGCCCCCCAATCTCCTTTCCTTTCCTTTCCTTTCCTCCCCTCCCCTCCCACTCGGCAGGAATCTCTAATGCCAACCCCCACATGCATGAAACGCTCTAACCCTATCCTCACCTCTTCAACCTCCCTTCCATGGGGAGCTTTCACCACCCACAAACAGGGTGCTTCCCCTCCTTGCATGGGGTTCTCTAACTACAATTCTCCTTCCTCCTCAACACCCCCACCCGACTCCCTCCATGGAGAGCTGCCATCCCAGCATCCCTCCCCACCATTACCTCTCTCCCTTCGCTCCAGGTACTCTGCTGCCTCCAGCAGCCGCTGGATGTTGATCATCTGCACCCGCTCCATGGCCCCCAGGTGGGTGGCTGGGAGGAGAGGGGTATTGCAGCCACTGAACCTCCACACCCCAACCCCTCAATTAAGGCAGCAGGAGCTGCCAACGGGAGTGGGGAGAGACCTCCTTCTCTTCCTGAGACCTGGACTCTTCACATCAATAACAGCATCCTTTCAGGGAGGAAAGGCTGGAGGAACCACACAGGATTGGGGTGCAGTCCTGTCTCCTGCTCCCTCCAGAGACCCACTGGGGCAGGAATAATTTATAACTGAGAATCAAATGACCAAATATCTTAGCCCTAGCCCTGAACTTGCCCCATATC
>ML685755.1:7657425-7865509 GCA_007922175.1 Pelusios castaneus | reverse complement strand
GCCGTTTAACGGCAGAGGCAGGCGGCAGGAGCGCGCGCGGGCTGCGGCCAACGTTCGCTGTCAGGCTGGAGTCCCCTCCCCCTCCCCCGGGGACGCTGCGCCCGGCGCGCGCTGCGCTCTAACCCAGGGGCGCGCGCGAGCCCGGCAAACCGCCTCGTGCCCCAGTCAGCCGCGGGCTGTCCGCGAGGCGCAAGAGAGGAGCCTCGGCTTTGGGGCCTGCGCGCTGCTGAGGCCGGCACCGAGAGCGAGGAGGCGGGTCGGTGTGAGGAGAGGACCTGGCGCCTTCCCTCCCTCAGTAGGTCGTGCGCTCGGCGCTGTACACTGAACGGTGGGCCCCGCACTCACCCCAGTTGCTGTTTTTCTTAGAGCAGCTGCTCCTGGAGTCCTGGGATTAGGGGAGACTCAGCTTGCCTTTTGTTACAGGAAAAACCGGTCTGTGGCCCTCTGGAGGAGGAGAACAGGCTGGAAATTGGACCCCCGTGCTCCATAAAGCTCTGAAGCCCCCCACTATTCCCCTCATTTATTATTTTGAAAGCAAGACTCAGGAGATTGGGGAGGGGTCGGACATGGGACTGTCTGGAGTTGGAAATATGGCATGCACTGAGCGAGGGACCTTCCCTAACCCCAGGAGCATATGTTCAAAATACACAAAAGGGACAGAGAAGGGATATACACATAGGAAACCAAGGCACAGAGAGCTGACAGCCCTGCTCCTGTAAACCAGGGACTGGCAACCTTTGCCAACCCCTGTGCCGGCCCTTCCTCCTCACCCCTCAGCTGGTGCCGACAGCCCATTCAGGGAAAGAAGCCAGCTGGAGGGGCTCCTCTCAGCAGCGTGGCTGGGGACCCCTATCCCCAGCACACCACAGAGAGGAGCTGCTCTGGGCGGCTTCTTTACATGGTATGCCTGAGGCATGGACATAGCAGGGACCTCCGCACTGCAGCTGCCCCCGCAAGAAGCCACTTGGAGTGTCTTGGTGGCAGGAGTGGCAATTTCTGTGGCGCCACAGAGGATGCCAAGTGCTGCTCCGAATGGGCTTGTGTGTCACTGCTGGCACGCGTGCCGGGGTTGCCTGTCCCTGCTATAAACCATTCCAAACGGGCTGACCCTACTGGGGCTCTGCACAGACCCAGGGTTAGGCTGAACCGAAGCAGCTTGCATGGTAGAGGCTTACATGACATGTCACGCAGGGAGACAGAGAGCAAGGAACCAAACACAGCTCTTCTTGTGCATTGGGAAGTTTGACTAAGAATTACCAACTCATTTCGCATAGGTCCTATGACAGATGCTGAACAGGAATGACTTTCAGGACAGGCAGCTGTGTCCCTGCCCTTAGAAATACTCCAGTGTTGCACAGTAATAGGCCAACTGTTATGGTGTCACTGAAGCAGGGAACACAAAGTGGGTGCCGAATGCTGCTAAATCAGAATGGTAGCGTTTTACATCTGCTTTGGACAGCTCTGAAAGACCACAAGGTTCCAGGCAGTGAAGAATCAGGCCTGGAGTGGTTGATGAAGTGAGGAATTTAGATCTGAACCAAAAGTGCAGAAATCTTTTGGGGGTTTTCTTTGCAGTGGTTATGGTGTTTTTTAATAACCCTTTCTTTATGCCTTTCAGTTTCCCTGCTGCTTAGTTAGAGAACAGATTTAGTACATATATGGGTGAGTTAGGAGATCAGAGTTCTAGCCACAGCTCTGGTACTAATGGCTTGCCTGAAGAAATTCGTTAGTCTTTAAGTCTTGTTGTTTTTGCTGTACACAGACTAACATGGCTACCCCTCTGGAATGTGTCTTTTATCACCATTCATTCTGAGCAGTTTTTCAGGTTGCCCAAGGTGGTATTTATCTTGTCTCTGAAAGAACATTGTTAAAATAAAATGAGGGAGTCGATAGTAGGAATCAAAGGGGGTGGCACAGCATGCATAGATACAAATTTCTCTCTCAATCACCTGAAGTCCAAGTCCCACAAAGTAGGATCAGACACACAGTATAAGAGAAACAAAAGAGTGCAGCAGTAGGATCAAACAATGACATAGAGCTATGTGGTATCAGGTTTTTGAACTGAACATCAACTATAGCCTCAGTGTCATGAGTCAATATTTCTAATGCAAATAGCTTAAGTTGACAAGAGTGAGTTGACAAGAGTGAGATCACAGAAGATCTGCACAAGGCAAAGGTAAATTTAGGGCTAAACATGCAGGACATCCTTCTGAAAGAGGGGCATTTGGGATGTATGCAAGCTATGTTATGACAGTTTTGGAAGAGCATTTCAGCTGTCATCTCAGGCTTTACTGTGGGTAGGGTCAGGTCTGTGTGTAATTGAGAGAAATGTGGGTGGGAAATGAATGACATGAAGCAGCTTTTTTTGAGAAGACCTTAGGGTTGCTTGATGGCATTGGCTGATACTAACAAAATCTAAAGTCAAATTAAAATGTAGTCAAGTGATACACATGCAAAGCTGGGGAGATGAACAGGAAAGGGTATTTTAGGGGACAGTGAGATCATTTAATTTAGTGGCTCAGGATGATCTGTAAGTACAGTTTTCTGGTTATAAGTGCTTGCTGCTTGGCATCTCCTCTGGCAGTTGTGATTCACTTTCATTGTATTCTGCAGCTTCACCCTTTAGAAGGGGGCTTTTTACGTGTTTCTAAATGGCACTTCAGCAGTCCTCCATTCCCAGCTTTAATAATGAATTTGTTAATTTACCTGATAGCCTACTCCTTAGCAACAATATGAATCCAGGAGGTAAGCTGCAGTGCAGGAACCTGTTAATATTTATATTTGAAATGCTGCCTTACTGATTTAACCAAGTAGAATAGGTTTGGTTTATGATACTTTTCACTAATGTGAAGCACCTTCATGAGGGGATCTTTTAGTGCTTTACAATAAGTACTTAATTAAGCCTCGCAAGACCCCATGGCTTTAGAATGTCTTCTCCCATTTTACAGATAGATAAACTGAGGCACAAAAGCATTTATATGATTTACTCAAGGTTACACACAGAGCCATGTAGAACCAGTAGCCACCAGAAATACAATTCAGAAATGTTGCTACCCAGTCCCTTGCTCTAACCACTGGACCACAGGCCCTAGATAATACAGTACTTTCAAGCCTGAAATAAATCTAAAACATGGGCTATTATTTTTTGGTTAAAATCAATTAGTGTTCCATCTCTGCCCTGAATATTTTTTTATTTTATTAACACCTTCTCACCCAGTAGTTATTGCAATCTCCAGAAAGACCACAGAAATGCCAACATTATATATGTCTATCTTTCATTTGCCATAGCTGACATACAACTATTTCTTTGTATTTTAAGTGCAATACACATTCTGCAGGGGTGAAGGGGTATTTAGAGCTCCTAACAATCCTTTGCAATTTTTAATCCTGCCTTTGAAGCATTATATTAGAACCATCACCCTTTTGACCAAGAAGGAGTGGACAGGATCCAGAGGGATCACTGGTGACCAATAGAGCTTGTACACAAAATGTTTGAAGGCCCTTGCTCTGCAGCACTTCCAGCTCCTGATGGCCTAGGAAACAAAAAGCTAGGACTAACATCCAATTCTCCTGCATGCCTATGTGGACCATAACTACAAAGTCACCACTAATTTATTGATAGTTTTAAGTACTGCACACAACAGAATTCCTCTCACCTGACTGGGGGACCTTCTAAGCACAGCCTGCCACCTGCATCCCTTCAGTTGTTGCAGTGCATTCAATAAAGAACTTATGCTGCCCTTAGAATATGGTTTGTGTTTTTACCCTTGAACCATTCTCTTGCAAGGTATGACAAACACCTTCAACTATATCAGCTGTGTTTAAACTCCATCTCAGAAGAGGATTAAGTCTCCTTTGGATTAAACCACTTGCGGTTTCCTGTCCCTCCAACAGGCTGCAGTTCTGAAGATGTAAATACCAATGCTGTTGGGTCTAAAGATGAGATTTGTTTTGGTACAGCTTGACTGAAAGAGGCAGGAAAGCTCAGCTCCTCAGAGGTTGGTGTTTGTGGAAGCCAGCAGCCTAAATACCTTTGAGGATCCAGGCCAAGTGTCAACAGGATATCTCACAGCAGGTAAGCAGGAAAAAAATCCACAGCCAGATAGGCTCTTCAGCTGCCACTCTCAAGTATATTGAAGATGCTTTGCTTTCAGACTCTCATTCCTCCACAGATTATTCTCATCCAAGATGAGTCTGTGACATCTCATGATTTTGCTCAAGTCAATTGATTGACTTATGCCTTGATTGATCCAACTGTAAGGCTAGGTAAGAATAGGATCTCACTTTAAAAAGGATGTTATAGCCAAGAAGAGAAAGCTGAACTTAAGATGTAATGAAGCTAAACTCTCTAAATATTAGGTAAATAGGACATCTCTTCACAGGTTCTCAAAATGTTTTAGCAGTGAGAAGTATGGTCAATTTGCAGTGGCCTTCTAGGTTTAGTCATAGGATTTTACCTTAAGTGCCCTGTTATATATTTCTCTTGCTGTAGCCTCCTCATGAACTTTGTTACTAAGCCAAGGTAGAATGAGGCACAATAATCCAACTTGGAAGTCAATGCATAAATCACTAGGCCAGAACAAAATCTGGAGGGAAAAGTGGAAGCTCCTTGCTAGCTGGATGGAAGAAGAACTCTATACTACTCCATTGATTATATTGCTTTAAGACCACATGTATTGCTCATGAGCCATATGTAGAGCTCTTGTTGACTCAGTAAGAGTTGTGCACACAGTGAAATTAAAAATTCTGGCTTTGCTAAATACATCTTTACCTCTGTTTGGTAAAAAGAGTAACAGCAAATGGGAGGAACTGAATTAAAAAGAGGCTGTTGACTTACCTTCAGGGATCAATTTTCCTCTGCTTTAGAAACTACTGTTCAGTAGCTGGGGCAATTCTAAAATCACTCAATATTTGCCGCATGCAAGGTCAGTAAACATAGCTAGCAACTGAAAGCCAGGCGTCTAGTTAGTTGTAGTTATTTTCTGCCAGAGGATAAAGTCAGCTGTCCCATGAATGAATACTTCTGCTAGGCATCCAAACAAGGACATTAGTATCCCAAACAATTGTTCACTTACATTCAAACCTTTAAAAAAGACCTGGCAACAGATAGCCGTATGTGTAATAAGCATAGGGCATATTGGGTGCTGTACCTATTATATATATATATATAGACATTACATCAAATGAGATCATCACATGCTTGTGCGGGTCCTGTTGATATCAGGAGTCCCATGTGTACATGCTAGGGCAGAACTGGGTGTGTGTTGTTTAACACAGATCATTATAATTTATTCTGCATCCTTCTGCCTTTTTGTTCCAAAATTCAGAGGAATTATTTCCTCAATCCTTCTGCCACTCTTGGATGCTGCTGTTTATTTTTAGTTGTCGTCGTCTTTAAGGGACAGGTTCCAGAGGTTACATACAATACACAGCAGGATTGCCCTCAGCAGACCTTTGATTTCTGAAAATAGCCACTGGTATTTTTCACAGGAGGCTTCTGCCCCCTTTTAAATCAGAGTTAACTATAAGAGCAGATCATTTGGAAGCCTATACTTGTTGTTTACTGAGGTTTGTTGGGCCTGAGATTTTGGTGGTGGTGTAGTGAGAACTATACCAGTCAGCCAGTGGTACGACTCATTTCCGGGAGCCCAGCTGGAAAAATAACAACTCAGTGATAGTTCACTAGTTCAAAGTGTTTTAAATGGAGAAACATATTTCTAATGAAGCAATAGTACATCCAGACATGGCTGCCTCATACAGCTTGTTTTGTGGACAATTAAGACCTCTGATTTCAAAAAGGTAAAGTGAATTTAACTACTGTAAGAGATTTTAATGCTGGTGAAAGGTGCTGGACTGTAAAGCGCTCTGGTTAATCCCAGGACATGTACAACTCAGATACCAACATCTGTACTACTCCATGGACACCTCATCTCTGACCTGGAAAGATCATCAATAGGAATAAATGGGCAGTTCAGTCTCCATATGGCCCATTTGATCCTTGATTCCTCTGCTATTAATCACAAGTATCATGATGGTGTCTGGGATGATAAACATGTCTAGGGGGAACAGGAGAGAAACCAACAAGTCATTTCTCAAAGGCCACTGAACTGCTACTACACTACCAACTTGATTGATCCCTCTTTTAATATAGGGGAAAGGTCCCCATACCCTGGAATTATTAATCCCATGAAGAAAGTTTGTGACAGTGCTTTAAGGCCATGTAATGATTAGGTAAATACCAGTTAGCCTGGTATGTTAGCCAGGGTATGGGAGAACATGTGTTGACAGAGAATAGCTACCCCTTTGGAAAGAGAATAGCTGACCAACTTCATTTTGCTAGTGCTGAGGTCATTTTCCTGGCTTGGTGCTGTGACTGTGGTACCCCTATTTAATGCCCTCCACTGGTTTCCCTTCTTCCACTGCAGATGGAAATTTCTTATCTTTGTTTCATTACTGTCCATGAATGCATGGACTGTCATTCTCTTTATGTTTGTACAGCATCGAGCACAACAGAGCTATGGCCTGTTTGCCCTTTAGATGTTAGCATCATATAAAAGTTAAATAATAATCTGATCATGAGTGGAGAAGTTCAGGGACATCAGCATAATGCAGTGGAGGGGAGATGTGCTGTTGCTGATTACCCCACATTTTGCTGCAATATCCATCATTAGCATCAAACTTTCTTCACTTGTTACCTATGCTTCTGCTAGCTGATTTCTTCACAGCCTAGACATAAGAGCAGCAGACATTACTGATGCCTTTGTTAGCTGGTCAGCAAATGGAGTACGGACCAATAGTTCCTGCTTTGGCAGGCTAAAGGGAATAGGATCATTTTGGTGCAATAATCTGAGTTGAGATCATCTCTCTCTATCCAGTAAAACAGAGCATATACTCTTAAATACATCTCTTTCCTGCTACGCCCCTTCTTTAGTATACTGGGGCCTGTGCTGCTGAGAGATCGTCTCCTTATTCAGGTAGCCCTTTGTTTAAGAGCAATACATTAACTGCACAATCCAGCTGTTTTATGACAGTCACATTTTGAACTAAAATATCGGACAGGGTTGAAGCAGTTCTTTCGTAATAAACCATTTGTTAAATATATTCTAAATATAAAAAATTGGAAAACCCACTACTAGCAGTAGAAATATTTTCATGGTTATTATTGCAAATTTCAGTGAAAACAGGTTTTTTTCCCCTTTGGTTATTGATTTGTATGTTTGTTTGTTTGTCTGGATGTCAGTATTCCCTTTCAGGTTTCCTGCAATTTAAGTCCTTCAGCTTTGCGTCATGCTGGTGCCTGAGAAAAGTGAAATGGACCAGTCCATTTTCATGTTTCACAACTGAGTGAAATGCAAAAACTAAATTAAGAAACTGAATTACAAAAACTGGGAGGGGGGAATAAAAACCAAACAATAAACACCTCAACAATTAGGTTTTATGACTAAGGAAATCTTTTTTTTTTTTTTAATGTAATTTGACAGTGTTCCTCTAAGACTAGACTGTCAGGTTTTGTTGTTTTTTTTAAAAGTGGCAGTAGCAGATTTGATTCCCATAATAATCATCGGGAGTTTTTACCTAAGGAAATCGGTCTTGCAAGGTAACTTGTAGGTTTTCTCTACTTAATGATATCTATATTGTTTATATATTCAATTCCTTTGCCACCTGAAGAACATAGCAAAATAATATTTGACGTAAAGAAATAAGTGATTTTAGCTATTTAAAATACGAATATTCACTGCGTTCTTTTATTTAGTATTAGCAAAACCGTATTTCAGCACTAGACGCTGCAGCTTTCAATTAATGCCTGCTGTGGCTTTGATAGAAAGGCAGCTTCTGTGAAATGTGATCACTTTCTTGTGCAGCTTGTATGGATAAATCTGGTGTTGCTAAACAAGGGCATCTTATATTAAAAACTGCATGCAAATGTGCAGCTGTTCAGTGAGGGTGACTGTTAATAAGAGCAGTCTTCTCAACGAAGATATACGGTAATTAATTTGTATAGTGCCATTCACAAGCATTGTGATGGGCTTCACAAAATTAAAACAAACAGAAAGCATAGCAGAGAGAGCAGCAAACGTTTGGTAAATGTGGAAGACGTTAGCTTTGATTCTTAAAGTGATTATCGTGTTTGACTGTTAAAGGAAAACAATCCCACTGGAGGATCCTAGATACAAAAAAACTCCGTCTTATTTTTCTTTTTCTGCAAAAATCTTGACAAATAGTCCCCACCACCACCAACAAAAATAGGTCTAAAGGAAAATCAAGAGCACTGCACGTTTGAGGAGTAACCATTTACACACATACACAGGGTGCCCATACATGAATTGTTGCCCAAGCACCATAAAAGGAGGCAGGCCAGCTGTACTTGAAAAGGTGGCATTTCGGCCCTGTTTGGTACTAAAATAAATAAAGGCCGAGTAGACCTTGACAGTCCTAACCCGCTGCACGGAACGGAACAGGCTGGAGCTGGCTTGCGATGCCTCTCGGCAGGCACCCATCCGTTCCCTTGTTCTAACAAAGCCAAGTTCCCCGGGCTGATGAGCAGCACAATGTCGAGTGACTGGCGGGCGTGCTCCCTGCCACTTTAAGAAGAGACTATGACATCATCTGACTACAACTCCCAACAAGTCTGCTGCTGTGCCCCCCCCGAAGCTTCAGGCTCAGCAACGCGTGATGTCAAGGAGGACACAGGCGCTTCCCATTGGCGGAGAAGCCAGTCAGAACCACGCCTACTGAGCTCGGTCAAGGCCAGTCAGATGAGAGGAGTTTGTCTCCATGTGGAAACCATGTGGCTCCCATTGGAAGGAGGAGGAGCCTGGCTCCCTAGGATCTGAGAGGAGAGGAGCAGGCTGTGAGTGTGTGATACAGTCAGAGACGGGAGACAGAGTGCACCTGGGGCAGCAGCAGGCTGGATTGACCTCAAAGGAACTTTTAAAGTGGGAGAAGAGGGTGGGATGAAAGGACACTGTCAAGTTCAGGCCTAACATTTATGTCTTGTTAAAAAATAAATCCTTCTGCATGGAAATAGCATCACCTAACTTAGACACAAAAACACACGTGTTTCCATGACCACAGGTTTTGGTGAAGATTTTAAGATTTCCCCAAACGTTGCTGCATTCGGCCAGTGTATGCATCAGGCCAAGCAGTGAAACTGGCTAGCCTTGTTTTATTATCCGAGCTGGACAGATAGAGCAAAGAGTGAACAAACAACAGAAAAAGGTGGGAAAGAAATAGTTCTCTTGTCGTCTGACCCATTAACAACACCCAAAGGCTAATTGCTTTGAGTTTTCTTAAGTCAAACGTATTGGGTGCGGCTGTAAATACAGAGGGAATTTGTGTGTGTGTGCGCGCGCGTGTGAAAAAAATACTAATTTGATAACGTCCCCTTTAAAAACAATGGCTCCTGACTTTAAAAAAAAAAATACTGTTTGCAAACTGCTAGCAACATATTAGGATGTTAAGCAACCCGATTGCCCATCACGTGAAGAATGCATTTATTTCTTTAATGCAGGCTTTATCTGCAGAGATACCTTCTCCCCCTCCCGAGAGGTGTTAGGGATGAGCTGGGATTTTTTTACTGCAGTTCAACATTTTATATTTCAAATGCATAACACTAGATAATTCCTACAACCTAATCCTTAGGGGATGCACGAGATTTCCCAGCAGATATAGGCTGTAACAATATTTGGCACTGTATCGTGCCATGTCATATATAGTTATATATCTATTTCCAGAGAAAAAAGGAAATTTGTGGCTTCCATTCTTTAGTTATGTCTCCAGTCCATATTCCTGGATCCAATTGCACAAATTTATGGGCCCTTCCTCCTGTCCCTCTTATTATGCCTTGACAATTATAACAAAATGAAAAAAGAATAATTAAAACAGGGTAAAAAAGTGCCTGAGGGTGAATACTGCGTTGCAGAGAGCTGCATACAATTTGCCTTGCTCAGAGATTGGGAGGAAGGCAGGTCGGATCCAGTTATTCTAGTTAGTTGCACTTCCACCTGCGCTAATGAAATGAGGTGACCAATAGAGTGATTAACCTTGCTGTATCCAAGTCCTTTATAGCGACAGCCACCTCGCACGTTTTTCCATTGGCTACCTGGCTAGTTCTGCTTCTTGCCTACGTGACTGTCCCCATGCGTAGGGGAGAGAAAAAGGAAAACAAGGACGTGTCACTTAACTACTCTTGCCTTCCCCAGTTTGATGACTCCTCTAAAATGAAGAAATGGGCCTGAATCTCAGTTTAAGACCTTGTTTTGGGAGCCCAAACTGGTTTCGTTAAGAAATATTTCCATTGATTCCAAGGCATTAACTAGCACAAGACAGCTTGCCCCCCCCCCCTTAAAAAAATCCTATTACACGATTCTTTTAGGAAATAATTCTCTATTCACAAACATTTCCCCGACCCCACTGTAAAAAAAGACTGCGAGCAACAAAGGCTTGGCTGATTTAATTGCGACTGAAACAGTCACACATGCAT
Organism: Pelusios castaneus; assembly: GCA_007922175.1. Classification (NCBI taxonomy): domain Eukaryota; kingdom Metazoa; phylum Chordata; order Testudines; family Pelomedusidae; genus Pelusios; species Pelusios castaneus. Next base: position 7,855,026 of record ML685755.1, on the reverse strand, counting down.
GGCGGGGGGTGGAGGGGGGGGAATGGAAAACACACTTTAAGGAACATTTTCCCAGACCAAGTAATTTCCCAAAGCAAGTAATTTCCTCCTTAAATACACATCAACAACTTCATCCCGAAGGGAGCTACGGTTTTGGGGGGGGGGGGGTGTTTTTAAATCATTGCGGAGGCTGACGTGGTGCACCTGATCGTTTATTTGCTTCCTTCGCTGACCTTCATTGTTGTGAGACTAGATTAAACACCAGCCAGGCTATTTATTTGCGCCTGTTATTGTCTATTAGTTATGCCCAGAGACGTTGCAAACGTGAATCTTTCTGGATTTCTTTTTGCTGACGAGTACATTAGCCAAGGAGGTGGTGGTAGAAATAGCTCGTTAGATATAATTATTCCCCCCCCCCCCCCCGAATTTGTTATTCGGTTCAGACTGCTTTAAAAGATCTGGGAAAGGCAAATTAAAACGTTTGCTCAGTTTTAGGGGAGACTTGAAATATGCCCAAGAGATGTAGTTAAGCCCTCTAACTATTTATTATTTGGCTCCCTGCTTCATCATAAAGTTTGCTTCAAAGTGGACCCCCGTTCATCCATTTTTGATGCCTATACACTGGTCTTTGTATTTATCTGAACATGGTTTGGGATGAAAACGTGCAACTATTATATATAGTGTAATATAGAGCTAGGAGACTCGGTGCATTTTTAAATGGTACGCTTCCCCCCACTGTGTGTTTGTCAGGAAACTAACAGTTTCGTCTCGTCTGGCAGCCAGAGCCAAGTAGCCGTCTCTCTTTGTTACATCTTCACACGCATTTTGTGTTGTCATCAAACATTCCTGCCTTTTCTCTCTTTAAGGAACAACAGAAGAGAGAGAGGGAGAAAAACCCAAAGCAAAACTTACTTTTATTTTCCTTCTCGATTTTCTCCAAGTAGCTGGCCGCTTCTAGCAAGATCTGGACATTCTGCAGGAAAGTGTTGATCTTTTCCATGGAGTCCCCACTACTGTTGAAAATGTCACTGAACGGGCACCTGGACATATCTGCTGTTAGCATTTCTTGCTGCTGACCTAAAGAAGAATCCAAAACATCACCCTCGCATTTCACTTCTTTCCTCGGCCGGCCACGTTTCCCCATACCGTCTGGAAATTCAAATGTTAAAATTCAAAGCTCTTTCGCCGACTTTTCTGTTTCTCTGCCCTTGTTGCAGTTTGTATGAGCTAGAGAGCGAGATTGAATGAATCAAGGGACCTCCAGATTTGGAAACTCCGCTGTGGTCCTAGTGCTGGTTGGGTTCTAAACAATAAAATGAATGGAAAGGGTGACTTGGTTTTATATAAATTAAACTGCTCTTCACTAGCCATTTAAATTAATGGAAATTTTGCCTGGCAGGTAGTAAATACATCACCAGGCTAGATTACACTTAATGTTAATCCCATTTCCAACCCCCACGGCGGCCCGCCCCATGAATTTAGAATACCTTGTAATTTGATTATGGAAGATTAAAAACTACTGCCTCCTCTTTTTCTCAATCCCGCATATGCTGTGTTCACCTTTCAACTGCAAAGCTGTTTTTTCCTAAGTGATAAAGTGAAATTATATAAACCTCTGAGGTTTTCATTACAATCTCAAGCAGTTATAATAAAGAGGAAGTATTTTCCCTGCTAGGCCAGTTATATACAGACCTTTATTCAGTCTGATGAGACTTACAAAAGCTGGACTCCCAGTTGCCTCTGTTCTCTGCATGGATATTAAATGTTACCTCCCTTTGCCTTACCTTTTGGGGCTGGAACTGTCTCTTAGTATGTCTTTATACGGTGCTCACTGCTCTGCATACTGGTACTCTTGTCTCAGCTGGCATCTCCAGTATCCTGTTTCTTTACTGCATACTAGCTGTGTATTTTCCATCCCAGAGTGGCCTAGACTCTAGTGGTATTTGTACAGTGGTTAGTTAGCACAATACTCAGCCCCAATCCTTTTTTAGTGTCTCCTTTATGCTATCACAACAGAAATAAAAATAAATGATAAGTTACTGTGTGAAAAACACTTTAGAATCTTTAGGGCGTGCTTTATAAACCAAATGATTCTTACCTTTAGAGCGATGTTTCCATACATATCCTCTTCATATTACTACTTTTAATCTGGAAGCAATTTGAAAAAAAGTTTGTGAAATTTCAGAGTTATAGCTCAGAGAGGCAGTATGCAAGCGCCATCTCCCTGTTTTCCTCCACTGATACCTGCGCTAAAATGCCTTTGTTCTGGGCCAGTGGTGGCGAACCTATGGCACGCGTGCCAGAGGTGGCACTCGGCGCCCTCTCTGGTGGCACGCACGCCCAGGGTTCAACAACCTATGGCAGTTGTTTTTTCTAACTAAAACCTCAGTATTGGCACTTTGCGATAAATAAGTGGGTTTTGGGTTGCAGTTTGGGCACTCGGTCTCTAAAAGGTTCGCCATCACTGTTCTGGGCAGTAACACACATGCTGTTCCGGACTTGGGCTCCATTGATTAGAGGTTACCTTTATTCTCCAACTGTTTTATGTTGGATTGTACAGACAAACATCACTGAGAGACTTTGTAAAATAGGTGAAAGAATCGTACTTAAGCACACTACAACAGCTTGGCCTGTGTGTCCAAAGTGATTAGTGATCTTGGGTACCTCTGGTTTTGGGTATCAGTCTGAGACCTGCTTTTCAGGTGCTCAGCAGTCAAGATCAGACTCAAACCCACTCAGGACTTGATGCACCCAGTTAATTGAAACCTGGCTTGATAGGTCACTTAGGCCCTGACTCAGCGAGGTACTTATGAATATGCCTAACAAACTACACATCCCAATAGTTCCATTGAAATAATGTATTTAAAATTAGGCACATACTTAAATACCTTGCCAAGAGGCTAAGGGAGTTAATTTTTTAAAAATATGCTGTTACAATATATTAATGGTTACTTAGAATGTTACAGTATCATTGAAGGGACATACAAAAGTGGACAAAGCAATGAGGAATAGTATATACAATGAAGGAGGGTTGTGCACTGGTAGCAAAAGCTAGATCTATGTAATAATAGATCTTGCCCGTATCTTATTTCTATAAACTTTTGCATAATATTTACCCTATTTTATTACTATTATTTATGTTGTGGTAGGTGCTGTACCCCAGTCATGAACCTGGACCTCATTGTGCTAGGTGCTGTACAAATAGCATAAAAAGACAGTCTCTGCCCTAAATAACTCAATCTAAGTATAAGACAAAAGGTGGATACAAACAGATAGGGGAGCATAAAGAAATAATGAGGTATCAATTACTGTCCTTTCATTCTTTACTTATCAAGTCCCATTTAGCTACTCCGTTTTCTTCCCCAGGATCAATGTCAGGCTGACAGGGCTATAATTAACCGGGTCATCCTGTTTACCCTTTTAAAAAATTGGCACAACATTGCCTTTCATCCAGTCTTCTGCAACTTCTTCAATGCTCAAAGACTTACTGAACATCAAGATTAATGGTCTATCAAGCTCTTCAGCCAATGCGTTTATTTTGACCTCTGATTTAAAGACATCTAACTTTAGCAGCTTCTGTTTAACATCCTCCAGAAATACTCATGTAATGGAAAGAGTATTACCTCATCGTATGATGAGACTACATAATGTTTCCCCCCAAAATATAGAAGAGAAATATTTATTGAATCCTTCTGTATTTATATTACTATTTCCATCTACTAATGCGATTAATAAATCTGTTAGTCTTTAAAAGTGCCACAAGACTCTGTTGTCTTTCTACAATAGACTAACACGGCTACCCCTTTGGAATTCATCTACTAGTGTACCAGTACCATTGTCAAGATTCTTTTTGTTCCGAATATATTTTAAAAACTCCATTATTGTCATTAATTCTGCTGACCATGGGTTTCTTCCTGTGTTCCTTTGCCTCCCTTATCAATTTTCTACAACTTCAGATTTATATTCATGACTATCAATTTCTCCTTTCTTTCTTGTTTTTCTATATATATAATTTTTCCTGAATTGCTTTCACTTCCCTGCTAAACCAGACCAGGTTGTGGGTTTAGTTTTGTTTTTTTAAATACACCAAAACAGCCTTCTTCCTCAGTTGTGTGATTTGGACTTTTTGGAGATCTAGTAAGGTTTTCTTAAATTATTCTTAATTATGATTTATGTTATGCAGAAAGAAACAGTAAGATTTAGATAGTTTGGATGTGAAGATTTAGACAGAGAGAGGTTTGAGTCCAAGGTGACAATCAGATTATGGACCTGAGTGACAGGGAGTATGGTGGTGTTATCTGCTGTGACTGAGAAAAGGCAGGGTTTAGGAAGAATAATTAAGATCTCTGATTTAGCCATGGTTAGCATGAGTGGACACCTGGACATTCACCAAGAGTTGTCTGAAAGATAGGCGGAGATTTTAATTGGGACAGAAGGGGCCTGGTCCAGAGTGCAGAGGTGAATTTGCTTTCGTGGTGTCATTCAACCCACATGAAGATGCCAAAGGCTTTTAAAATGTAGTTTTTTACTTATCAGTTGCTCTAACTAACTGAGAGAAGACCCATTCCGTGTTTTGCAAGTATATCCTGGAAATCAGCCGCATTAATACGTCAGTCACAGAGACTATTGCTTGCTAACCACAGCATGAATTGAAAAGCAAGAGGGAATCAGAGACTATTGCCATTCATTTCCAGCATTAGAAACATCAGCTATGGCTCAGAGACATACAGAGAAACACAATGTACTGGTAAATCTGAAGACAATTTCATGTATTAAGGAATTTTACTATATTCAAGCTCAGCAAACGGAATTTGCCATCACTGAAGGAGGGTTGAAGGGAATACAGCAAAGAAAAAGTGCCTATCAGGAGAATATTCTGCTCACTTTAAATCACTGAACTGACAAATCTCGGACCTTCTCCCCATAGAAGGCAAGAACATTTGTGAAAGCTCCACACCAAAGGGACTCCGAACTTGTACTGCAGATCACATATCTCCTCCGGCCTTCACCACATCTATTGGTTCCCTACACACGCACCTGTACTTCCCCTGTGCTGGAATTTTAAGGGTATATTGGATGAATCAGTACTGACTCCAGGAGCATTAGTTTATACTGCTCTTCCCAATGCAACAGCCACAGGTTGGGAGGAAGAATCCCAGTAACTGTGGCCCTGGTTCTCCCACTTCTTATCTGACCATGCTCCCATTTTTGCTGTGTTCAGGAAAGTTATGACGGCAGGGAAACCAAAATGACCTGAACTCAGATTATCCCTGGGATGATATGCAGAAACCCTGGGGTACTGTCTGACCAGTTTGGGCTCCCTCTGGTGCATCTACACTTAAAAGTTAGGTCGACTCAAGAAGGCTTAAGTAGACCTAAACTACTCCACATCCACACTGGGCTTTCCTTAAGTCGACTTAATAACACCTTGTTTTAGGTTGACTTAACGCTTAAATCAACCTTATTAAGTCGATTTAAGCCAGTGTGCACAGGGATTAGCACCTAAATCAACCTCATTAAGTTGACTTAAAGTGTTAAGTCGACTTAATAAGGTCAAAAAGTGGCTATGTCTACACTAGAAAAGTTAAGTCGACTTTTGTTAAGTCGACTTAATAAAGTAGACTTAACTTTTCTAGTGTAGACATAGCCCCTCACACTGTGATGCTGTGAAAAGCCACAAATCTGACAGATACTGTACTTACACAGCCTTCCACAGGTAAGGAACACACCTGGTTGAGTTCAATGAATGCTTTCCAGCCACTCACAAATCAACAACAGAGACTCCAACTGGCTCCTCAGCCCAGGTTCACACTGTCTCCTCTGGTCAAAAAGCCTGACCAGTGGAGATCACTTTCCAGTCCACCCGTCCTCAGTGGAAGGGATGTGCAGCAGCTTTTGTTACTGAGCAGTTTGTCTAAACACTTCACTCAAAGACACACTGGTTAAGATAAAACCTCAAACAAGTTTATTAACTGCTGAAAAATAGATTTTAAGTGATTATTAGTGGCAAGTGTAAAGAGATGAAAAGAAGTTACCAGATTAAATAAGTATAAATTCACAGTCTCTATTCTACTACTCACTAACAAGCTCTTGAATTAGCAATGTCAGTCACACTTGTCAGCTGGTACAAGCAGTTTCTTAAACACAGACTGGGCAACTTTCCCTGCCTGGGACTCTGCTCCGCACTTGCAGACTCCTTTTGTCTTCTAGACCAGACCGTTCAGGTATTCAGTTAAATGGAAGTGGCGCCTGTGATGTGTCTCCCCTTCTTTTATCACCCATTCCAGCTTGCTAGAACCGTCCATGCATGTGACCTGGGGGTTGTTCCCCATTGGTCAGTCAGTAGCCCATTGTGTATGTGTTTTCTTGGTGAAGTTTCCATGGTTGGATGTTGAGAGACGGGATCCTTCTTGATGGGCTGTTAAAACATCTGGCCACGTCATTATTGTACCTGAATAATTGGTTTAGGTGTTTCCCCATTGGTCAGTCAGTAGCCCATTGCGTATGTGTTTTCTTGGTGAAGTCTCCATGGTTGGATGTTGAGAGATGGGATCCTTCTTGATGGGCTATTAAAACATCTGGCCACGTCATTATTGTACCTGAATAATTGGTTTAGGTGTTTCCTACTTCACAACATGTTCTAGAAGCATTTACAGCAATATTTTATAACTTCACATATAAAGGTAATGTTACCAAATACATTCCAAGGGCTGGTTCAAACCAAAACCTCATTTAGACCCATGGCCAATGGGCCTGTAGTACCCAGGGTAACATCAATAAAACAGCTTCATTTTAGGCTGACCCAAAGTGTTCATTCAAAGACAACATCTATCATTTGCTCGCCTAGTTAGGACAATCACAATACTGGTTTGATAAAGGATAGGTTTATTTATACAGTGAGAATTAAAGCCAACCTTGACACTCATAGGCATAAAGCCTAGGCCCAGTACATAACCAGGGAGTAACAATTAACCGTTTCTCTCTCACAACAGTACACACAGGGATGAATGGATGGACCAGGAATGGAGCTCAGGAACACACCAATGGACTCCAGGACTCAGGTAAGTTCTTTCCTTTGTTTCTTCTCTTCTTCAGCAGGTGGGTACGCGTGCCACTAACTACTGCTCTGCTCCTCCTATTGCAGCCCAGAAGATCTTTTTCTTCACACACACCAGCCCAGGCTGCTGCTGGCTTCAGCTGCCACCAACTGCTATTACAACTGACAGCCAGAAGCTTCAGGGTTGCAGAGCCTTTTTCCCCCCCCTTAGACTGGTTTTCTCGCCCTTTTGCACATGGCCCCCCAGCCCTTGGTACACACGGTACCTTAGATTTCTGCACTAGACACACACTCGGCCCCCTTTAGTCCCAGAGTCCATACAAGGTTCACATACAACTCTGACAACTAACAGGCAGGTTTCTTACGAGGTAACAGTAACACATACAATCCAACAGAATATTAATATTTAGTAGATCCAGACTTAAATCTTGAAATAAAATAATAAATAAAACCATAGTACCGAACAAGGCATACTTTGTACAAAACATAAATCATAATTACATGACACTGATGAATATGGAGTTTCTGGGGTGTTGTCCTCAGACACAGGTGTCAGAATCCCCAAAATGTTCACCCCCAAGTTCCAAGAGAAAACTCATTTTGTTCATGCATGTACCAGATTATGCAAAGGGTCCAGCTGTCCCAAGAAACTTGGATTGTCAGGTTTATCTTTTCAATAATGAATAGGGGACAACTGGGTGCCTCAGGGTTTGGGAAGCAATCTGGAGACACCTTAGAAGGCCCTGACTGTCAGAAGGTGGATGTTTAGCACTTTTTGAAAGTAAGGCCCCTTTAAAGCATCTGAAACTGGGCATGCAAAAATGGAGGAGACAAAAATCACTTGTCGCTCTTGAAGATCTAAGGCTGTATTTAATAATAGTAATTACTGAGCATCAACACTGATCAGCTTCATATAGATGTGGTCCCTAACCAAGAAGTTTATCATCTAAGAGAAACAAAAGACAACAGAGCAGACACAAGTCATTATATAGAGCAGGTTTTTCTCAAACTGTGGGCAGTGTCTGGGAGAGGCCCAGAACTCTTCTCTGTCCTTTGCATTTATCACCTGGAAAAGAAGAAAGTACCAATGACTGCTTAGGATTTTGGATTCCCCTGTGCAGCTGTCCCGACTCCACCTAGTCTCTCCTGGACATCCAGGTGGGATGCAGTGATTGCTCTACAGGGACTCTGCCTGGACCCTGAGGACTCCACTGTGGTTTTGATACTGAGAGCAGAGAGGCTGTTTCTCTACTCTACACGTGTTACTCTACAGGTGGCCAGCATGTGTGGTACGTGGGCGATGGGAATGGCAATGGGTAACCATGGGGCCTTGCCCACAGGTGGCATGAATGAGGGGTTGGTTGCTCAGGCAGAGAGAACTGAGTGGTTGGGATGGGATCTTCAGGGGGGACAAGCTGGGGGGTACCAAATGGTGGGATGAGCTGGAGATTTAGGAGCTCCCTTAAAGGCTTGTTATTTTGTATCAGCATTCAGCCATCCTCCCAAGCCTGTGCCCCACAATGGAGACCTGTTCTCCTGGGAGAAGGATTCCTAGGTCATCTTCCAGGTCATGGAAAGTGTGAGGATAAGTCTGCTACATCTGCACATACCTAACCTGTTTAGTATTTCATCAACAGCTGGCCTATAGGAAAACTACGTATTCTGCACATGGGGAGGTGGAGTCTGAGCCCATCTGCTTTAAAAAATAGAGGCTAACAGGTAAAGATTTTGCTGTACCTTGACATAGAGCAACTGACGGATACAAAAATACATGTATATCTGGTGTTAGCATTTCTACCATGGATGGAGTAACCCTGGGAAGATGTACAGAGGGAGCATGTGTAGAGAAGGATCTGGAGGAGGATGGTGTAGGCATGTGTGTAGCATGCTGACATCAGGACTGTTACAGGCAGTGGGGCACTGTGCAAGAAAGCAGAGGGTGGAGGGTGGAAAAAAGATACTGTGGTGTGAGGACAAACACTATAGCCACAGCAGAGAGGCAAAAAAAATTGTTAAGACATGAAGGGTTGCAGCATTACTAACTCCAGGTGATTAAAAATCATGAGTCAGGATCCCAAAAATCACAAGACTGGCTGAAAAATCATGATTTAAAAAAAAAAAAAAAAAAAAAGCAGCAATACATTTTGTACTCTCTTTATCTCCCTTATAGTGAGCTCTGAGCTCTCACTGGGCCATATTTTCAAGCCTCTCTCCACAGCCACGAGGGCAGGAAACTTCCTTCTTTTTAAAATGAAAGCTGAGATCCGTATGCCATCCCTTTACTCCAGCAGCTGGGACACCCGGAAAAACACCCACTTTTGCGAGATCCACAATAAGGTCGTGAGAGCTGGCAACACTGCTTTCACAGAGCATTTGCTCCGCTGTCTGACCAGAATATGTCCTGTTCAGGGATCATATTGCTTAGGCATTACTTATCTGTGCGGGAGGTTCCGGGTCCCTTTTAGCAACAACTTGTGCCCATCTGCTTCCCTTTGCATTGTGCAATGGAGGGGAGCATGCTCTGACTGATGAGCACAGACAGAAATCAGGCTGTTTCTCCTCTCAGGGAGGCCAATGCACATCGATTAAAATTGGTTGTACCCAATTTATAGCCACACCAGTGCAAAGAGAACCAGGCTCAATATTTTTGGAACATATCACATAAGTGGCAAGTTTTCGGGGGAAAGTTGCAATAAATAAGACAACATGGAAAGTCTTTGTTCTAACTCCAGCCAGTTTAGAAAATTTACTAATACAGGACGATGTGCTCTTAAGTGCAAAGCTAACAGACTCTGAGATCTAGAGACCCAAGGACTACCCTGTGCCTGGATTGATACTCCCACATCTAAATGGCATGCTTTACTGTTCTATGATTTGTTTTTTTCATAACCCATGCTATAATCATGTGTAGCAATGAAGAGCAAAGTGTAAATAGTGAGCAAAGTCCTGGGCCGGGTCACTGGCTGGGGTAAACTGACATAACTCCACGTAAGGTTCTTCCCCACGTCGGTACTTGTGTCACGGCTATTTTTAATTCAGTTCAGCAAATACATGCACCGCTGCATATAAAGCTCGGTTCAGTGCAACAGAAGTGATAGAAAATGCTGTTGTGTTTTTTCACTGGGCACTAGCATTCAGCACAAATATTTGCATGTTATTTCTTCCCAGAGGGTCAGGCAGCAGCGCTGGTGCCCTAGCTCTATAAATAAAAAGGCTCAAGCTAGACTTGATCATGCTTTCTAGTTGGAATAGTGAAAGCTCTCCCCACTCTCGTCTCCAGCCCTTTGTAGTATTTTTCATTCAGAGAATGAAAGCAAGCATGCCAACTGTTCCACTTAGGAACATTCACTTGTTTTTCAGGCGGCCGTTCTAATTTCCTGATCCTCACTGATGCCATCTTGGGTGGAAATTGCTGGTGTGAAATGCAAATCGCACATTTTAAAGGGAATATTTTAAAATACGTCATTTAAAAGGACTGTAGATTTTCTCTTAGCTTAGGCTCTTTGGTGCACCTGTTGTCTCTCTCTCTTATGGATAATCCCTTTCTAATCCTTTTTTAAAATTTCACCTGCCTCTACAAGTCTGTTGCTGCCCTTTTTGAAGGACAAACCCTTTTTTTGAGTGATCATTATACTGACCATCTGTCAATGGCAGACATTTCACTCCGTTCAGCAGCAATAATATTAAGATGAAAAAAAGAATCAGGTCGGATTGCGGCGTCATCCATTTATGTGATTTTCTATACATTAGTATTAATACGGTGATGAAATATTATTACTACTATTATTTTGGAAGCAACTCCATCCTGATGATTTACCAACATCAATCTACAACAGGACTTTAGAGACTCCTAAAGGGCTCAAAAATTCACTTGACCTTAAGTGCAGGGCCTGATCATGCTCCATTATGATGATTCATATTGCAAGAGCATCTACGCATGCAACAGGGCCCCACTCTGCTAGGCGCAGTACAAACACAGAGCAAACGGATGGTCCTGTCCCAAAGAGCTTATCTGTGCGTGCGGGTGGTGCTGCGTATGTGGCCCATACCACTTCAGCGTGGAAAGTGAGGGGGAGTGGCATCGTTATTTGAAAAGAACAATAACCAGGATAAGCATTCTTTTCTGGGACTTATTTATATAGTCGCAATTGTTTTTCCATTTCCAAATCATAGACTCATCGACTTTAAGGTAAGACGGCACCATTGTGATTATCCAGTCTGACCTCCTGCACATTGCAGCCCACAGAACCTCACACACCTATGCCTGTAATAGACTTCTGACCTATGATCGAATTACCAAAGTCCCGACAAATAATGGTTTAAAGACTTCAAGGTACAGAGAATCCACCAGCAAGTGAACCATGTCCCATGCTGCAAAGAAAGGGGAAAATCCCCTAGGACTCTTGCTCATCTGCCTGGGGGAAAATTCCTTCCCAACCCCAAATATGGCGATCTGTTAAACCCTGACCATGTGGGCAAGACTCACCAGCCAGATACCCAGAAAGAATTTCTGTAGTAACTCCAAAATCACCCCACCTAACACCCTATCACAGGCCATCGGGCATATTTACTGCCAGTAATCAAAGACCAGTGAATTGCCAGTTTTGGGCTGTCTCATCGTACTATCACCTCCATAAACTTATCAAGCTCAGTCTTGAAGCCAGTTAGATCAAATTTGGGAGCGTGGGGGGCAGCCTATGTATTTATTTTAGTTTTCTGTTTCTAATGAGGTTCTGAACGAAAACATTGCTGTTTAGATGCAGTTTTCATTGGCAATGTCACTCAGTGAACTTAGGCTGGGTTGTTTCACTCTTGGTTTCATCACAGCTAGGCATCTCAGTACCTTTGAGGATCTTGGCTGTAGCCTCCAAATAAGCTTCATCCCACATTATTCATTGGTAGCATAATCTTCTGCTGACATCAATTTGTGCTTAGCTCTGTACTGAACATGGATGACACGTGCCCCGCTGGTTCATGGAACTTGCAGGCTATGGCCTTTACTTTGTCTACTGCTGCATGTTACCAGAATCCTGTGCCCATATGATGTCCCATTTGAGCTCAGTACGGGTCCACAAAAATCTATCAGCACAGAGTGGCTTCTAGGATTGAGGTCTAAATAATCACATCCCTTCCAGTAAGATATTGAAGGCCAAATCAAGGCTCTACTGAAGCTTATGGTGAAACTCTTACTGATTTTAATAGGACCAGGAGCAGATGAAACTACATTGTGCTCTCCCAACAGATTTTGGCTCTGACAGACCAGTGAAAGAAATTAATTCCAGAGGGAAGGGCCTCCCACTGGGGGCAGCCCATCTACGGTCCACAGACATTCAAACCTAAAGACTTAACAGTAATGCCACAACTGATATCTGAAGCTGCATAGAGAAAGGCAGAATTTCCATGGTACTAAAACAAACAATGAGTCCTGTGGCAATTTTAAAGAGTAACAAACGACTCTTGGTCCTTTAAGTTCTCTATATAACCCATCCCACAATAAGCTTTAGTGGTTTACTTATGGAAAAAGACATTATTTATCAGATCTTTCCCTTGTTATCATGGAAAGGCTGCTGAGCATACGATAAGATCAAACAGTAAATCTATGATTTATTTAGAGTTAATAAAAGGTCTAGAGAGGTGATATTTTTACAAGTTTACACCAAGGCAAAGATGTTTTCTTTCTTTTTTAAAGCACAGAATACCCTAGAGTCACCAAAAATATTTTTCACTTCTAATCAGAATACATAAAAGAGCAGTGCCATTACCATTTATTTTTCTACAAATGTATTCCTTCCAATTCTTCCAAAACCTGTAGGGATATATTTCCAACACAACCTCTAAATCTGAATGCACACATTTTGCACAGGCAGCCATTTGGCAGAAGAGTTAGCAAGTGGAATTGTAAAGGTCCCTTTGAAAATTTGCTGTTGAAAGTTGCCAGTTCTCGCTCTCTCTCACACCCCTTAAGCCTTATCTACATTGGAAATTTGACCCAAATCCAGCAATCAAATTGCCACCCACTAATGTGGCTCATTTCCATTTGTGCCAACACCCATATGTCAACAAGGGGAGCCATGATTTCCACTGGTGAAATTTACCCTGATGGCAGGCAGGAATAAATCCAGCTAGACCAATCACAGCTTTCCTTATTGATACTTGGGGGTTTCCTTCATGCAGTTACGTCAGTTGCTGAACTTCTCAGTGCACACAAGACGGGTAAATGTTCACCATTGTACAGATGGCCAGCCCACAGGCCAATACTGCTTAAGCCCTAAAAAATATGGTTTAAGTGGTGCATACACCCTCTGCTCAACAGTGAATTTCATCCATAGATGACAGAGAAATTGTTCTGTTATCTGATATACCTGAAACTTTTATTGGCATGCTCTTATTTTCCTTTGTGGTTTCTTGTATCCTTTTTTAGGATCCTACACACTCACCTCAAGACTATTTTCTCTTCTTTCAAGGATTCATTTCTGGGCATTTCTGGGTAAAGAGAATAACCGTCTCCTCATCTGGCATCCTTGGTGAGATTAGGGAACTTCTTTTACAAGCCATTTTCTGATTCCACAGGAACTAGAAAATTTTGCTTTCTTTATGTGTTGAAAGGGAATTTTGGGGGTCTGCATGAAAAGCCTTTCTTTGAACCTCATGTAATAATGGGTTTTGGTAGTCTGATGCAAAACTCAGGGAAGATTCCCATTGATTTTAGAGAGCTTTGGATCAGATACAGTTGCCAATGACTCATTGGCAATGACATGGGGATACTTTCTTTTTTTCTTTTCTTTCGGGTGCAAATGCATAAGTGAGCAGAACTACACGGACGTTGAAGCAACTTGACACCAGACTTGGTCCTATATCACAAGACAATCTTTAACTTCCACAAAAGTGTTTCACTTTAGCACATGTGATTTACATTCTTCTCTCACTGTAGGAACCATCAGTGCTTTCAAAAATAACTTACAAGCATACAAAGCCTTGGAAAATTAAGTTTGCCTTCCCATCCATCCCGCAATCCATCAGCTTTCCTTCACTCTGCCACAACACTGACCTCAGTTCATTGTCTGGAAGAAACTTCTTTTCAGGGAGTGACAGATAATTCATTCTCCACCATGACTCATTCCTGGGCATTTTGAAGAGTAGAGAAAGATCACCGCCGTCCTCCAAAATGTGACAATGCACAGTATGGAGAGTGTTAATGTAATGCAAATGATTATCCACTCATTGCTGGGTGAACTTGAGCTGCAGTGCCAGAGGTGAATGGACAGGTCTTTTTCAACTAAACCCAGGGGCCTATTGCTTTTCTGCTTGCAATGGTGATGGGGTCTGTTCCTGCAGCCCCTACCCATGAGATTAGTTCTCAATGGGGAGAGTAATTCTGGCATATGGCCAAGTCTACAAGCCTGAGGTTGGTGATTGACATGAAGCTCTGAGGGTTTATTTTCAATATGTTTCATGCAGCCCTGAGTTAGTAGCACACCTAGAAGCCAATGAATCAAGTCATCCTGCAGGAGGGTTAATTTAACTGCCAGGTGCCGAAGAAATAATTTGCCCTAAGAAATACTTTGTAAAGACCCCCCTCCTCATACTGACACATTCAGCCATCCAATATTGTTAGTGATGCAGATGGATTTGATTCTGTGATGTGTTACTGGAGTTTTCCTCCCATTATAGCTGTACATGAAAAACCTTAAAGTTGTGCTTGGTTTGAGTAGATTGTGTACAGTTTGAAAACTTACATGGATCCAGGGGTTGTCTTCAAAAACCAGAAGAGGAACCCATAAACGTTGGTTGTCACATCACCCGGAAGTTGTGTCATCTCAAATCGTGATACAGCAGATATTTTTGTGAACGCCGAGCCGGGAACTCAAATTCAAAAGGAACAACATCTGAGAATTTGATCCCCATTCCCTCCCACCCTTTGCCTTTCCTTCTCCAGCTCTCCCTCACCATGGATACTACCACCATCCTTCCAGTTACTCAGGTCCATAATGTCGGTGTCCTCTTAGACATGGCCCCCTCCCTTTACTCACACAACCAGCCCACATCCAAGTCTTGCCTCTCAAACTGCATAACAGTTCTTAGATTTAGCCTTGCCTCCATGAACTGCCAATGCTGTAGCTCAGGTCTCTGTACTGTCGTCTCTTATCCTTACTACTGTAATCTCTTCTCTGGCTTTCTTATATTTCTCCATTGCACCAGACACAAACTCCTCGGTTTTGCTTGTAAGGCCTTCTGCATTTAGCCTCACCCATCTACATCGACCAGCTTATTTCAGCTGCCAACTTCTGCCTTCACTGTGCCAGAGATGACAGCCTCAATTGCCCACTTATCCACTTCTTCTTTTAACCTCCCTATGCATGTGAGGGGGATTCCCCTTCAGCATTTTTAAATCCTTCTTTAAAACTGATCTCTGTTCGGATTTCCCCAAGCCCACTCCTGTCTGGCACCGGTAAAGCATGTGGCAAACTGACTTCTGCTTTAATGATAAATTCTTTTTATGGCCACCTCATTCTCTTACTCCTTCACCCCCATTAGTCTTGTTTTTGTCTGGATACCTGTTTACCTCTCTCTGGACTCAGGTATGGTTATCTTTATTACAAGTCCTTCCGAGCCTAGCACCCTTGGACCCAGATCCTTGCCTGGAGTTGCTAGACACTACTGAAATATAGATGATAAATATCGATGTATATTTTTCCATCCTTGAAGAGAAAGCACAACTGAGGCCTCAAGCTGTAATGCATTGGCAGGGGAGAGGTACATCTTTTCAGTGGATGGATTAGTTACTGGATATTCCAGGCTGGTCTGGGTGGCTCTGTAGGGCACAGATGGGTTCAGCTATCTTTTCAGATAGATGGAATTACACTGAGATCACGTCCCTTGTGGAATGGGCCAAATGGAAGATCTAGTTCTTTAGCCACTGAAATGTGAATTTTACACCACTCTTAGGAATACATTGATTGATCTACTGTCTAAAACAAGCCTAGACTGGCGGACAGAAAAGGTCATTTGCAAGAACCCGTACTATTTTCAGCAAGCAATTTTGCACACACACACACACACTGTCTACTTACGTTCTTATACCAAGCCCAGTCACTATGGCATCTATAGGCCAAATTATGCCATCAGATTTGCATCAACCACTCACACTAATTCTACTGGGAGCAGAATTCATTCTTTAGCAGGCAGAGTCGGAAGACTACTATTCAACACTATCTTAGAGCCAAGCCAGTTGCCTTGCTCATCCAAGTTCTGCCCTGAACACAAGATACCTGCTCAGGTGAGGAAAACAAGTCAGAGTTAAGCTCAGAATTTGCCCCTTCCAAAAACTGGTGGGCGTTCATGCATTTTAAATAACATTTTCTTCCAAACTGTAGCAGTTCCTGTAACCCCTTGCAATATATTTCTGAATTTTTACTGCAATATAGTATACTTTCCCTACTTTATGTGCCATGCAGTGCATGCTGTATTGAGGTTTTGAATATACCACAGTATAAATAGTGAGTGGTTCTAGTTGTAACAGGCCAACCCTGCAGCCTAAATGTCACTGATTGGAAATATTTCAGTGGATCCAAATAACCCATTTCAATTGATTCCCAGGGAGCACCAGCAACAAATTAAGTGGAATGAAGAGCCAATACCAAAATGGTTATTAAAATAGACATTCCTGGGGGCTTTACAATACACCAGTACATCATTTGGACCATGGTTAGACTGCTGTTCATGGGAAAGAGCGTACACTATGAAAGGAATGGCTTACACCCCAGAGGTGGAGAATAATTTTCTGACTTTGAGTCCCTGACCACACCGACTGATTACATATCAGATAACCTCCTGCTGTCCTGTGTTTTGATATAGTAACTCTGGTTGGAGTTCTGTGACTTGGCGGCAGCCCAAATAAACCAAGTTTCCTTTATGACTGTAAAGGAGGAGCTTGGAGCCCTGGTTACTGGAGAGTAGTGCAATCTGCTGCTGCAATGATTAACTCGGCTATTTTTATGTACTGTGCCAGGTTTGAAACCACACCTCTTACGGACACACACAATCCCAGTGGTTTTAAATGGGCAACTCATATGAGTAAGAGCTACAGGCCTGGATCTTTATACAGTAAAAGAGTTTGTACAGCGATTTCTGAGGGAAAAGAGTGTATAGAGGACTATTAAGATTCATAATTAATATATTTAATTTTCAAAACATTTCCACCACTGATATGTAATTCTTCTACAGTATATTTCATCTTCAAAGCATTTCCAGCCTTCAAGTACTTAATCCTCAACAGCTTGTGAGGTATGGAATTATTATTCCCCCCAATTTACAGATGGAGAAACTGAGGCAGAAAAGTTAAATGACTCACTCCAGCCCAAAGAAGGAGTCAGCATCAAGGGGCCACATTAATCTTTGGTGTAACTCCACTGAATGAGTGAAAAAATTGATCCAAGATATTTCTTTTCATCCTTACCTTCCATAGTTGAGGATCCACATATAAGATTTAAGTGACTTATCCATCCTTTCAGTCCCTAATTCGAGGCAGATCAGACCTTGTATCTCTTTGAGGTAGTTAGTGATGATGAGAAAAGAAAAACAATCTATAGAAAGGAAAGGCAGTAGTTCTCTCAGAAGAAAATGTACTTAGACGAGTCTAAGCAATGCTCCGTTAACATCATAGACAAAACTGGACTGATATGTTGGCACAGGGCAGGGTTAACACACATCCCTTTGTGCACATGCTGGCAATACCTTTGCGAATCTGTGCAGGAGTTTTATATGCAGATGGATTAAACAAAAATAAAAACAGGTCACCCATCAGTTTGTGCTGGTTTTCATTAGACATCTTCTGAAATTGGGCACATGGATGCCTGGCACAAGGATTGCACCAAAAAGCAAAATAAAACCCAGAATAAAACCAAACCCCAAACCAGAAAAGCAACCACAACCTGGAGATTTTCCCCTCAAATTGTATGCAAATGGTCTGAGTAATCCAGATTGTCTCATCTTGCTGTTTAGGTTCTGTTCTTTTACTTGCAGCAGGATTTTCCTGGTGGTGAGTTTTATTTATGGAAGGAGCATGTTTAATAGGAAAAGCGTATTCACCTTATAGCTTATTTGTTAATATGGTTTCATATTTATGGATATAATTCTTTTAGAACCTCACCGCCATGCTCCAAGTTTTTTCTGTGCCAGGCACTGTAGTAACATATATAAAGACAGTTCTTGCTCCCAAGAGTTTACCCATCTCTCTGCTTAGCACTTTTTTTGCAAGCTCGTTTTATAAGGTCAGTAAGAATCCAACCAACACAACAAATGCCAGCTCAACCAACCAAAGACTTTCTAAGGGGTAAAATGATAGGGCTTGGTTTCCATTTCCTTAATGTTAATGGTATTTTAGGACTAAAATGTCTCACAGTGAAGGTGGCACTAAGAAGCAGAGTCTGATCTGAAGTAATTCATGAATTACACCGATGTGAATGAGATCACAGTTTGGCTCCAACTCCTTTTGGGGAGCTGGATCTTTCCTTGTTTGCATCATCTCCAGAAGGGAGCCAGTCTTTGAGATCGCTTCGTTGTCTTTCTGAGTCAGTCAGGTTTTCCATGATTCACGTGGCCCATATTTTGGTCATCCAAGTTTCAATATTAGTTGTTCTGTTGGCATTTACCAGGGTACTGCAGCTGTCCAGAGCTGGGAATTCAGTTATCTCCTTTGACAGCAGAAATTCCCTCAAAGCCTAATCCTATAAGAAAGATTGCAGGAACCTATAGAACAGATTCCAGAGGGGTAGCTGTGTTAGTCTATTGCAGAAAAACAGAGTCCTGTGGCACTTTTAAAGACTAACAGATTTATTTATCGCATGAGCTTTCGTGGGAGAAAATCTCACTTCGTCAGACGCTTTGAAGATGGGAAATTTACAAAATGGGAGGAAATTAAATGCAGGGAAGTGTGTGTCTCAAAAAGAGTGTGTGTTGCTGACAGACATCAAAGTGCTTTCCACTGAAAGGAACTTACAAGAAAACAAAACCTTGAGATCATCCTGTGTCATTAGCTACCAATCGGTTCAGCTTTGTTGTTATGTAAATGACGTATTGAAATACAAATTGAAAGCCTTTCAGAGTAATTACTGTCGTGTATTAATTTCCTTCATTTCTTACCAGCATTTCCCACTAAACCCCTCTTATCTAACATTTGTGAAGCTGCTTTCTTTGGCTTGCTTTCCTTCTCCGAGAGGAAAGAACAGCCATGGGAAATAAAAGATTTAAGGAAAAGTTTCTGTTTCAATCAAAAATATTTGGTAGACAAATTTCTCTGGCACCTTTCATTTAAAAATAATACTTATTACAGCACTTTACAAAGGATGTCAGGAACATCCCCATTTAACAGACGGAAAAAACAAGGTGCAGCTGGCCAGTCACAGAGCTGGAAACCAAACACAGAGCTCCTGAGACTTGGTTCCATGCCCTGTCCACTAGGTCAGAAGTTCCCAAATTCTACCATGTTGTGTACCACCAATGTAAAACGCCACCACCTGTAGGGACGGAGGGGAAGAGTAGGACTGGTAGTGGGGAGCAGCCGCTGCATTGCTTGGAGGCAGGGCTGGCGCTGAAACAGCTTTTGCCCAGCCACTCTGTGTCTGAGAGAGGGGAGGTGGGACAGAACAGCCGGGCTACAGCAGCTTCTGGCCAGCTCCCCAGCAGCAGGTGGACGTGCGCTATGGGGAAGTGACGTGTTCCACCAGTGGTACCGTACCGCAGTTCAGGAATTGCTGCACTAAATCACCAATCCTTTTATGAGTGTCACAGCCCGGGAAGTAATACCACAAACAACTTCCCACCCGTTTTACAAGAGGGCTAGCTGCTTTTCCCAAGATCTTACCGGGGCTCACACATCAAACCAGGGCTTCAACATCAGCCGTGCACTGGCCCGTCCAGTGGCTGAATTTCACGCAGAGCGAATGGGACAGTTTCCCTGATTTGCACTCCTCTGCCACTAGACAACACTCCTTCCTCACTAGGCTTAGCATTCCCCAGAGTGCCTCCAGGCCAAGTGAGCCACTCTTATTTTGGCAGAAGACTCCGCACCAAAATTGTATCCCGTATGCTTACCATTCAGCCAGCAGGCCGTGTGAGCGAGGTCAAGCTATTGCAGTCTATGGCTAGATGAGGCAAAATTAATTGATTGCTACTTTCTGATGATGTTCCAGAGGGGTAGCTCTGTTAGTCTATTGCAGAAAAACAAACAGAGTCCTGGGGCACTTTTAAAGACATACAGATTATAAATCTGTTAGTCTTTAAAAGTGCCCCAGGACTCTGTTTGTTTTTCTGATGATGGAAACTTCACAGTGTCTTTGAGTGGCCAGTGATGCATCAGAAGGCAGTAGAACCATGAGGAGAGCCTTGAGGAAATATGTAGCCTTTTATTATTCTAATAAAAAGAACAGTGGAAAGATCTTCATTACTTGATTTGAAGGTTACAGGGCTTTGGGTTATTTAAACTGTATTTCAGGGGTGTGTTTATGACCACAGCTTGGGGAAGACTACAGAGAGGGGATTGTTACTTTACCTTTGAAGCAGACAGGAACTGCTGAACAAAGGGAATATTTAGAAAGATCAAAGCCTTCCCTGTTTTTTTTTGATACTGCTTTTAAGTTAATTTTGAAACGTAGCTCCTCCTTCTCCGAACTGCACTGCTGCGCCTTTTTATTTCATGAACTACAGCTGGACAGCACAAGAGACTCTCCAGCTCTGCAAGGACCTAAATGGCAAATTACACGTCAGGTGCAAGTGGGAAAGCAGTGAAACCTGCGCCAGTTTTAAACACAAAATGGCCTCTGTCCCTGCGGACAACAGGCCTTTGAGATTTCAGGGTGAAGAAGGAGACAGGGAGTTCTGAGATGGAGAACATTTGTACATCATCATCTAGCATGGTGGGGCCCTAATCCTGACTACAGGCCCCGATGTTCCCAGAATTCCAACAGTGGTGGTAATATTGCTAAATAAGCTACTTCAGTGAAGGTCTGGAAGTCATCATTATGGGAAGTCTGATAATATACTGACCACAGACGTTACAGCCAGAAGGACAAAGAAGAGATTAATTCACATCATACGCAAGTGCTCTGCAAGCCATAAATCTGGAGGCGTCTATTCCTTTTAATTCTGCCCCCAAACTGACTATCTCCAGGCCTCAGAGCAGCACCAGTAAGATCAAGGAACGTGTGGTTACCTACCTGGCCTCAGAAAACCCTGCTCCAATTTAACAAGTGTCTTGTGCCAGCCCTGAAGCAGTGTTCTGGGTGTGCACGCTTTCCCTGGCAGTACCCAGAATGCCTTTCTTCTGACTTGTTGGAGAGAGTCTGTGGCTGTTGGAGCTAGGGTGGCTGGGTGGTTCAGATCTGATTCGACTCTTCTCCACGTGCAGAGGGAGGGTGTGGGTCTGGCCCCGTAAGCTGCGGGACTGACTTGGCAGAAACAAAACCCAAAGACAAGGTCTTGCTTCAAGGAGTAATGTCAAAATAGACCCAGCTGTGGATTCTGCGCAGGCCCAGCCAGTTCCTCTCCTTTCCGTTTCCACAGCAGCCAGTGCATAGCTTTCCCCCCAAACACCGGCGCAATCAAGGGTGGCGGTTGCGAGGGAGGAGCTGAACTGACGTTTACCTTTGCGCACACCTCACCCCGTCACAGGACCCATCTCCAGTAACCGCTGTTTCAGAGATCATTGGGGTCCAAGCTGTGGGAAACATACAATGAAGGAAACAAAGCCCACAAAGATATCTCCCCAAGTCCTTTCTTTATCAAAGGGACTGGCCACGGCACCAGACTGCCTTCCTCTCTGTCATTTTCAACAGGGCTTGCCTTTTGGGCAAGTAAGGAGGCGAACCCTGTAAGTGGATCTCCGCTCATTACACAGGTGGCATTTTCAGACCCAGAGGGGATGAAGTATTTAGAAGCACCCGCCAGGAAACAGCAAAGAGACAAAGCTTCAGTTATAGCAAGGGCAGGCCTGTGATATGAAACATGCCCCTGTCTACACAACCTGAAGTTACTTGTAGAGATGGGTGAAACAAAGGGCGGAATTTCAATGCAATTTTGCTCATGCCTGGTTATTTCAGAGCATGGAGCTCATCATCCAGGCAAATTTCAAAGGGCTATAACCTCCTGGCAGATCAAGTGCCACCCAGGTTAATCTCTAAGAAAGTCCTTAAGACTGAAAATCCAACCAGACCTTCTTCGTCCATCATTGGGAGTCTTATTGCACCATTGCAACTTTTGGTAAGCACCTACGTGATCACTGGCTGGGGAGCAGCCTTCTTTGCTAAACATGCTTCAGAATTTGTTTGTTTTCCTTTCTAGTAATATGTCTATACCAAGAAAGCCACTGAGCCTGAGCTAGGGCTGACGGACGTAGTTGGTGGGTTTGGCTACAGAAATCCTCATTTCTGATCTTTTCCTGCCATTTCATATGAAGCAGCTGAGGAAGGCGACAAAAACCGTCTGGTGATCTTCAGCCATCCTCAGTCCCCCCCGTTTCACTGCTGTAATCATGGTTCTCTAGATCCACGCCTTTGTAGCAAACTAGATGCCGTGTCTCCACAGAGGCCACCATAGGGCCTGAAACATGATGGCGACTCATTATTAGTGAAGAGCTCATGTGATTTTTGAAATACACATAAAATACTTTTCAGGGAGTTAGAGCACCTTTTCGTCCAAGTATCTCAAAGATTTTATAGTGCATTAAATCTCATAGCATCCGCAGAGCAGGCAAATATCGTTCTCGTGTGATAGATTGGAGTATAGTGTCCCAGAGTGTGGCCACGTCACAACAGCGTTGCAGTCATAAAGCGGCCACAGGCTAGGAATCAGAAGGCTCCCCATGGGATGTGACGTAGGTGTAGCGCTCTCTCCAGCAGACGAGATATTCTTAAGGGGGCTGTGGGTGTTGTATGAGAACCTGGTAGCAGAACTGAACGAGTACCTGAAAAGTGTTTTTCATGCATATTGGCTTGAATAAAGAGCAGAACTCACTTTGGGTACATTTGTGCCCCCTTTTTTGCATTCACTTTCTCTGACTTTTCTAGTGAACTAGTTTGCAGGCATGAAATATACATGGAGGTGGTGAATTTTAAGGTGCTATCCACAGAAAGTGAATTTTGAATGTGTGAACTAGATTGTGAGCACCAAAGAGTTTAGAGGTAATGTTCAACCACCCTGGTTCGCAATTCAAACACTGCACCCTCATTATAGTCTGCTAATGAACACGCTCTGGGCCAGGAGTTAGTCACTCACATTAACTGACAAATCGCTGCAAATAATGCATCCCTTTGAGAAGATCAGCAGTTGAGTATGGAGAATTCCTGAATAGAAAGAACTGGAATCCATTATTTGCTAAGAATTATTCACTATTTGATAGGAGCATGTAACTTTCTATACATTTCTAGGGCACTTTCATTCAAGGCTTACAAAGTACTTTATAAATGCTAATGCATTAAACCTTACAAGACCTAGGCTAGAGATGGATCCAAATGCTTCTCCCTGTTTTACTGGTTGGTGAACTGAATGAAGAGGATTTAAGTGAGTTGGCCAAGGCCGGAGAGTAAGTCAGTGGCAGAGACAAGAGAAAGACTTGCTTTGTTTCAGCCACTAGAGCACACTTTTAAAGCCTAGCTTGTTGTGATGGGGGCTTGGAAGGCCGAGTGGTCTAGTGGTTAGCACATCAACTTCTGCCCCTCTCCCAGGAAGGTAATGGTGCCTGTTCCTGACTGTAAGTCAGGAATCTTTGATTTTCCACCAGCATCTGGGCCTCTGCCCTAAAAGGGTTTGGCAAAGGGACCTGCAGAGAGCAACACCCCTGCAGCAAGTCCAAGTTCATTTCTCTGGGCTACTTGTTATCAGTCAGTCCTTCTGTTTGGGGCCTGGCCAAATAAGCAAACAACAACAAGAGAAATCCAAAGGAGAAGGGCCTCAAAGCAGGTGGTGGTGCGAGGCCTGCCTGCAAGCCTTATCCACTCTGTAGTGGTGTCACACACCACTTTCTGCCAGACTTCCTTTCTTTTTCCTGCAGGCTGTCCATTACCCTTTTTCTGGGCTTCCGAGATCCCTTTTATCCCATTCCCCCAGTTGGAGCATGGTTGGCCAACCTGGAGAGCTGGACCCGCTGGGCCCATGTTGCCTTTTAAAGCTCTCTGGCCAAGTGTGGTGTTTGTATACCCCACCCTGCTTGTAAACATCACTTATACAGATATATGCCTAAACTGGCCTGGATCATCAGCACCCAGTCTAAACTGTGCCTTGTAGAAGTGCTCAGATTCACCCTGTGCACGAGCCAGCCTCCGAGAGTACATGACTCCAACCCTTCTACATTTGTCAAGCCCCAGTAAAATATTCAGCATTGTAGAGGTCCCAAAGTTAGAGTGTCCCTGCCCCAAAGAGTCTGCAGTCTAAAAGAGATGGAGGAGATTCAATTTACTGGGAAGCCAAGAAAAAGGAACAACTCCTAGGGCGGTTTTGGTATCTTAAAATATTTGGCATGGCTCTCTTATAAACTTGTAGGGGAAGTGACGTGAATCCTAAGCAGGGATTTGAACATGATGTAGGTGGGGGCTTGGTGAACTGGTAAGAGCATTGCATGCATACAGAAATCATTTTTGTGGGAATACTAGAGAGACTTGCCGTCACGCTTTTCTCCCAAGTTTAGCCCAATGAGAAACATTGGCTGCAACAGGAAGAGAAAGATCGCGGATGGTCTCAAACCGTGATTAGTTTACAAGGTGACAAAATCCTGATACCCAAAGAGGATCTGGAACCATGGAACTAATAATTTTGAGAACTTTAATGCAGGAAATGGCAGTAGGTCTGGGCTAAGTGAGTTTGGCAACTCATGCCCACTGAAAATCCACTAAGGTTTAAAGACCAGCATCTGTGGAAATGTGTCAGGACCCTGGTCTCAAACCTAAACCTACTGGGTTTTCAGGAAGCAGAACTGGCCCTCATGCCACCCTGAGTTACCAGCGCATTCCTTGGCAGGGTCAGCTTCCAGGGTTCCACAACTCACTTCCTGATTTGCCACACGGTCTGGACCTGATTGGCTCGTGGCTATATATCAACTTCCTGCTTCCTTTCTGGCCTTGCCTGAGCAACAAGTCTTTGCCCACTGCTTGCTTCTCAGACCACATGACCTCCTCTTGCCCCCCCCCCCCAACCTGCCCCTGCCTGTCTGCCTCACCTGAACCTCCACCAGCCACTTCGCTGCAGTGGCCCCTTGACCTGGATCTCCTGGATTTCAGACCTCACGTGTGAACTGTCTCCTGATAAGAAGAGCTCACTGGCCCGCCTGACAGAACCTTTCCATTCCCTTAGGGGCGGCCTCAGCTCAACTCTCCTGCTCTTGCTCTGATCCAATCTCACTAACGTTAGTGAATGCTGGATCAGGGCCTTTGGTCCTAGCTTTCTCATTCCCTGGCACTCATGGGATGGGATGGGGAACACAGTGCTAGAAACCAATCAAAGACAGCCAGAGGACTTCTCTCTCCTGTAAAATTAAGCTGCTAATAAATGTTGTTGTCAGCCACTGCTTAAGACAGACTGGTCCTGAGTGCTGTCAGACTGAGTGGGGATGAGGAAGGACCCTGCTTAGAATTGGGTTTCAGCACCTTTGCTGAATACAGTTTCTCTTTGTATCCACTTGCATCTTTACCCTGCCCTGTTGCAGTTCAGCCCAACTAATTACTGGCAGTCACCCTCCGTAGGGGTTTCAATTTTGCTATGCAGACAACGCTAGCAAAACAAGACAGACAGACAGAGATAAAATGGAGTTTAGAGAAAAGGCATGAATAAAAAGGTTTATATTTTCCGCCTGTCTCCCCCAGCTGCCACATGGATTATGGCTGCTTCTCTTCAGTGCTGTTGGCTGGGATACCCGTTTGACTGCTACTTCATTATCTGCAGAGCGTATTCTAAGGTAGCTGGCCAGATCCTACAGATAAGCAAGGTTTACGCAAACAGCTACCAGAGCAGAGAATTGTTTCTGTCTAATTCTGGAGTCCTTTGTAGTTCGTGGCTCCAGACAAGGGTGGGACAATCATACTGACATCACATCTTCAGATTTTTCTGGGAGTTGCAGGAAAATCTTGTAAAACCGGAAGAAAAGCTTTTAAACAAAAATTAGAGTGGAGCTGCTGTAAATCGGTGCAGCGCCATTTCAGCCACCCTAGCAATGCTGATTTTCACCAGCTCAGCCTTTTATGTCAGTTTATCCCCTTTAGCTGAGCCACAAAGGCAGAGGAGGAAAAAGGGGTTTGTGCCCCCCATTTTATGTCTATTCTTTATTTCTTGCTACTTTGTCACATATAAAGGACTGAAAGACATCTCCCCCCCCCCCCTTGGTTCTTTTCACCTTAGCAATATGTGGAATCTCCAGCCTATTCTTCTCTGCTTTCACCATAGAACTTACGGGGTGGTCCTAGAGACAAGGAGTGGAAGCTCCATGAAGGGACCAGTGTTAATTCTTTAGTGAAGATATTTGTTTCAAGAGTTTGTTGGGCAGCTGAAAAAAACAGGAGTTGGTAAGAAGCAATCTAACCCCAAGAATTCTAAAGAAGATGACTAAAAATTATTTCCTCACTCAACCTGATTTCACACCTGACTTCTGTGCCATCACAATCATGGCAGTTCTCCAGTGGTCTATAAACTCTGTCAAGGGAAAACAAGCTCCGAATTTCTCATAGAAGAATCAAGAAGGGAAGAAGATTCAAAACAAGCCATGTTAAAAACAGAACATATAAATAAAAAGCTTTCCTTCCTGGACCATGGAGAGGCACATACAAACGGACCCAAGCCCATTTTTGTTTGATTTTACAGGTGACCTTTAAAACAGGGTGTGTGATTAACTAACCTTATTTGTTAGAATGCAAGCGTCAGTATGATAAACATATCAGGACTGTGCACATGCATCCATCGAGTCCAGGCAATTGAATTCCAATGTAGAAAGTATATTTTTTGCCCTCACTTAAAAATATTTGCGTTTTAGAGAGATTAATCTTCAAGGTAATAGCCTGGTGGAAAGAAAAGCCTGTCACTTGCACAGAGCCTGAATGGCTTCTATCAGTCACATACAGAGTGTCCACTGGGTGTTCCTTACGGATATCAAGCATCTTATTAATCACTGCAAAGGAGTGGCTGCTTAACAAGTGAGGTTGGCCAGTGAGATAGATACAAAGTAAATTCACAAAAGCAAACTTGCAGGAAGGCAGGGGAATAATCAGCTCTTTAGAAACCCACTGGTGGATTAGTGGACTGGGTAGCAGCACAAGATGGAAGCCATGACAAAGGAGATTATGGCACAGCCTCAGTCTGGAGTACTCAATGACCTTACTGGCAAGTTGGCTGGTTTGGCATCACCCACCCTGGAATTTGCCATCATGTGCAAACACATCTGCTCCCTCTGGTTTTTAAGCCTTCACACTTCCTCTTTGATTCTTACCAAAAGAGGTATAACTGCATCTTCAGCAAATCCTCCCACTTCATCTGAGCTTGGCCTAGAGTTTAGAGACACTCAGCAAACAGCACTAATGACTCTCTTCTTTTCGAGTCATTTCTCCTGGTGGAAAGGTCCTGAAGGTCAATGGGCACTGAAATGTTGGAGAAGAGTGTGTTAAACTGAATAAGGTCACATGAGAAGCAGCTGATCCCTTGTGAATCAGCATGCCCCTCACTCACTCTGCTGGTTGAACTGGTATGGAACTGCAGGGGATTCTTGGGAAGGTTTCCTGAAATTCCTGGGGATGCAGAGGGGCTAGAGATACTCATGGGAGGTGTACCCTCACCAGGGCTGCGGACTGTGAGAAGAGTAGCTATGTGGGGCTCTGTGCCCTCTGGGATGGTTGGGGCAGGTCCTGTGTTAGGATGATGGGCTGGCATTAGGGAAGGAGGATATTGAATCCAGTGGCCCTAATATCATATGCAACCGGCACAGGCTGGGGAGAATGTGGGGCTCTGACTATCCGGGGTGGGGGGTGGGGGTGACTATAGGACAGAATAACAGCTGTTGTCCCTTTCTCTGTCATAGGCTGGAGGGTGAATTTCACCTTTTCGGTGCACAGATTTTCACATACTGAATTTACACAATGCCACCATGTGTGACGAAGTAGAAACACACCTCCCAGACTGAGATAGAGGTAAACAGAACAGAACAGAACAATTGCAAATATTTAGCGCTCACAGAGCATCTTCCATCCCCAGGTCTCTCAGGGCTTCCCAAAGGAAGGCCAAGTACAGTTTTTCCCCACTGTACAGCGAGGGAAGCAGAGGAGTAGAGACCGGCCCTGACTTGCCCAAGGTCACACAGTTGGACAGTGGCAGAACCAGCTGACTTGGCACATAGGGCTTGGGGCTAAAATGTGCTGCAGAGATGGACGGGCTGAGGCTGGGCTGCAACACTCCTCTTGGCCCTGCTGCCCAAGCCCCACAAACCCCAATCAGCTGATCCAGACAGACTTGGTGCTGGCCCTAAAAGCCCTAAAACAAAAGATTCATTTATGTAGGCCCTTCTGAAAAGAACATCATGCTCTCGGGTGCCCTCTGTTAGTACGGCGGCAGCAGCAGTCTATTAAACCCTGTTCCCACAGATGGGGTGATGGTATCAAGTGATGTTTGAATACAAACAGGGACGGAGTAAATAAACAAAGAGAAAGGGCCGCTTTTCTCTCAGGCTGTGCCAGGAAGACAGGAAATCAAGGCTTGCCAAAATGGAAAAGGACAAGCCTATCGGGAAAGAGGGTTTATTTTTAAGCCTCCCTGAGAGTCATTGCAAACAATGGAGACTAGGAAAAAAATTCTAACAACCCATAAATGATGGAAAATGTGATAAGAATCTCTGACCTCTGTTCATGGGTTTGCTTAAAAGAGTTCTGACAATGCACGGCTTATACTGGAGAACTCTAGCTTTGCGCTTGGGTTCCCTGCACATCCTATCCGCCTCCAGCCCTGTCTAGGTACCTCCGTGCCCTCCTTCACCGGGGTATTCGAATGATTAGTGGATTTGCTCTTCACAGTTTCCCTGTGGGGGAGGGCAGGGCAGATCCATTATCGCTACTGTACACATGGGAAGGGAGGCACAGAGAAACTGAGATGCTCAAGGTCACAGAAGAAATCTGACTGAGCAGGGAACTGACCTCAGATTTTCTGAGTGCCAGTCCAGTGACCTAGCCCCAAAACCATCCACCCTGCCTTGACACCAACTGATTCCTATTGGGGCTGGATCTTCACCCACATACTTGCCTTTCAGACAGAAGAGGCAGTGGTCCACCCTGGGGGTGGGGAGGGCTGGCCCAAAGTCCGGGCTTTGAGCTCTATCCCACCCTGCTGCCTTCAGCTTGCCACCGAAAGCAGCGGGCAGGCCAAAGCATGGGGGGGGGGGGGTAGCAGCAGCCCAGGCCCACGTAACTGCAGGGCTTGGGGCAATCGCCCCGTTCACGCCCCCAAGCACGGCCCTGCTTCCAGCTCTAGAAGTCTATGATTCTATGAATAAAAATTAGAGTTGATGGTGAATACTAGAAAACAGCAGGACTTTCCTTATATAATGGAGACCATTTTGTAATTGTTAAATATGTTTTTAGCAAATTCTTTGTTTGATTCTCACACAGAAGCAGACACTTCATAGCACAACTTGTGAAGTTAGCCTTGTTTTCTGATCTTGGGGAGTCTGTGAGCAGTTCACAATCTACTTATTGTTCACAATTAAATGAATTGTTGTGCAATTACTTTCTTCTGCAGCTGGAATGACAATTATCTAGGAGAACTCAGCATTTACACTTGAGCTAGGATTGGTGACAAGTCACATGGTATTGTTTCTGTTTCCCAATTAGAGAAGTGTAAGTGGAATCAGGAAGAGGTTTAAGGAAGTTAACGAGGCTTGAATCTCTTAGATCTTGTCTATTTATTCACACTTTTAAGCAGACTGTAAAAAAAGATCTAATCAGTGCATTGGGAGCCTTTGTCAATCTTTAAATCTTCAAAAACTATACCAATAAGCAGCCCCATCAGTTACCCTAGGTCAGTGATGTCTAATCCTTTCTTTTAAACTTAAGAGGGTCACATAACCCTAAGCACAAGCTTGTGTGGACCAAACAGATTCTACATACTTTAATCAGATTTAAAGTTGGACTGATTTATATTTTAACCTGTTTCTATGTACAGTATTATCTATTTCAAACAAAAAGAAATCAGTACATAAAACGTGTATCAGAATGGTAGAAACCAGGAAGAAAACAGTAAAGATCACATAACCTTCTCCCTAATCATAAATGACTCAACCATTAGTATCTTGCATTAAAGCAGGCAGGAGGCCTTACAAAATGCCCTGCTGGGCTGTGTATGGCCTGCGGGCTGTAGTTCAGGCACTCGTAGCATAGATCAATCAAACATTCTCAAGCACGCAAGTAGAATATGCACTTTGCACAAGCATTTGTGCAAGTTAAATTGCTACCCAAACAGTCACAGAAAGCAAATGCAAAAAGCCAAATGAACTGGATAGGATGAAGCCTTACGTGCAGGGAACCTGAGCACAAAGCTAGACAGTTCTTTAATAAAAGCCAAAATATGAGCTTTGCTTCTGGCCGCATTCTCCCAATTCTAAACCCCCTGTGGAGGAAAAACATTTTATATTTTCAGTCTAATATTTCAGAGAAAAAAGATTTCAGCTAATACGATATAAAAACCCCACCCAATCAGATGTGTCTGCTTGATAGTCATAAACCGGTATCAACTGCCTGCACTAAAAACCTCAATCCTGCGACATTTACTCCTCCGAATAGCTCTATAACACTGCTTTCAGTTGCATAAAGATGTCTTTAGGTTCTGCAGGTGAGGAAGGGCTTTTCCCCATTCAGCAGTCTGTCTCTATTCGGGATAGCACTGAAAAGTGCTTAACATTAAATACATGCTCAAGTCCCACTGACTTTAAAGGGACTCAAAGCACTTGCTTAACTTTTAATACGTTAAGTGTTCTGCTGAAGAGCAATGGACTCATGCACTTGCTTAAATGCTTTGTTGAGTTAGGATCTCAGGCCTCAATCTACCAAAGACCTTAAGCTCCTATCAACTTTCAGCAGGCGAGTAGTGCCACTAACTTCAGTCAAGTTGAGTACATGTTTAAACACATTGCTGATTGCAGCATATGCGAGGAAAGGTTCTAACAACAGGCCCATAAGACCTGGACCCTTACGGTTTTTAAAATGCAACACGGAAAAGACTGTACAGGGTTTTTTGTTTTAAATCTTGTACAATTTTTTAAAAAATGGTAACAACTATGGAGATGAGAAACCTAATGGAAATAATGGGAGGTGGGAACTGCAAAGAATTATAGAAGCTGAAAGAAAATTTTACTATTTTACTATTCTTTTATAATAATTGCTCCAACAATTGTAACCACATGAATGCAAATAACAACACAAAATTAACGAGGCTAGCGAGGTAATTCATACACAACAGAGGAGTAATGGGATAATAGGAGATGTCAAGAAACTGACATTCTCTCTGTCTGCCTGGAAAATGGGTGGGATTGTTCTATCCAAGCTCCTCAGTCTATGCAGCTGGCTGGCCAGTACGAATGTCCTTTTAGATTGCTGAAGTCAGCTAGCAGGAATAAAGGGCTAAATCCCTAGCTACAACTTCGACAGCCTTTTGGTTAACAAAGAGAGTTAAGGAGTATTGTAATTCCTTTAGGACCAGAGAAGTAACTATGACTAATCCTAAAATCAATCCCTTAATCACATCTATCAAATTAGAGGCAGCTGTCAAAAAATAACACACACAAATGCCTCAGTGAGAGCACGGCTGAGTCCACACAACAAAAAGGTATTTAATTCAGATGCTGGACACAGACTAACATGGAGGAATGTTCTATGCATACCAGGATTTCTTCTCTCTCCTTACGGGATGCTGTTCCGTTTAATTTAAATTTTCCAGCTACTAAGCCATTTACGTGTTTTGGAAATTTGGGACTTATGACCGGGAGAATAGGTTTGTAGGTTAGGCTGGGGAATGAAAAGCTGGTCAAACCCAAACCACGGGGCTGATGAATTTGCCTTTGAAAAATCCAGCTAAGAATTAGTTTGGAAAGTGAAGCCTATTGGCTGTCGTTTGGCACACGAGCGGGCACAGATGTGTACTGCGAAGTTACCCATACTATGTATCTGTAGCCTGGTCAGTGACTGCTCATTGTTCATCTTCTCCATTCAGAAGGTTCCTCCAAGAACACATATCTGCAAGCAGAGCAAAACAGCCATTCCTGGGTCAGGTGATGTCATCTGAAAAGCTCCCGGATCCACTTCCCCTCCCAAAAAATAACCACGCCTCCCTGCCACTCAGAGGTTGCCTGTTTTTTGGCAAGTACCTTGGTCTGTATTCAGACACTACGGTGATGACTGCACTGGGAAAGATGCTAACTCATCAGAATTTGGTCCTAGATTTTCTAAGCACGCCTGCCAAACTATATTAAAGGGGAAGCAAATTTAAAAATGGACAATAGATGGACAAAAACATCCTGGCTGTCCTCAGGAGATTGTTCCTTACAAGGCTTTCCTTGTGATTTATCCCAATCTGTAATTGGCAGGAAAACTACACACTTCTCCAACTTGAAAGCAACACTCTAGAGAACAATGCAAGGAGCATGACATGGGTGAAGGCTGGAAAGAACTCTCTGGCACTGGAGCGCCAGCAGTGTTTGAAATACCATCAGGCAGTAATGGGCCAGACCTAAGTCCGTGTTCAGAGATACTATTTGGGGCTGTTTGATACACATCTGAGGAGAATCACAGAGCTTAGCTTCACCCATTTTTTCTGTGTTTACTCAGGCCCACATTCAACAAAGTATGACTGACCTAGCTTGACTTTAGTGGGACTAGCACACACTCAATCGAGGCCTCAGTTTCTCAGCTGCGAGATACTATGATTGTGCCTGCACTGACAATTTTGGAATAATTTCCCCTCAGTGCAGCCGTGGCGCTGCTAACGCAGATGTGCTGCAGGTGTTTTACCACCAAATCATCTACAAAGAGTGGATTGCAAGAACCCTGCGAATCTGCAGAGATCTGCTTTCTAACCATGGCCACTTTTTGCAGGTGGAGGATCGGATGTGAGTCTCAAGGGCTGGGAAGCAGACGTCTGCAGCTCATCGCCTTTGAGATCTGGGGGCAGGGGCTGGCCGCCAATAAGCTGTTCCAGGGGCCACGCCTCCCTTCCATGGGCTGCCAATCAGCTGTTCCATGGGCCAAGGTGACCCTCCTCCACCACCAGCCACCGATCAGTTGTTTCATGGCCTGCTGATCAGCTGTTGCGTGGGGCCCCACTGATAAAACTGTTCACAGCAGCTTCCTGCAAGGGCTGGCCCCCAAACAGCTGATCAGTGGTGGCGGACATTGGCCTCCAAGCAGCTGACTGGGGGTGCCCAGGGCTGTGGGTGCAGATGTCATAGAAAAGATAGATGGTGGATTGGACATAATGGATTCTCGTGGATGCAAATCAGATACAGATTCACATTTATGTATCAGCGCAGAGCTCTCCAGGCCAGAACAAAATTTGCCAGCATTGTGTACACACTCTCTCCCACCACTGCTGGCAGCAACAGAGCTGTACTCAGACTAGAGCAATGTGAGCGATCTTCTGAAAACTGCCCGTATAGACAACGTCTCTGGGATAGAACCGGAAAACATTTCTGAAAATAAAAACATCTAAACATTTCATTTGGACAGTTTCAAAACAAAACATTTTAATATTTTGGTTCCAGATGACTTTCTATTGTGAAATTTCCTTCAGTTTTATTAAACATAAAAATGTTAAAAACCTCAAAATTGAAACAAAACATGTTGTTTGGCCTGAAACCTTTTTATTATTCAGTTTGCCAAAAATTAAAAAATAATCATTTGGTTAAACCTGAAAGAGTCTTTTTGGGTTTTTTTGAAACTCCAGGAAACTGAAAAAAAAAAATAAAAAATCAGTTATTCACCCACCTCAACCCTGAGCCCTATTTGGCAGACAGGGAACGTTTTGCTTGATTGCAGACTACTGAAGTTGGCTCAAAATCACTGAACACTTGCAAGAACTTCTTTCTGTCAGAGACTCCCTGAGCTGGGATAATCATTGAATAGAATCTCATTTGCTGATTTCATTAAACGTGAAAGGCAAAGATTACAAAATCAAAAACTGTTTAAGATCACAAATTAATAATGGAACATAATGTAGGTTTGTGGCCTTAAAGCTAGAAATAGACATCTAATTTGCTTACTAGTCTAGACCAGATCGCAAAATGCTGTGCTTCCTCTGTAGAGTTTTGTGGTGCATGTAAGCTATGCATTTGTTATTAAACTGTTTTGCATACTGCACCTTTAAATTTTTAGAAGCCTGCTGGAGTCAAATTCAGGTGCAGTCTGTTACAGAGGACATGCACACACTGTACTCTCTCTCTCCTGGAGACTTTACTTTTGTTCTTTTTTGTTTTCCCTTAAGAATATGGCTATGCTTTGTGTATAGAAAAGCCAATGATATTGACAGCATCAATTGTATCCAAATGAGAGCACGGACTGCTTTTCTCAGAGGCTGCAGCTCTGCTTAGGTGTTACCACCAGCTAATCAATTATTGAGAGGAACCACTGTGATGGAACTTAGCACAATATTACCTCATCCACCTGGTCTCTCTAGAGTCTAGACACTTTCCAAGCAAACAGAAGCAGAAAACTTTTCAAAACGAATTTCCCAACTGTTAACCCCCAGACAGCAGCTCCTTGTCACCTGCAAAATAAAAACAAAATCTGATCGTCGACTGTGATTTATCTTACTGTTTCTTCCCCATTCCTAAACAGGTTCCACCTAAAACCAATATATTTCTGTCCGGCCGGCAGCTCGATTCACCAGCTGTAAAGGAAATTTCATTTTAAAAGGGTGCTTCTTCAAAAGGGCCATTTGTCCTGTCGTCTCCTTTAAAGCCAGCACGTGATTTAGCACAAAGTGAGAACTCACGGGCTTAGCCATGCATGCTCAGTGAGGTCGAAGAACAGACAATGAGTGCAGATGGCAGCCTTCAGATGTATTGGGCTCCACAGCTGCAATGCATTGCACTGTGTGATACTCACCCAAACTCAGCAGGGTCAAGGGAGAGCTCAGACAAGATTATTGTCATGCAGATTAAAGGTGTTCATCCCTTTTGTAAAACAGACTGGTTTCTCTGGCCAAATTGGATATCCTTTATAAGTCTGCATGCATGCTGTCCCTTACTAACATCCCATTTCCCAGTTAGCAAGAAGATACGACTACACACGCACGCAGCTCCCCTCCCCAAGCCTCACATACACACTGTCTGTGGGAGGGCCGGGCATGTAATATCTTGTACGTAATGTAATCAGTGTGGCGGTGGAAATGGTCTTTTAAATGATATCTAAAATACATAATACACACTTCACTTACACACATTATTAATAAAACCACAACAGTCCTGCGGCACCTTAAAGACCAACAAGTTTCTTCGGGCAGAAGCTTTCATGGGCTCTAACCCATTTCGACAGATAAGCCCACGAAAGCTTATGCTGGAACGAGTTTATTAGTCTTTACGGAGCCACAGGACGCTCGTTGTTTTTGCTGTACACAGACTAACACGGTACCCCTCTGGAACCTGTCACTATTAATAATATAATCACATCAAACATTTCTACTTCGCTATCAGGAGAGCATAACTCGGATTTTGGCAGAATTTAAAAGCCAGTCTCGTCAGTTTAAATCATATTGTGGAGAACAAAACTGAAAGGAAAGGACAAAAAAAAAAAAAAAAAAGCGCCACTCTGTTCCTAGTTGTGAATTGCATTTAAATCTAAAAAGGGCTGATGTAGAAAAACTGACCAGTGTATTGGCTCCTCGCCATATCCTGCTTCTTTTCTGCATTAAGTTTCTAAAAAAGGAACTATCGTGGTACTCGCTGAAATTTTCAATAAAGATTCAATGGAAACAAATTTAGAGCTGCTCTTTTAGCACAAAACGACGTGCATGGAGCTGTGCTGTCCTGATGCTAAACTCTTCATGGTTTCCATCCTCACAGCCGTCAGACAATCATGGTCTCTCAATCGTAAGGAAACCTGTCGCCCAGGAATTAGGGCATTATCAATGCGGCTGAAGTAAGCCCCAAGTAGCATCTGGCTATCAGCAAGCCACTTGAGTAAACGCAAGTTAGCGTCTCAAATTACCCGAATGCATGCAGAACAAAGTCTCCCACGCTTGCTTCTTTCAGGTAATGTCAGGATGTAACCAGATTAACCAAATCCAGGAAGAATCAACTGGTCTAGATGAAGGAGAATGAAATTATTTTGATAATATACCAGAAGCGAGAACAGTAGAGGGACAGAAATGAATGGTTACTTCTCTTACATATTCAGTGGTTTTATAATGTCAGGTGGTTGCCCATACTTCTGAAGATTCAAAATCAGCCTGGAAATAAAGTGTAAATTTTTAGTGGCAAGAGTAATTAACGATTGGAACAATTTAGCAAGGTCATGGTGGGGTCTCCATCCCCAGCAGTTTTTAAATCAGGATTGCATGTTTTGCAAAAGCTGTGCTCTAGGAATCTGGGCAAGTTCTGTGGCCTGTGCTATACAAGATGTCAGACTATATGGGAAAGGTGGTCCCTTCTGGCCTTGGAATCTATCAATTTAGCTACAAATTTCACCTTCAAGTATTAGCAAAATATTTTCCGACACGGTTTGAACAAAAGAAGAATGAGCTGTGTGCCCACCTCTAGTTTTACTGTAAAGCTGAACAAATAATAAGCAGTGCCGGGAAAGAAGAATTTCAATATCAGTGGATATCATTAAATATGTAAGACACAGTTCTATACTTTGTGCAAGAGGAATGGTTATATACCCAGATACGGAAGAGTAATTAAGATTTAACTTACAACAGAAAAGCAGCGTAATTTACTGGGGTCAGAGCAGGAGGTGGAGAGTCAAGATTTCGGAGTGGGGGGGAGGGGTGTTGATTCCTGACTTCCATGGCTTGCTGCTTGAATTTATGCAAATCACTTAATTTCTCCCGATCAGTTTTGGCTATCCACAAAATGGAAAGAACAAAATCTACCAACTTTGGTAAAACTCTGAGATGCTTGGGTGAAAAGTTACGTGTAAATGGCACACATTGTGAACAGTGACATACATACTTCCAGGTGAGAAACTGAGTCGTGATAAGGTACATTTGTTATTTTCCCGAGGCCTCACACATACTCTGGGCATGACTCTCTCGCCACATGGATTGCTTCTAACAATTCAAACAGCCACCACCACTGAAGAATAGTCAACCTGCCACAAACGCACATCTTCATTCCCATCCAAATTACGCTACCTGGTGGTACTGGATAGGCACTCAAGTCTCTGATGATTAAGGGGAAGGCCGAAGACTCCATGATCCATTTGGGCTACAAACCGAGATCACTGGCACACTAGTAGGAATCAGATTGTATTCCTAGGCCTGCAGATCATGAGGTACTGAACATTAAAATCCTAACAATGTGATTGATAGAAGCTGTTTCAGATCCTTTCTAGAGTTTTCTAAAACGAATTAGCTGTAATTTCTCTCTCTCTGAGGTTCATATGGTTGAGTTCATGGTACTACAGATGCCTGATTTCACAGCGGAAGACACGCTCTTGTAATCACCTTTAAATTTATCCTGCAGTGACACTAGGTGGGGAAATAGGAAAAAATCAAACCTGATTTATCTTTCAAAATCAGTTTCATCCAATATGTGCAAGCAGCCAATAGAATGCCTTAATCATAATAATAGGGCTGTTGCAGAGCATCACAACAGGGTACAGTTAAGGCGTAGTTGCCTTCATTTTTTTCACATTGACATTTTAATTCATTTGAATACATAATTAAATGAAATCAGGGGAACAAAGGGGAGATAACTGAAGGGGAGGGGGTAGTTTGTGTCTGTGTCACCCTTACCCCTACCTGATGCTCTCCAAGATATTCACCCTTCTCAGTGGGGGCCCTCTCCAATAAACCTGACCTTTGGGATGGAATTCCCTTCTGATGAAGCGCAAGAACTTTGTCACAAGGAACAGCTGGGACGGCAGCATGCGGCTGTGGAATTTTTAAGAGCATTGATGGTTAGGAGCCAGGGCATCTACCAGTGAAAACTCGACAGACATACTTTCCTCTCTCGCTACTTACTCACATCAGCTGACAGATTAGTTGGAGAGAAAGGGCAGTGATTAGCTGAGTGATCTCTTCCATCCCCATGGCCCCACATGACAGTAACCTCACCCGTTGTCCCAGCCCCATCTAAAGAGCTAGTAAAGAAACTGGGAATTAATTGTTATTGTTCTAGTTTAGGGGAGGGATTTTAAAAACTCCTAAGGACATTACGAGTGCATGTCCTATTCATTGTCAATGGGATCTGTGGTCCTAAATCCCTTAGTGCTTTTGAAATCTCCCCCACGACCATAACTATTCGATTCAGCTATGGTTAACAGCACAGCTGAATTACGCCCAACTTCTTCAAATGTAGCCTGTGCCTGAGATTTCAACAAGATGATACAAATTTTAATAGGTTTTGAAAGTTTCTAGAATCAGTTCCAAAGGGGTGGCCATGTTAGTCTATTTCAGCAGAACAAACAAGGAATCCTGTGGCCCTTTTAAAGACTAACCAATTGATTTACTGCAGGAGTGAGACTATGCCCACGGAAGCTCGTGATAAATAAATCTAGTAGTCTTTAGAAGTGCTACAGGGTTTACGTCTGTGCTCCCCAGGGTATGATCCGCATAACTTTCCTGTTCGCTTTTGCAATGTAATTGCATGGTTTGATGCCAAATATACCATGCAAAGAGTTCCTTTATGGATGCACTTAACATGCTCTGCAGTGCGGCTATTGTTTCCTGCAGCATCATGTACGTGTACGTATGTGCAACATGTTCCAGGCATTTTACATGGCTCAGGGAGGAGGCAGACCATCAGGATTATTTCTCAGCACGGAGGCTGCTGAGGTACATTACAAAGACAATGCAAATTGAGCTCCTTGGCTCAGGGGAACAAAGAGAATCACCTCGGCCCAGGAAGAGTAGGGGTTGAGGGGGACTGAAAGCAAGTACACGTACTTTTAACTGGAGGAGGCTTTTTTTCTGCCAGAGAAACACTGTCTTGAAAACATCTCCAACTTCAAGCAAGATCTGGGCCCTGCCTAGGGATAGGCACAGACTGGCTGTAAAACCATCATCAGCCCAACATTGTGAGTAATCCTGGACAGTGATGTTAGGTTAGAATGTGTTTTATATCTTTTATTTGCTTGTGGTAACCCCTGACTGCTTTATTAAATGATTGTACAGCGATTTGCTATCTACTCACTTCAAATCATGTTCTGATCAATAAACTAACGTTTGTTTTAGCTAAAGCTGGGTGAACTATAGAGAATGTGAATAAGCCAAGCTGGTGCATTCTCGTCTCTTTGATAAGAGAGGTGAACTGGAGTCTATGAGCCTACAATGATTGGGGAAGTGTCCCAGTCCCTGTAGGATGAAAGTTCCCAGTGTGATATCTGGGGCTGGGGGCCCCTAACTGGCCAGAGAGTGCACACCCACTGCCTGGGACCAATTACATGCAGGAAGCTAGTGTGGGCCAACTCAGGAGTGGGTGGTCACCTAGGAAAGCAGAGTAAGTCGGGGTTCAGGAGTGGCAATAGGAGAGGCACAGCAGCACCCCAGACCAGACCTGGGAAAGGAATGTCACACACGGAAATCCTTTTTTTTTAGAATCTGTCTTATTCGGTTATTAAGATCAGGTAGGATAAAAGAAAGGTCAGATACAGCAGGCTAGATTTCTTAAAGGGCCATTTTAAAATTAATGGATTTCTTTGTCAATCTCTGAAATTTCATTCTGTACTCAGTGAATGCTGTGATTTCCTGGGAAGGATACGCTGTGTTCTTCCTGCATAACAAAGAGACTGAACCCCTGCTTTAATTGAAAAAACTCAACTCAGACTTTGTGCATGTGTCATTACCCATCCAAACAACAAGGTAGGCCAGAAATTGATCTCTGCCCTCATCCACCCAGATTGAGGTTTCTAGACAGACACCATGCAGAAGAAATTCTGTCAAGGCATTTAGTTCCCAGAAGCCATGGCAGTGGCTGTTGGCATGGGACTTAAAGCCCCCTGCTCTCCCTTACACCCCACTGTGCTGAACATTAACTTGCATGACATTCAAGAGCTCGCCCTCACACTGTCATTAGTGCCGTAGGCCTTTCTTAGGCAGATAGCAGCGAGAAAATTCAGAGCGTTCTGAATGTAAGCCTTAACAAAATCCAGCAGGGCTCATGAGAAAAGAACAGATGAGATGATAGATGCATATCCAAGCCAAAGGATCCTCCCCCAGGAGACACCTGGCATTCAACTTGCAGTATTTTCTGTTGGGCCAAAAAGTTGTAAAAAGGACATTTTGCCCAGGGCCTGCTAATTACCACTGCGCACATGCGCCTTCAGCTGCTCTGGCTGGCCCCAAGTTCTCAGAGGAACATCCTCCGCCCCACTGTTCCCCCTTCATACTCACACGATCTTTGTGTGATCATAAAGGCTTCACTTTGCTGTAAGGTACCGTAGACAGCTAGACAAGCCACAGAGCCACTCGTACAGAACGTGGCAGAGTGCCATCTGCTTCTTTAGCGATATCCCAGGGCCCACAATTCTTTAGACATGTTTACTAACCGTCAATTAGCTGGTCTCAATACACTGAAATAGAAAATCAGTCATCCACAACAATCACCAGTGGGGTGGGGTGGGGGAGCACTCAACCACAGAACTTTAGCCGTGAAACCTGATTCTCACGAGATCCTCAAACGGGTAAATGCAACCGAGACAGTCTGTGTTTTGCTTATTCTCTTTCAAAGACTTCCTATATTTTATGAAAGGGCCCATTGTGAGCGTCTTATGCAGCAAAGCGGTTATGGTCTCATATACTGTAAGGAGGGGGTGAAAGGCTGCCTCGTTATTTGGTGCTGTTACAGTGATCTCATTTGTTTGGGAGGCTCATGGCTGAGGGACCCTATCTTGGGAGGCTTTCCAGAGTGAGAGAGATATTGTGAAGCGCATGGATGCAACAGCCGTGTGTTGGCAAGTGATAGGAGCATCTGCTTTAGCGTGGCCCTCATTACGGCAACTACATCAGTGAATTCTGCATTTTCCATTTTTTGGAGACTCCAGAGAGGGGTGCAAACATTAGACATTTAAAGAGAGGTTATACTCAGCAAGGTGCCTAAGTGGAAAACACAGTTTCCCTGCTCGCCTTCGGTCTGGTAATAAACTAATTTTTATTCTTCTTGCCCCGGCAGCTACAGGAGAGTGAAATAGGCTCAGTTCCCCCATGCAATATCAACAGAACTGTGAGCAGAGTCCTGACGGCAGGATCTTTATAGCCAGTGATGTGAGGCAGAGCGCGCAAATGGATTTGCCCATCTCAGGTAGATTTTGCAGCATTGACTGTTTGCCCTTCACATGAGGAGGAGATGTAGATGGTGAGCACATGTGAAAATACAGCCAGCTAGTTGACAGACCTCTGCTATAGGGGCGTAGCTACAAGTGAGCCTGAGTGGGCCATGGCCCACCCAATCTTTTTGCTTCTGCTGCTGACGCTCCGCTTAAGCATCAGGCAGCTTTCAGCAGGTTGCTATCCCAACTTCCTGCCTCCAGTCATGTTGCTGGAAGCAGGAAGCTGGGGCAGCAACCCGCTGAGATTCGCTAAGCTGCCTGACACTCCAGTTGCCAAGCTAACTGGAGCACCCAGGTTTTTTTCTGAACTTCCTGCTTCCGGTCACGTGACGGGAAGTAGGAAGTGGCCGAGGCCCACCTGAGTCAATCACAGGCCCTGCCAGAAAATCACTTCTGCTGCACCCTTGCTCTGGTGACCAGCCCATGCATTAGGCAATCCGATCTGAGCTTTCGGAACCACAATGACAGCAGCAACTCATTGCTCGAGGCCACTGGCCAGCCACCAGATCTGACGTGAAAGGCTTTGTGTCACAACCAACTTGAGCTGCATCGGCTCAGCGTCCAAGAGGGGAAAGGCTCCTAGCTGTGTGCCAATACCAGGAGCCGGGCAGCCTCCCTAAAGCAGTGGTTCCCGAACGGGGCTGCAAGCCCAAATAGGGTCACAGCAATCCTAGCAGGTGGAACAC
Source organism: Pelusios castaneus (assembly GCA_007922175.1). Classification (NCBI taxonomy): domain Eukaryota; kingdom Metazoa; phylum Chordata; order Testudines; family Pelomedusidae; genus Pelusios; species Pelusios castaneus. Next base: position 7,812,814 of record ML685755.1, on the reverse strand, counting down.
ACCGCTTTGCCCCACACAGCATGACCTGCATGTACGGTGCAAAGAGCAAAACGGCGCCTTCATGCTGTCTGAAATAACTCCTAAAACTGAGGTCACAATGACCAAAGGGTTGGGAACCCCGCCCTAGAGAGATCGTCGGCATTTATTACGATTCCCTTGTGCCTAACAGGTCACTGGCAATGATGTCTGCAGCCCAAGCTGCCTTTTCAGGGGGTCTGTTCCAGGAAAACGTGTGCGGCTCAAACGATTATTTGTGTTACAGTAGCAGGGGTCTCCACCTTCTCCTTTCTGAACCCCCCGCCAACATGCTGTAAAAACTCCAGCATGGGAGTGTGTGTGTGTGTGGGGGGCCTTGGGTATAGGTGTCATTTGATCTCTATTTTTTTTTGGGGGGGGGGGAGTGAAGGCCTGGCGGGGCTGGGTCAATTCCGCATGGTGGGGCCAGGGAGGGAGTAGCACCTTCACACTGACACACAGCAGGCTCCCAGTCTGTCTGAGTTGGGCCGTGGGTCACAACCAAAAATTCTCTCTTAGGGGGTGGGGAGGCACTCAGCTCCAAGGCTTTGAAAACCGCTCGCGATGCAGCCAGGGGGTAACAGGGTTAGCTAGGGAAACATTATTCACCAACCGTTGGCGCCAGGCTGGGCTCAGGAGACTTGGTGATGTGTTACCTGGAGCAAGTCACTCCATTTCCCGCCCCACCAATCCCGTCTATTTAGACTGAAAACTCTTTGCGATGGGGACCGTCTTTCACAGTGCACGTGTACAACTCCTAGAAAAACAGGGGAACCTGCTTAGAGCCTCTAGATGTGAGTGTAATACAAGTATTCATTATTTCCCCCAGTTTACAGACGGGGATTTCAGACAGAGAGATTAAGTTACACTGGTAGCCTATGGCAGAGCTGAGAATTGCATGTGGGATCAGTTGCTCCTTCTGCTTTGTGTGTCTTCACCAGAGAGGCCCTCAACTGACACTCAGCACTCACCCAAGAACTAGGAAGCCAGAGACGAGGTGGGGGTGAATCTCTCATCAAGCGTCACACCCACACAGTGCCAGTTGTGCTCTAATGCATGGGAACCATTCAAGAGCAGAGTATCACACCACGCACCTGGTTTATGCCACAAATCCACTCTCTTCGTACCCGTCAGACTTCCAGACCAAAACTCCTGCTGGAGTTCAGCCATACATCAGCTCAGCAGAGGCCAAGGGCATTCTCAGGCCGTAACGTAGGTCCGATCAGATGTCGACATCTAGAGCAGTGTCTGCGGCTCCAAGTGCGAGTCCAAAGCAAAAGAACGAATCAAGAAACACTCAAGAACCCAGAGCTACATGCTGCTCTCGGGTCCATCCGTGTATACACGGAACACCACCACTGGCTTCTGGGGTTAACCTGGATTTACAGCACTCTGGTGTAAACAAGGATCAGAATCAGCCCTAAGTATTCCTCCCAGGATTAGAATCACAAAGACTCGCCCAGAAAGTGGCAGCATTTTAATGACAAGAAAATAGAGAGTCAGTTTTAAGAGACGTTCACGTGTTAACGTGAAATCTGTCAGGTCTACACGCAACTGGCGTGAAAAGTTTTTGTTGTGCGCCAGCAGCTAATTCAGCCGCCTCATTTCTTTTTCTCCCCCCTTTTTTTTTTTTTTTTTTGCGTTGTTCACACAAGCAGCTCTCACAATTAAAAGGAAAAAGGTATTTTTTCCACTTAAATTTTTGAGTCTGAGGAGAAGAAAAGAATCAAGGGCAGTCTGGAGGCAGCTTTACAAAGCCAGCTTCCTGGCACGCCGTGGCAGGCGGGATTTGCACAGGGAAGGAATATCTGCCAGTGGCCGTGCTGAGGTCAGAGCTGACATTTCCTAGGATGTGGGCCCACCTGGTAATGAGGTTGGGGTGAGGGCGGGGTGAGAGACGGAGGGGGGTTTACCTAGAAAGCTACCCCAGGATGGGAGCTGACCTGCTCACATGCTTATCCTCCTCTCATGACAATCCTGGAGAGGAAAAAAAAAAAAAAAAGACTCAACTTTAGCTACGACATTCTGGGGTGCGATCCAGACCAGCAAGGGGCTGTGTCACCACCTTCCTGCAACCTGCGGTGCCCCAAATCCTCTGCCTCTGTAGAGCCCAAACCAGGCGCCTCACAAACAGCACAGAGGTCACACCCTGAGCTCAGCAAAAACCAACCTCACCCTGGCTTCCGGTACTACTTGTGAGATGACCCCAACACATTCCCTGTCCTGGATTTCCCCTCAAACCCTGTGTTCTGACCAGTTCATCTTTCTCCTGGACAGTCCAGATACCTGAGGTCCATTCCCCTCTGAAGGGATCCACACACAACAGTATGCTACCTTAAATGGAGTTACCCGAACAATTCACAGCTCTGGAGTAGTTTTAATTAAAGAATAAAACAAGTTTATTGAACTAAAAAGAGAGATTTTAAGTGAGTACAAATAATGAGACATTAAAGTCAGAAAGTTACAAGAAAAGCTTCTAAATTTAACCTAGACTTGGTTCAAGATAAAACAAACGAAGAGTCCTGTGGCACTTTGAAAGGCTAACAAATTTATTTATCGCATGAGCTTTCATGGGAGAAAATCCCACTTTGTCAGATGCTGTGAAGATGGGAAACTTACGAAGTGTCTGACGAAGTGGGATTTTCTCCCATGGAAGCTCATGCGATAAATCAATCTGTTAGCCTTTCAAAGTGCCACAGGACTCCTTGTTTGTTTTGCTGAACTAGACTGACACGCCTCCCCCTTTGGAACTTGATTCAAGGTGAAATCCCTTATCTCACATTTTCATTCCATTGCTGACCAAGCTCTCGGCCAGGATATCCATCTAAAATCCAACGGCTGGTTTTTTGTTTTTTTTTGTCTTAGGTGAAAAGAGAGAGATGGATAGCGGGAAAGAGATGGATAGGCAGAGATAACTTGGGGTGTTTTTGCATCTCACTTTTATAATTCAGTCACCCTTTGAAATGCTTTTTCCTGAGAGTGACACCTAGATAAACTTTTTCCAGCTGAGTAAGGAGACATGGAGTCTGATGAGGGGAGAGAGCTGACTGGAGGATCAACTTTCTTCTGTTTTGAGAAATAAGTTTCCCCACTCCCCAGATTTGTCTGGCATTCACGATTTCAGTGTATGTCCATATCATGTTGCCACATACATCTCACCATGGTATTACTGACCAGCAAGTTATGAGTTTTCTAGTTACCCCCTACAAGGCCTATTTTGTGTAAAGATTAGGCCAATAGTGGGGAGGGTGTGAATTCAGGGGTGCATTGCATCACAATGGAGGATTTACTCCCTCCAGCTGAAATGCACGAGTTCTCTTTCTCAAGCAGCACGTGTGCAGTTTAGCCAGCGACCGTGGTGGTGGCTGCATGCACCACGAATCAGAGGTTGATTCTTCTCCAACTGCTGCTTCCATGGCCACTGATAGCAGGTAGTGTGTCCAGCTGTGCAGATTCACTACTGGCAGCTGGTGGGCCACTGGATGAAATGGCAACAATGACTGAGATCTGGCGAGGTGAGGGGAGGAAGTCCGTGGGCTCCTAAAATCTCTTCGAAGCTGCCTACTCGAGGACATGATTTCACTCTTCTAATGAGGTGAGCCCCTGGCTAAAATGGGGAGTGTGTAATGCCTTGTCCTTGGGCTAGAGCAATCAGGGAGAGGTCTGAGGAAGAGCCATATCAGAAGATTAACTTTCTCACAAGTTTAAGAAGTGTCACTTTTTCCCATTTAAGAAGTTGCCAAATCAACAGAACTAGATCTTGGAGGCTTTAATTTAGCCACAATATACCTCTGGAGCGGGCAGTTTCCCCACACTGCCCCATTGCTTCTGTACACCACATTTCTGAACTGGAAATCTTTGGTCCATTCAGTCCTTGGCATTTCTGCTCAAACTGGCAACCGGAGTACTGAAGACAAAAAAGTTGGGTTTTTTGACGTGGCCAGATTATCCATTACGAACTGAAACTGTTGGTTCATAGACAGATTTCAGTCACTAATCATCTGAGATGGATTCAAAACTCACAACCTGGAGGCTCCATGTTCTGTTACTAATTGCCTGTTCCCTATGAACTAGGAACCCAGGGGAAGATTGGAGAGCCTCAGTTATTTGGGTGTCAACATGTTAATTTTTGTTAGAGTAAATATTTGGCCAGCTTGGTTAAAAGCAAGGTACCCACTTGGTTATTTATGCCCATTGGCCCGTGGAAGTCTCTCTCCCTGAGTATTGTTTGCAAGAACAACTCCGAAAGCTTTACTCTAAGGAGTTTATTGGTCTCTGATCAGTCAGTCGTCTTTGACCTTTGCTTTCACTTCAGGAGCAAAAAAACATTTGGAGAAACTGTTGCTTTTGACAACAGATCAGACAGTATCTGGCAGGTAGGGGGAGAAAATCTATATTTGGAGCAGCGAGGAAGAATGGATGCATTTTTTCCTTGGTGTTATCTGGCTGGGGCAGACGACTTGCGATTAAGACTGACAGTTGAGCACCAGAGTAAACAGCACCTTATCTCCACGGTGCCGGCCTCTGCTGATTTCAGCAATTGCACATTCACTCCTGAGTCATACGGCTCTGCAAGCTGTTACAGTGACCTCATTGACTTAACATGTTCTACTATCAAAGCCCACATTAAGTAAAACCTGGGACTATGTCAAGGAAACACACCGTAGCCCAAAAGGAAAAACGACACGCAAAAACTTGCATGCAGCACAAAGCTTTGGGCATCACATGGTTTGATTTAAAAGGGGCACTTTCATGCTATGATAGCAATGCAGCTTCATACAGAAGTGCAAAAGAGGAAAAAAACCTCTGTCTTTCTCTCCCTTTCGTGGTTTGGTTTTTTCTTCTCCCAATATGATACAGGTCTGGTGCCTACTGGGGATAGGAAGTACAAACAAGAACACTCAGAGCAAGACTGGCCAAGAAGAAAGACATCTGTACGGACACTTTGGACGTTCTTCTCCTCCGACCTGATTTCCTTTATAATCGAATCCCAAATGAAAAAGGTCTGTGACTGAGGGTGTATCTAGACTGAATCCACCGTGTCAGGCTCCACCGATAGACACAGCGGGATTGACTGAGCTCAAGCAATGCTGGGGATGCTCTCTGTTCGACGCAATAACTCCACGTCCCAGAAAAGAGTGATGGCATTTCCTGTTGGCGCAGCCCAGTGAAGACACCATGATGAGGGAGGGTAGGTAAGTCGATGGGAGAGATGCATTCTACAGTACGTACTTTGTGAATCTCCCACTGACCCGGTGTGGCAGTGTAGACCAAGCCCGATACACTTTCATTTACTTTGAAAGTTTATTGGCAGGTTGTCAAATGTACACATTTTCCATCTCTTGAAGAGCTTGGGGTATTCGGAGCAGCCGTTGTCTTGTCCATCATCTTTCTCCCCCAAGGACTTTCGTGTCCACCAGCTGGTGACACAAACAATATAGGGACTGTTATTATTTACTATCGATCTAGGTATGCGCTTGGTGCTTTCCGGATCTCAAATATGCTCGGTGCTTTCCAGATCCCAAAGTCTAAGGACAGGTAGGCAGAAGTCAATGAAGGGAACGAAAGAAGGAATTTTATATACACATCAATGTAGGCAGCAGAGCAGAAGTGCGTCTAAGTAGGACGTAAACACGGAGAGGGCAGGTGCCTTGTGATTAATTCAGGAAGATCACTTGCACATTGTGGGGTTGAAGGATTCTTTTGTGTTGGAGGACATACTTGAAGGGTTCTTTAGAAATATTACTGAGAGCATTCTCGTCCCCACTCTGAGTAGCAGAGTGACTGGATTTCTCCTAAGTTCCACCTGCACTAAGTACAGTTGAACCTCAGAGTTACAAACTGAACAACCAACCACAACTTGATTTGGAACTGAAGTACGCAGTCAGGTAGCAGCAGACACAAAAAAGCGAATAAAGTACTGTAAAAAGTAAACTATTAAAAAAATAAAGGGAAAAAAGCATTTTTCTTCCGCACAGTAAAGTTTCAAAGACTCAAGTCAATGTTCAGTTGTGAACTTTTGAAAGAATGAATATAACGTTTTGTTCAGAGTTCCGAACAACCTCCATTCCTGAGGTGTTCATCACGCTGAGGTTCTGTCGTATCACCATATTGAGGTCCCTGGTTACAATGAGTGATTTTATCTTTCGTCTGTGAGAAAAGGGACCTTCTCAGTGAATTATGCTACAGCCTTGCTAAAATTCAAAGTGCAGCAGCTAGTTCTTAAACATGGGAAGGTCCCATCCCACGAAAGAAAAAACAAACTGAGCCCTGTGGTGGGACATAGCTAGATCTCCCAGCCCATTAGCTCTTGTAGAATAGACCCAATCTGAAGTAGAACCAAGTAGAATGAAGAGGAGAAGTGTAGGAGGAAATACCCAAGTTAATGACTGGCCTAGTAGTCAATTCCCATTTACACTATCCCATGAAACAAGCATAAAGGAATACTTGGAATTCAAAGGCAATCCCTTTAGAAAAAAGTTGGAAGCCAATATTTTTTTGCAACCCCCCCCTACCCCCCAAACCAAATGAACTTGCAAAGTGTATCATGCACCTTCCAGCTCACATGCAAAAAGACTCTTGACATGCTAAAAATCACAGTAATAGTAAATGAAGATATTTTGTGCCTGTGCTCACAACTCACGGTCATCTCGGTGCACTGGTTTAACGTCCCATCGGAAGGATGGAATCCGTGACACCAACGGAGGGCACGGACTAAGATTTGGAGCTTACGATTTTCTATGGAAGCTGAATCCGTGGCCAGGACACTGCCACACTGCGTTGCAATCCCGCAAGGTCACCAGAGTTGTAAGAACTCCAAGTCATTGCAGAACAAAGCATTTCATTTACTGGCTTGGCTTATGGTGATATTGGTATGTTCTGGTTTTCTCTGATGGGAGGAAAGTTCCTGGAAGTTGAATATGAGACTTGTACAAACCTCTGTTCCAGAGTTTGAAGAATTTTCATAGCTAGGTTTTTTCAACCTGTTGCTGGTTGGAGAAATTAGGAAATATTCTAAAAACGTTGAATAAAATGGATGACGCTCACATCCCAGAATCCACGTTCCATTTCAGGAGTTTTAACTGATCTGATCTAGAGATCAATACAAAAGCCAGACGTCTTTTCATCGCTCTGCTGCGCAGCTGGAATAATGCCCCCAAATTCTCCACCAAAATACTTTCTTTGAAGGCTGTTTCTCACAGCTTTCAAATAACGTAGAACAAATGAATCAAAAGTGAAAGTCTGCTGATGCCACCTAATGGCGATCTGCTTGTTTGGCTACAAAACATTGGGCTGTAGCTTGGTCTCTCGCTAGATGTTCCAAATATAAGTGCACATTTTAAAAAAAGGCCTATTTTTCCATGTGAAGCGACTTAGATTGCAAGTGTTTCATTTTGAGAGGAGACTAGCAAGAAAGGACATGGCAGAAATACATGAAATTATGGATACAGGAAATAAACTTGATATTCTCATTCTTTTTTTTTCATAATACGAGAACAAAGGGGCAGTTGAACTACGTGCAACAAATTTAAAACTGAAAAGAAAACCTTTAAAACAACATAATTAACGTGTGGACCACACAATCAAGATACTATTGAAGTCAAGAGTAGAGAAGGTTTTTTTTTAAAGGGATTAGACAGCTTGCAGGTAAGAACAACCATAGTTAAGTTACGCAGGATAAATGTATAGGCATTATAAACCAAGGTTGCCAGTACATCACGGGAGTCTTTAGTTACATGATCACAGACTATTTTTTCCACAGGATCCATGCCTCATTCACTGCTGAGGATGAACGGTGCTGACTTAATAAGCAGCTATTCAATATTTTGTTTTATCCTCATTGTTCTACGAGAGGCCTCAGGCCTTTTTTACAACATACTTTTCAAATCCTGCTCAGAAAACAGAATTATATTGGGTTTCCTTATGGGCTTTTCTGCCATGCTCGAGTGCTTCAAAAATATGAACTTTTCTTTCCAACATCTGTGAGAGATAAGGGAATGCTATTATTATCCCCATTTTACAGATGGGGAGCAAAGACACGGAGAGAGTGCCCAATCTGAGACACCCTGGGCCTAATTTCTCAGAGCACTTGTCATCACACAGCACAGCTCACCTCGACCTCAGTTGCAGCAGAATCAAAGTGTTCGCAGCAAACCTGGCCCCCGGGCACCCAGAAAATAAGGCATACACAATTAGTGACCATGTGAACTGTCTGGTTTGAGTGACTCGCCCACCATCAAGTGTCCAGTACCTGAAGCCGGCAAAGGTAGGGACAGATGCCAGTTCCCCAAGGCAACATTCAACTACATTAACCATACGATCTCCCTTTCTCCTCCTGCAAACCCCTGCTCAGTCACTACATACCATCCAGCTTCTTCAGCAAACGAGAGGTTTCAGAAAACAGCCATTTTCGCCACACATCCTGATTCATCTCGAGTAGGTCCTTTCTGTGCATGGAATGAAGCAGGGGCCCTGTGAAAAAATTCATGTGATCATGAAATTAAAGACCATCACAATGAGCAGACAAAAGGGAGGTGGGGCAAATGAAGCTTGCAAAGGCATTTCCTAACTTTTGAGTACTTGATTTTGCAATCTGAGTGTTCTTTTAACAGTTCGTGTGTAATCATCGATGCTGTTTCTCAGACAGCTCTCATCGTAGTGTCTGAGCACTTCCCAGTAGTACACTAAATAATCACAAGGGGTTTGTAGTGTTCAAAAACATCGAGGGGCCTAGAAGAGTTTTCAGAGGGAATCTGGGGCAGGGAAGACTTCTCCATAAAGTCTTAGGCAGAGACCATCAGTTCTGCCAAAATCTGTGGTTGATGTGCAATTTGGGGACAAAAATGAGACCTCAAGCCTTTTCACTTACAATTGAAGCCAGTATTTAAACCAAGGTCTCCTATGGTGAAAGGGTCTAAACTACCTGCCTGGCACTCCCCTAAGATATTCTGTGTTTGGACTTCATTTCATTGCCACTGAAATCAATGGGAAAATATTGGTACTGCAAATTATCGGACAGGCAGTACTCTATTTAAATTCCTAATTGTGCATGTTAAAATATTTTGAGACAGAATTCACAAACTCTTGTACGTGTTACACGCTGAGTAAGACCCATGCCATTTTAAATGGAAGTGATTTAAAGAATTGTGGAATGAAGCTTAAACTTAATTACTTACCGTATCAGGGTGAACGAATATACAGCAATCAACTCTTGTAGGCTTTATTCATTCACATTTCCTGGCTCGAAGGGTACAGGCCACAGATCCTTCATGACTGGTCTTCTGACTTTGATTCTGGCTCCGTACAATTAATGGTAGGTCATCCAGCGATCTTTGGCATTTTCCCCCCATCTGTACAGGCCAAAATCCCATCTGATGAACACACATGAAATGTGGTTATGGATTACAGTTTTATAGCTGCAGGAGTGCCTACTGAGTGATACTTAGATGGTCAGGCCACTGCAGTCCTCATGAAGGGGGTATTCCCAGGGTGATTGACGTGGGTTCTCTGATCATTCCGAAATTTTAAAGGAACACCTCAAAACGAGCACCCACATTTTAAGAAAAAATAAAAATGTAAGGCCAAAGACACGTTAGTTTAAGATAACATGTAAACCAAACATTTGGGGTAAGAAATGGGTGGAAATGGATTGCACAGGCCTGAGAATCAGCAGCAATACAAAAAGGCATCTCTCTGGTTGCATTTATATTCTGAGGGAGCCGCAGGTGGGGGGAGCCAGATGGAGAGAGGGAAGGGCAAGGAGGAGAGTCCATTACTGCAATCCAGCCATGGTCTCAAATGGAATTTAGCAGGAGGGTGTGAAACGGTTTCATATAGTTTGAGCACTGTACATCTCAAGATAAATTTTCGGTATTGACAATTATCTTTTAATAGTACTTGCTATGTTAAAACCATGTTCCCCGACACATATTGGTGTTGCTGCAGTGTGTGATCCTCAATAGGGTTCTTGCACATGGAGATATGAACAGCTGGCAAGGGTTTATTTTCTCTTATTGCCCTGGCTCTGTCACAACTGGTCTGTTGAGCCAATGAACAGCTTTCTTATCAGTCTATTCAACCTGTGTTTTCCATTGTTCCTCGCTTCCTAACAACACTGTTGTGGCCTGCACATCCTCTGACTGATTTACACTTGCCTTATTTTACATGTTCAGGGTTGCAGAATCTTAACACCCCTTTTGTAACTCCAGAAAAGAATTTGTCTCCAGATAAGATGGATAGGAGCCATGATTCATGGATTCCCTGAAACATAAGGAGATCCCCAGTAAACAACAAAAGCATTTAGAAAGTAGGCTACGTGGGGTGGATTTCACATCTTCTTTTGGGTTTCTACATTACCGAGCACAAAAGGCAAGGTATAAAGACGACGATGATGGGTACTGATACCGAATTTAAGATCTGGGACTCTACAGCAGTTTATTTGCTAGACCAAGGTAGATATAGTTCATAAAACAATCACTAGAACTGTGAAGAGCTTGGATTTGGCCTTCATAGAAAGAAAGTATGAAAGGCTGATTTGTGGACAACAGAGATTGCTACAGGAAGTCTCAACACCATTTAAGCGTTCTCTGCAATGACCTAGGCCATAAAAAACACAATACTTGAGCTCTGCCAACTTGGATCCTGAATTATGCTGTAGGTTGCTAGGACACGACACAGACCACATCAGAACACTTTGTAAGATGAACTTCTTCATCACTTTTCATAAAGCTAGGGAAGCTAATTTATCTAAGATGTGTCTATACAACCCTGTAAACAGTACTATTTTACACTTCTAGATCACTTTCCATTCAGTGACTTCAAAGCACTTCACACCACACTTGTGAAAGCAGTATTATTAAACTGATTTTGTAGCAAGGGAACCGAGGACACAGGGATGGAGTGACTTGCCCAAAGAAAGGAAGTTTTTGGCCCACCTGGAAATACAAAACTCTGGTGACTAGTTCTATGTCTTGGGGGCAAGACTTTTCCCCCACCCCCAGGGCCTACAAATTAATGACAGAAACATTAGCTAATTCTCTAGAGACCAGGCTATTTCCTTGCAGGTTTTAGGGGCAGGCTGGGCAAAGAGTTGAAGACATAATTAAGGCAGTTTTCCCTTATGTAATCTTTATAGTAATATACAAAATAAAAATGACATTTGACAGGCAAAGGAACACAATGAAAAAACTGCACTACAAAATCCATCTATTTAAAATACGGTTTATTTGTGATTTAACATTAATTAGCATTACATCTATGAGCAATTTCAGATAACATTTATATATTTTCCACAGGACACAGAGTTGGCTGGCTCATTCTTTATGCCAAAGCAAGTAAATAGAGGCATTAGCAAAAGGTGCAAATAGTTCATGGTTGCATTTTAAAAAATATTTATGCACATTGCATTCATTTAGATATATTTTTTAAAAAAAGTTATGAAAAGCATAGTTCACAGGTTACTGATTCTACATATGTTGTAATACAACACAAATAATGTAGAACATAAAAAACAAGTTAAGCAACTGGAAGTTTCCACTAAGATTAAAAACACTGATTCCAGTATTTAGTGATAACTAGAATATCATTTCCAGCATCCATTCCAACATTGCATTGTCACACTTCCACGGTCAAAGCTAACCAGCCCCAGAACATGCTATAGTCATCATTTTTGCATGTCAAACCTTTCTCCAGCCATACTGAATCTATAAACTGTATGTATTTCAACTGGCAATCTGAGAATCACACTGATCTTTTCAATGTATTTGCTATTGTGGTGACTGATGTACGATGTACAATGACAGATTCGAGAAGAAAAAACCTATGTTAATTTCTATGTTTAGTTTGTTTTTACAATCCAGTAAAAAGCAAAAATGAAAATATCAGCAAGAATGAGTAAGTGGCAGAATGGCCACCACCCATGGCACTAAGATCCAGTTTGTTCTGGGTTTGTCTGTAGATTCATGAGACTCTTCAAATCCAAATGAAAATGAGAAAAAAGTGTAGATTTCCACGTGAAACCATGCAAGTTATTTTCTCTTCTAATATGGAAAATGTATATTTGCTGATTTAATAAAAATACCTCACAATCCATATCATATTCAATAAAAATAATCACCCAACTTTTACTTTCTTTGCATCATTCTATTTTCATACTATTTCACTTTCCCTTTTAACAGTTTTGATTCCTTCATTTGGTTATGTTAAGAGTTTATTTTTCTTCATTCATTAGCAATACCATGAGGAAAAAAATATAGTAAGATTTAAACATGAATCCAGTTTAATTTTATATGCTTTAATCCTTTGATAGCGGAATTCCTGGATTCCTGATTTATATTTAAGTATACTCTAAACCAAACATCCTTAAATACACTCTACGGTTAGCTGCTTGGTTTACATGCTTATAATACTTTTATACTAAATGGTATACAAACATTTTGACATATAAAATCTTATTTTGTTTTGCCATAGTTTTAACGTAGTTATCAATGTTAAGTGTATAAAATCCCCTTTTTTGAAAAATAAGGGTTTTCCCCCAACTAATAGAATAAAAAAGAAGTATTCAAAAATTATATTTCACTAAAATGAAATATTTGGCAAAAAGTTATCGATGAATGGACTTTACACATTTTGTATAATTCCAAATAAAATTTCTCTTACACAGTTTTTCTTCTAATGTGCCAGTGTATAATATTCTATAGAATCTAACCTTAAAAGATTTGAAGGTGTGCTGTTAATATGCACCCACAGCCGCAGGGTACAGAAACAAAATATATGGTCAGAATCACAAGTATTCTATGATTACCAAGTGAGGCAGCAGTTTAAAACTGAAAATTCGTATGATCACTCAACAGTAACTTTATTAGAGATTTCAACTGTGCTGAAGATTTTAAGGTCTGTGAAATACTCCAACAATGTACGTATAACGGTATCTGATCTCGCTACAATAGTATTAAAGCACCTGCCGTGCAGCTCTGTGAAACCACTGAATGTTTCCAACCCTCAGTAATTTTGGACACTAAGTGAGAGATGAACTAATTTTCTTATTTAACACGATTGTTTTTAGTAAAACCTTTTCCAGTTCTGTTCTTAGGTTAAGGTCCAGTTTACTGCACACCCCTAACACTACTTTGTTAATGTTCAACTTAAATGTGGTTTTAAGACGTGCCACAGAGCTGCACTTACGCTTCCGCCTTCTCCTTCTTTTTGTTCTTCTTCAGAAAAGATGGAGTGCGGAATTTCTTCTTCTTCTTTGATGGGGATTTGGAAGGGGACCCTTCAGGGGACAGGGTCTCTTCAATCTTCTCAGAGGTTTTAATGGTAATTTCTACACTCTCCACAGTACTTGTGGTTAACTGACTGACCCGCTTGGTGAGATCTTCTTCCACATCATGCACATCTTCCTTGCCATTGACCACCACAACAGGGACCTCTGTGGAGATGAGGTTAGCATTCTGGGTATACGGCTCTTCATGATTTTCTGTGGAAATGAAGAGTTTCCCTATTATTATTTTTTGGATTAACGTCTATGCAAAAATCAGCAATGGCCCTGAGACACGCATTTCGGATTGGATTCAGATCTGAACTACTGCAAAGTTTAAGAGAGTCCTGCGGCACTTTAAGATGCTCAGATGTGGGTTCCCTCCCCCCTCTGTGCTATGTATTTTGGTTTTGTGAAATGACACAAAAATAACAGTGGCAAATTTCATGAAAAGGTAGAGGGTCAAATTCTCAGCTCCTTCATATTCAAGGATAAGTCGAGTACTCAGATGACTACAGAGGCTAAAGTGCAGCTAGAATTATTTGTGCCTGCAGAAGACCAGCATATGAAGAGGCAACAGAATACAACCCTTTACAAATACGCTGTACTGCTTCTGTTGGTGATGTATTAACAGAGACTTTCTTCTGGAGGGGTGGAATGGAAGAGGGAGCCACAGGCAACAGACAGGCCCCCCCATTTTATTAATGTCTGTTTCAGTGTGTGATTTTATTACACGGATTTCACAATAGGAAAAATATTTATTGGGGGGAAAAAATAAACTCTGAGACAGACTCACACATGACACTCCAGTTAAATAGGTCTGGTTTTGGCCAGCGAACTTTGAGAATGTCTTTATCCAGTCCCGTTTTTCATTTAAATTGAGTACAGTCTGGAAAGACACAGGCTTCAGCAAGCACACTGGTCGTAAGACACAAGAACTTTGCACCGAATCACAAATTCCAGTTTCTAAAATACTGAAAACGGGCAATACTGCATCTTCCTTAGCAGGGCTAACGAAACAATCAGTGCTCCCAGGTGATTAGAGCTCTTGGCAGTTTATAGGAAGTTATATCGAGTACCTTCTAATTTTTCTGGGACATTTTGCGGGGACTGAGTTTGTGACTGAATTTGTGACACAGATGAACCGTCATCTGAGACTAATTCCTGTTCAGCATCTGCAGGACAAGAGTTCAATTAGTAGCCATGCAAAAATAAGAATGACAAGAATATCAGTTGTTAGTTCACACAATGGTTACAGCTCTGCTAGCGTTGAACTTTTCATGCTAACGTCAATCAAGAACTTATTGTCCAATAGTTTCAACAAATGAGTAGGCAGCTATTAGTCTCTATCCATTGACAGTTATCAGATGTTAGCTTTTTTGTATCAAGAATTAAAAACAGGGCTGCAAACAAGCCAGCAGGCAGCCCATGCATATGTGACTTCATCTCACCATTAACCACATAACCATGATACTTAAAAAGTCTAACACAGGAAAGTCAGTTGTGCAGTATTAGTGCAGGAGAATGCATTATGAATGCTATTGTTAAACAATATTGAATTAGTAAGTTGTATAATGAGAAGCAATATTAGAGAATGCTTCCAGCTGAAGTGGATGAAAGTTGGAGACACAGGAAAGATTACTGAAAAAATGTTTTTACCTTTGAATCTTTAAGCTTTTGAAAATAAGAAATTAAAAATGTGTGATTTAAAATATTGGAATTTCAGAGTTAGGATATTGCATAACCATGGCAACATCACTGGAAAACAGAAAATTAACCCATTTAAGAATATTGTTTTTGATAAATGAGGGCTCAAAGATCTTCACCTTCTGTTCTTGTCAACTGTATTGATGGAAAAAATCTACCTGTAAATGTTTAAGGTTTTATTTTTTGGCATGCATTTCCAATATATGGTGAGATCACTCTCCTTTCAAGGATCAGCAATGTACGCTGTCAGAAGACTACAAAATAACATGTTAAAAAGTATTGATTTGACTTCCACTGCCATGGAAACTTCCTGGTGTTTCTGTTCCTACACAAAGTAAAATCAGCTAAGATAGATAAAATTCTACAGCTCTCAAAGAACAATCATTTAAAAAGTTTCCTAAGATGGTTGCTGTTATCGTGCGAGTGTAAGAATTACAGCATAACATTCTACCCCACCCCCACATAATTATGGCAGTCTGACGATAAAGCGATAAATCAAATTTCAAAAAGGTCACCCTCCTATTCTTTTCCAGTTTGTTACACTATATAATAACCACATCTGTTTTTTATTATTTACACTGAAATAGTGCCTACAGGCTCCAACCGTGAGTGAAGGTTCCATCGTGCTAGGAGCTGTACAAAGACATTATGAAAGAAAGTCTCTGCCCCCCAAGAGCTTACTAAAGGATTGTAATGCGCTACATACTAGCTGTCCATATAGGTCATGCTACCATGTGCTAAAAGTGCCCTCTTGTGCACTGACCTACTCCTTTTTCAAAGCAGAATAGATCAGAGCACACTAGGGAACGTTTAGCGAGTGGTAACCGGGCCTACGTGGTTGGCTAGTAACTGCACACTAATGTGTAGAAGATTTAAACTCCAGTTTATCCTAAACTAACTGTTCATCAGTGTAAGTAGAGAGAGGCAGAGGAGCATAAGGAAATACTGGTCAGCATGAAAAACAGAGGTCTCAGCACACCAGCTCCCCAACAGCATCAGGCTTTTCTTATTTTTTTGAAGGAGGAATTTAAAGAAAGGCCATGAGGAGACTGAGGATGTTTACAAAGATGCCCCATTCATAAGAAGTGGCACTGGAAAAACCAGAAAGGTGCTTGTTTGAAATGTAATAAACGGGTAATGAAATCTGGCACCACTCGCAGAGAGGAGGCAGTCTGACACCTCAGGAGCTGAGATGAAGAGCCTTGAAAGTGAAGATGAGAAGTTTGTGTTTGATGCAGTGGAAATACAAAGAGGAGTGACATGGTCAAAGCAAAAACCCAGGAAAATTCTCTTTGCCCAGTATCCTGACTGGATCGAAGTGGGGCAAGATGGCATCTATCCAGGCCAGAAAGGAATAGGTTGCAGTAGATGAGACGCGCAATAATCAGGGCCTGGACAAGAGATGGAGCTCTGTGCGCAGACAGCAGAAGTCAAAGCACCATAGAGATGCTAAGCCGGCAACCTTGCCAGCCTCCATGCCAGCTCTGCCCCCTCCCACCCCGCAGCAGCTGCCGGGGCAGGGCCAGCAGGGAAAAGGAGCCCATCCCCTGCTGGCCCCACCCTCCCACTGGGCATTGGGGCCAGCAGGGGAGGGGGGCCATGCATGTGGGTCTAGTGGCCCAGGCCCCACTTGGGGTAGGACCAGTGCGTGGGGGGGTGTCAGGGGCCCTGCCTGCCGCTGGAAACAGGCACGCGTGCTGGGGTTGCCATGCTCTGTGTTAAGCAGAAAGAACTGGCAGGATTTTAACACTGCCTAGATTTCTAGATCCAGAGAGACGGCTGAATTGAAGATGACCTTAGGTTACGGGCTTGTGTGACAGGTTTTCCACAGCGATAACGAGGTGGGGAGACATGGGAGGAAGATTAACAGCTCTGTTTTGACTTCAGCTTAAGCTCATAGCTGGATTTCCATGAGAGGTTTGAAAGCCTGACAGTGATTTTCGTTTGGACAGAAAGGGTTGGAGAGATATACATGAGTTGATAGTTAAAATCATTTACAAGTGAGACTGCCCAGAGATAATGCACAGAAGAGGGGGCCAAGAATACAACCCTGTAAAACTCCACAGAAAATCCAAGGGGAATGAACAATGAAATGTAGAAAAGGCAATTAGAGAACGAAAACCAAGAGAGGATAGGCATGAAAGCTGAGGGAGGATTACAGAATCGTAGCTGTAGAAGGAACAGCCAGCATCTTCTAGTCTAACTCCTGATACAATTTCAAGAATGGTTAACTTGGTGAAGGCAGCTGACAGATTGAGAGAGTGAAGATTGAGTATTTTGTCTGTGCTCTGGCGTGGAAAAGAGATTAGAGGCTTTGGTGAGAGCCACTGAAGTGAAGTGCAAGGCAGAACCTGGACCGGCAAAGAACTTCAGGTAGTGATTGTTCTTAGCAAGGATGGAAGAAGCTACGGCATGCTTGTACTGTGATGGGACGAAGGAGAGAATAGAGGGGAGATAAGATCTGGAGCTGGGAGGAGGTAACAGAGGCACATTGAAGAGTTAGAAGAGGAGAAGAGTCAGAGACTTGTTTGTTTTTGAGCAAGGAGATGGAAGAAAGCACATTATAGGAAGGAACGGAGGGTGGTGAGAGGGGATACAGGAGGGAATGCTGGAGCCTTTAAATTTCCTTGCAGAACAGGTCAACAAGATCTTTTGCAGAGGAAAAAGTACGGGACAGGAAGTAGAGGGTGGAGTCAACATTGGGGAACAGGAGGCTGGGACTGCAGCCATGGAATCAATCAGGATGAAGAAGTAGAAATGATTAGCTAAGGAAATAGCAAAATTTGAGGAGAAAAGCAGTTTTTAGTTTTAACTCCTCTCCACTGTGAAAACTCTCCTTTCATGTTAAATCTAGCATCAGCTGCCACTATGCTTCAGGCTCATTCTGTATGAAAGTGCTCTACCAGAGGTGACTTTCGCTGTTAGAGGTTCATAGAAAGGTCCTCCTTAAATGCAAATTCAATACAGCTGAACTAGTGTAGTTCTAGTACAGACTAATGGCAATGGTTTTACAGTCAACCAACTACTTCAAATATGGGAGGCTGTCCCAAATTTAAAACAAAAGCAAAGATTCATACTGTGCAGCTACCTTTTTTTTTTTTTTTTTTTTTTTTGGTGAAAAACGTTTGCATTATTTTAGACTAAAGGGAAAAGGTGCAAAAATAAAAATGCCTTATAATGTAAAAGATTTAAAGTGCTTGGAAAAGGCACCCAAAATGACAAGCCCTTAGTGGCTCTCTTGAGAATCTCATGCTGATCCCACACAATTTTCTTGAAATAACTTACTGACTGGATGGTATCTGAACCAAAGAACTGCAAATCAAAATGGAAATCTGTGGGTTTGTGGTACATTTCTAACAGCTTTGTCATTCGTTTCAAGGACTTTTATAAAATTACACTTAACTATATGCAGTACAAAGCAAAATAAATGGGGATGGATAATAAGGTTACTAAACCGAGGTTTCTGCTTTTACCACAAATCGTAAGAACAAGTTGAATGAGCTGAAATGACAACGGAATACAAGATTAAGTAGTAACTAGGCAGCTTCTTTGTCTGCAAAAATATATACTCTAGAAAAATGAATAGACTTTCAACTGTTAATAAATTTAGATCATTGGTTCCAATCTATGGTCTGTGGACCACTGGTGGTCTGTGAAGGTACTGCAGGTGGTCCATGGAGGGAAGAAAAGATAATGTAATAATAATATAATCCCGTGTGCCTCTTATGTATCATATTTGATTTTATATTATTATTCACAATGTAATTTGCTTCACAAACATCCTTGTGCAATAACATTCTCTGAATTTAAAGAGTGGCACTTTTGCGTGACGTCAATGTGAACTGACGCTCTTGGTCCGCAAAAGCTTTCGATGACGATGCAGTGGTCCGCATAAAGGAAAAGGTTGGGAACGGCTGAGATGATGGTTCTTCTAAATCAGTAGAGGTGGTATCTATGCTGCTTATAAGTGCCTATATAACTTGGGTATCAAAGCACCAAACAAAATTATGGGGAAAAAATTTCAAGAGTCCTGGGCAATTGGTGTACCATTGCGACTAACATGAGTGGGTAATCCCTTCTTACCTCAAGCAGGTAAATATGGCCAGTGAGTTATCAGCCATTTCTGTAAGAGCCGAAGGGAGTGAGGTAATATTTACTGACCCACTTTCTCTTGGTGAGAGAAACCCGCTGATACCCTGAGCCCAATATGGCCTCAACTCCACAGCATTCCTCTGTCCTTTGTAATTCCTTAGACCCTCCTGAGGCCCCCTCTTCATAGGTGGATTTTGATGTCTGATATGACCTTAATTTCTGCCCTAAACTGAATTCTACAGTTAGCTAATTAGTAAGAACTACTTTGAAGAGAGGGTTGGAAAGACAGTTAAATAGTACCGATCACGAATACTGGACATGTACCAGGAATCTGACCAGAGAAAGACATTCTCTGCTACTTTCCCTAAGAACTGCATGTGTCCTGTTGCAGTCAGATAATGAGGAAGAGTTAAGATTTGGCTGCCATCAGTACAAACCGTGTAGTGTGCTCTCTCTAGCAGTCTTTAATGAAAGCGAGAAACATCCTGGGTGAAAACACTAGTCTAAAAGGTAAGAACTGGAGGAAGCAAATATTGCTCTCAGCACCTGCCAGTGAAAAGCTGCATTTGCTGTAGTGGTTGAGCGAATGCATAAAAGGAATGGCAAGCAGCTGCACTTCACACATTTCCTCTAGCAAGGACTCCTTCAGGAAGCTGCTGCAGATCTTGTAAAATAAGCAATTTTGCTCACTATGTCCTGATTCCTCCTCTGTGAGAGGGCCTTCCCCACTGATCCCAGGATGCCAGTGGAGGAGGCAGAGGCATTCCTGACAAACTTTGTATTCTATTGAGAAGAATTTGCTCTTTTGTCACTACTCACTGAAGAGACCAAGAACTTAATGCAAAAGATGGCGAACTATAGGGTAGAGCCCTGCATGGATACAAAAATGTGGATCCGCATCCGCTCAGTGTCAGCCTGTATCCGATCCGGGATCTGCATGATGGGTTTTATGTCCATCCGCACTGCCCCTGCCTCGCAGCAGCTCCTGCTCTGACTAGAGAAGCAGAGCCTCTGGCTGGCTGCTGGGAGGAGGTGAGGAGGAGGGAGCTGCTGGGGCTCCTACAGTCAGAGGTGGGATTAGCCAGTAAGCTGAGTTCCCATGAGTGACTATCTCTGATTGGCTGGCAGACCGCAAACAGAGCTGAGCTGGGATTGGCTGAAGCGTTTCCTTTGTTCCCTGTCTGCTTGCACACTGGCACTACTCTCTGCAGCTCTGGCTAGCGGCAGCCGCTGCAACGATCACAACCTGGGCTGATAAAGATAGAATCTGCATTCGACCTCCAATCCGCAACAGTGGATCTGCGGATATGCCTGTGGATCTGAAGCGGATACCCATGGATCTGCAGGGCTCTATTACAAGATCAAAAACCCTAAGGTAAATAGCACCCAGGTGAGAGAAAACCTGAGTAAGATTTAAACCCTGGTTCTGACCCAGATGTCTGTCACAGGAGGGGTCAAAGATATCCGTATGCCCTATGTAGGCTTCCCTGGAAGTGGTGTCGCAGTACAATGGCAAAAAAGACTGCTTTTTTTTTTGGTTCAAAGAACTCGGCTGCACTGAGATTGGATCGACATGCCACAGAGCTGAAAACAGCATTGATTTACCCTGGAATTGCCACAGAGAACTCATCTGACTAGTACTAAAGGATAACTAAAGAAAGCTATTTTGGAGAAAATTTTGCTCTACCTAAGGGGTTTAACAGAGCTGGCACTGATGATTATCTGAGTCTTCTCACATCCTCTAAAGACTCTTAAGGCCACTCAGTTACAATGTACATGATCAACAGACCCAAGTCTGAGGATGCCCAATCCTTTTCAAGACCCCAGTTGGTTATTAAAAGGAAAGACCAATCCCCAATATCTGTGTTTGTGGCCGTTAGATCTTGGGGTTGTGTAGAACTACGAAAACAAAAATTTTCATGCTACTTCATGCACAGAATGCTATGGTTATGTATACGTTGGCACTGTACAGGCCATATTTTTGATACAGCAATGTCTATTATTGGTCTTTTAGGTCATTTGAATTTAATTCTTCAGGAGAAGTTTTATACATTAAAGAGAATGTCTAAACATGCGCAAAGATCTTTCATTTGCAGAGAGAGAGAAAGGAAACTCTAGTTGGCGTTTTCCATCTTTTATTCTGATGACTATAGACAACAGAGTCCTGTGGCACTTTTAAAGACTAACAGATTTATTTATTGCATGAGCTTTCATGGGAGAAAATCCCACATCGTCAGACGCTTCAAACCCTCTTCAAAGCGTCTGACGAAGTGGGATTTTCTCCCATGAAAGCTCATGCGATAAATAAATCTGTTAGTCTTTAAAAGTGCCACAGGACTCTGTTGTCTTTCTACAATAGACTAACACAGCTACCCCTTTGGAATTTTCCTGAAATTAGATGTACGTTTGTTCCTCTCCCCCAATTTCATCCTAGACCCTTTCCAAACTGTCTGCCATCTCCTGCACTCCACTGAAATTGTTCTCAGCAAGTCTTACTGACCATTTCTTAGCCAAATTTTCACAACCAGTACTTCACCCTCTTTGACCCTGCTGCTGCCTTAGACACTGTCAACCAGTCTCCTTAAAATTTTGTTCCCCCCATCCCTGCATGGCTTCTATGACTCTCTCCTCTCCTGGTCCTCCTATATCCCTAATTTCTCACTGAGTATGTCCTCATTCCCCTTCCCACAGGAATTCTACCGTGATGTTCCAATTTTATAGTGCTCACCTTTACCAGATAAATTTGCTGAACCAGGTCACTCCTAGGGTAATTCTGAGCCCTCTTTCAGGCTCCAGAGAAGCAGTTTCCAGCATGAAGCTTTCATGCATTCATAACAAACCAACCCCACTCATATCCATTCAGACTGTTGCTGCTAATATATTTTCCTGTGGCTTTAAACAGATCATTGCCTCTCTTTGCATCCCTCTTTTGAGTCCCCTTTCTCTACTCCATCCAACATAAGCTATTTGTATTCACTTTGAAGGCCCTTTACATACCACCCTGACCTAATGATCACCTATCATTCACTCACTGAGATACCAGCTCCCGTCTCCAGCCAGCCTCCATTACCCACCTGTTAACATTTCAAACAAGTACCTCTGTGCTTTCTCCCAAGTTGCCTCTTTTAACTGGAAAGTATGTTCTCTAAACACACCAAATACCTCAGTATCCTCAAATCCTTCCTCTGCTGTGGTGTCTATAACCTCCCCTGCACTCCTGCCCCCGAAAAGAGCCTTGACAATTATTCAGCTGCTGGTATACTGAGACCATGGCCTATCATGCTGACCAATACCAATTGATTCACTGTTTCTAGGTACTTCTGTGTCAGTCTGTATCCATCTGCTGTGTGTCTTGCCTTAGACTACACACTTTTTGAGACAGGACTGTCATTTTGTTCCATGTCTGTCTAGCACCTAGCACAATGAGCTCCTGGTCCATGACCCGGGCTCTGTGGAGCGACGACAAGACAAAGAACAAACGAACAGTAAAGCTATTAATTACTACTCAGGATATTTAAGGATAAGTGTTTAGCTTAATTCCTGTTGATGTAGTGCCCTTTCATTATCGTTAGTAATAGCAGTTCAGTTAATGACGAGGATTCTGGTTTAACTTATGGCTTGTTTGACTGGGATTCCTTAAACATACTCTGTTAGCTGTCCTAATTAAATAGGACAGATGACTATTAGAAATAAATCTCTCAAAGAAATATGACACCAACAGAGCAATATGTCAGCTGCTTTGGAATTATTCTCTGAAATGTTTCTTCTCTTTTGGGTAAGTTTACTACACTAATTCCCTAGCAACTTTCTTCTTTAGGATAGTAAAGAACATCACACCTTCATTTCACCAGCTTGCTCAGTTCAATAAAGAAAATGTCTCCAATACCAGACATCCAAGAAACCTCACATTAGAAAGGGAATAAGGGGAAACAGTACATAAGCAATGAGATGCTTATCCTCATTACTGGCTTTGTATACTATGTCTAATCTATTGATTACAGCAGAGTTGTTGAACAAACCACCAAGATTTAATTACAATTAAAAATATCAGCCACTTCATATGTAGTTAATTATTTCAGAATAGCTTCAGAGAAGCATCTACCTCAAACTCAAACTCTAACATTTGGCAAGTTAGACCACTGACCTTCCACGCCTTGCTGCTTGCGCTCAATTGTCTTCTTGTACTCATCCAGTTCCTTTTCTGTTAGATGGCTGAATGGATTGGGAGGGGCGGGTGGTGCATGCTCATCTTCTTCGAACTGCATGGGCTGGAAAAGAGGAAGTCCGACACAGTACATAACAACAAAAGATTACAATATCAGTTCCCTTCCTTTCCCAAGGGTTGGGGATAAGAAACTTACAAGAAAGAGAGCTTGAAGGAAAGAAGAAAGGAATAAAAATAATAAATTGGAATTGCTTCAATTAGTAAGTATTTGTTTCCAAGTATATTATAAACATTTGCTCATTTAAATACGGTGGGCTGGCTATTAAATTCAAATCATCAAGAAGTTTACTTGTGGTCACTTACTTCAAGAAACGAGTAGCTTAGGTTTCCTGGATGGATAGATGGATAGATCCAAAATCTCACGATGATTCATTTTTACAACAATGATTTTAATGCTTGCGAAAAATGTTTAGTAATGACTGAATGCTAAGGGTGGCATTTTAAAAAATGTCAAGTGACTCGAGTACAAGTTACACTGACTTTCAGGAACTTGTGCTCCTTAATCCTCTAGGCACTTTCGAAAATCCCACTGAAAACATTTTAACCTACAGAACAGCCATTGTCAATGAAGCACTGTGAACTTCCTTCTTCCTATGCTACCAAGACA
Source organism: Pelusios castaneus (assembly GCA_007922175.1). Lineage (NCBI taxonomy): Eukaryota > Metazoa > Chordata > Testudines > Pelomedusidae > Pelusios > Pelusios castaneus. Next base: position 7,788,910 of record ML685755.1, on the reverse strand, counting down.
CTCAAACTCTCTTTGGAGGGTCCACCTCTACGAGGTATAACCCTTTATTTAGCTAATATCTGCTCCTCTGGCTGGGAATTCTAACAAAATCACCACAGAAATGGTGACACTGAGCACTTAACCAAGACTAACTCATTTTCCATTGGTCACTCAATACTTCACAGGCGACCCAAGCTAGATTGAAATCAGTAATTCACAGGGACATGGCGTCTGAGGCATTCAATCCTTGCTATCACAGCTCCCTACTATAGAAAGCGCATGATGCTTCATCAACACGCCAGTATCATTTTCTGCTCTCAGTTTATGGTTGTTCTGAACTGTTCTCAAGTTCAATGTTATGTAATAAGAGATGATGGAGAAATTGAGTGATTGTTTTGTTCCGAAAACAGAGTCCAAGTCATTACGGTGACATTTACTTCCGTTACATAATAAAAGAAAAAACTGGAGTACCATTTCAAAAGAGTACAGGCAACTGAAGTGAGGAAATAGGAATAATAATGCATACATTGTGGGGCAGCTGCACTCTCAAAAATAATGACATGAGATTATTGTTAGAACAACAGGATTTCCCATGTTGATGTAGCAAGGCATGCAAAATTACACATAGTTAGGGCCATCTGTATAATTCAGAAATAAATACAATTCTGCTAAAGAAAATCAGAAGGTATCTGTGCTCGGAGTTCTCAGTTCTCCTAAACATGGTCAACTGGTGTATGGTTCTAAGTGAAGTATCTAATTTATAAATGGCATCATAGTAGATAGTGGTAGTTCCTGATTTGATTGGCAAAGTTCATGGAATTTCTTTACACTGTTGTATCTGATTATGTGCACTGTACTCATTTTAATCTCTCTTTTTGCAGTCACAGGTAGAAAAGAATGACTAAGATCATCTTGTCCATCCCCTTGGCAATGTAGCACTGATCCTACAGTATTTATAAGTGTCTGGTCCTTTTTTACAATTCATTTTTATTAATTATCAGAGATTAAAAATGTAAATATATAGAACACATGAACATTGGACAAAACTATGAGGGAACAAGAATAGACTAGACAGCACACATTTAAAAATGCTCAGTCACATACATAACTGCAAATACATTTTATTGTTACCATATTTGTTGCATATGTTTTGGGAACAACTGAAATAAAATTGAGACTTCTAGTGGGGCTGGTTTCATATGAATTAGGCCTATGTTGTAATTTATCACATTGATAATATTTAAATATACTGCTACCAGGATGGCAAATTACTAACGTACCGCAACTTTCTATTTCTTGGTCTGACTGGTTTATAAATTTAGTTACGAAAAGTGAAAAGAAAACAACTACCCACAAAATAGTCAAAGACACTGTACACTTGCTAATGAAGACAGCTATTCATTTCTGCTGTTTTGATCATGTGAAAAGTGATCACGTCAAAAATAAAATAAAATAAAATAAAATAAAATAAAATAAAATAAAATAGCTGCTCTCACCATCTATGTCCTTGGTTGTAGCACAGGTGTGTCTAATCTTAGTTTTCCATCTCACTGTTTATGGAGATGTGAGCTCTTGCAAGCAACATCAGCAAACATTATTTACTGATTGAGGTGAAGATTTTGATTTACTTCTTCAAAGGAATCCTCCAATCTAGATCCTGGCCCACTGCACTTCACCACCACATTTCTGTCAGATTGCACTTCCATCTAGACTGGTTACTAGTGGTGAGCTTCTGGCAGTGATGTATGAGTAACAAGGATATGGGGGGTAGCAGGTGGGTCCTCAGAGAAGGCAGGAGGAATTTGAATACCAAATGGATAGTGGCTCACGAAGTATTGAAAATTTAGTGAGCACTGATGTTTTATGGCCTAATTTTCAGATTCTAGAGTCTCTGGTACAGATATGAAGTGAAGCTCTAACTTTTTGAAGTGTGCTCAACATTATAAAGCCAGATCATGTCAGGTTCAAAATAACCAAAAGCATTTCCAACATCCCACAAGAGACGGTATCCAAAAGATTTTTGGAATTTGTGACAGAAGTCCCAAAACCAAAATATATTCATTTATACCAGTAATGCCACTTCTATAATATTTGAGTTATCTAAACAATGATGATTTACCACTTTTAAAAATCATGAAATAGGACATTTCTGAAAAAGGTAGTACTGTGCAAAAGGGTTGTTCTTTACCATTCTGAATAAACTGATGAGCTATGTAAGTAAATGAATTAAGAAAGGAAGAAGAACAAGACGTTCAAGCTTTCTGTCATTCAGAATCTCCCAGTGAAATTAGTTTGAGTTCCCAGGAACATAGGAATGCCAGACTGGAACAGGTTCACATACCATGTAATTCAGTATTCTCTCTTAAATCCTGAAACATGGGGTTTAAATTTCTCTTCCAAACTCTTTTTGTTAGTGTTATCTTTAACAATTGTGCATATTCTTTTCTATCTGTGTACGTGTGCAAACCCTTTCGAATCTTGCTAAGTTCTTGGCTTCAATGATATCCTATAGCAATGAGTTTAACAGCCGAACTACAAGCTATAAGTAGTTCTTCACGGATCTATTCCAAAGGGGTGGCCGTGTCAGTCTAGTTCAGCAAAACAAACAAGGAATCTGGTGGCACTTTTAAAGACTAACAAATTTACTTATCGCATGAGCTTTTGTGGGAGAAAATCCCACTTCAAGCATCTGATGAAGTGGGATTTTCTCCCACGAAAGCTCATGCGATAAGTAAATTTGTTAGCCTTTAAAAGTGCCACCAGATTCCTTGCTTCATTGACCTAATTACTGCCCCTTGGAGAGATGGATTAACTAAAGCACTGGAAGAACCTCTTCCATTGCCATACCAAGTCTCTACTCTGTACACCAAAGCACTGTGTTATTGGAGGGTCCTAAATATAGATACGCCGTAAGTAACTATCAAATGATTTTAAAAACTCCACAGATAAAAGCTTTTATTCTGAATGACTAAAATATCTCCCAGCTTAAATGTGGCATGGAAATACTACATCAAATAAAATATTTAAAAAGAAAAGAGCAAACCTTGAAGCCTGAAAGAAAGATTGGTAGAACCCATTTAAGGCAATGAGGGACACTTACTGGACTAGGCTTTTTATCCACTATAATCCCTGCCAGCAACTGAGACTGCGGTCCTGCTGTCTTTAAGTCATACCGGTTTTGCTCACGAATCTGTACAGAGGAAGACAAGTGTTATTTGCAGCATCTATTGTCTGTATCTTGCAAACCCCATCCTACCATCAACTTTGTACAGCCAATGGACTGACCAGCAGGGCCCAACTGGTCTAATGTGAGGGATGTTTTCCCCTGCCTCCAACTGCAGAGTACCTGCCAAGCCATTGACCCCACTTCAGCACCCCTCAGGATTCACCCTGGGCCCAACCCCAGCCACCTGCAACCTGTATGAGCCACCATGGTCGGGACCCTCGTGGTGGTGAACTCTGCAAAGGGCCTGCACATCATCTGAATCGGCTTTTCCCCCTTGTGAGGTAGAACCATGCAGGTTCAGTCGCCAATGCCATGTGTAATCACAGAAGTATTGGTAGAATTTGCCCCATGTGAACAATTTGCTGCTTTCCTCAACCAGCAGGCCTGTCTACATGGCCATGAGGCACATGGGAAGCATTTAACTAATGAAGCAGAAAATAAGAAATCTAGCAACTTTATTTTTACTTTGACAAGACAGTAGGGGTTGCCAATCTGCCCGAGAAGAGAAAATTTAGCATCTGGCACTGATAATAGTAGTCTAAACCAGGGATTCTCAACAGTTTCTTTCTGAGCACACCCACAATACTATAAAAACTCCAAAGACCAGTGGGGCGGGCAGCAGGCAGCTCTGCCATCAGGTGTGGGGAAGCCTTGGGTATACACGTAATTTGACTTTTACTGTGAGGAGGCAGGGTCTGGGGAGGTCTCAGGCCAGGTCCACACAGTGGAGCCTAGGAAAGGAGTGAAACCTCAACCCCCTGACTCACCCCACCAAGTCATCCAGCCTGTCCGGGCTGGGGGTGGGAGGGCACAGCCAAAAATTATGATTCAAAGGTGGGAGGGGTGGGGCTCAGCTCAAAAAGTTTAAAAACCACTCGGCGTGCAGAGAGATGGTAGCTAGAGACTGGGCTGGCCGGGGTACCTAGGGGCTATGTCTGTCCCCGCCAGTCCTGAGGGCTCTGCCACCTGCTTGGGTGACTCTTACCAGCTGTGCGAGGAGTCAAAGGGGCTGACAGCTGAGGAGCAGCCACAGCCCCGGGCACCAGCAAGAGGTGATGGGGGAGTGCTGCAGTTACCTGTTCTATGGCACCAGCCAGAGCAGCTCCTGCCACACCCCCATTCCCCAGGTTCCCACATCTGGGACTGCCCTGTTCTGGTTAAGGCACTGCAGTTTGGGGGCCTCACCCGCCCAAGCCTTCCTCCAACTCTGACCATGGGCTCGGGGCTTCTGCCTCTTCGGACACCAGGGCTCAAAGACCCCCTGAAACCAGCTTGTGGGGAGCTGTGAACCCCAGCGAAGAACTGCTGGCTTATATCAATGTCTGGGTGATTACAAGGCATTGCTCTGTGTGTCAATTTTGAGGAAAGGAGTAGTTCCTTCTGAATGAGATTGGATTCTCAGGGACGGTGGTATGAAGCGTTAATCCCTAAATGACTCCAAGGAAGTAAATCTCATAACCTAATGGAAATCATATTGTTTTGCTAGACATGCAGTTATGCCTGGGGCAGAGTTTGGGTCAACTTTTTGATATGGCTGTTTTCCACATTCATGATAGTTAATGTACATGTAAAATAAATACTGCCCCCCAGGAACCACCTATGCAGTGTTTTAAGGGGTGTATGCACAGCTATTCAGTTCAGATCTAGATTCAAACTCCCACTAAGTTGTGTGTTAACCAGACGATTAGTTTGCAACCATCTCCTGTCATTCCCAGAGTAACTGTTGATCATCCAGCAAAGTATTACAGTCAAGGTGCTACCAGTTTTATTATCCAATTCCAACAGTCGGTGGAACTTTAAAAACTACATTTTGGTGAAGTTAGTACACTTTCAGTAAACCATTTTATTACTGTTTCTAGTCACCACTTGACTGCTGATTTAGAATTTCTATCTTGTACCAGCAAACAATTCAAGTCATTGTTATGTATTTCTTCAGTACGTCTTTCTTACCTTATTCCTCTTTTCTAGTACCTCATTTGGGTTTGTATTTAGAGGCACAAATTGGTTCGGATCTTCAATTTTGATTGGAGTTCCTCCACTAATCTTGGATGAGTCTTCAGCTTTCATCCACTTAAAGAAAAAAATTAGGATGTTAAAGGGAAAGAAGAGGGAGAATGTGGCCATTGGAAAGAGCACGGTCTAGTGGTTAGGAGGAAGAACAAGGACAATCGGATTCTATTAGCAGTTCTGCAAGTCACTCATTACAAGATTATTGCCAATTTATTAAACTGTTTTCTGCCCCACCTTACAAACTTATAAATGGAGGATGTTGCCTTGTGTGAATATTGGGAGGTTTAACTCTAAAACACTGAAATGCTCACTTGAAACAATGACATAGAACTGCAAAATGATATTAACATGATCGTGTTTACAAAGCAGTGTTATTGCAACAACTCCTGTAAAAAAGGAGGAACGGCCATTCAACTTTATATTCCATTAATGCAGCATTCACTGGCTCCAGAATTGATTCTCTTTCCCTATCACTCTCTTTGTACTGTAAGCTCTGACCTCTGCTAACTGCAGGTTTTGTTTTGGGATTTTGTTTTAGTGAACACAAGCCTGACATTAATGGCATGACTGCCAAAATAAAGGTACAAAGAAATTGGTGACTACCACCAGAGGGAGCTCCTGCTTTTAATCTTATGTGTTATGCAACTGGGGTCAGGTGTATACAAACGGTACACTAGACAGTGCTTTGCAAGAGATCCAATCCGGATGGTTGGGAATGTGATGGAGGCAACATATTTAGTCCTGGGAGAAGGAAGTCCTGTACAAAATTCAGAGACGTGTTAACATGTGACATGGACGGGCTCTAAAGAAAGTCCTCATTAGTTATCTTTGACTGGAGATAGCGAGAGTGACCTAGAGCCAATAGGCATAGAGGGATTATTTAGCCTGGAAAAATATAGTGTTCCTGTGGGGATGGGGAGGCCCCAGAGATGGAAAAAATGAGACATACTACAGTTGATGCATGGATAATTCTTAGCATGCTAGACACAATACAACCCCCTCCCCCCCAGCCCTCCTGTTACAAACACCGGGGAAATCAATAAAGAAGAGGAAAATCACTCAAAGACTGGAGAACAAATCTCTTTTCTATCACCCAAACTCCTTCAATCATAAAGGGCATCTCAGTGCAGCAGCTATTCTCAAATTAAACCTCAGACCAGCCTATCTTCTTGTTTGCTAGTTTTAACTAATTAGATAATCCAGTTACAAAGGATGTTGTAAGTGGGACAGATTTAGCGACACAAACTCTGTATAATTCCCTTTCTCTCAGAAGAGTCAGAACAAGCCATCTACCAAAAAGAGCAGCCTACCGTTATCTTAGTTCTGGGACTAGCCTCTCCATCCCAGGACTCCTCAGGCACATTCACTTTCAAGTATGTATTTGGAGAGTTCAGCCATCTTGTCTTTTCCCGCTGTTGTCTTTGTGCTAGGAATTTGAGGGGGGAAAGTGGGACTGTATCATCTTCGAAAGAAAAGGCAGTCACGGTGGCTGGGATCTCAACATCACTCTTGTGCCTGGGTTTTTCTCTGACGAGTGGTTGCCTATAGGCGTAGCCAGTTCTGTATCCCTGAGGAGGTAAAAAGAGGATCAACTCATAAGAAGAAATGATGGTAACTTCATACCACTGTGTATATTTTAAATAAACTATTTGTACTCAGCCAAGCATGAGGTTTAGGATATCCTTCCTCCAAGTATTTTTCATTTACTGATTCATAAAAAACCCTTTACAGTCAGAATCACAGCAGATAGTCAAATTTCATGAACTAACTGCACTTTATATAATCTGACAGTCTTTCCACTTTCCTGATAAACAATGCAATCTGGAAAATGTTAAAAAATCTGTAGAAGTTGATAATGGTTAATTCCTTCCTCCATCCACGAGCCAACAAAGATACTTTCCATCAAAGTTAACAACAATACAGTTTGCGCTCAGCTGACCTCTGGAGTTCTGCCCTGAGAAAGAGGCAGCACAGGAACAGAGAAGGGACCAAAATGGCGATCTATAGTCATCATTTGGTCTCTGTTTAGCCCTTGCTCCATGCGGGAAGAAGGGGATGTGGAATGGAGGAAGTAAGTTCTCCCGGTTCTTTGCTTGGCACAGGGTACTTGCCCTTACATACCAGCTGAGCTGTGTTGGCCAATATGACCAGTGGAGTCAAAGCTACACATCCCATCCCTGCCTATCTATGTGTGTGAAAAGGAGAGCCATGATCTGGGGAAGAGACTTTTGTCCCTGTGCTGTGACCTGGAATATGAGTAGTTCACATGGGACAGCAAGGGGGGCATTTAACCTCCCTGCTTGGACAGATAATGTAATCGAGTATGAGCCCTATATGTTACACTAAGAGACAAGGAGTATCCTTTTTTGCTTTGTTTTTACTTTATCAGGAAATTACTTAATTTGAAATGAGTATTTTGAACTAGTATTGAACTTCATTTTTTCCAAGCATAACAATCAAGTGGCTAAAACATTAAATAGTCAATAAAAATACTTTTAATTTACATATTTCATTTTCAGAGGGATGAAGACAGTCAAACAGACAATTCTTCACTTAGGGCTAATCCTACAAAGAGTTGAGGCATGAAAGGCACTCAAACTCACAAGGGTCGCATTAGCATTGTTATAATTGTGTACCTACCAGGTTGTCTAGCATTCTCATGAGAGCTTCAAACTCTTGTTCCCCAACTTTCCATTTTTGTTGGGAGCCCATATTAACTCCACCTCCTCCAGCTGCTGCCACATTGTGTGTGAAAGGCTTGTACTTCTGCAGGTCTAGCATAAGAAGATTGTCTATTCCACCTGCACCAGCTAATGCATGAACCTGCAACAAAAAAACCACAATCTTCTTTCTTACAGATAATTTTTAAGGTGTATAATTCTCAGCGTGTCTGAATTTAATGGAAAAAAATCTGTAAATGTAAAATTGGCTGCAATTTTGTATTCACTGAAATTATGACAGCTGCAATAAGATATGCAATGAATGTTTCCTATTCTGTGAATGACAGCATCGTTTAATAATTTGACTAAAATTATGGCAATAACCTTCAATTATTAATTAAGTGCTCAACAATGTACGTTTTGCTGTAGAAGACAGAGAAATATCTTCAATCCTGATATAGATGCATCCTACCACTGGAGATGTATGTCTGATTCATTACCTAATAAGACACTAACAAGTGATTTCCGGATTCTGCTCAATTTATTTTGTAATACATCACTCTCCTGTGCTTTTAGTGGAAAATCCTCTTTTTCTTGTCCCAACATTTTGCTTGAATAATTGAACAGGGTGCCGTGAATCTCCAGGACAGCGGGTGGAGGGGAAGGAACTAGTCAATCAGACCACAGAGGATCTAATGGTACCCACAGACATTATGTTCCATTTCTGTGCAGGGGAAGGAGTGATGGATCTGCTGTCTTCCTGCTCCCCTAACAGTCACTGTGTTCAGCCATGCAGGGAAAGTCCATGGAACTATGTTTTGTGAGATGCAGAAGTATGCACTTCTGGAGAAGTTCACTCTGCCCCCAATGGAATAGCACGGATACAGTTTCAGATGGATGATCTGTATTTAGAGAAGAGGGACTCCAGATTTGTCCTGTAACATTACAGATCTGTCTACATTTCCCCCAAGATTGCCTGTATTTCAACAAGCTAGTTGGAAATATTCATGGGTTCCAAAACAATGTCCACAAAATGTTTTCATGTTGCCATGTTGCACTGCAATATGATTTTCTAAAAAATGCTACTGTCTGATGCGACAAGCACATTCAAGTGAGAACATAATGTGCTCTATCGATGGCAAAGTCAACACATGGTGCTGAAACTAACTACAACTAGTAGCTAGAGTGGTTTTGATATCGCTAACTTTCCACATACAAGTAAGGAATTAGAAACATGCTTTTAATTTCAATCTATAATAGAAACAGGCCTCATCTTGGCTCTACAGAACTTATACACATAGGCTATGTCTACACTGGGTAATTTAAGTCGACTTAGTGTGTCTCCACTTAAAATGAAAGTCGACTTTGGGGGAACTTACAAAGTCGACCTAGAGCAGCCACACTGGATGCCTCGGTCGACTTCTAGGGGCTTAGGGGGGACCTAGGGCAGGTCCACGGGGGTGGGGGGGCACCCCTTGCCCAATGCCAGGGGGCTCAGCCTTTGCCCCATTGTACCTAGGTACAATGGAGCAAAGGGGGACAGGGACCCTGGCAGGGCATAGGGGCAGGGTGGGCAGGGCTCTGCCCTGCTCTGTGGGGGAGCATGCCAGGCTCCCCCTGTTCCCCCCCCCCAGTAGGGAGGGCATTGGTGTAGCCCTGGGGTAGCCCTAAGTTGACTTAGGGCTACCCCACGGCTACACTGGCTTAAGTCGACTCTAGGGAGTCGACTTAAGCCTTAGGTCTAGTGGAAAGGAGGTTTAATAAAGTCGACTTATTTTCCTTAAGTCGACTTAAGCAAGCTGCTTAAGTCGACTTAATTTACCAGTGTAGACACAGCCATAGAAAAGCAGAGAGTCTGCTGACCACTTTGCAGTAATGGAGCTTCCTCCCTATGAGGTCATTCATTGCAACAACTCACTGCAGTACAAGTGTTTGCTTCAGCAAGTGAAATAGAGACAAAGCAGCTCTCTTACCTGTATTTCACAGGCAAGCTGCACATTGAAAATATAATGAAAGGCCTCCTCCAAGGTCTCTCCTAATGCTACCACACCATGATTTCTCAAGACCAGCACCTAGTGAATGAAAACACTAGTGTTAAATGTTAGAAACTGGTGCAGTACATGCAGATAATGAATGAAAAACATGAACAAAGTTGACTACCTTGCAACTGGGCCCAAGAACCTTCTGAAGCTGAATTTTCTCTTCCTGTTCATCAAGAGACCCTTGGTAATCGTAGTAAGCAACATCTCCCAGAATCAGAGCCTCCTGAGAGATTGGAAGGATACCACACTTCATAGATGAAACCTGTTTCAAGAAAATTGAACACTTATAAGATTCAGAAAATAACGTATTTAAACCAGGGCTCTGTACAAAAGGGCTCTGTTCCACCAGATTCCTGGTTAATGTGCCAAAGTTATAAAGAAACTGTGCAAGTTTTCCCTGGCAATTAATATTAATGCATCTTTTCTTCATTTCATTCCTATCATCCTACATCAATCCTCAAAAATTTTTCTTCTTTCCTGATGTTTACATTATTCAAATACTGGTACATAGTTATGTTTCCCTCTTCTTGTCTCTAGCATGCTGCATATATTTATCTCCTTATATTTGCCCCATTAATTAGATCAGCTCAGCCTCTTAGTCATTTCTAATGTTCTAATTTAGATACAACTTTTTGATAAAGATACCCAGAACTAAATAGTTGTAATATAACCTCTTAAAATACAATTAGTACAATATGTAGTACTGAGATTATTTCAGTTAAGTGGTGGCCTAAATTGTAAATATTCCCCTTTCATTCTGAGTGAGGTGGTCTGATCCTCATTTTATGCATGGTTCATTCCTGCAAAGTGCTCAGCACGCTCAGATCACTCAGGGTCTTGCAGGGTCAGCCCTGTACACTGGTAGAAGTCAAGTGTAGCTGAATTGGAGCTACATAAGTATAAAGCTGTGGAGAGGCTCCATGTACCCTAGATCCATGTTCATAAAATACACTTATATTTGAAATAGTTTCCTCTTGAGTCCACATTAGGAACAGTACAGACTTACAGCTGCAGTTGCAGGTGTATGTATGTGTATCACACATCTGACATCAGGGCGCATGGAGTAGATGGCAGCATGTGGACTAAATCCTGCATCGTCGATGCTCAGATTGGTACTCCCCTGGTCAACTACATCTCCTAAGATATTTACTTTAACCTGGAAAATAGAACAAAGGAAGCTCATGTAACTATTGTACGTTGGCCATGACTGACTGGCCATAAACCAACTGAAGAGAAATCAACCAAAAATGTATAGCTCAGTAGGTACCACCATTGGGCTCAGGGAGAGTCAGAAATATTTTCTTTTTACCACATTCATCAGTAAAATAATGCTTAGACTTATTGGGGCACCCAGGAATAAGTACATAAATCCTCTGCCGTTAAAGATCTTGACAGCTGGTGGAAACAAACATGGAAGAGAAAGGCCAGAGCTAATAAAACAGAAAGAAATTCCTCTTTCATCTAGCTTCCCCTCAGCTAAAGGAAGAGCCGGTATTATAGCATGCCAAGCAGACTCCATTGGAACAAAAAATCTGTCAGAGTCTCAGTTAACAAAATTCTGTTCAAAGCACAACCTGTATAGATTATATTTAGCACATAGATACCTATATATTCTCAAACTAAAATGGTTAAGAACAACAGATGCTAAAATTGAATGTTTCAGATGAACTACACATTTATATAACCTATTAGTGTATTGTTACCATGTTATAATTTAAATTAGACCACTCCACTGCTCATATTTGCACTTGAAAATTTAATACAATTTAATAGGAAAACAAAGATTTCGTTTCAGAACAGCTACCATTAAAGCTTATTAAATGAAAGTTGTGGAAATAAATATCTGGCCTGTTAAGGAGGAAAAAGTAATAGAGGCAACGAAAGAAGCACATGGGCGCCTGTTCTTATGGTTTTATTTTTGGCTCTCCTTTCGGAAGCTGACCACATTGTGCCACCTACCTGTCAGCAAAACTCACCAGTAGCTATGACCATTTGAATAACAAACTCTTCAGGTCACTTGCACCATGAGATGCCTAACTTGGTGGTCTAGACACTAAGTTAGGAGCCCTTACACCAATTTCCTTTTTGGCCTTGGACAAATTACTTAACTTTTCTGTTTTCCAGCTGTGAAATGGGTATAATCATACATGTCCCACTCCTTCACAAGGATGCCATGTGGATTAATACATGCATAGTGCTCTGAAGATCAAAGATCTTATTGATAAGAGGCTGCTGTTACACTAATGAAGTAGCTGACAAATTCTATCTGACTTGCTTTTGTGGACCAGATGGGAGCCTAATTAAAATGCAAATGCTTGCTGGCCTACATGAACACTTCAGTGGAAGCGAAGCAGTGCAAAGCGGAACCAAAACCTGGACACAAGTGTTCAGGAGCAGAGGACTGGATAGTCCCAAAAATTAAACTGCTGTTCACCTGATTTTATATGAATTTCAGGACAGGCAAACAAAACCTGATGCTAATGTCCTAATTCAGAAACCACAAAAGTGTCAGAAAACAATCTAAGCCTCAGTCAGGATTATTATTAATGTAAGTGAAGCACATACCAAGTTGGAGGCTGAAGCCTCAGAAAAAGACAGGCCTCTTGGAATGATCAGAATGTGGTCATGCTCTTTGCTCACTCTTACCTGCAGAGGAGGAAAAAGTGATTTCTGATTTATTATTGAATTTACTCAAATCATTCTTCAAAAATGAATTCTAATTTTATATGGTTTAATTTGGGACATATAGGTGAAAACACAAGGAAGCAAGTAATTATTTTCACTCTTAATATACTCACTGTGATGTAGGAGTTTGCTAAGTGTGCCCATCCAAACAGGTCAGCCAACCTGTACAAGCTGGCTAACTTACAACGAGTAAGTTTTTCTCCCTTAACGAATGAGGAGGTGTCTATTCCAGGTAGGTCATTGATGGCTGTAACCATTCCCAGGCCTAAAAGAAAAAAAAAAACAGGTGGCAAATGGGACAATTAAATTCTCTCTCTGATTCTCCAAAAGCATAATACTTAAATTAGTAGTATAGAGTCTCAGTTCTGGCCAAACGCTAATATTAGACTAGAATTGCAGAACAGCTGTAGTAATTTCTAGGACCGCCTCAGAAACCATTACAATATAAGGCCCTAGAATCCATACCCTAAAGTAATATGAAAAAAGTCTCAATTTTGAGAGACAGAAGGAAGAGTTAATTAGTGACATACATGACTACTTTGAACCACGTTGTATCTCGAAATGATGTTACATAGCACTGCTCTGCCCAGATTACTTAAGACCTCCTGTATTGGTGAACTATTTACTAAAAGCGACGTTTATGTTCCTGACAGCTGTTTATTTAATCATGCATTTGAACAGGTTCCCCTCTCTATGGAAATGTAAAGGCAAGTGTACTACACAAAACTGCTGCCATGTTATTAGGTTAGTTGCCACGCTCCTATTTATATATATCATAGTAAAATGGTAATGAGGTTTGATATCAGTTTTGCTGAGACAACTTGCAAACGTAACTAAAAGCAGTTTCTAGAAATTATAAATTTTCTGATATCAAATATTTTGAGAGACGGTTTAACAGCAAAATTATTTAAAACCACAATCCATAAAGATTTACAGAGTAAAAACCCATGGAAGGAATTCTTTTGAAAAGAAGATGTTCCTTTCCTTGCTAAAATATAGTGACATAATTTTTAAAAAAAGTATTGGCAGTTATACATATTATTCACTTACTCAGTGGAGATGAAGAAAAACCTGCAAAAGAGCTTGCCATGATATAATCAGCAATCTGTTGTAATGCAAGCAGTCCAGTTGGGTTATGGCCCTTCTTCATCTGTTCTTGAATAAGACATTCCAGGTCTTCTCGGAAGGCCTGCAGAAACATTTGAGAATTATTATGTTACATTTTCCTCAATAGTCACGAGATGACCATTATAGGCAGGGCTGATGTTACCACCTATTAAAGTTACTCGACACTTCCCAGTATAAAACCCTATTTTAGCTGTTCATAACTTTGACAAACTTTAACTGTCACAGACCAAGTCTGTAGAACAGTTCAAAAAGAAACCTAGATCTCTTATCATCCAGTTCTCTGCCTTCTTCACAAGATCATCCTTGTGTAGTAATATGCTATTCATCAGAGAAATGGCTTAATGGTTTAGAACTATGAGCCTATTCAGCATCTCATGAACTTAAGAATGGAAATCTATTAAAATTCAGTTACTTTAGGACAAGAGAAGTCAATTTTATATAACTGATTTATCTGAAAGAGCCTTTAAAAAAATGGAAGAAAATAGCTACCAGCCTAACTTGACTAGAGCAATCACAATGAAGTCAATACTGTAAAATAAACAAGGAGTTTTTAAACTTTTAAAGACTAACAAATTTATTTATCGCATGAGCTTTCGTGGGAGAAAATCCCACTTCAGACGCTTTCACTACTATGGGGATTATTCAGAAGATATCTCAAAATCTGTTAACACGTTCTGGTAAAACCACAGCAGATATATTGAAACTCATTTTAAAAACCATAAGCAATGCTACAACTCGCTTTCCACACTTAAATTTACCGTCATCAATTTATTCCTCAATAAACCACTGCAGTAATAGAATGTTCTGATTATAGGCTTCTCTATACATAATGCGCTACTAAGGCACAATTGCACTGATGAAGCTGAGCCATTATAGCACCTAGTGAAGATGGAGTGCTTTTCCTCTCAGCATGGATACGCCACCTCTGGGAGAGGCAGTAGCTCTCCTGATGGGAAAAGCCTTCCAGTCAATACAGCACTGTCTACAACAGGAGTTGGGTTAGATTTTTCCAAACCCCTGGATGATATAGTTACACCAACTTAAGTCTGTAGTATAACCCAAACCTAACTCAGTTTTATATATTATTGGTAAAGTTTCTACTCTGTTTGGAAGCAAGCATGTGTGTGTGTGTGCGTGCGTGCGAGATTTTCACTTTGCTGCTCTCTAAAATGTGCTGCCTGGTGTTAGCGGCAGTATATTTCACACTTACTGCATCTTATCATTGTGGCAACTGATTTTAGTGTTAATCCTGCAATTCATTTCTTGTTTTATTACGCAATGGAAGCGTCCTTGAAAAACTGTATTACTGTTAATTTCAAGAAATCCCAGAATAGATAAATGCCACAGTGGGCAGTGGAAGGAGGTACATATTCATCACAACCTGTGAAAGAGGTGATTTTGTGAATGTCAGTTTCTCAATCGCACACAGAACGCACAATATTAATGCACGTCTTTTTAGGAGACTAGAGGCTGCTTTGTGTCACACTCATTCAAGCCTGGAATTATTCATTCACAAGCTTTTTCCGTGCATATTTATGGATAAATATTCTCCCGGCCTTCACACTCCGACAGAAACCTGGGACTCACACCACTCTCTCACGTGACCCCACCTCTGCTGTGAATTTACAGTGTTTATAATTGGTGTTAAATGATGTTGTGCTATTTATTTTAAGATTCTAGAAAATAAAAAACGGTTAATGTGCTGTTTCTGATCATTCATGACTCCCTAAAATGAAAGGCAGAAAACTATCTGAGAGAACTCAACAATCACGTAACTGGTTTACATATTCAGAAGTGTTATTTTACTGTACATATACTGTAATTATAGAAATCATAGATACATCCTTTGAGACCCTAATAACATTTTTGCCATTTTATTGGATAAATTCCCATAAGACCTACTGACTAGAGCACCTTGCGTTCAGATCCCTGTGGGGGAAAAGGTCCACCTGTTCAGAGCTGGATTAAGAGGGTCTGCCCCCTCCTCTCACAGTGGCCTGGGGGCAGGGAGAGCCAAGCTGCTATTACCAGAAGCCGTGGCCAGGGTCAGCTAACACACAGGACAATGCAGACCGGCTGGGGCTCTGCAGACCATCACGGCTGCTGGCCCCAGAGTCTGTCCTGCCCAGCACTAGCATCCTGGCCCTGCAAGGCCAGGTCAGCAGGAATTCTAGGGGCTGCAGTCTGAGGTCCCCCTTCAGGCCGGGGCCCAGGTCTGCAGCCCCTATAGCACCTGTTGAAGACTGGAGCACATCTGCTTTTTTGTTTAATTTATCCATTATAAGTTTTTTTTAATTCAAGAGTACATTACAGACCACATCACACTAATTACAATACAAGTAGACTTATTTTGAAATGTTTTGTTCAAAGTTTACCTTTAAAATTTCTGCTTTGTGCTGCATGCAGAGTGTTTATAAGTGGAAAGGGCATGAGTAATTTTAGATCTAGTACCTGACAAGAGAACACTTAATCAGAAAAACAAATGCTGCATTTGTCAGAGGAATTAAAACTGATGATACTCAGGTTGCATGGACCCAGCACTCTGTCCTATGAAATGGGATTTAAGTATGAGTGTGATAGGTTGCTCCCCAAATCCAGTCATGTGCGCCATCGTGGCCCACTGATCTCCACGCCTGGACCCGATTTATCCCACCTTGCCAGGTGACCACTCACTCCTGAGTCAGTCCACACCAGCCTGCTGCGTGACATCAGCCCCAAGTTGTGGGTGTGTGCCCCCTGGTTATCTATGTGGCAGTCTCCAAGGGAGTACCTCCAGCCCCAGATACCACAGTGGGAACTTCTGTCTTACAGGGATTGGGACCCTTCTCCAATCATCATATGCTCATGTCCGTCCATTTAACAAAGAAATGGATCTTGCCCCGCCTCCCTCACTCAAACTCTCTAAAGTCCACACAGCTTTAGATAAAACAAATACTAGTTTATTGATCAGAGTATGATTTTAAGTGAGTATATAGCAATTCAACGCACAATCATTTAATAAGTGAGTTACCATGAGAAAATAAAAGTTTTCACACACCTATTACCCTACAACACTGCTAGTAATATACTCCTCTCACCCCTCAAGTCCAGCTGTGATGGTTTAGAACCGTTCTCTGCCTCTTTCAAGGTAGGGCCCAATTCTTGTAGATCTTTCAAGATGGAATTTCCCAGGAAAAAAGCCTTAAGTGGTTCAAAGTAACTCTGTTTCCAGACCCCCTCAACCCCTTCCTTTTTGTGCTACCTCTTTATTCTACTTGAGCTAGGCAGCTAAATTGGCTTTTCCTTTGTCATGTAATTCTCCAGCCTCAGAGACGTAGTCCTGAGAATCTGAGCTACGTAACATGCTTCACATCTGCACACATACATGAAGCTGCAGGGAACATTATACCATAACAATCATGTAGAACATGTTAGGAACATTCATAAAGGAATCTTACATGGCATAACTGGCATCAAATCATACAATCAGAGTGCAAAAGTGAAGAGAAAAGTCATATAGATCATAGCCCAGGGGTGCACGGATTTGCATCCCATAACAGTGGGATTTAAAATAGCTGTTTGGGCATATGTGAAAATTCTTTATGAGGATTCCTCACAGGATTCAAATTTATATAAGTACCTCAGGCTGAGACAGATATATCAGACTAAAGTTAAAGAGGGTCTAATGTGTGTGTACATCTTTTTTTAAAAAGTGTGATCATCTTTGCGATATATTTCATCACCTGCTTGTGTATGTAGTAACATTAAAATGGGCAGGGAAGTATCTCCATTTAAAATGGGAGCCAGGATTTGAAAAAGTGGCCTGTAGCAGCTACCTGAGGAGCAAAAACAAGTTCAAGAAACTTGCACAAAAGCAAGATGAACATCCTCTCAAAACATCAAATTACACCTAAAGGGAAGGCTGACACTTCAATTTTCGTACACTCAGTAACAAAAACACACACCTGATAGTATATTCTCCTCATTATGTGATGAGTTATTAACTCAATTGTATGTGGATGTCAGACAGAAGAATAATTGGTACTCTGTATCTGAGATGACAATAACCAATATACATTTTACAAGTGCAAAATGAAATCTCTCAAGACCAAATGCTTTGGAGCTATTTGGTCAGGTCAGCTAGACTAAATTGGCATAGAGCCAATGAAGTAAATGCAGCTACATTAACTGATTTTATACGAGAATTTCATCTCTTAACTTCAGCACTAATGCAAAATGTAATATTTTTCATAAATCTGGGAACCAAAAGGTTAACATTTTATAGAGCTTGTTGTTCCTGAATATTTTTTTTAAGTTATGTTTCTTTTTGAAAGAAATGTAGCATTCCTACCTTTAAAAATAGTTAATCTGAGGCTTCCTGGTTATATGTCTTCATTGCAGAGTTAATTCAAGTTATGTGCACTCAAGTTACTTCGAGTGCCTAGCTTGAACGAGTGGCCATGCTATGAAATAACACTGCATCCACATGGTGCTGCACTCACTTGCATGTAGCACTGAGTCCCCTGGGGGCATATCCTATAGCTCTTTGTGCTGCTCTATGAATTCTTCCCCAGCAAATGATGAGAGAACTTGGTCTGTCCTTTGGGGCACAGGGATGATATTATGGAGAACTAGTGCCACTGAGTGAAGCTAACCTGCATCCACACTGTACAGCAGTACTGTTAACAGCTGTTACTCACAGCGATAGTTTATGCCTTCTGACAGGCCAGCCAACTTAAGTCAAAAGCACCACAACACCCAAGTTTACTGCAGTGGTTTTCAACCAGTGTGCCAACGCACACCAAGTGTGCCATGAAATTTTGTACAAAGGTAATGAAAATCAATGCAAAACAAACATTGTTTCATCCTAAACAATATTCGATCCAACCAAAATTACAACTCATAAAAGTCGTGAAAATTAATAATCAAATTAAAAGTGAGGTGTCGGTCTTTTGATTCTAAAACATGAACATTCTAAACCGGGTGGCCAAAGGATAAAATTAAGATGATGTATTTTTTTCCGGTGGATCTGAAGCATTAATGCATTTGATCCTTCTTTAGCTTGTTGTATGCACTAAGTTGCAAACCTCTCTAGTAAGACCATAAGCATAGTAAATGTGACATTTATGAGCAATTAATTCAGTAGGTGTGCCGTGCCGTAGAATTGTTTGTCTCGAAGCGTACTGTGTTACTGAAACGGTTGGGAACAGTTTTAGTGGCAAAGGGGTAGCAGTATTAGTCTAGTTCAGCAAAAGAAACAAGAATTCTAGTGGCACTTATAAAGACCAATACATCTATTTAATCGCTCAACATTACCTGTGCTGAATTCACCCTGCCTCTCTAGATGAAAGGAACGATACCAGGAGCTATGCAATGGGAGCATGTGCCTAAAAGCCGATTCATCTGCCCTGCCCTCTTTTCAGCAGACAACTCTTCAAAGCTCCCAGGCAGAAGGTTTGAGAGAGAGATGTAAGAATGGAAGCCTGTTGAGCGATAAGTTCAGCAGGAGCATCCTGGATGAGACGCTCCAGCTAAAAGAGCTGCAAAGGTCGGCGAGCCTGACGGAAGGACTATAAGCAAAGGGAAGCCCTGATAAAGGACTTGAAAGACATAAGAATGGCCACACTGGGTCAGACCAATGGTCCATCTAGCCTAGTATCCTGTCTTCTGACAGTGGCTTATGCCAGGTGCTTTTAGAAAGAATTATAAGAACAGGTAATCATCAAGTGATCCATCCTGTTGCCCATTCCCAGTGCCTAGACCAGGGATTGGCAACCTTTGCTGACCCCTGTGCCGGCCCCTCCTCCTCAACCCTCAGCTGGTGCTGATGGCCCACTCGTGGAAAGAAACCACCTGCAGGGGCTCCTCTCGGCAGCGTGCCTGGGGACTCCATACCCAGGCACACCATGGAAAGAAGTTGCCTGGAGTGACTTCTTTTGGCAGCAGCACACCACAGAGAGGAGCTGCTCTGGGCAGCTTCTTTACGTGGTATGTCTGGGGCATGGACATGGCAGGGACCTCCGCACTGCAGCTGCCCCTGAAAGAAGCCACTTGGAGTGTCTTTTGGGGGCAGGAGTGGCAATTTCTGTGGTGCCACAGAGGATGCCAAGTGCCGCTCCGAATGGGCTCGTGTGCCACTGTTAGCGCACGTGCTGGGGGTGCCTACCCCTGGTCTAGACCTTTGAGCCTAGAAGAAGGGCTGTTTGGAAGCTGAAGCCCATTATCAGCTGAGAGGTGTAACTGGGGGCCAGGGAAGAGGGCTGGAAGGCCTTGACTGCTAGTTTATGATAAACCACACCCAGAAGATGAATAGTATTGTGAACACACCAGATATGGGGATATGATTCAAAACAAAGTAAACTGAAGCAGCAGCAGGACCCAAAGCTGGACTAGGTAATCTTTGTTACAGGGACCAAGGCTTTCCTGGTCAGTTACTTTTAAAAGCTTGATACTGTTATTTATGAAATAAAACTGTTTTTGACCTCAATTTTGGGGCCTGCTGGGTGGTGGATCAGACTGCCATTTCTGCCTCCCTTCCTTGGTCACAATGCTGGCAGGTAGGCAGGGGAGGAAAATGCAAACCCACAACAACAGAGATGAAAAACAGTTTTTTAATCTTTACACATGTGAGAAAGGCCCTGGCAATACAGCTGGGCAAAAACTGGATTAGTTACATAATAGTAGCAAAGGACCAGAATCAAGCTGCGAGCCCTTTGCATCTGGAATGTTTTGATAACTGCTCTCTGTATCCCATGTAAAATTAAAGCAAAATCCCATAAACTTCTTGTGCTGATTTTTTTAAAAAAAGCAACAACCAAAAAATCCCTTACATCTAAAAGAAAAGCAAACAGGTCAGCAAAATCTTCATACTGATTACAAAAAATAAAATTGCATTTTACAATGTTATGCTTTCATATAGTACTATTATGAGACTCATCACCTTACCTGGAAATCCATTCATTCCATTTATTCCTCAACTGTTGTAAAATACTAAATTAAAATGTGTTTTAAAATATCCCCTAGTTCTGGTCCTTGCAACGATCTCAACTAGATCATCAAGGTAACATTTTATAAGCAGCCTTAAGTATTTTCAATACTTTATGTCATCTCTACACACCAAATCTCTCTAATACATATACACATGCATTCTACCTATTTTAGCTCCTGTAGATGGTACTCTCTTTAATTTCTCAACTTTTCTTCAAACACAGTGATGTAAAATACACTCTAGGCTTCATTATATTATGTACTCTGAAAACCCTAAGTGTCTCAAAAGTTGGGGTCCCAAAATTTTAGTTTGGACCTCTGTGCCTCAGTTTCCCGATTTTAAAATGCAGACAGCATTAATACCATCTACTCTTACAGCTGTAATGTGAAGAATTCATTATTATGTGTGAAGCATGCAAAATATTATGACTGTCCACAGAACCAGCTAAGAAAAAATAAATAATTTTGTATTCTGTGCAGAAGCTGGATGGCATGCATTAAATAAAGCTTGAGGCAACAGACTGAATGAAAAGGAAAAAAATCTTGAATAAAGCAGGTGTCTTATAGAAAAACAGTATGTATGCCTATAATTATAATACATATGCACAAGGTGTCAAATTAATCTTCTACAGGCAACCTTGATGCTGGAATTTCCTAATTTAGGGGTCCTTGATTTTTCAGCTTCAAAAGCTCTTTTTCTAGCTTTTTCTTTTACATGTCATATAGATAAGAGTGTGCCTCACATACAACACAAAGCAATAAAATCTGTTTAGAGTATATAAATGTAGCTTCAAATGAGCACAATATCCTGACAGTTTTATAATTAATAACACTGACATTATTTGAACCTTCGAGTGGTAAATCTGTAGGTACTGTTGGAATAGGTTCAAAGAGTTTTAGAGTTAGCAATAGTGTGAGGTGCTATTAGGGAACTGAGATGTAGCTGATCACAGCTTCTTGGTGCCCTTGAGTGTTGCATAGCAGTTTCTACCAGCACGACCCACCTTTAGTTAGTGTCTCAGTCCAAAATTCCCACCGCACAAAGAGCAGGGAAGTCTGGTCAACCCAATCCTGAGGGTATATAAGCTTTATATTTTAAAGGAAAGGAAGACATTTCTCATTACATGCACTTCACAGTGAAAGACTACTTCTCTAACGAATATGTTTTAATTGATTGACATGCTAGAATTGGCTTAAATGTTACCAGCAAGGAAGCCTTTCCCCCTCCCTCCCGTTTCCTTTCCCTATTCTTTCAAAGAATTTAGTACTTACAAAAAGGAACAACCCAAGAGAGACAAAAATCAGGTGGGATCTGTGCAAACTTCTTGCATAAGGTAACTCTTCCACTGTCCCTCAAAACATTACTTGCAGCGGCCTTGAGCCCTTATCATTCCAATCCTGGCCTCACTTCAGAGCTAAGGATCTGTATGTGGTTTTCAGTATAGAGGCTGGTTTGGAGGCACTTTCTCTGTCTGATGATCTATGTCCCAATGGTAAATTGCAGCCCAGTGCCTACAGGGCTTCTGGTGCAAATGTTCTCCATCCCCTCCAAAGGTCATGTTAGATCAGCTGTGCCAAGCTACTGAGCAGACTGGCAAAAGGGCAGTTTTCTGGTACTTCTGTAACACAGGCAAAATGTTCAGAAGGGGCTAAGTCAGTTTCATTTCTGAGCTAAAAGAAACTGAAGCTAAATCTTAAGTGAGCCACTGGGTCTAGCCATGGAGAATCTTAATTCAGTCACTGTCCCTAAATCTGTGAAGAGATTTGCTTCAGTAACATTATCTCTTTGAGACACTATTAAAAACTGTTTATTCCCTTGAAAAAGGAATCATCACAGAGCTCTCTAAACATTGTCCACTTCAACAATGAAACAGGGAAAGGGGATTCAGGTCAAAGATGTCTGTAGGTCAAACATAGCTTCCTATTTTCAGCTAAATTGTCACACACCAAGCACTCACAGTTATAGTTTTCTTCTTCAGCATCTGAAGCCCTAGCAGCCCCCAATGCCTAGCTTATTTCGACAACTTTTAAAATACTGGCCTCAGCTTCTCCCACGCAAAAGACAGATAAGAACTTCTTGGTTCCAGTGTTTTCCAATTTTCTATTAAAGAAGTCAGTTCAACTCAGGAATACTATCTCCCCAACCTTCCCTAAAATCCTCAGGCTGACCTTGCATATAAAAAGTAGTGTGATCACAACAAACAGGAATCCACATATGCCAACTGCGTGATTCAAGAATTTATGATGTTTAAGGAACTTGGTGTAGTATTTTCTGAACACTGAATAGTTTGGTTTCAAAACGAAAGTTATGCAAAGTAACCTGAACATAATAAATCCCTGAGTCACGTACTTTGCATATGTAGATTTCAATCTATATGCAGAACCTAAAAGGTACTCCAAGATAACACTTCAATGAAGAATCCTATTATTCATGAGTGTCTATAATATGCTGATTTGTAATTTGATTATATGGAAAAGACAAGAAATTAATTTTTAAACCACACAAGTTATAGAAAAAACAAACCAGAAAAGAAAAAAAGTTTGAAACAGAACTGCTTCAAGGGAGAAAAACAGCTTAAGAATATTTTTGGCACCTCCATTATTTTCAGGTGTGCCATGGATTTTCAAGCAGACTCCACAGGTTAATGCCAAATAGTATATAAATTGAGGCTAATTCCATCAAGGGGTAATGGAGGCATTTGTTCTCACCAGGACTCCTGATGGAATTAAGAGACCTATATATATATAGTTGTACAAGTGCTGAATTTACATGAGCTGCACACAAATGCTGGTATTGTGAAGTATACACATTACCCCTTCCAAGTACACAACGAACAATCTAGCTTTTAAAGACACCTAGAAAAAAAAAGTTAAGGTAAAATGCAATGGATAAATCGAACATTCAAAATAAAAATGGAAAGCAGATCTGCATGTAAGTATCTTAGTTTGTTCATATTTGGCAAGTGACTCTGTCATGCTTTTCCCTGCTTCCGAGTTTTAATCAAGTGCCTTGTAACCAGCTAGCTACCTTTGTACTTCTTTAATGATGCATTACAGCATGAAAACATAAGGAGAAAACTAATAATGGGCCTGTTTGTTCATACACTACAACTATTCAAACAAAATGTTGTATAAACTAACTGTTTATCGGTTGTTCTTATGAAAACTTTCATGGCTTGAGATATTCCCTTTAGCTGCGATGCACTCTGAAGTTTTGTTTCCTGCTGGCTCTTTGTTTTTGAGTTAATCTCCAGAAAGAGGGGAAAAGAATTTTTTTCTTTTGTTTCCTTAATCCTACTCACGGGACTTTGCAGTATCTGAGTGACCCTCTTCCTTTGCTCCATCATGTTGAAGTCTTGTCTCAGATCTGGAGACATATTTCTCTCACGGATGTACTCTGGGTCATTTTCATTGATACGGTCAAAATACCTCTCTTTGTGAGGCATGCTGGGAGGGGGAGGGGTAGTGATCACCCCCTGACTGGCATCAGCACTCATGCTTCAATAGTGCAGATTATGCTCTTCACCTGGAACAATAAGAGGGCAGGGAAGAATTAATGCCATTTAAATACAAGACATCAAATAGACTTTACAAGCCCGGACAAATACATTCCTCTCTCCTCCCAGCAGGACGACAAATTGATTAAAATGCAGCAACCTCACAATCAGCAATCGAGGGGTGGTGGGATGTGTGGTGTTTGCCTATCAAAAAAATTGAACCCAACAAAACACAATTACATAACACAGCCATTTATTCATTTGGAAGCCTTTAAAGTCCTCAGTTATGGACTGTATAATCATCTGTTCAGAGTCAATTTTTTAAAAAGCTCCAGCCATTTCAACAAAAAGTGTTAATGCTGAAAATGTACATAATGCATTTTATGACAGACGTCCCCTCAACTTTCTCGTAAAATCCATCCACTTTCTGGCCCCCAGCCCATCATGCTGTATAATTCCCCTTGTTGATACGCTGAAGTTCTACTAAATCCTATTACAGTATCGGACCCTTTGTATACTACGCAACTACATGCTCATAGTTCACTGTCTAACTTCCACTAAGGAAGTCAGGGCAATCCTTAATCACAGCATTTCCAAGCCGTAGTGAAACTTCAGAGAGAAGATTAAGTTCTGGTCACATTGAAGATTGCTGGCAGATCCCAACAGTCTTCCAGATGGTGTCTCAACCCTGAGAAGCCGATAATGAAAAACTGTTAAGAAACTGGGGTGGGAGGGTGGAGAGAATATCATGTGATCAGTTTCCCAGAACTGGAATTTTAATAGTCACCGAAAATATCTGTATGGTGCTAATTTCCTTTACTTGTGTATTGTTACAAAGATGTTTTCTTACCCAAACTGAAAAAGACTCGTGTAAGCTTGAGTTTAAAATCTGATTTTAAAAGAGTATTTGTGAAAATGTTGTAGAATAAGCAGTAGTCTAAATCATGGCCCATGGAGATCCAGGTTTAGAAACAAGTTCAGGAATCGTGTTCTACAAGCTGGAGAGGACTCAGTGATGTTTTCTCAGACTTGAGTTATTGCTGAAGAAATATTTCCAGCTTTCATGATTGAGATTATTGTAAGAGACGGATGTTGGGACTTGTGACAGGTGCAAGGGCACAAGTGGCCTTACAATAAACTAGGTATTCATCACAGCTCAGCTTCCCTGTCCTCTTGTTAATGTCTTTTCCTGAACATTTCTAAAAATCCCTGTGTTACTAAATTGGTTCTAGATAAAAGGATTTCAAAATACTTAGTAGGCTCCCTCTCAAAACAGGAGGTATAATCCTTTTCACAACACAAAGTAAAACCACAAGAGTTTTGCGTCTGACCCTCTCTGAGAGCACTCTGGAGCAAATCTTCAGCTGAGGATGTGCCCCCTTGTCTTTTTTCTTTGTATTACAGATCCACAGTTTCTGCTCAGAGATCACCTACAAAGCTGCTCTGTAAATTGGCTAGCAACCAGCCCATCTTGGAAGAGTGGCAAACCATAAGTCTTGCTCTGTACTTGCTCTTTTTGTCCTACGAGCTGCACTATGCACAAGAATTAAATTTCCTAAAATTCTCCTAAAGCCTGGTAACCAAGTAGCAAATTGTTACTCTGCTGCTAAACCACGTGGCTGGGCTCAGAAAACATTGAGCACACATGCCACACTTTAACATTTTATAAGGTCTATGGGATATAAGTTCTAGTCTCTTACTTTTCAGTACATTCTTGTGGGAACAGCAAGATCTATTGACCTGTAGAAAGAATCACACTACATGGCTGGCAACACCTAGATTCCTCAAGAGAGATTTTCTAATTGCAGCAAACTTTACTTTACTTTTTTTCTTCCCTCCTGTTCCTTTCTCCCTAACATGTTGCCTAGTTGTTAAAGGTGTAATATTTAAACGGTGGTACTCCAACGATACATACACACGATATGCATACAACACTGGCAGCCATAGCATCTCAAGCCACAATTGAAATGGGAGACCTCAAACACAGGCTGTTGCATGACGTCCATTGTGACTTAATAGTTATCGCTCTTCCTTCTAAATCAACAAAAAACTAATACCTTCCATGTGGTACTGGAAGAGCCATTTTTTAGATGGATCTAAAACTGAAGGCCTGAACACCTGTAGTCATTGAATATCCCGTGGCATTTTTCACAGAGATATGCAGATCTCAGTATTTTATAATTTACCCAGACAGGTATTTGAGCAAATTACATCTGCTCGCATTTTAATCTGCTCAGTACCACTGACTTCATACCTTGTCCTAAACTTGTGGGAAGCTGCTTTTTCACTGTTAAACTCCTCCCACATTCCACCGCAGAGATGGCTATCTTCCAGCGGTGAAAGAAAAGATTCTGAAATCATTCCACAGTTTAATGAGTACTTTAAAAATATAAAGTCACAGTTCCCCTTTTCTCATCTTACATAAAAAAGTGAAAACGGACACAGTGAATAAACATGCGTGGTTTTGGGTATCTGCCTCATCCCCTCCGTTAGCACTGGGCTGGTGGTGATAAACACGCTGGGCACTTTCAGGAAATCCAGACGCAGACTACATGAATCACTGGGCAAGCCGCATGAGGGGGTTCTGTCTCTGAGCTTATTTAAGGGTCCACAGCCCAACTAGCGGCGAGGTCAGCTCAGTTGCTGGGCTGCTATTGTTTCCTGGCCCCTCCACTGGTGGTCAGGAAGCCAGGAAAGTGAAAGTACTTTTCAGAGGAGCATTAGCTAATCTGTTTCCAGTGTATAAAGACCCTTCCATTGAAAACAAAACTTTATTAAAAAAGAAACACACACACACACACACCCCCACCCACCCCTCAAATAATTAAATATACTAGCCATTCAACATATTCCCAACCTGATAATTGGTCAGTTTTATCCTCCAGGACAGCAAGGTCCACTGTATTACTAGGAATAGCTGTTAGAAATAACTGTGTTAAATACTAAAAGCAATCTGGGAACAAACAGGTTGGGAATGAAAAGAGAGGAAATAAGAAATAAAAAAGTGTGAAACTGGAAGACCAAAATGAAGAGACTCAGGCCTGGTCTACACTAGCTACTGCCGCTCATTTAGATGGTTTTCTGATGTTGGCAAGACAGCTCTCTCCCACTGACGTAATTCAGTACACAGCAAGCGATAATGCTAGCAAAACTTACGTCACTGGGGAGTGGGGTTTTTAAAAAAAATATCTCCAAGCAACAAAAGTTTTGCCAACATAACGTGCCAGTGTAGACAAGGGCCTCGGACACACAGAGAATTTCTCTGTCCATAGACAGTGCCTTAACTGTGAACACCACTAGAAGTGCTGAGTCCAGACAAGCCAACTGTGGGTCTAACAGGAGGACACCAAATCAATTGACCTACAAGAACATATTTTGACAACTTCTTTTTGGGACACTAACAGAAGAAACTCTGAAACAAACTTTTTGTTACCATTAAGCCCCTTTATTTCCTGCCTGCAGCACAAACTCCACTCAAGTTTTTCAGGACACCCAAATTAACCACTGTTACCATTGAAACTTTGAGATTAAAACCCAATCTACCTGATTATTAAGCATAATGGTGATTTATATCTTCTAATTAGTTTATTCCAGAGCATTCCGACATCTAATGTAAGTAAAGGAACAGAATTCAATTAGTCTTTGATCTCCTGACCAAGAGGAAATAATTAACTGAGAACTGTAAATCTCTCTCAGTCAGATGATGTGATTTTTCTCATGTTATAGCAGGTCTGTTCTGTCACTACCAAGTTTCTTGTACATCAACATGATGAATACTATACATGCTCAAGCATTGCCTCTTTTCAAAATCATTCACAGAATTGGAAAGATTTGTGCCATATTAAAGGGAGGTTATCCAGTGTTCAACTGTATCAGCTAGTTCAGCCAATACATAGTAAATACAGACTAACAATATTTCTACAAACTTGTTACAGAAAATGTACATCTAACTCTAGTTTTATATAGAGGTAAACAGCTGCAAACTAATGCCTTAGGGTTACAAAACAGAATCGTTTAATATAGTGCTACAATTTAATCCATCTCCTGTAATTCTCTTCCATTTAGACTAACTGAGCTGATGGAATACTTTTTCTCAGCTTTGAGATTCCACTTTAAAAACAGACCACACACTGTATGACAGCTTATGAGAACGCATCACATTATAAGAGGGAAATTAACTATACACAGTAGAACAAACAAGGATTCTGGTGGCACTTTTAAAGACTAACATTTTGCTGAAGTAGACTAACACAGCTACCCCCTTTGGAATGGACACACAGTAGATCACATACGCCCAGACTAGTACACTGAAATTATCGTCTTCCCTTGGTATAACAAGGAATGAAATTGCAGTGCGCTTACAAAAGCTTACGCTAATAGTGACAACTCTTGTTGAATGGGTTCTTAAGAAAATGGTAATGTTACAAAAACAAAAAGTCTTCTGTAAATGGCAAAATCCACAATATACTTCATTAAACAATATTTTCTTGTTTTTTCCAGCACATTGCCAAGGTTCTGTAGATGATCATAACATTCCGGTTTAAATATATAGTCTATTCTGATACCAAGTTCTTCTGTAAAGAATATGAGGGAGATTCCCACACCTGAGCTATTCTTTTTAAGTGAAAAAGCTGAGGAACTGTCCCAGATTGAAGTGTCAGTAAAGGAGATTTTGGAACAAATCAATAAATTAAACAGTAATAAGTTACCAATACCAGGTGTTATTCAGACAAGAGCTCTGAAGAAACTCAAATACAAAACTGCAGAATTAGTAACTGTTATGGAACCTATCACTTACTCAGCTTCAGTACCAGATTTACTGGAGGCCAGCTAATGTGACACCAGTTTTTTTAAAAAAAGTTACTGAGGAGATGATGGCAATTACAGACTAGTAAATCAAACTTCAGTATCAGGGACACTGGTTGAAATTATAGGTGAAAAAGCCCCCCAAAATACTCCTCCCCACCCAGCACAGACTTAGACACACAGATGAACATAATTTGTTGGGGAAGAGTCAACATGGCTCTTGAAAAAGGAAATCATGTCTCACCAATATATTAGAATTCTTTGAGGGGAGTCAAACGTTAGAACAATGCTAATCCAGTGGTACTGTGTACTTGGACTTTCAGAAAGCCTTTGACAAAGCCCTCACTGAAGACTCTTAAGCAAAGAAAACATTCATGGATAAGAGGGAAGGTCCTTTAAAAGATCAGTAAATGATTAAAAGATAAGAAGCAAAGGATAGGAATATATGGGCAGTTTTCAAAAAATCAAGAGAAGTAAATAGTAGTGTCCTGGAGGGATCTGTACTGGGACCAGAGCAGTTCAAAATATTCATACATCATCTGGAAAATATAACTTGGGAAAAGAAGTGGCAACACTATGGCAGCGTGAAGAGAAATCTGCTCTGACACAAGGCACAAATATATTGAATTGAACAGCAGCAGAGGAAACAGTCAGGCCTTGTACACACGATCAGTTTATCGCGCATTAAAACTCATTACTGCGCGATAGCAACAACGGCGTACACCCGTGCAACAGGGCTGTTGCGCGTTAACTGCCTTGTTGTAGCGCAATACAAAAACCACCTCGACGAGGGTGGTAACAGCTAACGCGGAACAGCTGTTGCGCTTTTGCGCTCGTGTGTACGCTTACCGCGCAATGACTGGTCTCCGGAACTGTCCCAGCATTCCAAAGTCGTCCTCTCTGGTCTTCCCCCCACCCGCTCTGTAGCCGTGACAAAACTGTCCCCGCCTTGCCCTGAACTGATGCCCGGGATTTTCAAATTTCTCGTCTGTTTCACTTCCTGCTCTCTTCCTCGTGGAGTGTATTTGTGCTCCGATCATCAGTAGCAATGGCGGCCCGCCATGGAAGACACGCACCCCTTTGGAGCACGGCAGAGGTGCTGGACCTGATCAGCATCTGGGGAGAGTCCGCTGTGCAGGCGCAGCTACGCGGCAGCAGGAGGAATTATGACACATTTGGCATAATTTCTCGGGCCATGTCAGAGAGAGGGCATGGTAGAGACACAGTGCAGTGCAGATCAAAGGTGAAAGAACTCAGAATAACCTATCACCGAGCGAAGGAGGCAAACCGCCGTTCCGGATCAGCGCCTGCTACATGCAGGTACTACAAGGAAATAGAAGCCATCCTCAGTGGGGACCCCACAACCACTGCCAAGAGTCCCGTGGACACATCAGCCCCCCCTCATCCAGTGATTGCCGGAGCCGAGCAGGATGAGGACGTGATCGAGGAGGAGGAGGAGATGGAGGATGACCTGGAGGAAAGCGCAACCGCGTGTAGCCAGGAGCTCTTCAGCAGCCCCGCTGAGACGTCCACCCAAGGCTTGAACTGCAGCGTGTCCTCTGAGGCAGCAGAGGGGGGGTTCAGGTAAGATTCTCCTTCATGCAGCTCTGTCTGGCTCCTGCTAAAATATCATTGTCCGGGGTGGGGGTGCTTGCGGGTCCCCGCTGTGCACGCTATTTACTCTGCATTCATTAGAAGTGCATCAACATAAGCAGTGATTGTAAAATAATCATCTGCATTTAGGTCAGTAAAGGTTTCCTCGATGTACCTCCAGAGCCTAATACTCAGGTTAGATGGGAGAGCATTTGTGTCTACGCTCCCAAAGACGGATACTCTGCCTCTCCAGCTGCAAAGCACAGCCCTGGGAAACATGGCAGCACACAGTGCAGCAGCATACGGTCCTGGCTTGCAACCGGCGGCATATAGGATATGTATTCTAGATGGCAGGGGCACTCTGAGGAGAGAGATATCTGGTTCCATCTGTGTGCCCAGTGCAGATTGTGAGCCCCCAGTAAGCCATCTATTAGAACGTACCTTGTCTGCTTCAGCAAAGCGTAGTGTGTTGACCTCCCTGTACCTTCCAGTGGAATGTGCTACTGGAGGGTTACATTGGTTATCTATGCTATGTGTTAATAATTTCTTTATTGTTATTTTTTTAGTAGATTTGACCTTCACAAGGCCGGTGTCTACCCCAGCTGACCGAATGAGAAACATACGGCGGCGTGCTCAAAGAAACAGGGAGGATATGTTTCATGAGCTGCTGAAAGCAACACAGGAATCCGCAAGGGAGACTAGAGCCTGGAGAGAGGAATCCCAGCAGCGGAGGCAGAAACACAGGGATGAACTGATAAGCGTCATGAAGGAGCAAACAGAACTGCTCAAAAGCATGATTGCTTTGCAGTCCCAGGCGATTAATGTCCGGGTTCCACTCCAGACAGTTCAGCCGTGTCTGCCTCCCACTCCCCATAGTCCCTCAAAGCATTTCTTTGAAGGCCACCCTTCCCCCAGGTACAGGACAATATCCACTCCCCCCCCCCAGCTACTTTTTTGAGACCCGGAGCTACACCCACCTGTAACCCCCCCTCACACCTTTTAGGTTTGAATAAAAACAGTAACAAATACTTTGAAGAGTGGGTTTATTTGTACACATTATTGAAAAGCTCATATGGTGCACCTGATGCCTCATGGAAGTTAACTAGGGGAGGGCATCACTGAAATGCTCCCTGAGTGCATCCCTTATGCGAGCAGCTTCTCCTTGTGCCACCCTAATACTCCTAGTGGCTGGCTGCTCGTATGCCTCCTCGAGGCGCTGTGCCTCCGTAGCCCACGTAGGGGAAAACTTTTCTCCCCTACTTTCACAAATGTTATGGAGGACACAGCACGACGCAATCACAGCAGGGATGTTGTCCTCCGCCAAGTCCAGCCTCCCATACAAACAGCGCCAGCGCCTTTTTAAACGGCCAAAGGCACACTCCACAGTCATTCTGCAGCGGCTCAATCGGTAATTGAACCGCTCCTTGCTGTGATCCAGGTTCCCGGTGTACGGCTTCATGAGCCATGGCATCAGTGGGTATGCTGGGTCCCCGAGGATGACTATGGGCATCTCCACCTCCCCCACTGTAATTTTTTGATCAGGGAAAAAGGTACCCCCTTGCAGCTTCCGGTACAGACCAGTGTTCCTGAAAATGCGGGCATCATGCACCTTTCCCGACCACCCAGCATTGATGTCCGTAAAACGCCCCTTGTGATCCACGAGTGCTTGCAGCACCATGGAGAAGTAGCCCTTCCTGTTTATATACTTGGTCGCGAGATGGTCTGGAGCCAAAATTGGGATGTGTGTGCCGTCTATTGCTCCCCCGCAGTTAGGGAATCCCATGGCAGCAAAACTGTCCACAATCTCATGAACATTGCCCAACGTCACCGTCCTCCGTAGCAGAATGCGATTGATGGCTCGGCACACTTGTGAGAGGGCTAATCCGACGGTGGACCTCCCGACTCCAAACTGGTTTGCAACCGACCGGTAGCAGTCAGGAGTCGCCATCTTCCAGACAGCAATCGCAACACACTTCTCCACAGTTAGGGCTGACCTCATGTTGGTGTCTTTCTGTTGCAGGGCAGGGGCCAACACTGAACACAGTTCCAGAAAGGTTGCTTTCCGCATTCGAAAGTTCTGTACCCACTGCTCGTCATCCCACAGCTGCATAACAATGCGATCCCACCACTCGGTGCTCATCTCTCTCGACCAGAAACGGCGTTGCACTGTGTGCAGATGATCGGTGAAGGAGCTGAGCAATGCGGTGCTGTTGCTCTGCATGGCATCGATCAGCCCCTGCTCCTCGGTGTCCTCGTCTGACTTGGAGCTCATTGCATACCGAGCAACAAGCCGAGATGTATTCAGAATGTTGAAGGCAACAGTGGAGATCAGAGCAGGATCCATGCTGTCGCTGTTGTGATTGTTTGCAAGTGGTGCAGTGCATCACTGCACTGTTGAAAATAGGCGTGAGTTGCTATTGGAAACGGGGAAGACGCTAGGGGAACACAAAGCACCACGGGAAACAGAGTTTACCCATGGCGCTTTGCGTTCCTTTCCTTCATCCCATGATTCATAGCACCGATTCAGGGAAAATGGAACGATGGGATAGGTGCCCAGAAGTCATTGCGCTCAACCGCGATAATGCAAGGAATTTTGTTGCGTTGCAAGGAGCGACGTGTGTATGCGTTATCCCGCAATAAAGGTCACATGACTTTTATAGCGCGATTGCCATGTTGCGCTTTAATCTGATCGTGTGTACATAGCCTCAGACAGTGATCAATTTTTTTCCTTAAACATTTTCTGCTTTTTTGAAGTTGGCTCCAGGGTAAAAGTTCTTTTCTAAACCCTCAAGTCTGCTCTGCTGTGTAAACAAAAGGATTCAAAAGAATCTGACAATAAATACTGTGGTGTGAATTGTTACCAACTGTCCATTAATCAAATGGTAAGTCTTTTGAAAGCGGGTTCTAGCATCATTTTAAAGAGTGCTGCAGTCTACTCCCTCTGCTTTATAAAACTGTTGACAGATTAAGCAAAGAAATGATGTGTCAGCAGTGTCGTTTGTTGTCATGTAGCATTCTTTTGCACTGTTTCCAGAGAGCATTTAGAGAACCTAACTACTTGATTTTGTACAGACTGGAATCAAATCTCACTCTTTATAAATGGTTTCTAACATTAAATCCCAACAAACATTAAATAAGATCATTTTTACATCATGTTAAATCCTAGGCATTACGTTTTACGGAATAAAAATAAATTCAATATGATTGAAGAAATATTGTATTATATATAAGCAGCACATTTATAGTACATTACCATTTTAAACTAGCATGGAAGAGCAGAATAAGGAAGATACTTAAGCATGGAAGTTACTTCAAGCATGAGAGTAATACCATTTTTTTAATGGGAGTACTCACATGCTTAATTACACATGCTTAAATACCTTCCTGAATAAGAGCCTGATTCACAAGAGCTGGATTCTAATCCAGGTTTTCATGGATTTTTTGTATGTCCTTGAGCAATCTATTGAGTGTCTCAATATCTGAGTTTTCTCAACTGTAAATGGCGATAATAATGCTTCCTCATTCCTATGAAAGCACTTTGAGATCCCTGGAACAGAAGTCCTGTAATTCAATATTTCACACACAAAAGTTTGTCCATGATCTACATAAATATTTATTATTAATAATGCCCAAGTTTCCCATAATCCATTCTCAACCTAGCTTATTGTTGTTTTGTCAATTGTCACTGGTTTAATGGTAGATGCTCTCAAATCTGCAGAAGAGTAATGGGTTTATGTACACTTTTTATTAAAGATCATGCAACTTTTGTGATCTTTTAAGTTTAAGTCTTATCTGAAGAAGTCTCAGAACAATGTCAAGTAGTTCTAGATCCAAATATATGTTTTAGAAAAACTTTTTTAAACAAAAGAATAAAAATATCCTCTCAGAACATTTTTAGAAACCCATATTTGAGAAATACAGTTTTTCTTCCTTTGGACTTATGGATCCCGCTGCATTCTTGGCAACACAAATACTGCAGTACTACAACAGTTTCAATTTTTGGCTCTCATGACCTAACTTATTTTTATTGTCCAAACTGAATAAAGTAGAAAAGTGATCATCTGCAAAAAAAGGGAAAGAGGGAGAAATAGCCCACTTAAGATCCAGACTCAGATTCTGAACCTGATCTAGTTCAAGAGGGATTTGGCACCCACTTCTAGTCAAAGAATAAATATACATTTCATTTTTGAGTCTATAAAGTATTTAATAACAAAAAGTACTATTTCTAACCTGACAGTGCTTTATTGTATAATTGAATGTAGCTAAAATTACCTAAAATTGATGAAGTATATGACTATAGTAAATTCAACTTCTTAAAACTACCATAAGAGGTGACTCACCTTGTGCAGTAACTGAGGTTCTTTGAGATGTGCGTTCCTGTGGGTGCTTCATTCCTCGTATCCAGCGCACTCTAGCGTCTGGATCAGAGATTTCTGTCAAAAGTATTTGCTTGGGTTGTGCATGCGACGCCTGATGGGTAGCATCACTGGCACCTCAAGCCACACACACACACACACACGAACTAAGCCCCTCTGTTCCTTCTCTACTGTGGAGCAATAAATGTGAGGCCCAAGGTAGAAAGGAGGGAGGGAGGGTAGCGGAGCATCCACAGGGATACACATCTTGAAGAACCTCAGTTACTGCACAAGAAAGAGTAACCTCTTCATTGAGTGGTGTCTCTAGTGGTGCTCTGCTCCAGGTGACTATGGAGCAGTGTCCCTCAATTGGTGGAGCGAACTTTGGAGCTGTTGTGCTGTATGGATGATAGCACAGTTAAGCCTAAGGTTGGATCTGACCTGGAAGCTTGGTCAATAGCATAATATTTAGCAAATATATTTACAGAAGCCCATCTAGCTGCTTCCAATATGTCAGCTATAGGCACATTCCTAAGGAAGGCTGCAGATGCTGCCATTTCTCTGGTGGAGTATGTTCTTATCCCTTGTGGATGTTGCACATTATTTAGGATGTAACATAAGTGAATGCAGTCTTCTTAGTCTTTGGTTTGATATGGTCTCTCCTTTAGAACATTCTGCTATTGATACAAAAAGAGTCGATATTTTTCTGAAAGATTTCATCCTACCCAAGTAGAATACTAATGTGTGTCGCGATACACTTTGTGCATTATCGTGTGGGGTTTTACAAAGAAAGTAGATAGGGTGAATTGGCTGGTTAATATAGAACAATTAGTTGACTTCTGGCAAGAACTTTGGGGTAGGATGTAGTGTGACTTTGTCTTCATTAAAAATAGTGTAAGATGGGTGCTCCATGAGCATCAATTTCCCTTACACTTCAGGCAGACATTATGGACACTAAAAAGGATACTTTCATGGATGTGTGGGAAAAGGTAACATGTTGCCAGTGGCTCTAATGGGTGTTTGGAAATGGTACAAAACACTAAGTTCAGATCCCATGATGTAGTTGGACCTGCAGATTTCTGAGTATGTGTTTTATATGCTGCTAAGGAACTACTTGAACATTGGGTGAGTAAATACTGTCATCTGCTATTTTCAGGTGGAAAGTAGCTGTGGTGGCCAAATGAACTTTCATAGAATTGATGACAAACCTGTGCTTTTGAGTTTGAGAATATATTCCAGAACACTTGGGATTGAAGCCAACAAAGATAAGATGTGTGTGCTTTTACACTATTCATTGAACCTAGTCCATTTTTGGAGGTGAGTTTCACGAGTCATTGATTTTCTGCTGGTTAATAATACATATTTTGTGTATGACCGTTAGAATCATACAGCTGATTAGGAAGGCATTGCCCTTCGATCTGGTACCCAGGCCTGCTCTGGAGCAGAATAATGGGCATTTCCAGTTCTGTGGGGTTGCAAACAGGTTGATGGTTTGATGGCCCCAGCAACAGAAGATATCCCACAGTACTGTCTCATTTAGTTCCCATTTATGTTTCTGTCCATAGTTCCTGCTGAGGGTGTTTACAGTTATATTCTGGCATCCTGGTAGGTATGAAGCTGAAATGCGGCTTCCATGATGAATGCACCATTTCTATAGCTTCATCTCTTCTCTGCATAATAAGTATGGCCAATTTCCCTTTTAATTGTTTATATAAAACAGTCATGCAATGTCATCGTGACTTTTATCGTTTTGTTTTTTTATAAGTGGAAGGAAATGTGAGCATGCATTGCATACTGTTCGAAGTTCCAACAAGTTTATATGCAGGAGTGTTTCCATTTGTGACCACCTGCCCTGTGTGGTGTGGTATGATAAGATGTGTATCCCATCCAATGAGGGATGCGACTGTTGTGGTTATAATCATGGGAAGCTCCTGATAAAATGGGATGCCAGACCTCACACTGTCAGGTTGTGTCCACCACAGTAATGAGTTTTGATGTGCTTGGGCATCAGGTCTAGCTATGAGCTGACCCAAAGTAACAAGGGACTGAAATTGCTCCCATCTTTCTTTGATAGGACATCAAGAAAGTCCCTAAATCACGAATGTGTGTTATGGTCATAATTGGAAAGTAAAACAGCTTAGTTGGCTACCCATAACTGTGAAGTGCCTGAAAAATAAACTTTCTGGCCGAATAAATCCACACTCTTCCAGTCTTTGTCCTGGGGTATGGATTTATAGTGGGTTTGGTTACCTCTCTGATGTGCTGCTTCTACGACCAGAGAATTTGGCAGAAAATGGGTGAACAAAAACTCTACTCCCTTAGAAAGGATTATATATATATAGATCAGCCCTTTTGCACATGGATGGGATAGTGGCTGGATTTTGCCATGTGTTGTCAGCTGGCTCCATTAGTTCTTCATCCATCGGCAAGGTTATCTTAGATGAAGCTCCTACACAATACAGCCCCAAGAGCTTGTGGTATTTCTACGATACCGCCTTCAGTGGTATCTTCAGATCTTGTGCCACTTTTAAAAACAGTTCTTGAAATACTTGAAGACATCTGCACTTGTAGATGGAGCTGGTATTATGATATTGTCTGGTGAAGGACGAGTTGTGCAGCGGTGGTGGTACTTCTGGTTTGGCTGCATCATCCACCTCCTAGATGGCTTCTGATGGAAGATCTATAATCAATCATGTTAAACAGTGTGGGGGACATATCTCTATCCCGATGGGATGTTCTACTGTAGTCCCTGATGTTTGGTGACCATGTTTCCCAATTATGTACCTGTTCCACATAATGGTGAATCCTTCTGTTTATGATGCTTGATTTTTTACTTATGTTTCGCTCCCTGGGCCAAACTTGGTGCCATGGAGTCAGTTAGTACTTAGTACTGACGTCTAAGCCAATTCTGATGGGATGGTTGGCATCATTACTGTCTGCGTGGGTGTCTACCTCGGTGCTGCATTCACAGCTGGTGCTGGAACTGTGTTTCGCACTGCAATGTGAATCGGTGCCAACATCTGTTTCATCGGTGCAAAATCAGAAGAGGTTTTCACCATTTTAGTTCTCAACTCTGTGCCATTGTTATGACTTTCCTTTGATGCCATTAAGGCTGCAGCAACCAAAGGGATATGTGCAACTGCTATTTTGCTTAGTGCCAGTCTCTTTTTTGTAGGCTTTCGGATGGCATTGATGCCCCTTTTCCGAGGCTTTTATATGATGATAATGGTGATGACTCATGCCCAGGGTCTCAGGCATATCTCAGGCAGTTTTCCATTAGAATCAATTTCAGTGTGAGTTCCTTGTCCTTCCTGGCTCTTGCCTTAAGGTTTTTACAGTAGGGACATTTCTGAGTGACATGTCCCTCACTAAGATATTGAATACATTGAGCATGGCTGTCCAAGGCTGGCTTAGCATCTCTGCATGAAGTGCATCTTTTGAAGGGAAACAGGCATGATAATGGTCTAACTAATATCTACAAGAAAAGACTGGGGAAAGGAATTGATTTTTTTTTTTTTTTTTTAAAAGGAAAAGGGTAAAGAAGAGATAACTAATTAAACTAAGTTAAGTTTTATTCCATTCTAACTTTTCTCTCAGAATGAGATGTTGAAAAGAACTGCTGTGGCTCCTTCTTAGACCATGATGGCTCAAAATGAACTGAAGGAATTTAGGTTGCACGTGGCTCGAGGCACCAAGAGATAGTCTGCACTTGCGCGACCCAAGCACACACTGCTGAGGGTAGTCTCCAACCTGGACGCAAAGGCACGCCAGACACCTGGAGTGGAGTGCCCACAAGGACATCACTCAATGAAGAGTTCACTGTTATCTGTCTTTGTTTAAAATACAGAACTGCAGTCACAGAAGAATTTTCCTCACTTTTACAGGCAGTGAAATGCACCTAAGATTCCACTGTAATATAACTATGACAAATACAAGAAACAATTTTACTGTACATTTGGTTTTAATTATGGAGATCTTTCTTAGAAGCCAAGAATTCTGAGTTTCACAAATATATCCTCTCTGTTACAGTACCTTTTGGTCTCCTAGTCCCCTCTTGCAATATTGAATTTTTAAGGCTCACCCCCAAATCCCACTTTGTAGCAGAAAACAGGGCTTCCATTTTCATAAATTCCAAAGGGGTAGCCATGTTAGTCTAGTACAGCAAAACAAACAAGGAATCTTGTGGCATTTTTAAAGACTAACAAATTTATTTATCGTATGATCTTTCGTGAAAGAAAATCCCACTTTGTCAGACACCTGAAGATGGAGAACTTACAGAATGGGAGGTGAAATAAATGCAGAGACGTCATAGGCTCAGGTCAGAGTCTAATATATTAATTTGTTAGTCTTTAAAAGTGCTTTTGTGGGAGAAAATCCCAGTTTGTCATACGCTTTGAAGATGGGGAACTTACAGAATGGGAGGAAAATAAATGCAGGGAAATGTATGACACAGGATCAGGTCAGGCTGTAACAGCAAATCAAAACAGACGCTGGGATTCAAACACTGGGGAACAACACACAGAAGAAGGTGAAGTCAAATCGCCCGTTGTAATGAGAAAAAATGTTTTGCTGACCCCAAACTAACACGGCTACCCCTTTGGAATAAGACTCCTTGTTTGTTTTAATTTTCATGGGAACGTGCACAGCTGGCATTGCTGATTGTGTGTGTTGGACAGGGCCCTCCCTGGGGGGGAGGGAGGAGGGGGCAGGGCCACTCGGCCTGTGGGGGCCCTGGCCTCCCCCACCGTGTTGGAGATGGGCAGGGCAGGCTGGCCCAGAGGCCAGGCTCCACGCTCCCGCCCCTTGACTTTGGCTTGCTGCCAAAAGCAGCTGGGGGTGGGGGGGGAGGGGCAGTGGTGGTGGGCCTGGGGCAGTCGCCCTGCTTGCCTACC
This sequence comes from Pelusios castaneus, assembly GCA_007922175.1. Taxonomy (NCBI): domain Eukaryota; kingdom Metazoa; phylum Chordata; order Testudines; family Pelomedusidae; genus Pelusios; species Pelusios castaneus. Next base: position 7,749,071 of record ML685755.1, on the reverse strand, counting down.
CCCCCCCCTCCAGGATGGCAGTGGTGCTGGAAGGATTGCATTTATTATAGTATTTAACTAAATATCCCATAGATTTCCATATGCCTACTAAAGAGGAACCATAGAATCACAGAAACAGGAAGGGACCATGAGAGGTCATCGAGTCCAGTCCCCTGCACTCATGGCAGGACCAAGTACCCTCTTATACCATCCTTGACAGGTGCTTGTCTGACCTGCTCTTAAAAACTTCCAATGATGGAGATTCCACAACCTGCCTCGGCAACTTATTCCAGTGGTTAATCACCCTGATAGTTAGGAATTTTTTCCTAATCTCCAACCTAACCCTCCATTTTGAACTAGGAAGGATACAACAGACAGTTATAAAAGTTGTTCTATTTCAATACTTGGATGCACTACTTTAGGGAAGCTTCTATTTGATTCCACAGTGTATCAGAAGTCTTTTTGATTTTATGGTGGTCTTGATCATCATTAGAAATGTCATGGCAGAAACAGCTGCTCCTTTGGCTTAATGAAGGGTCAAAAGTTGTGATAGATGGGCAATCCAAATGACAGACACGAAGCAACTGTTACATTTTACAAATGTTTACATGAACAACTGATATTGCACACTGCAGTATGTGTCCAATTACTTTTATAGACCAAACCTCTGGTTCATCTACTCTTCATAACATAGTAGCAATATTGACCTTCAACAGTTATCAGTTTACCAACCTCGTACCCTAATAAAGGTAACACTAACTTTTTTAAACACTGCCATCTACTGACAGCTTAGAGATGCAATCAACTATTTAAATGTTCATGAAGAAGGGAAATAGACAGCAGTGTATTCCACAAGAGTCATTTGTAAGTGGACATCTGTTGCAAAAATAAAACCACAACACGTCTTAGATCACAAATTCTTCAGGAAAGGATTGTGTCTTCTTGTGTATTTATACAGCATTACACACAACAGGGCCCCAATCCTGATTAGGACCTCTGAATACTGCTGCATTATAATCAGATGAATAAAATTCATGAATAACCTAAATCTAAGTTGGTAAAATGTCACATTTTTGCAAACGGGTACTGGAACAGAGCCCTGCAAATACAAATACATTTTTGAGACTCCTTTGAACCTGGATTATATATTAAATATAAAGAAATTGCACATTTAAACATTAAATTTGTCACAGACCCAGACAAAATATGTATTTACAAATAATCTGTAATGGCAAAAATATGCAGAATAAAATGGTTCACTCCAATACAGAGGACCAGCACCAAGGTGTCTAGCCAACTAAGAGTTTGCATATGTGATAGGGCCAGCATGGGAAGTAGAGTTTGATCTGCATAAAATTGTTCTGCCCAGAAAGGGAACTACAGGGTTTGGATCCAGTAACCTAAAACAAATGTTTTAGACTAGAATTAGAAACGCTGAGTCGTTCTTAACTCTCTTGCTGTCACTTTTCCTTGCTAGTATTAGTTAAGGCCATATAATTACATCATTTTCCCTTAAAATATTGTAGCTTTTCGCACAAATTCTAAGTCAAAACATCTACCAAAAGACCACAATGAATTTAATCATGCAGGCCCTGCACTTGCAAACTCCCTAAACCAGTCCCGTGACTCTCTTGGGGACTGCAGTCATGAGCTAGATGAGTTCATGTACCTCTTGGAAGACCTTGGCATACTCCCAGAGGTATACATACCCCTGAATAGCAACAGTTCCCTGGAAAACTTTTGCACAAAGTATGCCAGAAAGGTATCATTTGAAAACTCATGATTTGCTGATCAGTATCATCTGATTAAAAAGTGGGTGGCTATATTGTATGTGAAATTATAAGATTCCACTGTATGGTGTTAACACATACCCCAAACTGAGGTTGCCAAAAAGATCTGTTCTAAAGAACTGTGTGCTCTGCTTAATTTGCATACAAGCAGTAATCAAAGTCATCAAGCAGGAAGGGAAAGAAAGGAAGCTCAAACATATGGACCTTTTGCCTCCTGGTACCAAGCCAGAAACTTTTTTCAAGAGGGGAAATGAAAGAAGGAGGGACAAGTATCCCAAGGCATCTCTCTCACTGTACTTATTGATTCACTATACCTGAAAGAAAAAAGGAAGCAGCTGTCAGACTGGGGGAAGGGTCCTGACCTTTGATCAGTAAGACTGTTGAAAGCATGTGGTGTGAAAAAGCTTTACTTTGAATTTAATAGTTCAAGTTAAGCACCAACAGCATTCTGTCTTTATGAATTCTTCTGACTTTTATGCCACATTACTTGAACTTAAAATCTCTCTTTGTAGTTGGTAGACTTGTTTTATTTAATGCAGTGTGTTTACACTGAAGAGTCTGGGAAACTCCTTTGGGATGACAAACTGTGTGCATATTATTTCTATTGAAGAAATAAATGGACCTATAGCTCAGCATTTCCCAACCTGCGGCGGTGTGGGACATCAAATATTCGAGGGGGTCCATGAGACTTCAGTTAGACCAAGGTCATTTAGCCTGAGCCCTGCATTAGGCCTCAAGCTCCATGCTGACCGAAGCAGAGGAGCAGCAGTCCCCTACATTCCCACACTGGCCCAGCTGGAGAGAAGTAGCCCCAGCTAACCCGCTAGAGCCTGCCTCCATTACTCTGTCCATGAGAAATGGAAAGAGGCGGGGCCACATGGGGCAGCTGTGCCAGGAAAAGCTTAGCTTCTTACTCATCTAATTTATTATTAATTATTATATTATTATTATTATTATTATTATGCAATTTAGTGTTTTATTACCATCAGTATATGGGCTTATAAGGGTTATACGTATTTATGGCCAGTGAGGAGGTGGGATGAAGAAGGACATGCATTTTAACTAGAGGGACTCTCACTCAAAAAGTTTGGGAACCCCCGGCCTGCATTGTCTGGGAGAGTGCTGGGCAGGACAAGACATACATTTCGGCGGGGGGGAGGACCTCAAGATTTGAGTTAGGGTCATCCTGCAATGCAACTGAGGCTTGTAAGAGGCAGTGTAACTCAAAACAAACAAGGAGCCCTGTGGCACTTTTAAAGACTAAAAAATTTATCACAACTTTTGTAGGAGAAAATCCCAATTCCTCAGACGCTTTGAAGGTGACAAAGTGCGGTTTTCTCCCACGAAACCTCATGCGATAAATAAATGTGTTCGTCTTTCAAAGTGCCACAGGACTCCTTGTTTGTTTTGCTGAACTAGACTGACCCAGCTGTCCCTTTGGAAGCAATATAACTCAAGTGCAGCTGGCAGGCTGCAGTTACACACAGACATTCTGGGTGGGTGTGTCGCTTGCACACCGGAAGGCTGTTTGTGAGTAGCATTGGTGGGAATTCCTTCAGCAAGGCATTGTAGGGCACCCAATGTTCAGAGCAGAGACGCCACAGCTGCTCTTTAGTCTGTAATGTACCCTGGCATATTAGAGAGAAGGAACAGCCAATGCTACACTTGGTGGCAACATGACCCTCCGCAAGGCAGGAAAGGCAGCTCTGGTGTTAGTCACTCACAGAGAAGGACGCGGAGCAGGAGGTAGTTCTGAAACTCCAGGACTCTTGGCATGATCTTTCTGAGGCCGGAAGACTAAACTAAATCGGTTAACACTAGAACACAGTCTAAACTCACCAAAGTATTTACAATGTATATTTACAAATATAGAAGTAAAGGAAGATCTAGTGGACGCAGCAAACTCCAGCTCAGACCATGCGGCGGTGGAAGAAACTGTAGAGGCATTGGTCCATGACACCCTTTATGCCCTTGATCTGAAGCATGAGAAGAGCAACTGCTTATTCATGGACCAAAGCAACCTGCTACAGATCTTTGGTCTCAGGTGCATGACGCACACACATACCTGTATGTGGAACGCATATAGGGACCAGTACTAAACAAGATCGGATATCCATTGAACAAAAGTATTTCTAATCTTTTTGGCCATATCCTACTAAATTACAGCTTCTAAATAAGCAGGGAACTAGTTCAAGCTTAAGACTCCACGATGCTACATGTATTATACTCAGGAGATGCCTTAATAAAGAATCTGAAAGTTAGTCCTCATTTCGCAATAATGACAATAAATCCACCCACCCAAAAAGCACGTTAGTGCCCTTTCTCTAAAGGGAAGGATAAAACTCTTAGGACTATGTAGCATCAGAAAACAGTTACTATGAAAGATGTAAAGAAAATATAGAAGGGCTCCCACAGTAGTAGGAGCTTCTGTCTGTTAGCATCAGTTTACAGTGTTTCCATGGAAACCTGCTGCTAACATATGAACGTTCTTGTTGCATTATATTTTGAACAGAAATTCCTTTGTGAAAAAGGCCCACAGCTAGTGCCATCTATCTAATGAAATTATAATGACCTTCCCGATGCCCAGCAATAGTGGCATGACACTATCTATCTCTTATGGTACAGCTTCTGCTGTAGATTTGTTTTACGTGCCCACACTGAACTGAAAAAGATGTACACAGTGGCTTTTAAATACCTCTTCGTGAATCAAAAGCCTGATTCTGCTCCCCATGAAGTCAATGGGGAAAGTCAGCAATTCAGAAAAAGATATTTAACAGTCTAATCCAGTGCCCCTAGAAGACAGTGAAACACCTCCCACTTACTTCAATAGACTTTGGATCGTGGCCTAAATGTACAACCGAGTACTAGAGCATGGACACCAATCCAAATTACACATAGTAATACCGTAATATTAAGTATTTGCCAAAAATTTAATCAGAAAATGTGTTTTTATGATGTGTATGCCAAACAAAGAAATGTATAAGACAGAAAACTAGTCTTCTTACCTTAATTTTTATTTCTCATAATGGAAGGCATCCACTGGTCTGGACATTACTCATGGATTAGATCTGTTCATTCCACCACAATGCAGGCAGAAAAATTCTACCCTGGAAGGAGATGTGGTATGAAATTTCAGAAGGACTGTTTTTTTGTTTGGTTGGTTTTGTTAGTTAAGGGCAGGTGTCTAAGTGCAAACTGAACTTATGTGAAACTAGCTTCAACTTTAACTTTCCTTAAAGAGCAATTCTACCCTCAAGTAAGTGTCTATATGAAAACTCCTCCTTTTTATTCAAGAGATCCACTTAACAAGAGTATACGTGGAGTCTTGTCTCTCTATTGTATTGACAAAAATGTGCTTTTGCTACATTTTACTCCCTGTGAGACTGCATGGGCAGAGCAAGACGGGAGAAGAAACTGAATTCTTTTCCTTTCAATGCATCATCAGAGTTGTTTAGTAAATTCTACTCATTTGTATCTATGCAGTAATTAAAGATTATGTGACTGTAAGGTAAAAGTTAAAGTGTAATTAACCATGGTCCACAGGATGGAAAGAATTCTGTTTGACCTCAGGTAGAGTTTGAGGGATCGGTAATTAGAAGAGACGCATTTCTGTATCTAATGTGCTCAATTACACATTGTGGCAGAGCGTCTTTTCCACCTCAGCGGTTCCAGATCTTCTTCTAGTGGAGGGCCAGTGTACTCTTCAGAATTTTCCCCCTCTAGTGTTGACTAAGGGTAACCATCTCCCAAAATAGCCACTTCCTCTGGCTTCCAGCCCCATGTCAGGGCTTGCTAGACCTTTGCCGGGGCCCTGGCCACTCCAGCAAACAGCTGGGGGTGGAGATGGGACAAGGGGTAGGGACGGTTTCACCTTCTCCTCTACGCCCCAACCCAGGGTTTCTACAAGTAGCAGCCTTGTGCTGCCAGCTTCAAGAAAACTACTAGCTTCCTTGGGTCACCTCCTCACGGCCAGTGGTTAAAGTATAATTTGACGGGCCCCGGAACCCTCCTAATCTCTGCGCCCCCTTCCCTTATTGTCCGGGCCCCCTATATGCATGCAAGCCCGAGCCCAGGTAGGCATTTGCAAGCACTTCTCAGTACCATATGCATCAGTTATCACTCCATAAACATATTTATAATTTTATATGGCGTTTATGTCTATATCAATTATTGTCACAAACTAGCAAACACTGCATAACACAATAAGTATTGTGATCTTTATATTCCCGATATGCACATTTCACTTCATTAAACGCAATGCCAAACGTGGAACACAAAAATTTTATGTCACTTTCATGAAATTCCGGTGACAGCTCTGTAGTGAAATTTGATGGGTCAAGTGCTTCAACAGCACTCCTTAAACGTTTTACTGAGTCTGGCAACAATCTAGCATTCATACATTCCGCTAAGGTCTGGTAAAACTGACATTTAGAAATTTCAATTTGCTTGCCAGCATTCACAGACATGTTTACACATACATCTTTAAAGCAACCTGCAGCAATTGCCTCGCAAGCCTCTTGGTAGAACTCTGAATCACACTCTATGAGTTATAAACACCTGAACTTGTCGTCTTATCAACTTACTTGCTGTAGATGATGTTACATCAGATTTTTGCAATGCCAAGAACAGATCTGCAAGTTCCTCCAGAGCATCAAACATGAGACCCAAGTTTTTAACAAAAACTGGATTCTCCGCGTTTTTGGGATTTTTTTTTTTTTTTTGCCATGCCAGCAGATTTTGCTTTATCTTTCCCTTCTAGTGAGAAATCAATTGATTTTTTCAAGAAGTGGCTATGGAGCACTACATATGACCGCCAAACAGCTTGTGGAGTGCGAAAGCTAGGGGCAACCCAACGTACATCAAGTACACGTCCAATCCTAATAAGCTGGACTTCCAGTTCACTCGCACATTCAGCCAACTCTCTCAAGCACTTCAGCAACTGACTGTACAGAGAATACATTGAATCCATGAAAGATTTAAAGTGATTAACTTCACTGCAGCATTTGATAGCATCAGCCATGGGCAATTCCAACCTGTGATTAAAACAATACCAACTTATCAAAAGTGGAAATCATGTCTTTAATTTTGCAGCAACACCAGCTTACAGCCTAACATGACAGATTCCATCTACACCTAACCAATCCAAATATCCTTGAGCAATTCTTCCATGAACCCATGTGTTGCCAAACACTGCAGCAAAGCTAATACTACGCCATCCGCATCACTGCGGCCTAGTTCAATCAGATCAAGAAAAAAATGTAACAGGACCAATTTTTGCATCAAAAGTTATACGCAAGTAAATTGTAAGACAAGAAAGTTTACTTAAACTTGTACTCTCGTCAATTAAAACAGAAATTTGACATTGCTAAGATATGACACTAGAACACAAACTATGTTTCATCTCCACGGATATGTGGTCTATTATGTCAGCACAAACAACAATGGTATGCAAAACACGACCCATAACAACACCATTTAACTGCTGTGAAGTAATAAGTTGTGGATGGTGAGTGACCACCCCCCAAATAAAAGATGTAAAATGCATGCTAACCTAACAACACTATCTAGGACAGGGGTCTCAAACTCAAATCTCCACGAGAGCCACATGAGGACTAGGATATTGGCCCGAGGGCCGCATCACTGAAACCTTGTCATACAAGAAGTTATTATTAGAACTAGAGACAGCACTGCTGGATAGCCTTATGACATCTTTCTAGGGGCCTGAACAAAACACACATTTACTTTTAGAATTACTTCCATTCCTTTTTGGCTCTCTTCTTGCCAGGTCCTCCCTGTGTATGACTGTGTATTTCATTCTGAGATGTGTGACTCTGCTACTTTCATAATCCAGTGGCATCTAATTGTTGATTTATGACAAGTTCCAAAAGGGGTAGCCGTGTTCAGCAAAACAAACAAGGAGTCCTGTGACACTTTTAAAGACTAACAAATTTACAAATTAACAAATACATTTGTTAGTCTTTAAATGTGCCACAGGACTCCTTGGTTTTGTTTGTTTGTTTTTTTCCATTCAAGATAGTGGTATCATTAGAAAGACAAAGAGAAAGCAAATAAACACACTTAAAATTTTGCTTTATAAATCAGTAGTTCCCAACCTTTTTGGTTGAAGGCCCAAAACACAGATTTTAAAATCCTGAAGGACCAGCGGTTTACCTAATTAAAATTTATTGTAATTAAAATTATTTGGGTTTAAATTTTTAATTAATGAAATTTGAATTAATTTTAACTGAAATTTTTAAAAGGTTTAAATTAATTTAAATTAATGTTTTAAAGTTTAAAAAAAAAAAAAATAAAAGAAAAGGAAAGGAAAGAAAGAAGAGAAAGAAAGGGCTGCATGCATCCCCAAGCCCAGAGGGGAGGCAAGCAGCCACAGCCCACAGGCACCGGGCAGAAGGCAGGCTGGGCCAGGCCCCCCAGCACGGAGCCCCCATAGGAACTCTCCCCACAGTCCCCAGATCCCCTGAACCCAAGTCTTGTCCCAGCCCGGGCACTGCCCGGCCTTCTTGTTCCCTGTTCCCCGCTGGCTCCCCAGTAGTCCCGTTCCCGCCGACTACCTGGTCTTCCTGTTCCCGCTGGCTCTCCGGCTCTGCCGTTCCTGCCCGGCCCTCCCATTCCCCACCGGCTCCCCGCCCGGCCCCTCCCGGGCAGCTTCCCAGTCCACTCCACTTACCCGGCCAGAGCTGCAGGGTCATCCAGTAGATGCTTGGCAAGGCCTCTCCCACCCTGAACATGTTCTCTCTGAGCATGCTCAGGGCGGGAGATTTCAAAACTCCCTGGCCTGGCCGCTGCTCCCAGCTGATCGGCCAGCAGCCAGGGCAGAGCGGAACAAGCGTTCCACCGGAGTTTTCTCTTCTTCTGGGCCCTGGAACACTGGCCCAACAAATTTGTGGGCCCCAGAATGGCACTCCAGCATACTTTAACCCCTGCTCACGGCCCTGGGCCCCCTGTCCACACTCTGCATGAGTAGGGCCCCTCCCGGCCTGGGGAGTCAGTCTCCAATAGCTCCTCCAGGCATGGCAGCTTCAAACTTAACAGTGAGGTCAGTCTTCCCTTTGTGACAGGGTCTTTCCCTCATGCCTTCAGGCCTGGGAAGGTCCGCAGCCCTGTTTGGGCAGAGTTCTTCCCTAGTATCTTTACCTGATCCTTGCTAGTACTTGCACCGCCCAGCTCTCCAGCAGCTTGCCTCACTCTCACAGCTCCTATCATCCATACCTGTTTGGCTGGAGAGGAGGCTTTTAATAGATTCCAGGCAGGTCCTTGATTGGCTACACAGGTCCTAATGAACTGGGAGTAACCCCTGTTCAGCTATCAAGGGGAAAGGGACCTGTTTCTCCTGAGGGTGATATGCCTGCTTTCCATTTGAAGAAACCTGCACTTGTCTGATCTCAGAAGCTAAGCAGGGTGGGGCCTGGATAGTACTTGGATGAGAGAACAGCTGGGTGCCGTAGGCTTTTCCCAAAACACAACAGGACCACTCTCCTATAGCCAGCGAGCCTGACCCTGTCACAACATTGATCCAGACACCAGAAAGGAAAATTTGGTACACCGTTTATACTGTCAGAGTCATTCCTCAAAATTCAATAAAATAGTGCTGCATTTTCAAAAATAAGGAAATTTAGGTTTTCAAGTATTAAAAAAAATCACTTTTCATTGCTAATACTCTGGAATTACTAAGGTTATTTTTAGCGTTTTTACTACAGGAAACTATGACAGGAAGCTCTCAAAGTTCAACACAAAACTGCTTTTGCTTAATCTTTGAAAAATACCAGTTAAGGCACTTACATACTATCTCTACTGATTACTTAATTAATTCTGAAGACTAGCCAATTCTTTCTTTTTGACTAATACTCAAAACAAAATAAATATTGGGATAGTTATGACACTTGTTGTTCTAATACTTTAATAGCCTATTCTTCACTCTTGGTTGCCTCAGCAAGAAAAAACACTGAAAAGCAGCATTTCCTGACAGGAAGTGAATTCTTACTGGGTGTCACAGGATTCCAGCCACACACTCTGCTTCACAGGAGGAGTGGAAGCCCTCTTTCTCTAATTGCAGAGTGAAACAGAAATCACATTTATTAATTAAAAAAACTACGTGGTAGGCGGATACCGCAGCTCAAGGATGCATATTGCATACTGCATTTTACATGACCTACCATTCAAGTACAGCTATACTATCAATCCTGAAAAAAGTTAATATCTCAACCTACACGCATCCCCAATTATAGTTATCCTACATACATTACAACTAAGGATTAAGCTTAGATCTGACTATTCCTAGAATTTAGTGATAATGATTCTCAGCCTAAAATTATTTCCAAATGATAGTCTGGTATCTTTTCCAAAATATTAAAATATGAGATGGCATCAAACCTGCAGTGAATTTATTGGCAATAAATAGCATTTATTTAATTTATTTTTAGTATACCCTTTTTATAGGTAAAATTGCTATTGTAACAAATTATAAGTAACATATGCTGTAGATAAGCATTCAGACATGATGACAGGCATGGTGAAAATACCTAAAAAAGTTATATAAAAAACAAAAGTTCTCCAAATAAGGCAGCCTAAGGGGACGCACTAAAAGGAAAAAAACAAGTATTTCACAGTGGTAAGACTTCTTTTACGAGGAATTTTAAAACACTTGAATGCATTTGTTTGCAAAAGGTTGGATGGCCAGTACAAGTGTGCCCACGACATTACACTCTCTACAAGGGCCATGCAACCTTTTGCAAACAAATGCATTCAAGTGTTTTAAAATTCCTCGTAAAAGAAGTCTTACCACTGTGAAATACTTGTTTTTTTCCTTTTAGTGCGTCCCCTTAGGCTGCCTTATTTGGAGAACTTTTGTTTTTTATATAATTTTTTTTTGAAGATCAAAAGTGAGGAGCCATCGCCAAACCTATGAACAGCACTTGTCATTGAAACCTATGAACACTGCACCATCTGTTGGAGAAAGGTGGGAAAGCACAGGGAATACAAACAGAACCAAAGTTAATATAAAGGTCATCTAAAAAGAGACAAATGTATCCAACAGTATAATAACTATGATAAGATCAAAACGTTGTTTGTTACAAGTTTTCATTATACACTCTCCCAATTAACAAGCACACTGAAGATAATTAACATGCTGCTAACAAGACATCTGACATGAAAATGTGCTCTGTCTTCATCAAATCTACTGGAAATATTTTTAAGCATTTGTCTTCTCATTGATATGCACACATGACTCCCATTAGCTTTAATGACAATGAAGCAAATGCAATCAATGGCAGAATGAACTCCAGAGATTACATAACTAAATTGCAGTAAACCTGAGATGTAACAAGGACTTTTAAGGAAAGCAAACTTGCTGCAAGGTAATTCTCCTGCTGGAACTCTGTGCCACTGTGCAATGCAGAATTTGCACAGAATTGATGTTCCTTGCAGAATTATATTTTTTCATACAGCATTTGTCATTTCCACTAAAATGCTTCCTCCTCTTGTCCCCCTGCCGCCCTCCCTACCCGCGGCTGACAGCAGGAGCCAGATCACGCATGATTATGTTGAGTTATTTTGATAAAATATGCAGGGTATTTTTAAAGTGTGCACAGAAATTTTTAGTGTAGAATTTCCCCAGGAGTAAAGGTACCTATAAATATGGAGAAAATTCTTTCATACATGTTGCAATTTAGAACTTACTACCTTTGCATAGGCATGTCTTTACTACCCAGCTTTTGTCTCTGTGATTAAATTACGGCTGAACAAACCAAATGATGAAACTTTGGGCTTTCATGCAAGCGCTACAAGTTACAATTACAAATATACACATTGTATATTTTAAAATTGATTCACTACACCAGAAACATCGTGACATGAATTCCTGCTTCTGTAACCATGTCAATTTATTGGCAGGATGGTAGGGTAAAGTTCATTTCTCAGGCTGCTTCCTCAGCACCAATCAGCAACCTCTAGCTATGTCAATTTATGTCACTTTCAGTGCTCAATGAGGCAAGGAAATGGATTAGAGTGCTAGACTGGAAACAATGGAAAACAACTATGCCAAAACTAAGTATCAAACTTCCAGGCTCAGCTCTATATACTTGACTTCATAAAAGTTAATGGAATTAATGCAGTTTAAAAAGACAATATAACAACAAGTAAACCTATTTCTGGATAATGAAACAAAATTTGCCTGGGGGAAATACTTTTTAAATATAATCTATTTTTCCAAAGAGAACTGTGTAATTTTAAATGAAGTTTTACACGAAAATACAGTTTCATAGATTTTCAAATCATTTGTTTTTTAATCTGCTCATGACACAAAAAAGAACAGTTGCTTTAATTGTTGTTCGAGTGCTTTCCCATGTCCATTCTATATTAGGTGAGTCATTACCAATGTCCCTCGAGGTGGGCTGGGAGTTCACAGATGTATATATTGCAAAATCGTTCTGTGAAAGCCCACGTAGTCTTAGTCCTGTTGAGTAATGGCATAATTGGATGCAAAGGTATGGACCAATGACCAAGTCGCCGCTCTACAGATGTCTTGTATTGGAACTTGGACCAGGAAGACTGCTGCTGCTGTTTGGGCGCTTGTAGAGTGGACCATCAACGAATTCAGATGCAGGCAGTGATTCAGGATGATACTGGTAGATCCTTCATCCAACTGACAATCACGATAAACAGCTGCATGGATGTGCAGAAAGGCTTAGTCCTGCCCATCTAGAAAGCCAGAGTTTGCCTGATGTTGAGCGTGTGGAGATGCTTTCTCTTGTTAGATGTGTGGGACTTCAGGGAGAAGATCAGCAGGAAAATAGCTTGGTTGACATGGAACTGATATATCACTTTTGGCAATAAGGCCAGGTGAGGGCACAGCTGGACTGTAACACTGTATTCTACAGTGAAAGGGGGTTTGGAAATTGGGGCCTTTATCTCAGAGACTTGCCTTGCTGAAGTAATTGTCACCAAGAAGGCAGCCTTTCAAGACAGGTGTAGAACCCAGTAAGATGCCAGGGGGCCCAGTGAGCCTTGACAGAACCCAAGCTGCGATCCCATGGAAGAATCTGGTCTCATATTAACAAAAAGAGCCACTCCAGGTTCTTGAAGAATCTGGCTGTCATCTCATATTAAAAAAAAAAAAACAAAAACTCATCTGACCTAGATAGATGGGTGAAAGGCAAATATGGCTGCCAGGTGTACCTTAATCAACAACGTTGTTTTAAGAGAATCAGATAATCCAAAATAGCTTGAATAGATTTAACTAGGGAAAGTTTTCATTCAGATGTCCAGCAGGTGAAATGCTTCTATTTGGCTCAGTCTGATGCTCTGAGGCAGGATTTCCTGCTTCCTACCAGGACTTGTTGGACTTGAGGAAAGCAGCCCCATTTCTCCAGACTTAGCTATGGAGCATCTACACCACCATATGCAGGGAGGCCAGGTTTGGACAAAGCAGTCAACCAAGATCTTGTGAGATCAAGTCCGACTGAGTCAGGAGGGCTCCGGGGGAGGAAGGGAGAAGAGGACATCAATAAATCTCTGGAAGCATCCTTTACTAGTGTTGGTGTGTCCATGCTCAAGCTATCAGGATGACTCATGTTCTATCCCTCTTGACCTTTAGGCATGAGGGAATTGTGGGGGAAGGTGTGTATCAGGTCACCCAAGCATGGTAAAAGAAAGGCACTGGAAAATGAGTTACTATTGGGCCCTGGCAGAAAACAGAAGCAATGTTGCTTCCTGTTCAGTCTGATTGCAAAGAGGTCCATCTGGGGAGTTCCTCGTGTATGGAAGATGGCCTTGGCAACCTTCAGGTGTAAGGACTATTCATGGAGAGGGGAAAAGAACCTGCTGAGGTGATCTGCCAATATGCTCCTGACTCCTGGAAAGTGTACAGCCTCTAGGTGGGGAGCATGAGCCACGCAGAAGTCCCTGTCCCTGGGGGCAGGGGAAGTACCTTGGATAGAGCCACTGCTACCAGGATATCAAAACATTCATAAGGAGGCTCCTTCAATTCCTCAACCTGGAGGCTGAGGTTTGAGACTACGTGCATGAGCAGCTCTTGGTAAGCCCTTGAGTCATCACGTGGGACAGTGGTGGAGGGCTCTGCTGCAGTCTCATGGTGAGAAGGACAACAACGATACTGTTGGGTGGAGGGATGAGCTCTTCCTCCCTATCCAGGGTGGCCCCCTACAAGAGAGACCTCTGCCTGTTGGTCTGACTTGACCTCCAAGTCAGGTGCTGGGTAAGTGAAAGCCAGTGATAGCCCAACAGACCCAGAGATTGACTGATTATGTGACATGAGGGCAGGGGGAACCCCCAGAGGGCAGTTTCAAAACTGCCATGGTATGGGTCACTACCCTTGTAGCCAAGTCCCCACAGAGGACCCCAGGGGAAACCTGTAGCTAAAGAGGTAAATGTCTGTCCCTTGGGTGAGTAACCCCCTCCGTTCTGAGTCAGAGCTGAGCTAACTCTCACAGACATGATGGTGCCAATCCCTCTTGCACTTTCCTACTACATCAGGGATGGTAGCAACCTGGTACTGAAAAGTGGTGCCACTAACCTGGGTGCCATGTACCCAGCAACCAGCTTTTGTTTTTCAGCTTCCTGTATCATTAGATGGGGACTGGTGCCAGGATTCTGGAGATCTGTGCTGGTGTTCCTGAGACTGGTGTCACGACCCAGGGAACTGGTGCTCTAGGTTTGAAGCCCAGCATTGAGTGCCCAACCATTGACAATGCAGCTCCAGAAACCAGTGATTGGGATCCAGTGACTGTTGGTGGGGCAGCAGTAACCTGTGCATGGCTGAGGACCAACGTATTAGAGTCAGGAATAACTGAGGAGGCCCACAACTGATGGTACTGGTAGCAGGTTCCAGTGCAGGGACCTCTCTTTCTGAGGTACCAGGTGCATGGGAATTGTCAAGAGGTTCTTACCTGCTTGGGATGCTTCTAGAGTGGTCACTACCATAAGATGCCTTGCTGCTCCCAGGAGTTAGTGGAGAGTCCGGTATTAGGGTTGTGACCTGAAGCGGAGGAGATGGTTGTTAACCCAAGGCCCAGCAGAAATGAATACCCCGGGACAGGTCTCATCTGGTCTCTGCTACTTTTGTCTCTCTTTGGGACCAGTGAGCACCACCTTTTTGGATGCTTCTTTTTGGGCTTACCGGTGCAGGAATGCCGATGTACTTGGCACTGAGTCCAAACAGCCTGGCTCTGAGGCTACTCTAAGAGCTGACTCCATTAGAAGTGCTCTCAGTCTAATGTCTTGATCTTTTTTAGTGCAAGGTCTGAACCCTTTACAGATCCTGCATTTGTCTCATACGTGAGCCTCTTCCAGAAACTTTTGGCAGCTCCGTTGAGGGTCACTCACTGGCACAGGCTTCTTACATGAAGTGCACACCTCAAAGCCTGGGGACCAGGGCACGCGCTGTCCCTGGACCGTGTTGTCAAATCTATAGTACAGGGGTTGGCAACCCCCGGCACATGTGCCAGAGGTGGCATGTGGGCCGAGCCTGAGTGGCACCACTCAGGCACCCCCGCTGGCCCCGCAAACCAAGTGGCCAGCAGCTGCAGCGCACAGTTGAGGGCCCCTGATGGCCCCGCCCTCTGCTGGACAGCGGGAGGAGAGGGGAGCGGGTTGCATCGCGTTGCCCCGCCTGCGCAGAGCCATGCCGCTGCCGGCAGGGCAGAGCCGGCCCCGGCCATGGCTGGCAAGAGGGTGGGTCGGCTCGGCTCGGCCCGGCCGGAGCTGCTGCTGGCCTCTGGTTCCTGGCCCCGGCTCCCGCTGGCAGCGGTGGCTCCAGGTGGGCCAAGCTGACTCGCCCTCTTGCTGGCCATGGCCAGTGCCGGCTCTGTCCTGCCAGCAACAGCGCAGCTCTGGGCAGGCCGGGGTGACGCGACCCGCTCCGCTCCCCTCCTGCCGTCCAGCAGGGGGTGGGGAGCCAGGGCACTCCCAGCACCTGCTGAGGTGGGCGGGGCTGGCAAAGGTTGCCGACCCCTCCTATAGTACGAGATGGAGCCCTCAGCAGGTCTTGCAGCCTGTTTAGTGTTAGTGTTAGTTTAGTAGTTCGATCTGTTTTGTTTTCACATGGTTAGTGAGACTTGGTTATATTCCTCTCGTTTTGTTTTTTAAATTAACTTTAAACATACATACAACTACTAAGAAGAAAATCACTGGGTTGGAAGAGTTTACTGAAATAAGAGAACCAGCACCATCACGGGCAGTAAGAAAGATCTGAGTGGGGGAGGGAACGATGGTACCCCACATAGCAGAGCATACACGTGTAACCCTACAGGGCACTAAAGGTGACCCTATGGCTATCACAGGGGAAATCTCTAGCACTAGTGCATGTGGCACACACACACCTAATATGCAATGGACATGAGCAAGCATTCAAAGAACGAGAACAAGGAGCCCTGTGGCACTTTTAAAGGCTAATTTTCTCCCATGAAAGCTCATGTGATAAATAAATCTGATAGCCTTCATAAGTGCCACAGGACTCCTTGTTTGTTTTGCTGAACTAGACTAACATGGTTACCCCTCTGGAATTTTTTGAAGAACTATGGAAATCTAAATGCATGACCATTCCTAACAATGCTCAAGGCTATTAAAAATCCTCTATACATATAACTTTCTCCTATATTTTAAAATCAGAACATACCCCTCTGATAAGCTCTTATTTATATAATTGTTGTGGCACATTAAGGGAAAAATATATACTATTTTAGTCCCATGTATTACATAATTTTGATTTAATTCAGAATACACTTTAGGTTTACTGTGTTTTAAATACACACCCATTTTGTTGTAGCTACATTAATTCAACTGTAAATCATAAAGATAGCTTGAAAAACTCATCACTGAATCGTACCTCAACTGAATCCTTTTCTGAGCATGGGGTGGAAAGGCTCATCTTAACTTTTAACACATACTCCAAAACAAGAGCCCAATCCAGCTCCTGCTGAAGTAAAAGCTTCCATTGATTTAAACGGAAGCAGGAGCAAGTGCAAGGTTCCTAAATTGCCCCACAGTGTCCAGTAAGAATAGAGAAAAAAATCTTAGCAGAAGATGTAAACAGAGATCAGATTAACTGAATACTGACAGTACGGGGAAAACAATAATTGACATAAAAATTCAACTCACATTCATATCACTACATCGAAGATGACAAAAATGTTTGAAGTAGAAGAGAACCAAAATATGCTTCCAACACAATTTTCTGCTGCATCCCACCCCAACTGCTCTGTCAAATACACAGCAGCGACAGCACAAAGCATCTTTATGACAGGAATAAAAGGCTTTATAATGCTCCTTTTATTTTTTATTGAATGAACCCACTCTTACACAAAGTTCATGCCACAATGTCTTGAGCTTCAGTACTGCCAGATCATGGAGTTGTCAGAGAGCTAATTCTGGTAAATCACATCCAGATCAATTTGAAATATGTTTGTAATTTAAAATTTAATTACTTCATCCAATATAGGATAAAGTGGCTGATGCAAAAGATAAGCAGCATTTTATGATACTTAGCTGTCAGTAAAATGTTTACAATGTTCTCATCAAATTTTTTTCAAAACAACAAGCGCTTCACCACCACTAACTGAAAACACAGTTTTAAAGCCACTTTCTTGCACGTAGAGACTAAGACATTTACTGAGCTGCGAAGCCAGAGACTCCTCCCAACTACAGTATTAATCATTTGTGTGATTTACAGTTGCCATAGAAGCAACAACTATGTTTCTCTTTATGTTTTGCTATGTTTCTCTTTATAGTGAAGCATATTGCAACAGACATCCCACTGCTTAAAAAAAATACCAAAAAAGTGAAGTTTAAACTGCTATCATGTCCTATGGCAATTCTGAAGAAACCTCGCCCTAGATATGACCTTTATGATTTTTCAAGCTATCCAAAGCATACACAAAAGAGCAAGGGGTGGAGTTTTCAGGAAAAGAACCCACTACTATAAGACTCACAAAATGCAAATTCATTTGCAAGCTTGGCAAGTAAATAATGGTACCAAACGTTCATGTGATCTACAGGAATGACCAGTTGCAAGCACACCAGGAGACTGGGAAATTCCCTACCTAAAAATGTGGGCTTTTGCTCATAACCTCAGTCATCAGGAGCAAGATGTTTTCCTGCTTTTAAACCTTTAAATAAAGCAAACAGGGCCTCAGAAGAAAACCGGGAAAGGATTGACAGGAAGACTGAGCAGAAACTGGTCCATTTCTAAGTTGATCCTTTGCGGATTTCACATATCCTTCATTGCAATGAAAATTCCATCTTGTCAGCAAAATTTTGTAGCGTCTTGAACAAGAACATAAACATATAACTAATAATTAAAATAAATACAGTAGTCCTTTTATACGTTAATATTTACCAGTAAAACATCATGCAGTATTTGTATTTATCAGACAAAATATACATAATAAAATCAAACTGTGCTTTATTTTCAGAATTGTGTGATATGAATTTATAAAAACTGAACACATTAAAGAACACAACAAAAAGGCAAAGCTTTCTGGTGAAAACTCCCCAGATACACATCATTCCAAAGCAAACAATTTTTGTTTTAAAGCAAAGAACTGTTCTTTATTTTTCAACCACCACCCACTCTTCCAAACAAACAAGTGATCTAATGTTTTGTAAGAATTTTAATTGTTTCCATAACTCTTATTACCTGCCAAAAAGTACTTAGCATGAGATGGTCACTATTGCAAGCTCAAAAATATATGCATGTTTACAATAAAGTAATTCTCTATCTGCACATAAGTTTGAAAATAAACCCTAAATTTGCATAGATAATTTACTTTGTGACTTTTAAAGAAAGCTTTCTTCTCCGTACTATTTACTGTTGGTAACCTAGACATTCTTATCCTTACAGTAGTGCTCCATAACCTTAAAAATACTTGGTCCCAATTCAGCCATCCTTACTCACAGTAAATAGCACTTGTGGTACCAGGGACCACAGGAGCAGTTGGGAACATATTCTAATGCAAAATGTTTATAAAAGTTATTCAGATATATAAGACCCGATCTACATCAGACACTATTTTCTGCACAGAAGTATTGGGGTGGGTGAGTTTTTAAAAATATTTCATACTCTTAGGAGAAATTGATTTAACCCAATCATTATTCGGCACTTAGCCACCAAAAGCTGGAAGTGAGGACACCATTCAGTGAAAAAAAAAATTGGCCTTGCACAGGCAGACAAAAACCACTTCAGTGACAATATTACTAAAAAGGAGCTCTGGCTGAAAAGTTGATTTGCTGATAAGTAAAGATGATGAATTCTTTGGTGTTGCTAAGGAAACAGTCGACCCATTAGGGATTTTTATGAGTTGCTTCATTTTAGTTATTTATGAGAGTTCAGTCAGTGTGCGCGCTTTGGAGAAGTTTTGGATTTCTGTGAGTAGACACACACTGACACCTCTCTCTGCAGTGACGTAGAAGGCTGGCCATCAGACATGCTACTATCACTCGATACCATGTCAGACTTTGATTCTAAAGGACGCATCAGAATCTAGCAGTAGTCTAGAAACATCCCCAAAATATAGGTACCCCTAAGGATTTGGGGTGGAAAAACTTGTGTACCAATCATTTATGAGATGGAGGAGCTGTATTCCCATGGATTTATGTCCTGACACTGCCCGGAAAACAGAAATTGATATAGCTATGGGTTCAGATCACCCCAGGTAACAAAGCTATCATTACATAGCATCCACATTAGATATTCTACTGTAGATGCAAGTTTTACCTTGAAAAGTGTTTTTTGCCAGTATATCTTATTTATTTGGGGAAATAAGAAGTTATATTGGCCAGGGCCAGATTAATGCAGGGGCTTTAGGGGTGGGCCTGGGCCTAGGACTGCAGAAGGGGGCCGCGGGCTGAAACCTCTAAAACACCTGCTGATCCGGCCCTGTGGACATGCGATGCTGATGCTGGGGGTGGTAGGGCCCTGGGGCCAGGGGTCGTGGCATCCCCAGCCCACCCCCAGACTGGCTGGTCTACCCCCAGGCCAGCATGTGTCCACTGTGCTCTGGGGTTGGCCAGTGTGCAGGGTGGCCTTTGGCGTGGCTCTCCAGGCTCTGAAGCACTGTCAGATCGCCACGCTGAGGCCCCCGTGCCTCAGGCTGGCGTGGCTGGCCCCTCTGGGGCCCCAGCGCAGCAGCCTGACAGCACTCCAGGCCCTGGACTGCCACTGCCAGAGGCTGCCCCACACACTAGCTGGCCTCACCCACTTAGGGAGAACAGCTGCCCCGGGGGCAGCTGGCCCCAGAGCCCTGCCCCCCCTCCAGGCCACTGTCATGAGGGACTGGGGCCCCAAGTGGGGGACCCACTGTCGGGCACCACAAAAGCGGCCAGCCCGGTGCTCCTCGGTCCCTTAATCTGGTCCTGATACTGCCAAGTCTCTTCTCATGTAGACTATATCTAACATCCCTCTGTTGCCAAATGAATTTAAACAATTTTATAAAGAGTGAGAAAAGTGTTATTGGGAGGTACCAGACAGAAGCTAGTAAAATATTGTCTTCACAATAAAACTAAGTGGAAAAAACTGATATGAATGCTAAATTAGTATGTCACAGATTCTAACACCTTCCATGTTTGGAAGCTGCTCTTTAATCCCCTTTTAGATAAGTGATCTGTTGAGGGAGGGCTGACAAGTCTTTGGTTTGACATGCAATGTTATTGATAATGTGCAGCTTTCCGATCCCATAATAATATTAAAATCCCTCAACCAGTCTCTTAATACAGAGCATTCCTGACTTTAAACTTCTTTGACTATCATCTGAATGTAAAAGGGTCATCCCATTGCTATAACTGCGAGAAGGCTACAAATGTAGGGGCCTGGTTTTCAAAACTGACTACAAATTTGGGTGCCCAATTCAAGAAATCCTAAAGACACCTTATTTTAAGAACGTGTTGAGTGCCCAACCTCTACAAGTCAAACTCCTTTAAGATTTTTCCAGGTGGGCACCCAAAAAATCACTAGGTATTTTGAAAGTCTTGGCTAGTTTTTGCATTCCTTTGTTTATTTAATAACATGGGTTCTTGGGCTCAGGAGAGATGTTTGTAATGTATTTCAATCCAAATAAATAGGTAATTTCAGTAATCTTAGATTATTACTGCTGAAAAGGTCTATGTTGTTTTCAAAGTCTAAAAAACTTGCCTTTCACAGCTGCAAAGGAAATGACAAGAGAAGAAAAAACACACAGTCGGTATATATCAGCAATTAATTCCATCCACAACTGCCCAGCTGTTTGCACATGGAAGAATCAGCCTATTTCCTTTAGGGATTTTTGCCACTGAAAACTGATATTGCACTTTCAGAGACACAAGCTGTTTGTAACATGTTAGGAATGTGCACTAGATCACACAAAGTTGAAGAAGAAATGAAATCC
Organism: Pelusios castaneus; assembly: GCA_007922175.1. Lineage (NCBI taxonomy): Eukaryota > Metazoa > Chordata > Testudines > Pelomedusidae > Pelusios > Pelusios castaneus. Next base: position 7,727,908 of record ML685755.1, on the reverse strand, counting down.
AGATCTGACTCTCTTTACAACTTGCCAACATATTGCATATCTACATTAAGATAAAGTTACCCCATCCTTCTCCTTCACTCTCCCAGATAAGAATGGAAAACTGCCAGCAAAGCCAGATTAAGTGTCTAGAATGGACACTACTGTGATTTACTGGCAAAGAGAAGGTGCAACATTCTCAGGAATCCATATGTCCATGGCATGTTAAATTCAGCCAAGACATTAGTATTTTATAGATCACTGCCAAACTGGTAGATTCCAGGACATCACATTACAGTATGTAAGTTTAGGTGGGGCCCAGTACTTTTATCACGGACGTTCTCTCTGGTTAGCATACAAAGCCACTTTACACACAGGGAACAAATTCACTAAGCTCTAAATGTAGTGTACCTTACCATGGCTTCTTAGATGCATGCTGCACTACCACTAATGAGACGAAGCCCTAGAACAGGGGTCTGCAACCTGTGGCTCCGGAGCCACATGCGGCTCTTTGGCTGCCCCCTTGCGGCTCCAGGGTCTGGGACCCCCCCACCACCACCAGGGGACCCTGCAAGTGATCACGCCAGTCTACAGGCTCCCTCTTGACACCAAGGGACCCTGCGGGGGGACCTGCTCCTGGTTCCGGGCTCCCCTCTCCCCCCCAGGGGACCCTGTGGCAGGTTCCCCTCGCCCCCCACCAGGAGGCTACATACATTGGGGCTCTCAAAACACGTAATTATTGAAGTGGTTATTGATTTTTTTTTAAATGGCTCTTATCTTTTGGGTTGCTGTCCCCTGCCCTAGAACAAACTGTTGGCAATAAGGAACCATTTCGTTTTCACAATTTCAAGGGGCAACTTCAAGCAGTATGAAGTAATTGTCAAGACACTCTTGTAAGTTGAAAAGTTTCCTTTATCGACCTTTTAAAATTAAATACATTTTACTGGATTCACGGTTACTTAGATAAATTACAGCAGTGCATGACAGTGGGTTTGAGAACGTGTTTTACAGAAGTGAGACAGGAAATAACAAAAACAAGGTTACAAGTAGTTTTAAGTGACCTTAGGACTCACCTTGAGGAAAGTACTTAATACGGTAATAAGTCCAGCCAAATACAAATGACAAAGGTGTTCACTGTTAGAAATTTCATAGCCTAGAACCCTTTGTGTTAGTGCCAGATGAACAAAGAAAGTTACATAAAAATGCACTTGTACTTCAATTAATACAATTTTGTCTATATTAAAACAATATCCTTTTATATGGATTTTTTGTACAATTCAGAAGCTTCCAGAAGGCTGACATTGTCTCTGAAACACTCACAATGGAGGGCTACTTTAACTTGGGAAACTTCAAAATCATTTCAAAACTTTACGATGTTTACAGTCTCCCATGGAATCTAATCAATCTCCATGATGACAGGCAGTGGAGTGGGAGAGAGAAAAAGTATGAACATTTCAATCACCTTCCCTTCTTCTGTCTTAAAGTCAAATCAAAGTAGTGGCTGAGATTAAATGTTATTCTTATCTTTAAATTATTCAATAACTAATCACAAGTGATTTCACTATATTACAGCAGGAATGCCCCACAATTAATATGTAGCAACATTCACTGTATGCACTGTTCCCACCTCTACTGTTTTAATTTGCGTATAACCTTCTCAGATAAATTCCTTTGGAAACTCTTATTTTCTATGCTTGTGTCAGTTCCACCACAGAATTTTTTGGGAAGGTTAAAAACCCTGGTCATTTTTGAGTTTTGCATATGTTGAAACAAATTTTAAGAACTTTGTTACCTATATGTTCCATGTGCGTAACTTAACAGCAGTGTTATTAATTGCATTCAGACTAGTTTCACAGGTCACAACAACATTTAAAGCAAATGCCAGGTCTGAAAGAAATTGGGTAACTAGTTCTGAGCACTGAAAGTTTTGTGATGCAAACACATGCTAGACTGATCAGAAATAACAAAAAGCAGAGTCAGAAGTAGTTATACAAACACTCTCAGGTTCTTACACATTATCAAACAGTTACAATATCCCAGACTTCCAAAAAGGCTTAACCAAAGTTTTAAATTCCTGTAATAGCTTACATTAAGGGGTGGTGTTTCCTTAGGTGTGTTTATTATTTCTCAACCACAATCTTGCATTAATGCTTTTTTTCCCAAATAGCATGCAATACATTATGAAACGTAGATATATGATAAAATAAAAATGGTAGTATAGTATAAACAGGTCATTGCAAGAGTTAAAACCTGCAAAGAACCAGCAAAAATAAATAATTCAGTGGACCCACCAAGAAGTGTATTATTGACTTATCCCGTAATACTATCACCCATAGCTTTCCTCCCCCCTGCCTGCCTTAGTGTGAAATTCTTCCTCATGCAGAGAGCTCATCCAAGACCTATGCTCCACTTATATCTATTTAGGGACTGAAGTGGTAAGTAGGCCTTGGACAGTCTCTGCACAGGAGAGAATTTGAACCTTTATGTCCACCCCCCCATTTGCTGCATCATGCCTGAGTTTCAATTATAAATCTTTAGCAGTCAAGACCTGCAGTATATGTTCTGTAAAACACCCTGCACACTTTTGAGTGCTCAAAAATAATAAGTTTGGAATGGTGAAGGAACTGAAGAGATAAGTTAGTTATGTACCTTAAGCCAAAAAAGTGCCAATATGAATAAATAACACATCCACTACGTATATAAGACTGATTCAACAGTGAAATGTGTTAGCTATTGGATAGTGCCCAGCAATACCAACATTAAATAAAACTTAAGGACTGAGAGTGAGTAACTCTACAGCATCGAACTGAAATGGCAAGAGGATTTAGATGGGCAGCTTGCAATACTTATTTTGCATCACCTAAAGATCTCACGCGATCACTTCAATCCTGAAATGCAGGGGAACTCCAATTAGTGTGTTTGATAATACTGGTTTATTAGACTTCAAAACACTAGTAAGAATGTGCAAGATACTGGCAGAAATTATAAATTTCATACTGCTCCAGAAAGATACACACTTGTCCATATATCTCTCAGATTTTAATGTCAGAAGGGAACAGTATGATCACCTAGTTTGACTTCCTAGGTAACACAGGCCACAGAACCACCCAGCAATTTATCTATCAAGATGATGCAAATAATGTCTGATGAAGACAGTCTTCCTTTAAGGACTGAAAAAGACAAGAACGTATACATGTACAACATGCTATGAGAGCAGAATAATGTCTCCATGCCTAGGCATATAAACTAGGATGAAAACAAGCTATTAAAAGACCAAATGCAGCAACTAGCAATGTATCTATGTAAGTGGAGGAACAAATTTGATTGCCATGTTTCTAAGACAGTAAGAGAGTGAAGTAAAAATATGAATTCAAAGGATGACACTGTAACTGTAGATTAATACTGTTCAGGGGTTGGTGGAACTGAGCTTTTCTGTTATTTGTGACCAGAAGAAAAATTAATTTGGTTAGAAAAACCATGTCTGCAGATCAGAGTAAAGAACCCTAAAAAGCTATACTTTTTTGTAAATGTTTGAAACTAATTTAAGCTTAAAAACTTCTTAAGGTTCTCTTATCTCTATACTGCAATAAAAATAAGACGTGAAACCAAAGGGTAAAGGAATATGCTTACACAGTTCAACCGCACTTCTGGATCTCAGTAAGATGTTTAAAAAACCCTATATTTTATACTCCCATGTTATGTAAAGTAATAAAAGACTCTTGTTTAAATTACCATGGCTAGTCCATATGTTATAAAACAGTGATGTGCACATCAAAATAAAGTTTAGGCATTGACTGAAACTATGTTTAAGCACAGCTACTTTTGAGTGATTCCATCATAGCTATGTCTTTGTGGTTCTAGCTACATGGTTCATGGAAAAGACTTAATCAGGCCACATATTTATTAATACATGAATATGCAAGGTGTTCTGAATTCTTTGGCATGCTTTCTAATCTACAATACCCATCTACAACTATTTCTTCACTTCAAAAGTAGCAAATTCTGTAGTTACAAGTGTTCATATCTTGCCCTGTATATATTAAGAGAAAGGGCTTAGTTGATCCAGAGTGCAACTCCACTGAAGCTTAGTGGATGATTTTGGTCACACGTCTTTTGCCAATGAAAAACTGAGACCTTAGGACAGTCTTCCTCTAGTACAGCCTTTCCTCATTGTATATAACTACAATTTTAAAGATGAGAGAAAGACACCCAGCTAACTACAGGACATCACCATAATACATAGTCTCAATGAATGTATGACTGCACCACGGCACACTAATTGCTCCCAAGTAGCCATTATGGTCTTCCATATCTATGTGAGAAACCTCCCCAATAAAAACAAACAAGAAGTCCTGTTGCACTTTTAAAGACTAACAAATTTCTAAGTAGTAAATGATTAGAGCTGTTGTGCCCAGGCCACCATTATGATCTACACAGCAGGAAGTCTCAAACATTTTCATAGGATGGTCTAACTCTTGGAGAGATTGTCTTTTTTTTTTTTTTTTTTAACTTCCTAAAAATTATTTCCCTGTCATAAGCAGTGGAACACCTAGCCTCTAGTAACTACATCAATCATACAGAAAAATATTGAGAGTATTTAATTTTTTAATGTCATTTAGCAGCTACATTCAAGGAAGGAAACAAAGTCATGTAATCAGCAAACTGTCCACTGACAGGTGTATTGTGGGCCACAGCTGGGGAACTGCTGGTCTATAGAGTTAAGCCACTCTTAGAAGGAGGAGCCCTTAATTACAGTCTTTCAAATATCTTTTTAGCAGCCCTATCCCCACAAGAGACTGATGGCTCCTTCGGGGCAAACATCAGCCACTCACTGAATGTGGTGTGCTTCTGAAGTCTCTAAATATGCATATTTTTTATTGTAAATGTACACTTTCATTACACAGACACAATGGTACAGAAAGCAAATGCTATAGAGGCCCAATTTAACCCTCAGTGACAAGAAAAATGGAAACTCTGTAGACAGGGAAAGATGATAGGTGGAGGAAAAATAAATAGGTTTAAAAACATTAAGCTACAAATTTTCTCTGAAAGAATAGTTGGTTTCTCCTTTCATTATAAACCTGCAAAAGATACTAAAAGAACTATAATAAAATAATAGTAAGGGGCTGAAAAACTGAAGAGACTGAAGACTTTGATCACACTGGCAGAGCTGACATCCTCTGTGGCGCTGGTGGCACCTGATGTGTCGGATCTGGGGAAAACACGGGGATCCAGAAATGTCAGCATCGAGTGCATCAACTGTACTGACAGCATTGGCAGTCCCCTAATGCTGACAGTGCTGAAGACCCTGTGGCAGTCAACACTGGAGCTGGCTACAGGAGAATGGGGAACCTGGTAAAGGCAGACATGTAAGATCACTTGCAGACAAACACATTCAAGGGGATGAAGGCACTGAGACATGCAAGTTCTGTATTATCCGTACATGCAGAGCCAGTGGAGCTAGCAGTACCAAGAGTGCCAAGACAGTCTGGGTCAGCTGTAGAGATGAAGAAGGGCCCGATAAAGATAAAGGATCCAGAGCTGCCTCTAACAGAGCCAATATGTGTATGTTTATGAGTCACTGGAAGACTTTCTTGGTGAAAACCAAAATTTTGAGTGCTTATCAGTGCTGGATAGCTTAATGTGTTTTAAGGAGGGGTTACCTGTCAGCTCTGTGTTCTTGTGGAAGGGCACAACTCCCCTACTGTTTGACTCCACCTGAAACACACACACCCCAACCCCGGAAGAGACAGTGGGAGAAACACCTAAACCCCCCTGGACAAGGATGACAGGATTAAGCAACTCCCCATGCCTCATCTATCTCGAAGATGGGAGGGAGGCATCTCCATTAGCACACCGAATGGAAAACAGAGTCTCATTTGCATCTACGATGGAACAAGAAAACATCTCTATTAGCATACCAAATGGAAAAATCAATCTCCAGAGCAGGAACCACACTGAACTCTGGGATGAGAGACGCAGGGAAGCACTGCAGGATGGGGGATCTCTGCTTCAGATGTTAATGAACCCATGCCTGCATATACCCACCTCAGCAGATCCTTTAATGATATCCAAAATATTAAATCTGCCTGATTGCATTTGTGAGTTCCCACGAAGTAACACTGCCAATAGCCAGGAATGATCAATTCCTATTGTACAGCCTAAATAAAACAACCCTGATACACTCCCTTGAGGCATCATTTACCCATAAACAAATCTAGTGTTCTCCCTTATACCTTTGTTTCTTCCCTACAAAAACTCCTACCCATGTTCAAAACTCTGTTCTGATGCCTGGATCCAAAAGCTGCATCAGTTCCACTGGCCCTTCACCTTTTCCTGACATAGTATTGGGGGCTCTGTGTCTCAAGCACTCCAGATCCTAAGCTAAACAGCCTGTCTCCTGGGAACTTTCAACCAGTTCAAGCAGCGCTCAGTGGTGACACCTCAGCTCGCTCGCTCTTTTTCTCTGGTTAGGTATTTTTGCCACAGACCTAATTTGATCTCTCCCTCTTTCTTGATCTCTCTCATTCCAGGTATAACTTCCTAAATCTGACTTGTTATTAAACTTGGTCTAGATTTCCTCAATACCCCAGTTGAAACCATATAATATTGTAACTGTTTTGTTTATTGGTCTCTCTTTGTATGGCTACTACTCCATATACCTGGCAATAAAATAACTTTTATAATCAAGTTGGTTGCTAGACGCTCTCCAAACTTAATTCACTCCTTCGTGTTCTTGGCTTCCCTATCTTGCTCTGCAGCAAGACTTCTTTCACCTCAGCCAAAGATCCCTGTAATGCCCAAAAATCCTGTGGGATTTGTTCATTAAGGGGGTTACTACAAGAACAAATGTAGCATGAGAGTGGGGTAACAGCATGCTGAATCTGTGGCATATGAGGGTGGCAGATTGACAGTGCTGCCCTGCCTGACCTGTAGAGTCCCAGGGCATACAAGGGTGGCAGCTGGAAAGTGCTGTTTTGATCTAGCCTGCTTAAGACTTCCTATATTCCAGTATTCTGCCAAGGGCATATAATGAAGTACTGTGTAATCCAGACTGCTGAGTTCAGGAGCATATAAGGGGTCAGCTGAGAGTGATAGACCCAGTTTATTCAGATGCACTCTGTTAATCTGTGAATGTGTGTGCAGAGCTGGATTAAGCAGTCCCAGCCCCCCACCATGGCAGCCTGTGGGTGGCCCATCTCAGGAGATAGAGGGGGGTGCCTGGCACAAGGGAGTGCTCTGGCCCCGGCTCTAGTTCGGCTGATCTGCCCTCAGCAGCAGGACCGGCTAGTGTATGGTGCAGCCATTGGTGCAGCCCTCCAGGGCCATAGACCCTGGAGGCTGCACCACGTGCCAGCTGGCCCAGTCCCTGGAGCGGAGCAGACACGCGCTGGCCCACTCTGCCCCTGGGGGCAGACCAGCCAACCCAGAAGTGGGGTGGGAGCGTGAAGCTTCGTCTTTGGCCCCACCCTACCCAGTGCTGGCAGGGCAAGGGGCCTCTCAGTGCCTTCCCACCCCCTACAGCCCCACCGGTAATGAGTGGGGTGGCAGGGGGTGGCAGATCTTGCAGGGGCCTTAAGGGCTGGAGCCCAGGGCCCCCCCTTAGGCCAGGGCTTCATCCCCTATATAGCCTCTACATTGATCCAGCGTATCTGTATCTGTGTAAATGTGGGTGTTTATGAGTCTAGGATTGGAGGAACCCAGCCCTGGGAAACGTAGGTCCTGTGGCTCCATGGGAGAGGTCTTGCGGAAGGGAGAAGTGAAGCTCCATATAAAAACACAAGTAGTACATTAGCAGAATTACAACCCCCTCACACCCAGAAAAATCACCCTAATAAATGAGCATATCCCAAGGTGACAAGCAAATCTGGTAGCAAGGTCTACTGAGAAGAGGAAGAGTGATGTGTTTCTCCTGACTTGCCCTTTGAGTTGCAAGCAGCTGGAGGGGCATTTCTTGTGGATTTGGAATCTAATCACACCATGTTCAGGGTCCAGTTCTGATGCAGGATACATGGTTTCCTTTATTAAGTGAACTTTTAGGTGGAAGGTCCTCTGCTTTTTTCATGCTAGTCAAGAAGGAGCTACAAGTTGTCTATTTGTCCCTCATGTGTTCTCCTAGGGAGATTAAGCACCTTTTGTGCCTGTCCATGAAAAGGGTAACTGCCCTGAACATAGCTCATAGCTTGAAACTCAGGAATTTTTTTCATGCTAAATCCCTAGATATCTACACTGAGCACTACAACTAATTAACTAATCCACTAAAAACTAACTAAACTAGATGCACAAAGCTTTTCAGAAAACACTGGTGAACTGAAGCAAACAGCTGTGGGGAGCTTGGACTTTCACCATGGGTAGTGAGAGGGCGATGGTGATGCCCATTTTACGGTCTTGGCTCAAGGTACTGGGAGAGCAGGGATGTATGCGCCACCTAGTGGTACTGCTGGCAGAAGTCTCCTACTCAAGTGCTCTCTGCACACATACACCTGCCGTAGAACGTATACTTGAAGGAGAACTCGGGAATTCACTTGATTAAGTGCTCAGTAGCCAGCAATGTGTATAGCTGCACCGGTGTTAACTCTGAAGGGTAAACAAGGGCTAGCTGAGGTTTACCCCAACTGAGCTAATCAGAATTTACTTCAATATAGCAGGAGTAACCTTCCCCAGAGATAAGCACAAACACCAGCTTATTTTTTTCTACATTGAGTCAGCACTGATAGGGCAGCAACTGCTGGCCACTAATTGAGGAACCGAGGCTATTCCGGAATGTAAACAAGGCATTAGTGAACATACTCACATTTACTCAGTGTATCTAAAATACATAATAGGTTAGTCTGTTTTCCTTTTACATTGCAACACCACCAAATTCCCCATCATCCCAGACATGACTGATATATTACTGTACTCCAAAAAGTGAATAAACACACCACTGGAATACTTAAAGTTAGAGAAAAAGTTTGTAAACTAATGCTGCAGACAAGCAAAAACTGTGAGACGCCCAGCTGTGACAATGAACAATCCTTACAAAAATTACATCATTTCAGGCTGACATGCCAAGTTATTTAACTAAAACAACTATTTAAGCTAATTGCACTTTTAGTAATGTTAAAAAGCAAACTTTTCTCCACACACAATTATTGGTCAGTAGTAAAACACACAAATCCTCATTTTATGAAAACTGCACAACTGTCATCGATAAACCTATTTTACCGAAAGGAAACAAAAAAAACTGTATGTTTGTTAAGCTGTCTTTCTAAGTATCAACATTTACAAAGGAGGTCATCACTAGTGGATACAAGTCAATGGGTGTGGACAAAGAAAACCTAGGAATGCAGACTGATTAAACTGCCAGTTTGGTGGAAAAAGTTTGCAGGCTTATGACTATGCTTTGGGAAAAAGTCATTTTTTAAACATTATTTTTCATCCTCCTTCCTTCAATTCTGTCAACTGTAGGAATGAATTAGCCAGACTGGATCGCAGGTAGAGAAACAACCCCCACCTCAATGTCATAGCATTGTGCTGTTGCATATTAAAAGCTACAGTTTCTTTTCTACTGATACAGAATACTGTAAGTAATCAAACATAACCCAATTGCTTCTCAGACAGTAAAACCAGCTAAACAATTTTTAAATCAAAACACAAAGTGATAATATGCGTGGGTCCATTTTTCACCCAATGTATAGAATATTAGTTAAACATGATACATATTTAATATTTTCTCCAAAGGGCAAAATTAAACAAGCTAAATAGGTTTGTAGCTATGAGCTGTTAACAAATTAATGTGTTCCTGCCTAGAGCTCTGAATCAGCATTTTCCATGTAAACTGCATTGTCATTTGAGAATTGTTTGAAAATTTAATATCCAGTATATAAACAACCAACTAATGCAACTAAGTTAGCCTTTATATTCTCTTCTCAAGAGTTTCTCTTCATGATTTCACAATTAAATGAGTAAGAGCGCACACAATTTGTGTTACTAACCTTGATCAAGTTGCTAGGATTTAATTGAAAAACCATCACATTTCTGTTCTGTGAAAATCCACAACTTTTCCCAAGTATAGCAAGCACAGCTCACGTCTGCATAAATCTAACTTGAAACAACAGCCTAGCTTTTCTGACCCGCAAGTGCAATGAGAAACTTTACATTAATGTTATCCTCCTGCTTTTGCCTACCATGAAACTGCTTTATCTCATAGACCAGGAATCTGACAGTGAACGTGATATGGACGTTTATCTACTGCCAGAAACTGCTTCCATGATAGGGTTTTGGAAAGAGGAGGGGGAAACACTCTTCAACACTCTCCAGATGCTAGAAAGAAGAGTAATATCAGTGTTTGATTAATTTAAAGCCATGAGAGACGTGCCTCCAAAATGTAAGGGGGAAATATCAGAAGACCCTTACAATTTAGGAAAACATAAGCTATAGACATATCATCTATATTATAAACCTTACAACCATAAAGAAAGAACACCCCAGAGAAGAATGGGACTGTATACACAGTTTAGTTCCTTGCCTAAAAGGCAGCCTACCTTTGGAGAAGCCCTCCCTTACTTCCTTGAATCTAAAGGAAAGCACCCAATTCTTACATCACTTTTCTAGTTCAGTATGCCCAGACACAAAACAGTTATTTTAGAGGATCCCAGGACAACACAGTCTGAACACTTCATCTTAGCAGTCTCCTCCTCCTTTCTCATCAGGGATACATCTTGTTTTTGAACAGAGGGTTTGGCTGTAATGAGGAACAAATGAGCACTGAACATACTAAAAACATAATACCATATTGAGTTCTCAAACCCAGGCCTGTTGTTCCCTGAATCTTCCTGTCTGGCTCTTCTTGAAGGTAGGACAATTGTCAACTCTGTCTACATTAGAGGAGCCTCACTCTGTCTTGTAGCAGGAGTTTGGAAACGGTAGGAATCCTTAAGTGATGGGTTCTTTAAAAAGTGACCTATTCTACCCTTAAAGTGGCTCTTTCAAATGTCTAATTAAAGACTTCCTCCTCACATTGCTACACACAATTGTGGTATTAAAGTACAGAATCTATATTTTTCACACACCTAAAAAAGGTAAAATCAATTACACATTAGTCATTGTTGTATTAAAACAATGAGGGCATTTCTTATTTATTGCACCTAATGGAGAAATGTTGAAATTCATTTTTAACGTGTTAAACGGGGCCAAAGCTTGTGGGTTTTTTTTCCCTCTGATATACATGAATGTCTTATTCTCACACAATATACACCACAAATTATATTTCAGATGTGTCTGCAACCCAGTATTTAATGACTGTTTACACTCACATCTGGGCAGAGCTCCAATCCTTTGACAGATTATTGTAGTAAACAGTACAGTTCAACACAAGCACAATCAGCAGAGAAACCTGGTGGGTGGAGGAGAGATAGAAAACCATTTCCACACACACGGCAGGATACAACTGTGATCATTCTAGCAAATATGGGCTGAGTTACAGAATAGTTTCTTCAGCTGAACAGGAAACTAGTATGTGAAAATACTGGTCCCTCCCTTTCTCACCACAAATACAGTTTGTCCTTAAAGTGTTTTAACAAGTCCATCTTTTTAAAGTACTATGAAGAAACTGTACGAACCCAAGGTGTAACTACAGAGAGAAAAGAATGATCATCTGTAATTGCATTTGAGAAGTAACAATCCAGAATGGAAGAATTTTACTCCAGTCTCTCAACCAACAGATAGCAGTACAAAAAGATTTGTCTCCCTCTGAATCTATCTTCCTGTTCACCACTTAAGTTCCTGGGATGAATCTTTATATCAACAATATATTAAATGAATTCCTCCTTTCTATTTAAAAGACCAATTCATTCATTATCAGATTAACACTACACTCTGGAGAACATGGGAGATTTCTGCAATATTGTCTAGATTTGTAACTTTCTTATACTATTGATATTGAAGAACAATTGTATCAGAAAATTTTGCAAAGTCTCAGCCTATATGCTTCAGCAATCACATATCCTTGAAGAGGTCAACTGGAAATCAAAGTGCCCAGAAGGCTGGAGCTCTGGGACAATTTGGGCCAAAATGACTTGGAATTCTGGGGAGATAAGCACTAGTCACGGGCAGGAGGAAGTTGGACCATGGCATGTCAGCTCTTACAGGAAAGTGCTCAAAAGAAAATATGCACCCTGTGAGGCGCATAAAAATCCAAAACCGGAGGTTGTGCCTGTCCTCTGCATGTCAGGATCCAAACAAGAGCACCTAGGGTGTGTCTCCAGAAGGGGTAGCTCCGCTAGGGCTCTGACAACCGTCTCTGCAAGTAGGGCATGCCTGTTATCTTACCACCACCACCACCACTTGTGTGTTATAATCTTCAGGGTGGAAAAAAATGCTAATGGTAGGGCACGACCAAAAAAACCTCAGAAACTCTTGAGTACACCAGTCTACTAGCACATAAAGTATTCACCTTAGATGAACTTTCTGACATTGAAGAACTGTGAAAATACTTAAACAATTGCTCTCATCAACTTCATTTTTATCTTTCCTTTAAAAGAGCCTCATGTAGTGATTTTAAATCTATAATTAGAAGCATCATTTCTTAAGAGCCAACAGTGTATTTGATTCTATACAAGATACAGTATGAGACTCACCGTTCTGAAAGTTTGTGGTCTAATAAAAGTAATCAATGTGACTTAACTCCTGAGACTTTTGAAAAACAGGGCCTACTGATACTGCTTCAAAGGTAGTTTTAGGCTATTGAATTCTGCTTTCTATGGACTCTGGGAAAGAAAATGAGAAAGTACATAGGAAAGATGAATTGCAGTTTGTGGGGTCTGAATATTCAGACGCTGAATAGCATTGAGAAACAACAGATAATACTCTGTTTAGTCCCAATTATTGCCAATTCATTCTGATATTAGATAATAAACCTGAACACAAGACCAATTGATCTTCCATATTATCACTCTGCTATGCACTTTGTCTACAGCCTGTTCCAAACAGGCCAGAACAAAAGGATGACCCAGTTTGCTCTCCCACTCTCTTTGAAATTAGAGGACAGATTCTGGATTGGGTTTACCGAAAGAACTGGAGAAATCCCACCCCCGCCACCTTTTATGCCTTGAGTTATTGTTGTTTTGCCGGCATTGTCAGTTTTGCCTCTCAAGCAAATCTCATCTTATTAGAGAGTGTTATGCTTTCTTCAGGCATTAATGCTCACTAAAGACTAGGAATCAATTGCATTTTATGTTCCAGGAGCCTCCATTCCATACCTTCAGAGAGCCTCAGTGGGTTTAGATTCCAGACACCCTTTTGTTAAGTCTCCTCAGATGCTGAAATGTCAATTACTAATTGTGGGGCACTGAATGAATGACCTGCAAAGTCAATGAGCTTTACAGGAATATATCTCAGAAAAAAAAGTTAAAGATCAAAATGAGATGGAACAAATCTACACGTAGCTTTTAGGCCCCCAAATCTAGTTTACCAGAATAAATAAATACGAAAATATAATGTTCACTTTTCTACAGTCCCATCTCACCTCTAGCTGTCAGAGACCTTATCTATCCTTAGCACCACAGCACATCAGAAGTTCCCCTTTAAGTATCAACTGACCTGCTTTGCATCTATCTCTGGCTCTCCCGAGCAATAAGGTATCCCCTCCCCTTACTTCTTTAATGCCAAGTTTTAAAAAGTCTTCAGGACCACACTCTAACAGAGACAGAGACCGTGGTCTTTCGGTATCACAGAATGTAGTCTCGAATATCCAACACTCCTCAATGCCACGATAGTGTCAGGTCTCGTGACATCACAGAGCTCTGGGTATGCAAGACTGCACACCACAAGACCACACGGTCTCCCTGAGAGAGGTATCACAGAGTGGAGTTTCGCATACACAGCACTCCGCGATGCTGTGAGAGTGCCGTAGTATCTCAATTTATGGTATGTGTGGCCCACGTGAAGCATGTTCAAGTCAAATCTGGCCCACCATAGCAAATGAATTTGACATCCCTGATATACATGAACCAGGAAGAAACTGACGGTGAACTTCTTAACTTGACTGTGGATAACATATCTGCAGCAGTCAGAAAAGAATAATGATTTTGAGTAATGTTATACAGAAAAGAACTTATCAATCACAAAGGAGAGAGAGAAATCCCTACGTCTTTTCCTTTTCAGACTTTTCAGCTGGACAATTCTTTATAAATGGCTGGAAAAGTAAAAAGCCTGTAGTTCGGAGCCAGCCACAGGTTTCTTATCAATGTTTAAATTGCAGGGTGAGCAGGAAAGGCCATGCCTGGTCTTGCTCTGCAATATGGGAAATCACTTTTGAAATCTTTTGGAGGGACTGGGGAGGAAGAAGTGTCAGGAAAAGAATCTGACAGGGTTTTGCACAGTTAAGGAAGGTCTCCTGGGGCAAAACATGTCTGGAGCAATACCTTTCCTCCAGCAATGGAAAATTCACATGAAGAGCTTGGAGCTCACTTGCATCTGTCTTCTGAGTGATGTAATAATTCCTTTGTATGATCGCCTGCCAGCTTATCATCTTACCAGGAGTCTGGGCAAGAGGTAATTTCCGCAATGAACTGAAGGGAGTGAGTGTTGGGAATCAGAGACCCTTAAGTTCTAAAGAAAAGCTCTTGCATTTCAGACTACCCCAGGCATCTGAGAAGGCCTGAATTTATTAAGAAAGATGAAGAAGACAGCAGGAATGATTTCAAAACAGAGTCAACTGGATACATTTTTATTGCTTCCAGAAGTGGGGAGGTACGTTATTGATGGTGGGCCTGACTCTTTCCCCACTTCTGGGGAAGACAGTTTCTCCTCGGAGTTCTCAAATCTACACAAGTGACTTACAAGGCAGGCTTTGTGTAACCTCTGGTCTCGGCAAAGACACCCACCAAGAGATCAGGAGTCTGGATATATTCCATACATATCAGCCCCAAAAGATTTTCTGTCTTTTCTTGTTAATTTCCTGTATATTGTAGAAACTGCTCCAGAGAGAGAAACACCTTCTGATGAGGTGGGGGAGGGAAAAAAAAAAGGTCACAAAAGCAGGAACAAAGTATTAACACTGGTACTCTCTACAGTATAACTGGAGTGGAGATATAAGAAGTGGAAATCTGGAGAACAGGAAAATTAGACAGATGTTAAATCCCATTTAGAAACAGTATAGAAACTTTTTAATCAAGGAGACTAACCTCAACATTACTGAATAATAAAGAGAAATAGTGGGGGATTGGAGTTTCCCAGCCACTCACCCCCCACATATAAAAAACTTTGGTTTGATGTCACTTTAACAAACAAGAAACATACATCCTAAAAGACAACTAATTTGACTAGCCCCCTCACTTCAGATATACCATTTCCACTAGAGTTGAAGCCTAGTCACCAAAGTAAATCCCACGGACCAGTAACTCATGCTACACAAAATAATTTATATGTAAATATAATTCTTTTACATAAATACATGTTGCTGTGTTGTGTGATTTGCATCAACAATCTGTATGGCTAAAACCTAGATACTTAATCAAAACTATTATATACGACGCTCAATCATCATGCCTCTCTGGTCATGACTAAGTCACAGTTTCAGGTATTCTTGGTGAAGGGAGGTGTTTGGAGCTTTGTTTTGCTTTAAAAGCTTTCATAACTATTTGATTTCATTAAAAAGTTCCCATAACCACCCAAAAACAACTTTTTAATCATTCAGATTATGAGTTTTACGATTTCTTCATCGTCACATAGATGAGAACCATACCAGTCAACGCTTAGAAAAGACATTTCAGTTACTGCATACAGATTTGCTTTGTATGCACAGAAAAATATGATAAACTGCCCAGAGACACTTATGTTCTAAATTAAACAAAACATAGCACATATTGTTTATAAAGCATTGTAAGATCCCGAAGTACAAAGCTGCCAGAAAAGTATTATATGCTTAGGTCATCTAGTCCTGTGATTCCCAAAGTGGGGGGCGCACCACTATAAAGACGTGTGAGATGGATCACGGGGGGGGGGGGGGGGGGGAAGGGAACGCAGAGCAGGGGACAGAGCCAATCCAGCTCCATGCTCCCCTGAGCTGGAAGCAGCCGCCGCCCACCTCTTGCAGCAGCAGCCCACTGCCGCTAATGGGCATGCTTCCCGCACTACTGCTGCCCCTACGCTGCTGCTGGTGCTTGCTGCTCCCTGCGGCCAATGTGCCTCACGCAGCTGCTCCTGATTTTTCCTGAAAGGGAGAGGGCTTGGGGGAAGGAGGGGTGTGATTGTTATGGGGCACTTCTTGTGCCATAGGCACAGTTTTCCTTCTGAAAAGTCCCGCCCTCTGCCCCTTCAGAAGGGGGAAGAAAGAGGGGCATGACTCATATGAAAGTTGGGGGGGGCTCCATTTAAAAGTTTGAGGACACTGATCTAGTCTATCCTCAAACACAAGATCGCTTCCTACCAGAGTATATTATCATATAACAAGAGAGTGTTCAAGAAGCAAAGATACAAAACACATCACTTTATCAAAACACTTATGTAGCAATTCTGCAGGTGTTTAAAATAAATCTCCATAATTTTTAGCCAGTTCTGTCAAGATCATCACTGTATTAAACTGCCTCCAATGACAGAGTGCTATAGAATTTAAAACATTTAGTTAGTTTACCTGGATGTTTTTCACAAGTCTCCTGGCTTTGTTAATGTATTTAACCTGTAAAGTGAAACGAAAGATCATTGTCCCATGGAAGTGTTTCTGTACTGTTGAAACTGTGTTGTTACTTTTCAGCAAACAAGCACACTTGATTCTAAATTTGTATTTAAAAACAGCAAGACTATCAAAATATTTCATGAACTCCAGCGAAATATTTACATAAAACACTGAAATCTGAAGAGATGTATGCAGATTTAGAAGAATGAATGAACAAACAATACCGTATACAGCATCAGACATGGAAACGGGAACTCAAAGTTGTAGAAAGTTGATAAACAGCCAATCTGCAATCTGTTAGTATATAAATCCAGATATTTTGCCAAATTCAGACAATTCTGAATGCAAACAAATAAAATTATTGGATACTTAAATGGTGGTGACAATTGTCTGATCCATATTCCTCTTTCAGCACAACAAAAAAATTAAATTTCAGAAGCAGGCCCACAGCCCCTGCAATGTAGCTAAATGAGGAGTCCATGATTTGGGGAGCAAGGGAAAGGAGCAACATTGTCTTTGAAGTTTGGCCACTTTATAAGTATTAATGATCAAAGTCCATAAAGAAACTTCTGTCTCTCTTCAACCAGTCCTTTAAGGCAGCTGGCTGCTATTAAGTTTCCTTTCCTCCATTTAAGCTTTTCATGTGAAAGTGCAATGCCAAAATAAAAATGTATGAAAAAGTACCAAAAAAACCCCAACCAAACAAAACAAAAAAAACAAAAACAAAAAAAAAAACAACTTTGTTCTCTGCAGCATAAACTATTTTCTACACTGAAAAATCTCTCTTCTCCTCTATACAACAGATGGGGGCAAAAAAACCAAGGAGTACATCCATTGTTTTTCCTATAAATCAAAACTATTCTTCACATTCTGAAATAATCTGATATACAATAAGTTACAATGGAAAGAGCGGGGAAAACAGAAAAACAAACCAAAAAAACCCACAATGGCAGAACATGCCCCATGTTTGTTTAGTTTTTTTAAAAATTTGTATGATTCAAGCTTAGCAATAACATTAATATTATGAATCTATACATTAAGTGTTTATTCATTATGAAACCAGTTCACTCTGTTTGTATAAAGCAGTCCAGGCATATACATTACTTATTTATCACAGATTTTTCATTTTTAAGGCTGTGCTGGCCTATTCCAGTTTTTCCCTGTTACTGTTCACAAATTGGATGGGATACTCCCAGAGTATTATTTTTTAAAATTTCTCTAATGGTGTGCTACACACATTTCTTGCATCACTATTTTTCAGCTATTAGACCACCCCTCCACCAACACTACTATTTCTTGATCAGTCCAATGTTCTCTAATAATTTTTCATTTGACTGTTATTAAGAGATGTTTTGTTGGAATGGACCCACTTATCAAGTGAACCAGACTGAGTGGCTGGCTGTCCTATCTTCACAATTATTTACAACTATGCCAATCTTTGTCACATGCAAATTTTGCCAAACATGACTTTTGCATGTGAGAAAGATTGGCATAGTTGTAAATAACTGTGAAGATAGGACAGTCAGCCACTCACAGTCTGGTTCACTTGATAAGTGAGTCCATTCCAACAAAACATCTTTTAATAACAGTCAAATGAAAAATTACGTATCTAGAAACTCAATTTACATATCACAGCAGACAAGCAAACAAATATGAGCTCCCAGAGCAATGCTGTGACAAAAAAAACCTTGATGCATCAACAAGGGACTAGCCAGTAGGTCTAGGGAGGTAAGTGTATCTCTGTATATTGCATTAGTGAGACAGATGCTGCAATACTGTATCTCTAGTTCTGGTGTCTACATTTTTAAAAGGACTTTGAAAAACTGGAGAGAGTGCAGGAAAGACAAAAATTATTCAAGGTCTGAAAAAGTTACAAGACAAGGCCTAAATTTAAGCTAACGGCTTTAAATATTTTCATTTTCTCTTAAAGCTACTGACTTCAGGCAGAACAAGTTCACTGGATCATCAGCAGACTTAACTCAAAACCTAAACTTGGATGCCTACCTAAATGTCAGCTGATTTGTTAAAGACACCATTCACATCTCAGTTGGATGAGACATTTCAGAGAGACTTCATTTGACATTCAGACAGACAATTCTAACAGGGCTAGATTTAAGAATTCAACATTGGAAATTAGCATTGTATGGAAATAAAAATAAGTCTGTAAATGAAATTTTTAATGAAGTACTTCATCATTCTATGGCAAGAAAGGATTTGTGGATCAAAGAGCCTGCTATTCCTGATGAGTAATATTTAAGTGCAACAGAGCACTTATTATTTGTTATTCTAATGATCTCGTCTATAAACACTAGGCAAAGCAACACTGACTAGTTCTCTAGAGTTCATCTAGCGACCGAATCATCATGATGCTGGATATTCAGGGGCCCAAGAAAATCAGGTGATATCCCACAAAGAAACCCCCTGGGGTGAAAGGAAAAAAAAAATCTTACAGCCACTGCTATTTAATGGCTGATCCGTATAATGAGAAAGTGCCTCTGGTTTGATTCCTGACATTGGGGTTACAAAAACAAAAAATAAAACCAGTAGATATTACAGAATTGTGGGTTTCAAAGTAATGAGCTAAAAACTAATTTCTTCTCTTTTTTACAAACAAAAACATCAAAGGATTGTGCAACTGAGAAGAACCCTTGAGGAAACAGTTGGAAATTTTTACAAACATGGTATTTCCTTATATCACTGACCACAGAAATGCAAACAGCTTCACCAAGCAGAGATTTCTTCATTGAAAGAAAATGACCACAACCCTACAGTGGTTCTATCCTCTTCCACTCCCAGTCCTTCAGCATACTATACTATCTCCTGCGTATGCAAAATATCACATATCAACATAGTTTTTGAGGGCCTAATGGTTATTTGTTGGGGAAGGGGACACGACACAGGTTTAGCCTCTTGATTTCTTATGCCTGTGGTAGGACACAAAGGATGAAAATGATGTAGCGGAAAATCAAGACAGCCACCACCAGGGTGTAGAGAATGCCTTGCACTGTACAACAGACTTCTTTCTAGAGGCTAATTAATAAGTGGCAGAGAGATGATAAAGGATGACAGTCAGGACTCGGTCTGACATGCGCAGAAAGTGAGGGAATATAAATAGGGGTCAAATGGGAGCATCATCAGGACTCAGAAAGGGACCAGGTGATGGAAAAAAAATATATTGTTTGCATTTTAGCATACATTTGTTGTTACAGATTTGCATTGCATCTTTGTGCCGCAGTTCAACACAGAACTGCAAAGTATAAAGTATTCGCTCCACCACACCTGCCGGTCAAGAGAAGAGACTGCTGATAGAAACAGAGTAGGAGGAGTAGCGTAGCAGTAAGAGAAAGACCTTGAAACATTAGGCCTGGTGCAAGATCTGAGGCCTGAACCTAAGTCAGGCTGAAGGAAACAGCAACTGCTTGCCTGCTTAGAAGTTCAATGACTGATAGAGGAACTTGGTAGAAAGTTCCTTTTTGTTAAATGCACTGGCAGCCTAAAGTAGTACCAGGAACACAATATTGTTGAAAGCAATGGTACATGTGAACTGCAGAAACAATCCTGACAGACAACACAGGTGCTCCCTAAACAGAAGCACAGAATAGGGAGGCAGAACAGGCTCTGCCCAAGATACAGTGGTGCAAAAAAACAATCAATCATGAAAACGGTATTGACACCTCGACCTCAAAACAGAAAAGACAGGATGATTGAGGAAGATGATGTGCTTAATTTGGAGGCAAGGTATGGAACAATAGCTGATGTCAGAAATGCAGTGTGAAACTTGTTTGTATCAGGGTATAAGAAAAAGGCCCATGCAAGGGTATCTTTGTCCAAGAGAAGGGATAACAGAAAGTCCTGCCGTTAACTGAGCCAGTCTATTTTATTCTAGTTCAACATGGCTACCCCCTCGGAACTAGTCTATTTTATAAAGAGCTTACATGTCCCAGTGTCTGTACCTCCTACAGAGCACTAGTACCACACTTCACTTACAATAAACATGCCTAAGTGCCAGAGGCGGCATTTGGCTATTGGGGGCCCTAGGCAAAGGCCTATTGTGGGGCCCCCTATAGGAACACAGGGGTCCCCATCTGTAACCTTGCCCCCCCCCCACGGGCTACCTTCACTGGACCCCCGGCTCCACTCGCTGGCTACCTGACCCCACCCCCTTCTCCATCCACCAGTTCCCCAACTCCCCTGGCCCACCCCGCTTACCTGGCCGGCGCTGCAGGGGCAGCCAGAGTCCTCCCTGGCCAGGCTGCTCCCATGCTCAGGGCAGGAGATTTGAAAGGCCCCACGCTGGCCGCAGCTTCCAAGTAGGCGGGGCATCGCTGCCCCCAAAATAGGTTTGCGGCCCGGCCTCGATCCATCCCACAGGGCGGGCCCAATCTGTTGCGGGGGGGCCCCCCCAATCCATTCTGGAAGGGGAGACCCAATTCGTCTCCCCCAAGACCAGATCCGGCTGGCAGCAGCCCAGCGGGGCCCAGATCCATGGTCCCACTGGGGCCCGGATCCAGCCGCTGCGGCCAGGTTGGCCCCAGTTCCAGCCACTGCAGCCCTGGCAGGGGCCTGGATCCACTGCCAGACCTGGGGCCCTGGGACTGGGACTGGGGGCACGTGCCCTGCATGCCAGGTGCCAGCACCACCACTGGCAGGAGAAGCAGGCGACGGCCCTGACCACTGACGGGGCCCCTTAGTGCTCGGGGCCCTGGGCGGCCGCCTGCTTTGCCTACCCCAAAAGCTGCCTCTGCTAAGTGCCTTCCCCACCTAACTGAATCTGTGGTTATTCCTGGGCAATGTTAATGAGGTCTGTTGATTCAGCTATCTGCAGAGGCCAAGATGGCACCTACAGGGAAGTTCAAACCAGCACACATGTCCTAACTGAAAACACCAAGAAGGGACCCAAACAATTCTCAGAAGGAAAGAAACTTTGCGTGGTGAGGGGGAAATGTGTGCAAATCCTTTTCTGGAAAACAATGCAAGAAAAAACTACAATTTACATTTAGGTAGAGAAAGTGTGAATAACAGTGCGAGTTTAATTGGTAGCCAAAGGAAATGCTTACAATTAAAATCTCCTGTACAAATGTTTTTGAATTCTTCATTTGACAGTATGCAGGGACAGAGAATTCTTCCTGAATCTCTCAAAAAATCAAAGTGAAACCACAGCTCTAATGCTTTGTAAATGGACATGCTTTCACATACAGCTTAAGTATGGCAAAGGAGAAACTTATGTGCTGCTGCTGCCTTGCGAAACAAAAGTTGATGATTACAAAGGAAATGTTACATTTAAAATTAATTTTGCTGGATAACAGGAAAAACATTCATTCCATATACGCAGTTGTGCTCCAATAGGCGATGCAGTTTGTTGCAGGTTATTAAAAGGAAAACTGAACATTGTAAAGTTTGTTTAAACTTCTGTATTTCTTGCTCTTTATCTTTTCAAAAGAGCATGCATTGTTCTCTGACAGCACTGACTCAAAGTAAGTATATTTACCCTATTTAAAATTTACTCATTTATATCAGCATGTAATATTCTCATTTAAGATTCCAATTGTTAAACTTCAAAAGCTTTTTGTAGTTTCTCCTAGATCTTTTGGTACAACAGGAAGAGATTTTATGTTTCACACAAGAGACTAGGGGTCTAATGACATTTCTTCAGAGGTAGGGGTTACACTGCGGCTTTTAAACTGCTGTTTAATTAAGGCAGCATAGGGGATACTATACCAGGACAACGACTGAGACACGTTCTGTTAGCAGTGGGGAGAGGCAGGGAGAAAGTGTGGGTGCATAGGTAGAAGTCACATGCACGAATGACGACAATGCACCTCATAAAAAAGTGCAGCATGCCAAAGCTGAGCATTTGCTTCCTGGCCTTCTCCAACCGAGTGTCAGCTGTGTCATGGAAAAAAATGTTAAAAGAAAAGAAGCAAAAAAGTACAAACCTGAATCTCCAGAGTAACAGGAGGAAACACCTGTCAGATCCGATAGGCTACTGAAGATTACAATTTCCCAAGAGCAGCCTCCATATCTTTTTCCTATCCACTTTAACCTTTTATTTTGTATTTACTGTCCCCTGAAATTTTACTGATTTCCCAGGCACTTGATGGCTTTGCAGAGTCACAGTGGGGAATTTACTGAGGAAAACAAAGAAGATCCCCATCCTGCAGCCCTGGGAATGGAGTGACAGTAATTTATTCTATGTTACAAAGAGAGCTGGAAAACTTTAGAGGGTTTGGAAGCCTTTTTATTAAAATGTTGAGCATCAAGACACACTATGGTCTTGTAGACCATAGGTTCAAGGCTAGTAATAAATGTAAGTAACAAATGTACACTTTAACAGAATATAGCTATTAAACTACCTCCAAACAAACAATCATCAGAACTTTTCTGGTTATTTTCCTACATAACCAAGGTAACAACCAACCACCTGATCTGTAAAAGCACTGTACAGTGGGAAAAAACCCATTGATTGTAACTTCTCTTCTAAACAGTCATATGATAAATACCAATATCCTATGGAAAACATCTAAAGCTTTTCAATCTCATTTTGTTGACAATGCCATACAGAGGATTACTCAGCTTTACATTACCTCAAATATGCAGGCTTTAAAAGCAAGGCAGTATTTAGAATATACCACATATTTCTGTAATGAGGACTGGATAATGGAAAACTATGAAAACTGAGTCGCTGGTTTTTATTAAAAAGGAGAATTCATCCTCCACTATTTTCTCTGCTGAGCACCACACCAGGTTATAGTTTCTGACCATACTGAACACATAGTTAAGCAAAATCTTGTAGTTCTTACACACACCAAGCATCCATTGCAATCACTAGATTTTTTTCCTAATTAAAAACCACACAATTTTGCCCTTACAGAGATAACTTCTTAAGATTTTTAGAAGGATACTGAGCAGTTTTAAAAACTTGCTAGAGTTAGTGCTGATAAAATTTTGATTATTCATATTAACAGATTATTTCATTTTAAATACAATACCTGCAGATTTGCCTCATCAAACATTTACCAGAACTATCATATCCAAAGTGTTTGATTCAATTCATTTGTTCAAATGTGCACAATTTTGGGGGTTCTTGTAATAAACCACTTAACCTCATGAAGAGAGATTGCATCAAAAATTTTACAGTTACGTATCAGTAACTAAACTATTAAAAAATTGTCAAGGTTATTATCAGAATCTAAACATTGAAAAAGTTTCAAGTTGCTAAATTATTAAAATACCCAGATTTGCTAGTTTATTTAAATATTATGTGTTCTGAGCTCAATCATTCTCACTGTGCATTATTAGGCATGTAACTGACACCTGAAGAGTCTATCGGTCTAGGATAATAAAATAACCTTTAGATTTTGTAAGTGATCTGAAGATTTCTGTAATAATGCATTAATTATTGCACCAAAATTATTTTTTTAATGTACAAGTACAGTATGAATTCAGTAAAAGGAATAACTGAAAAGGCCTTGTGTGGAAAGGACTGGATTTTAGGAAAATGTATATTGGTTGCACATCTAATCAGATCTTCTATGAGACCCTGGCCTAACCCTTGGAACATTATAGGCCTGGGTTTCCCCATGTATAAAATGAGATTAATACTGATTTCCACAGTGTGTGTTTGGTTAGGCTTTATTCATTAATATTTGTAAAGTTCTTTGAGACCCCTTAATGACAAGACTTAGATGTGCAATATACAAATTTCTATTGGTGGGTTTTTAAATGATTGTCAATGGCTCCCAGAGCATTGGCTGGGTGCCCTTTTATTTTAGTGGGAGGGGGGAAGGAAATCAAAATAAATATATTAAGCTTAAACAAATACCTTCCAAATGAAATGTGCTAGTCTTTATAAGTGCCACCAGAGTCCTTGTTTGTTTGCTGGACTAGATTAACACAGCTCCCCCTTTCAGATTGACAATATGA
The DNA here is from genome assembly GCA_007922175.1 of Pelusios castaneus. Taxonomy (NCBI): domain Eukaryota; kingdom Metazoa; phylum Chordata; order Testudines; family Pelomedusidae; genus Pelusios; species Pelusios castaneus. The sequence continues at coordinate 7,703,352 of ML685755.1, read as the reverse complement.
CTACTACTAAGTTTCTTCAAAAGCACTCCACAACCATTATGCAAACAAGTTTTAAAGATTTTTTTTAATGTATGGCAAAAGTGCTCCAAGAAAACAAGTGTTTCAACAGCTTATATTTGAAAAAACTAAAAGGCTTATGATGATGTTTATTGTTCACCAACTACCTAGCTAAAAGAAAGAAACAGATGTGCATCACCGCTTTGAGTCCAATGGGAATACATAAGTAACCTTGTCTAATCCAAAATTACTGAATTATACACTTGGATTTATTTTGAAGATTATTTTAAGGCTCAAATCTGCTCCTGGACTGGAAGAGGGGCAGGGAAAGACAGTAGTACTCTTCACATTCTAACTTCAAACCTATATTTTCCTAAGTTCCTTAGCTACCCACTACTATCAAGTTTAATTCTGCAGCCCCCACTCCCCGCTCCTCCTGCTAGGACCTTGTGTTCTCCAACCATCTGGATTGCATTTACTCTAGCATAAAGGAAGTTTAAAAACTTGCTGATCAACAAAGAAAAAAAGTGAAGTCTTCTTGTCACGTATGCACAGTTATTTACATTAGTTCTTATTTTCTTAGTAGAACTATTATGCCCCGTAGGCCACCCTCTTAGAGCCATCATTATTATCTCAGCTGAGGTAAAACATTACTTCTTCCATCAACTGCAATGCGCAATGTCAGAAACTCTCCAGATTTTTCTGTTGTCTTTAATTCATTTTACAAATACTATATCTCATCCCATAATAGCCTAGAACAGAAACCTTCAATCAGGAAGTATTTTTTTTCAACAAGTTAAAGATGAGTGACTCTACAGAAAGGATCAGACAGAATTAAGGAGCATGCACACACGCATGGCTTACATTTCTAATTTCAGAGGTTGCACATACTACCACAGAAGTTTCTAGGTAGCAACTTTGGCAGCGGCTGGAATAGAATTTTCACATATGCTTCCGTGAGAGCAGCATTGCAACTTGTCAGGCTGACCATGTTCCCACCAACATACCAACACCAGGCATGCAAAGCCTCAGTACAGACTATCCAGCGGTGTTCAAGAAAGCAAACTCTAAATTTCAAGGTACTGATTGAAATTGACTTTCATTATACCCTTTATATTTTCTAGAACAGAGTTCCATTTTTGCCTGGAATTATCTATGCTGGTATTTAACTGTTCTCTGATGTATTTAGTAAATGAGTTCTGGTTTTAATATTTTGGACACCTTTGGAGCATGCTGTCTCTTTCAGTCAGGAGTAATCGATTATGTCTCTTATACCAACTACTTTCATAGCCTGATTCTTACTCCTATTAACATAAACGAGAGATTTGCAGTCAATTTCAATGGAAGCAGTGTTGAACCCTGTTGTGGATGTAGTGTAGATAAATGGAATTAATCCTGCATATTTACATGAATAAACTTAGATGGAATAAATGACACTTGATACTTTAGAGGGTGTGGCCAATCGATCTATTTCCTAATTTTCAAGTTTAATACGTCCATTTTATACCTACAGTTAATAAAACACTTCAAATGAAAAGAAAAAGCAGTGACATCTACACTATTAAGTTAACTAGTTAGATTCCCATTTTAGCCAATGTGGGGGGGAAATGCACCTCTGTTCTAAAAACTGGTTATTTTCTATTGCTCTTTCTATTAACTGTTACAGTATTTCTAGTAATGTTTTCATAAGGAAGTTTAAAATAAGTGATTCTCTCTTCTCTGTTCACTCTCTTAATTAAAAGTATTACATGTACCAAAAGTCAATATTTGAGTTCCACTCAAAATGTTTTGTTACTCATTTCTGGTTCTTTTTAGAAGCTGAAATATTGGAAGTGTACAGTCCTTCAAACGCAAGAGGCTTCAGTCTAGAAAGTGATTTCTTTCCAGAAGAGAGGTAATGAGGTAGTACAAAGATCTCAGACTTAAAAATGGGATAAAATTTGGGGAATTACCACAAAGAAATCTGGTTCTGTGAAATAAGAGAACCTCTATCAGCAATTCTTAAAAAAAGATTTATTGATGTGAAGTGAATATCTAAACAGCAAAGATATCAAAAGAGGAAGAGAACCACCACCTAGGCAGGCTGCCATAAATAAACTAAAGTGAAGACTAAATTCCTCAAAAAACGTTACAAAGAAACAGATGGCTAAATGTATAGTGAGGATTGTAAAGGTATCTAAGACCATTGTCCTAAAGTGAAACTAGAAGAGTAAAGCAACAATAAAAAAACCGACATTCACCTGAGATCTAAGTTTCCAATTCCCGAGCTTCTTTTATCAACTTTATTTCTCCCCCACCCTCCCAAAACTCCTCAAAGAAGTAGTCACCTGGATGAATAAAACACGTTAGCATGCTAAGTGTCCTGTAGCACAGGGAAGATGCAATACTACTTTGCTTAAGGAACTTCGCAGCACCTCAGTACTTCATACATTCTTCATAAACAGATACAAGAATCCAAAAATAATATTTCCAAAGGAACTCCCTTCACTGATATTTCTCTATCACTGCTATCAGAAAAGAAAAAGAAAAAGAAAAAAGATGATTGGATATTATTTTCAAACTATCATGAGTTAAAGGAAGACCATGAATGGAACTTTTAATTTTTTCTGCTATCAGAAGTAGCATGAACAAGAAATTAAGTAAATTAATTTGGGACATCAACCATCTAGTTCAAATGTTCATGCAAGTTATTCAACTGGGCAATAAATTATTTTTCAAGCTATGGCAAGTCCTTACAGTTCATCTGCATGAATAAGTAATCACGGCTTAATAAGCTCCATCTTTAAGATATTGATGCATTTGTCCCAATACAGATTAAAGGGAGCTTGTCTTTCCAGAATTCAGTGAAGCATGGAAGATCAATATACACTGCAATTAAATACACACCCTCTATCTACTTGACATGCACTGCAGCGGAAAGAGAAAGCAAAGCAAGTATGATACTCCTATAATTAACACTTCCAGAAAAACATCATTGTGGAATGAGGGGGAAAAGGATAGTTTCTATGGAAATCTAACAGGACATTTCCACTTTGGCAATGCTTCTAACATGACACAACCTATATAAGGTAGGTGACATGGGGGAAAAAAAGAAACCAATCAGCAAGAAGTGATCACTGATTGTGGTTTATTTTTTAGGCTGGTAGCTCAGTCAAGCACTCTCTGTCCAGAGCTGCTTCTGCTCCCAACCCATGAGCTTGGCAACAGGATTATCACAATGAGGCAATGAAATATAGGAAGGGGGGAGTACTCATTGCAGAATGAACAGACTCAGGCCTTGTACACACTAGAGACTTGTCCTGCAATAAAGTTGTTGCGGGACAAGAAAAGCATTATAACAATAACGCTTTCCCCCGTCCACACAGCACTCCTTGTAACGAAAAGGAGTGTTCACACGCTCCTTTGACTTTTCGTTACAAGGAGCAGTGCATGGTGGGCTGGCAGCGGGGCTCTAGCTGCCGGGAGTGCCCGTTACCTGGCAGCAGAGGAACCCCAGCTGTGGGGAACCCCCGTGTCAGTGGGGCTCCAGCCGCCAGGAAGCAGTCTGGTGCTGGCTCCAATGGGGGAGGGGGGTGAGGGGGTGGGGGGGGTAGAGGGAGCGCGCTGGGGCAGAAGCGAGCCCTGGCCAGGAACTAGGGCCGCCCTGCCAGTGGCCCTGAGTCCCAGCTGGGACCTGCTCCTGCCTCAGTGGGGAGGCAGAGAAAGGCTGCCATTGGGGTTGGCAGGGCTGCAACAAGTCCTGCAGAGGCCTGGGTGAGACCCAAAGGGGGGCTGGTGATGGCCCAATGAGGTAGGGGGCTGCCCCTGTGGTGGGGGCAGCAGGGAGCTGTGGGGAGAATCTGCCATGGGAGGAGGCAGGGAGCTACTGGGGAGACAGGGATGCCACTCCATGCTCCCTACCCTGCCCTCCCACTCCCCAGGCACCCCCTGCCACCCCACATAGTCAATCCTGTCCTCCCCTTCCCCTCTCCTCTCTTGCCACCCATGTCTTGCTCCCCATATGGCTACCCTTGCCCTCTTTTCCCACCCCTGCCCTGCTCCCCACACAATGACCCTTGACCTCTCCTTCCCTCTCTTCCCACCCCTGCCCTGATATCCCTACCACTCCACATAGCAGCATTTCCCAATCAGTGTGCTGTGGTTTCTACCAACAGTTAAAGTAAAGGCACCTGAAAGCACAGAGTACAATTACAGAGCAGGGCATCTATGGAGCTATGGAATATCATGTCACCATCCCATATGCTGGATTTTGCATGGTGAGAGTAATGCAAACGGGTATGCATAAAGTCTGGTCAGTTCCAAGTACTGAGTGTTCCAATAACATCAAGCAGGATAATATTAAAGACAGCTTTCTTGAAAAAATTCAATCATAACATAGAAAGACATGCTATTTAGTTTTTACACTGTTATTCAGGCCAAGCAACACAATATAAACATGCAACGACAGAAGAGATTTTTCCAAGGAAGCCCATGCCTCTAACTGACATTTGTCTTGACAAGCTGATGGGCTTCCCATTCAAGCCCAATATCAAGGAAGAGGCCGTGTTATCTAACAGACTGAGCATGGGCCTGGGAGCCAGAAGCCTTCTGAATCCTTAGTCAGCCACCTTAAGGAACTTTTTTCAGTTTTAATATTTGTACTGTATTTTAGAGATGGGAAGTGTTGTGTAAGCGTATGTTTTGAGTAAAGACTCCATCTCTATGGCTGTTGCCCGAGATTTATTTTTCAGATCTAGAATTTTTATATGGAATGCTTCTAGCACTTATAATTCTCAAAGATCAATTGAGAAGCTTTCCACCGGCCAACATCCAAGATCAAGGTTTAGAGGGACTCCCAGATACAAATACACAACAGAAGAATCTAAATTCCCTGTAATGTTCTAGAACTTTAGGTATGAAGGTATCAAATTCAAAGAGAGGGTCCTGAACTGAAGTCATAGGAATGAAATGAAGAAACTGATTGTAACAGGGTACACACACTGCTGAGGATGCCCTCTTGTGGCTGGGCCTGAGATCAGCTTTTGTCTGCTTTAATGTGCTTATCTGTCATTATGTCACCCTGCAGCCTCTCTGGCTCTCCAGGACTTGGGGTGCTCTCTCTTCATGATTCAGCCCTCCAGCCAGGTCCCCTTTCTGGGTAATTTTCCCCTTTCTGGGTATCAAAGTCCCTCCAGACCAACTGTCCATTCTCTGTCCCAGTTAGTCCTGCGTCTATGCCAATTCCCTGTCTGAGACACTTCCACAGCAGCTAATAGGGGGACTCGGTTCCAGTCCAGGGTCCCCTCTCTATAATCAGGGTCTACCCAAATCTCAACTCTTGAGCTCTTTCAGTGGCTTCTTCCTCCCCTGCATAAACCTCTTCTGTCAGGGACATCATCCCAGGGCTTTTGCTTCCTCCTGGGTTTCCTCCTACCCACCTCTTTGTGTCCAGACAGACAGAGAATGAAGAGTCTCTCCCAGTGCTAGATGTTGTACATACATGTACAATAAGACAGCCTACTGCCTCAAGGAGCATGCTAGAGAAAAAGACAGCTCACATGTAGAACCAAAGTTGAATAGAAATTCTCAAAGCAAGATTTTATTGTCCCTGCAGTAAGACATAATAGCAAGCAAGCTAGAGTCTGTGCATGTCTTTCCCTCATTCACACTGCAGATTTATGTCACAGTTAGTAATGCAGACCATCTTGAAGTGGACTACTCAAATAATCACGAGAACAGAAAGTTGTTTGCCATCTAAGAAGTTGGTAAACTTGTGGGTAAATGTTCCGATTACAGTCATCTCTTTTCTAAGTTACAGCTGCTAGCCCAACACTTCTCTCATGCAATGTTTCAAAGAGGACAACTTCCAATAACAGCTTATCAATAAGATTCCTTGTAAAAAGAAGAGATAGGAAGCCATAGCAGCCTATTACCTGGTCTACAGGTATTTGTTTTAAAAGAACACTCATATTCAGTAATTTTTACAAATTCTTACCTGCATTACTAAAACCCTAAGATTTTAAAATGTAATGTTTGACTATTTCTGCTTTTTGTTTACACTCTGCACTGAACAATGAAAGTGAAAAAAATGACTGGTCTTTTATCAGTTACTGCTTGAAGCAAAAATGATAATCTCTAGGTACTGCAATGGTATATACACAATACCCTTCACCGCTGGTTCAAAGCTGGCTCAATGAAAATGATTCTGAGCATGAACGGTAACTGATCTAAAACTGACTTTTAGAGAATCAAAATGTGGAATGGGCCAGGTTGTTTTGGTCTGAGGTTTAATAAAAACATATGGATTTTGAAAAATTAGAAACTGCTCCCCAAGAGAGAAGGTGTGGTGAAGGTGGGTGTGGAAAGGTTTTCTGTTCCAAACAAAGATTTCTCAGATTTCTGTGACAGTTGGGAACTTGTTTTCTCTATCATCCCAGACAGAGCTTGTGTTACCACATCAGGTATCTTGCACTTAAGATCAAATTTTTAACCACTCCAGAACAGAGGTACTGAGAAGTCTACGTACTATATAGAAAAGCCAAGAGTGAGCAGAATGAAAGGTTGGTGCGTACAATGGCTAAAGATTCCACAGGTATGGACTGAGAAATGAATCTATCAGATCTAGTATACTCCATGGCAATGGGAAAGCTTGATCTTCTACTTCTTATGCTGTACCTGCCCACTGGATAAATTAATATTGGAAACTGAACTCTAACATCAATCCAGAATTTTTCTTGATCTTAAATTCAATTCAAGAAAATAAATGTTAATATTGACTGATTTCTCAAATATCTAGAAATGGACAACATAAAAATGAAGGACAGTCACTTTTCTACAATTCTACTGTTATGGAGTGAAAGACCCTAGTCTGAAAAAAGTGATTAATCTTCCAATTCTAAAACCTCTGTTAATCTCAGTGTTTTAGAAGATTTTGTCAAAGATAAAGGCCTTAGGTATCTGACAAGCATGACCCTTTGATTATATAAAATAGAAAATTTGAAGGGCTTATTAGAAACCTCCCAAGAGAAAGAAAACTTGACTGACAGCACAGCTTTGGTAGGCTTCTCATTAGGGACCAAACATCCATTAAGTTTGTAGATGTAGACAGTGTCAGGAACTCTGGCTCTGGCCATGGTCACCTAGCAACACAATGAAGTTATCGGGCCCAATAAACACTCACTGCATGACTGTGCTCCCTGACTGGACAGAAAGGGCAACAGATCACTACTTAAGCCTTATAGCACCAGCTGCTCAATGCATTCCATCCCTGCTTCCTGCACTGACCTTCCTCCAACCCATGCTTAGCTCCAGCCTTAGTCCCTATCTTCCTCAACTCCAGACTCCAACCATTCGCTTGTATCCTGACCACAACTCCGGCTCTGCCCTTTGATTCTGTTCTGGTTCCTAACTGGTCACTGCCTATTTCCTAACCACGTCTCCAGTTCTGCCCTCTGATTCTGCTCCAACCACTAGGCCAGACTTGTGCGCTGACCACTAGATAACACCCCCTACACTCTGCTGTGTGACTGCCTGAGAATAGCAGGAAAAACCCATGTGACACTCTGCATCCCCATGTACAGCCTTATGATGTGACTGGGTACCATTCATGTTCACCCTTATAGAGCAGTTGTATATTATTTAGCACAAAATGTCATATAAGATGATTTTGGAATGATCATAGCACACTGAACATTATTGTTATAGTAATATGTCTGTAGCAATGATGTGTATGGTAATGAGGCTTGGTTATGTAATCTTTCCAAACACATCTCAGGGCTTGAGGCAGATCTAGTCAAAACTCTAGAGTAGGAGGGCCATTAGCACCTCATTAGGACTAGTACAGAACAACCCAGCTCAGCATTCTGAGAACAAAGGACCAGCCTAGATGGCAACAAGCAAATCCTCAAAGAACCACAATGTCTCAGGATGTGGAGAAAACCATGCAGGGATGCTGTTTGTCACCTGAGCCAGGGGGTTAGGGAGGAAAGGAACAAGGTCCCAGGATGGGGGGGAAGGAGATAGAAAGGGGGGCATTTTGGCTGTGAGCTCTCCCTTCTACTTCAGTCTATGAACAATATCACTGGAGCATTGACCACAGTTGGAGGGGCCTGGCTGGAGGTGGACCAGCCAGCCTGTGATGAGAATTATATAAGATTGTAAGGCTGCTAAGTAGAGCACTGCGTGGATCCAAAAATGTGGATCCAGATCTGATCCACATCCACTCAGTGTCAGTATCTATCCAATCTGCGATCCATATGCCAGGTTTTATGTGCATCTGTAACCACATCTGCAACTGAGCTTGGGCTCACAGTCAGCAGATCTAGCCTTTGACTGGCTCATTCCCCACATGGGGTCCCACCAACTTTTTCCTTTTCTTGTTTGCGGTCCGTGCACTGTGCTGTCAATCAGATTTCCTTGGCCACCAATGAAATCTCTGACAGCATGGTGCGCGAACTGCAAACAAGAAAAGGAAGAAGTAGGTGGGGAAGGCCTGGGGAATGGGCCAATCAAAGGCCAGTATGCTGACTGACTGTGAGCAGTGACACTCCAAGCCCCAGCCTGCTGTAACTAAGACTCTGACTGGCTGGCAGACCACAATCAGAACTGAGCTGGGAATGGCTGGAGCACTTCCCTTTTCTCCTGTGCGCTGCTGATGCAGATCATAGCAGCAGCTGCAGCAATGGATCTCACCCTGGGCAGATAAAAATAGAATCTGCCAATAGGGCCAATCTGCAACAGCGGGTCTGTGGATATTCACACCCGCAGATGTGGATACCCGCGGATCTACAGGGCTCTACTACCCTGAGGGGGTAGTAGGGGTAGTCCAAAGGGGTAGTCATTTTAGAATTGGATTGCATATTATGCAGATTTGCCTACAAATATTTAAGATCATTTGAGATACAATAAAATCCTACTTGAGAAATTAAATAGAAGATAGTTACATTTTGCTAAATAGATCCAACTTTAAGGGCTTGATCATGAATAATGCTGAGCACCATAGCCTGATTAAACAAAGCACTTAAGTATTTGAGTACTCTCATCTCAGGGGGACCTCAAGTTAATTATGTGCTTATGTGCTTCATGGATTGGGCCAGAGTACTCAGCAGCCTGTAGGATGGTCCTTAAAAGAGGAGGTTGCGTTTGTTATCTAGAAGAGATAATAAAAGGAAGAAAACCTTTGGTTTTAAACAGAAGACATGAAACAAAATACATTTACCTCTCTCAGAAGTTGGTATCATGGTGGCTTTTCCCTTGCCCATTTTGACCTGAATCCACATCACAATTGTTGAAAAAAGAAAAAGGACTTTTGACACTGTGTTGATGCTAATTCAACCTTGGAGTATGCCTTTGACTCGGTATAGGATGTTGCTACTATCTTCATCTTCAGTGCTTCTCATTGAATGTCTCCCTCTGATTCCAGATTTTCTGTGGCCCAGCCCCATGGCCATGCCAGAAAGTTCAGATGCCTTCCAAGGTATCACAAGTCAAATAAATCTGGATAATGCATCTCTCCCCCAAGACTACTGAAGTCATTACCTTCTACTTGTGCCAGCTCTATCTCAGGACTTCCTGTGTATAAGTCTGCTTTCTCCCTACAGAGCACCGCACCCATTATCTCTATCTCCTACCTTAACCCTAGGCTTCTCTTAGTCGTAGACTTGTCTGTTCTGCAGTCTCTCCATTAGTCTATTATCATGGCTCACTCCACTCACTCTGGCCAGGTGCTGTGATGGGCCCTTCCCAAGTTATTGCCAAGACAACTGATGCCTGAATAGGTGGTGTTGATCAGGTCTTTGATGCCACTATAGATTGGCCATCTTCAGTTGTGCCAGTTAAAGGATTCATTCAAAGGATACAAAGTGAAAAAAAATTCCTGGCTCAAGCCAATGGCAGAGGTTGGAGGGGCAAAATTTGTGTTAAGTCTTATGTCACAGGACTTTGGAAGAGACTGCCTTGGTATTCTTTCTGGAACAGTCACAGTACCGTGTTGTAGAGTAGACAATGAGAAACCAGATAAGCCTGGAATCTCAAGCATCTCCCCTCTCTAGCACAGCAAGCAAAGGCACGGCAAATGCACACTGGGTTACTGAGCAGATCCCTCTCAGAAGGTACATGATACAGGTGCTGGTCTCCAACAATTGATGGGCAGAAGATGCAGTTCTTGAAGCCCTAACAGGGCTCAGGCCCAACACTGTTTCAGTGAGGGAGAAAAGGCTTCTAGAAGAAGGAGAGGCTCTGTACTCCAAACTATCCTATAGTACCCCACACTATTTACAGGAAAAAAGTAAGATATACAAAGGGAAAATCCAGTGTGAGGACACAAAGGCAAGTTCTGTTCTCTCTGTGATGGCAGAAAAGGAGGTGATGTGAGGTGACTGTGCAATGCGCAATGTTATATGAAGTAAGACAATTACATCACCCTCACATCTCAGGTGCACTCCTTAGCAGACAGCTTTTCATGGCAGTTCCACAGCTCAGCACGAAGGGCAACACAGCCCACGAATGGGAATACAAAGGCATTAAGAACAACTATATATGAAATAATCATTTTTGTAATTGGGTGTTCACAGTTTACCTTTAGTCTTTTCACTGAATTGTATAATTGAGTTTACCTATTTTTCACTGAAAATTAGGAAATACATTAGAAAAACAAGACAGCTGAAGAATCTCAATTCTAAAACTGTTCACATGTCTCAAACACTATTCTAAGTATAGTAGAACCAGTATGTGTGTCTTTTTCTTTATTGTAACAAACTTTCAATAATCAATTCCTTACAGTGCAATATGGGAGAAGACTGCATGATGAAGCTGAAAGACATTAACTCACGGTTAAGATTAAATTCCAAGGAAATAAAGGCTAACAAAAACTATCACAAGAGCAGAAGTGCACAACTTCCTAAATGGTTATGAAATCAGGTGTAGAGCCCAGTTCAATGCAAACACAATGACTTTGCATAGTTTCATCTAAATGATGTGGCCATATTGTGGCAAAAAGGACAGATCCAAATTGCTTCATCCTCTGTAGCGGGTTTTGTTGTAATAAATTTTAATGAAGCCTACTATTATAATTCCTATTTGCAAATTATCAGGGGATTAAAATACTCCTAAAATTTTAAGCAGCTATGGAATCACTAGAAAGTAAATACATGAAATAGTGGTGTCACAGCCTCCTTGAATTATAGAAGATGTAAACAAAAGGCTACCAAATTTACTTGTTCTCATAATAAACTAAGTCTTCCTTTACTGAATACTTCTAACACTCATGAAAATTAGCTCATTTGGCACATTTCTGGGAAACGAATACTGAACAAGATCACATTCCTGTGATGAAACAAAGCCTCATAAGAGTACTCAAGCACCCCTACAAATCCCATGGTCCCTTCCAAAGAAAGGTGAATTGATGCCTAATTTGTGGGGAAAGAGAACTGAAGTCCATCCTCCTGAGTCCTGACCTTTGCGGGGTAAGAAAGATCAACCCATGCAACGTCTCTCCTTTGCCCCCAATAGCAATCACTCTGAAGGGATTCTGAACTCCTGCTACCAGCTTCTACTACTTGAAGTTTTGATCCCCTGAAACAAACATTTGAAGAAATCAAGAAAGCCTGCACTGATCAAGCAGACAGTATGCACGAAGTGTCCACATAATACATAGGAAAAATGTTTCAGAAACCTGTGGAATTTGCAAGTCCAAGGATAACTATGTCATTAACTTCAAATCCCTTGCAGTCAAAATCCAAAGGGGTAGCCATTTTAGTCTATTGTAGAAAGACAACGGAGTCCTGTGGCACTTTTAAAGACTAAACAGATTTATTTATCGCATGAGCTTTCGTGGGAGAAAATCCCACTTCGTCAGACGCTTTGAAGATGGGAAACTTACAGAATCTATCGCATGAGCTTTCGTGGGAGAAAATCCCACTTCGTCAGACGCTCATGCGATAGGGAACGTAAGTTTCCCATCTTCAAAGTGTCTGACGAAGTTGGATTTTCTCCCACGAAAGCCCATGCGATAAATAAATCTGTTTAGTCTTTAAAAGTGCCACAGGACTCTGTTGTCTTCAAATCCCTTGTGTACCTATATCACAAAACTCACACAAATGCTTCAGTCCAGCTAATCTATGCAAATCATTAGATGCCACTTCAATATCTGCTAAACTCAAAAACATCCAAACCAAATTAGGCAACCAATTGCAAATAGAGCATGAAAGGGGCCCACTGCAATGCTCCTCTGGTATGGCCGTGCCTTCTGGTTTCACTCTCCACTACCATTCTGTTTGTGAGTACTAACACGCTTTTCTGAATGATCTAGAAGGGTTCATGGTGACAAAGGATCTATGAGAAAAGTTCTACTGTAGATATGTGAAAGTCAAATGCTAAGCCAGCTCCTTCATTTGAGATTCACTGAGTGAAAAAACAGGTGCTCCCAACATTTGTATAATCAGATTTATACTGTATTTAAACTGTATTTAAGTGAAAATAAAAATAAAATAACCCACTCAAAAGGCTGCCATGCACATCCATGATCAATATTTAGTGTGTTTGTACCACCAGGTGCTGCTTTAAAATATAGGCTCTTTAAAGTTACCAAAAATGAGGCTTTAGCATGCATTCATGCCACAGGGGCTGCAGCTATGCTTACCACACCACAGTTATGGTAGGCTAGCCATATGTTGAGGTTGGACACCACCAGAATGCCAAAGCAGTTGCTGGATGGCAAAATGCTATTGGTCAACCACATACGAGGCAGCACAGAAGAAATGCTTCAAAAGACACAATGAAGCTTAACTTGAAACAGTCAACAGCAACTTTCAGATCATGCTTGCAAATAGTAGTCAAAGATGGGATTACCCAGTTCAAGATAAAACCATCATATGAATCCTGAGGCAGAGCTAGAATCAAACAGTGGCATATTCAGCAGGCACAGACTGTAATCCCTTCCTAGGCATAGAACTACCTATGCACCTCATGCAGAAAGAACTGTCACTCACTCATCAGTCTTTTCAGCCACAATTGTTTTCACAAGGCATAACACTGTTAGCATCAACATTGGTCACAAAGGAAACCAACAGGAAACAACTGGCAGCTGTGACTAGAGCTCACTAATATTATAAGTTATTACATACATGTCTCCCCAATAAACATTTGGTTCCAGAGGGGCTAAACCTGCAGCTTGTGCATATCACTAAAGGGTAAGCCGAAAATATAATAAGCCAAAATGTTGGGGGGTTTTTTGGGGTTTTTTTTAGTATCATCACTTTCCAAAATAAATACCCTAGCTGTTCAGCTATGACTACCTCTTCACAGTTATCTGAGGCAAGTGGGCACCTTGGCAATCGTGGACATTTTTATGAAGTGTGATCATCCCTCCACCCCACTTGCTTCACTCTTGTGAACAGGCAGTGCTCTGAGTTATGTAACACTCCTTGTCTCCAGGGTGCTTGAAGCATGGTGTTTGTGTATTTCAATACCATGTGAACCTGTAAGAATGGAACACGAAGCCAAGACACAGCACAATGGCCACATACCTACAAATCAAGTAAAAGCTGGAATGGCTAACATTAGGCCCACCAGCCCTGCCAGGTGTCTCTTAAAACACACAACAGTTAACTTAAAATGATCTAACATCACTTTTGTAAGATACTGAAATTTGTTCTCGTTTGGATTCACAGGTCTCTACACATTTCAAAAATTAACAAGACAAGCAGTAGAGTTCAGATCTCCAGAGACTAGCCACATTTATAGAGCTCTGCGTGGATACAAAAATGTGGATCCGCAACCAATCCATATCCGAGACATGTAAGCACATATCCGATCCGCAATCCGCGTCTCCATGTTTTGTGGGTATCCGCAACCGCCCCCGCCTTGCAGCAGCTCTGCTCTGTTCCGCTCGGCTCCTCGTCATTAAACTGTGCTTCTGTTCTGTGTTCCTGCCTGGATATGCTCTGTAATGTAACAACTTAAAAGCAGCAGCTTAGTAAATGTGCACACACTGTTTTTATTTTGAACATTATAGAGTCTTAAGGATCCTGGTGCAATCTCTGTGTTTTCTTCTGGGGCAGCTGCCTGTCAGTTGCTGGATTGTTAGAGAGCAGCAGCTGCCTCACACAGAGCCTGAGGAAGGGGGCAGGAAGGGCGGCACTAGCCAGCAGCTCCCAATACTGTTTGTTCAGAGCCCTGCTGGCCCTGATCATCTGGTTATTCCACCTACTAGAGCGAAGATCAGGTCACTCAACTGTTCAGCATGGGCAAGGTAATTCATTCAGCTGAGCAATCAACTTGGGAGGCTGGCAGCCAGAGAAGGGGGGAAGCAGCAGCCCATTATCAGCTGATGTGCGTGGGCTCTGGCCAGCTAGGTTCAGGGAGCCTGAGAAACAGCTGAGAGGGAAGAGAGTTGCCAACAGCTCCCAGTGTTTTTCAGAGCCTTCTCTTGCTCCGATCTGAGCAACTGTTATTCTGCCTGGGCTGGGCTGGGAAGTCTGGGCTGCCATAGTTTCTCAGCTGATCAGCGGAGGTGGGGACTGGCCACTGAAACTGAACACCAGCTCTGATGGGCTGGGCTTTGGCTCTCACAGTCTGGAGTCAGGGACTATAGGACAGCTGAGGGCAGGACCCAGGACCCAGATGAGCCAGTAAAAGTCCAATGCTGTTGACAGCCCCGGCTAGCCCAGATTCAAGCAACTCTTATTCTCCCGGGGCTGGCCATGTGAAATGGGGGCTGCTGAGATCACTCAGCTGTTTGGAGCTGGGGGGAGTAGCCGGCAGCAGGGGATGTAGGAGGGGAAGCAACTGTTATTCCACCTGGACTGGCCCCTGGATTCAGTGAGGGCTGCAGCTGTAACCAATCAGATGTTCTGGGCGGAGCAATGGTACTCTCTGCATGAACAGCCTTGACCAGATAAAAATAATATCCATACCCAAGCCACAATCCGCAACAACGGGTCTGCGGATATCCGCATTTGCACCCGCGGATGCAGATATCCGCGGAAAAGAAGCGGATATCTGCGGATTTGAAGGGCTCTACCCATTTACTCAGTAATGCTGACTTGCCAACTGGGTGGAGTCTCAGAAGATTTTTAAAGAGTGGCCACTCCTCAAAAATAAAGCTGATATTTGGCTGAAAGTCTCTGGCTAGCCGTCTTACAAGGAGTGTGAACTATGTATCAAATAATTAAATTGTTCAGTTATCAATCCGATGGAAACATAAATCGATCAAAGTTATTTTCTGGATGCCAAATTTTACTGGATCTAACACTTACATGGCAATGATTGAAAAATATGGACTAAAATAATGCAAGCATTGTATATACAAACCCCTACAAACAGATAAATCTTTTTTCCAACACTGGATCAAAAGAAGTTGCCATATGGTCCACTCATTTTGAACAGCTGACCCAGTTAGCTAAAACTGAAATGATGTCTAGAAACCAAATTCCAAACTGCCTAGAGAGATTGATGTACAACCCTCTACCACCTCCAAACCTAGCAAGATTTGACTTCATGTTTCCTGACTCTTTACCCCACACACAGATTTGTCCTCAAATGTATATGATGTAATCTCAAATTAGAAAAGATTTAGCCTGAACCTGTAATACACAATGACCTATTCATGTTTTGTATGCTAAAAGGTAGGGATGGTCAATGTTGCAGAAGTGTAGTGCTGATAAGCATTACAATGACAACATGGTTTTCCCTCATCCCATCGCACTTGTGCGCTTTTGGCACAAGAATCCTTCTTGTGATATATGAGAGTTACTTTCTCCCCTCTTCCCTGCTGCTGCCTGCTTCAGTTTGAGAGTGAAGGTGGTCTAGGTCTTCTCACAAACTTTGTGTTGCACCAGGTATGTGGATAAGGAGAACTATCTATCTCTTTCTAGAGCAACGTTTCTCAGCCGGTGTTCTGTGGAACACTCACGCTCCTCAGACATAGTGCAGGTGTTCCATGACCCACCCTGACCACTCCCCGGGGGGGGGGGGGAAGAGAGGTGGGGCAAGTGGGGAAAGGGGAGAAGCAATTTAATGCCCCAGCCGCAGCAAAGCTTCCAGGTATGTGATAGCAGAAGTTGATGCACACCTGGAAGCTTTGCTGTGACAGGGGCATTTATCTCCCACCACTGTTGCCAGCTATTTCAAGAATGTTTTAATCAGGTGTTCCACGTAAAGTAATTAATGCCTTTAGGTGTTCCCAGTCCACTAAAGGTTGAACAACACTGGTCTAGAGTACTGTCAAAACTAAACAGAATAAAAAGTGAAATTAAGATTAAATATTTAACCTAGCACAATCAACCAACCTACTTGAGGCACCGTTCTACAACCTACATCTCTTAAAAAACAGATTACAGCCTCCGAAACCTTCCCTAACTTGAGTAGTAAATCAAAGGTTTAATGTAAATCCTAAAAGTTATCCAACATTTGCAAATTTTACCACTGGACAAGATTTCTGTTTGAGGCCACGTGACACTTCAGGCATCTTGTTAGCACTGCACTAGCTACGGCAGAAGTTATTTCACTTAGTCTAGCACATCTACACCCAACTCTGCCATTAATTAACCCAGTGTAGACCTTCCAAATGCTTACTCTCTGTGCATCAGATCGCCCATCTCTAAAATGGAGATACCACTGGTTTACCTTCATAAAGCACTTTGAGATGTTCATATGATGACCTATTTCATCCTCTAGTACTGTATAAATAAATGCAGAAGTATTATTATAAACAACTTCAGTTGGATAAAAATGATTATGTCATATGGTTTGCTTTCTTTACGAAAGAAAAAAAGACTTTCTATAAAGTGCAACCAGATGCTGTTGGCAGAGAATTTGATTTAAAATAGGACTGATTTCTAAGAACATTACTAGAAATGTGGTCTATATTCTGTATCCAGTGTTTAAGAAACAGTCAGTCTTAATATAATTCCTTTACTCTTCCCCATCTCTTCAATTCTTCTTAAAGTGAATTTCCTGCAATTAAAGGCAAGTCAAAGAAGCAGCCATTTCATATATCAGCTAAAAGAGCAATGTAAATAATGAAGTAAACATCTTCCTATAAAAAGCTAAGCATGCCATCTCTGAAATACACCCTATACCAGTTCAGACCACCACCAACTAAGACAAGGAAAAGTTTGTCTATATGGATGTCAAAGGTCAAAATGGACTTTTTAAAATAAATATTTACTTATTTTATCTTTGTATCATTTGATGGGAATACTTAAATATTTTTCTTAAAATAAGTCTGTGTTTCTGTTTTAAAAAACTAAGTAAATGATTTAAAACCTTGAAGTAATCTGGAAATTCCCTTCCTCTGGAAATCTCTCTCATTAAATAAAGATAGAAAGTAACAAATCTTGTAACATTTAAAATCTTATGTCCAATCATCCCATGCATTCTATTAATGATCATTAAAAAAAGTCAGTTAATCTTAAGTACATGATGAAACTTCATTTGCTTGCTCTAGATAATACAATTATGAAAAATTGATTAACATTAACTGACAGAAGAACAGCCAATGGTTCTGGATCTGACCAATGGTCCATCTGTCTCAGTTTCCTGTCTTCCAACAGTGGCCAATGCCAGGTGCTTCAGAAGGAAGGTACAGAACAGATAATCATCAAGTGATCTACCCTGTCACCCATTCCCAGCTTCTGGCAAACAGCATAAAATTTGATTAATTGATAGAGTGAATAACTTAGAATATGATCTTAGTTTACTTTCTTCTTCTGAAATCTGGTTATGAAGTAATATTAAAAACACCTGACCAGTTCTAAAATGACTAACCTGTCCTTATTAATCTTTCTTAAGGAAACTATTATATTAAAATCAGTTTCTAAAGTATGTTTAATAATAAACTAACATAATAAAGTAATAATCTTTCAAAGATCAATTTTTGCAGCAAGTGTTTTCAAATCATGTGCATAAAGTTTGATAAAATTCATTACATTATGCCTTAACCTACTAGAGACAACAGAGCAAGGTTCTGTATAAAGTTTAACAGCTAAAAATAGAAGACTTTCACTCCGTTTGATATCCAGGTACTTACATTTTTAAGATGGTTATCCTTAACACAAACCAGGGCACTCCTAAATTGGATTACCCAGTTTTAAATGCCTAATAAAAATATTACATAAAAAGAAGGTTCTTGTATTCCTGAGGTTACTGCCTCAGCTCAGCATTTATTCTATTAAATTAATTAAAATAATTGCAGCTAACTCAGTAAATTGCCAAAACGGCATCACCTAATTTAGCAGTTAAATCAGAGCAATTATATTTTACTCAAGCCTTTAAGAAAGAAAATTAAGTAACCTTTGAAAAATGAATCATTTGGTAAGAGCATGCTGTGGAGGTTCTGCTTTTTATTTTTAAAGATCAAAGCAAATGTTTTAAATAATTTAATTACATAAAAATTACTTTTATGAGCATCAGCCAGAAAAGGATCATATTAAAATAATTAGAAGAAAAATGGAGTTAGAAGAATAAGATTAGTCTTACATTTGAAAGGGTAACAATATAAGTCACACCACATCCTCTTTAAATTTTTTTTAATACTACGTAAATTTAGACCATGAATTGTTGATCATTATCATTACCAGAGAATTTCCTTATCTTTGTTTGCATAGGGAATTCTTTTCCCTACTGGACATCCTCTTTTGAAAGATTCCCACTGCTGGTATCCTAAAAAGTCCTCTTCATCCCACAAGAAATTCCCTAGGTGAATGGAAAGTTCATGATGCCACATTAAACGGCCTAGTTTTGAGAATACTTCAAAATTAGAGCCAACAGATACACAACTCTATTTGATTATGAAAGTCAGACAATAGCTTTCTTCCACTGTTGTTTGCTTTAAATGTCCAACACCTATTTTTTAAATAGGCAACTAAAATCTTCACATTTGTGCTACTCCCATTAAATTTTGAAGGCTGTATATATTTTTAAAGAATTCTGTGTTTTAGTGGTGGAGTCAAATTAATTTTAATCATGACTAGAAGAACTGATTTTAGATGCACTTTCTGAAGGAGGAATTTACACTAGAAATGAACAAACCAGAAAAATCTCATTGAGAGTTGAGGGAAGCATATGTCTCAGGTCTGTGAAACAAGATTTATTTCAGCTGGAGGTAGTATAATGGCAATTTTTACCAATGCAGTTATTCAAGCCTTAAGTCGTGTTTCCCATTTCCACCTCCTCGCCGCCCCCCCCCCCCCCCCAAAAAAAACACCCCAAAACCAAAACACGGAACAGCTATGACATAACAATGCAGGCAAGTGAATTTGCCCAGATACTGGCATTATGTAATTAAATTAATTCTGGTTCAGTTCAACTGTGATACATCTTCATCCAGACAATCGTTTGTTTGTAGTAGCACCCACAATTTATTAGATGCTTTACAAATACACAAGGACTGATTCCTGACCCAAGCAGTTGCAATTAGTCCAGCTCAAGCTTTGATTTGCTTGCCTACTTTTAGTTTAGAGGATTTTAAAGTAAAGGACTGGATCAGATTCATACATATCACATATGTGAAATTTGGCAATGAAATCCTGGCTGCATTAACATCAATTGCATCATGCCTCTTGACCGTACTGGGGCCAGAGATTTCACCCGAGGTGTCCAAAGCTAGACATGTAACTAAGAATATCCTGATGTGCAAAGATGCTTAGCACTGGCAGACCCCGTTTAAATCACTGAAGCTTTTTCTTTTGAGAATTACTACTTGTATTATGGCAGGGCCTATGATTTCAAATTAGTGACTGGGGCACCTTGTGCCAGATACTGCAGACACTTGACCAAGAAAGACAATGTCATGGTCAGGAGCAATGTTCCCTCTAAGCTGATGATGCGCTGATCAAGTTATGGTACTCACTGAGCAGCAATTTGTGAGGCATGATGCCACATGGGAAACAGTTTTTTGGCACTGGAAGCATCAGTATCCCTAAGTACCTTAATTCAAAAGCAACACTTAGATGTTGTCTTTTCGTTGGAACTTTAATACAAATGTTAAACTGAAATACTGTAGTTTTATTAGTTTACTAACCAAATGTGAGACGATAACACTTGCTGCCTATCTAGCCTCTCTCATCATCTACACCTCACAGTTTTTGTCGCCTGTCTTTGTCCCATTTCCAGAATACACTTACAGGGTAACTTATTAGGTATCTACAGAAAGCTCATAATTTTTTATGCTCCATAATCACTGTTAGATGTAGGAATGGTAAAATTTAGGAAATAATGTATTTATATTCAAAGTATGCTTCATGGACTTATAGTAAAAAGTAGTCACAGGGGGATAATATGTCTTAGTGATGATGGCTCATTCCAGCAGGAGGGATTTCTCACCCTGCCCTGTGATGTGATGAGCCAGTCAGGCTAGGTTGGGCTGGGGAAGGAGAGAGCCGCTGGCTGGGGAAGGGGAGAGCCGTGGGGTTGGGCTGAACAAGGGGAGAGCTGCGGGGCGGGTCAGGGGAAGGAGACGTAGGCTGTAGCGCTAGGATGCAGAGATGCTCGAGGGTGGTGAGGTGGAGCTAAGAGATGGGGCGGGTTTGATGTGTTGCACACAGCTGAAGGTTCCCAGATGTGTTGCGAGCCTCAAAAGGTTACAAACTGTGCACGCACTGCACAGGGGTCTGTGATAGGTGCACGGGTGTGCAATGGCCGCTGCGTAGCTGTGCAGCTTAGAGGGAACATAAGTCAGGAGTTCTGGATCCCAGCACAATGCTGAAGACTATAAGCATAATGATCACACCTCATCATCTTTTCACAAGTGGAAGACAGAGAAATTACTGTTCCATTTTTACCAACCAATTTAATCAAGATGTATAGCGTATACACACAGCAAGTTAATGAAAAGTTACATAAAAGACCAATTTCATTTGTTTGACTCAACAGAATATTAGTTTAATTTATGACCCGAGAACACTTGTTCTCATCCATTGTTAATGAAGGGCAAACATTTAAGAGTATCAGTGAATTTTAAATCGAGACTACTCAAGTGAGTTAACTTACTCATGTTTCCAGGATCACATCATAATTTAAGATGTGAACTACAAGTTTTAAAAGAGCCAAGAAGTTAAAGAGAGAAAATCTGTGTAACTCTCAGCACAGGACTACTGTAAGTGACTACATGTTGTCTTCATACCTACCCTTCTCCCTACCTATACTTCCTTTTAACTCAAACTCACGGCCAACAGTGATTTCCACACAAGCAGAACAACATACTTGCACAAAGTTCATTGCAAGATTGAGTCATTCGATATTTCAATTTTTTAGGGCAGGCACTCTATTCCTGACTCATTTTTAAAGTCCTCTGCATATCTATGGCATTATGGAGTAAACCATTCCAAAACCTTTATTCTAAATAGTAATATGCAGTTCTCATGCCTTCAGTCTGTCTGCTCACTGATTTTCACTAGTTTATTCATAATTTTATCACACAGAACCCCATGATTAAGGTTTTAAGTTCTGACAAATAAAAATAGCATATAATAGACACTAGTGTGGTGGAGTCCCACAGCAACAGTGCTCTTGAACCACTCAGGACTCTAATGCTCGGAGCCTGCTCCCCCACTTGGGTCTTCCCGGAGCAGTGCAGCCGCTTCCTGAATCTGGCCTCAGCCCATTCAGCACCCTTGGTCCAGCTGAGCTCCCGCTGCAAGGCCCCCAAGACAGGACCCTTGGGAGCTTCTATGGTCAAAAGCAATTCATAGCTAACATGTAAATCAAAAGGTTTTATTAGTTCTCAGGATCACAACACAGAAAGACTTTGTTAGGAGATTAATTAGAAATTTCAGCAGTAACCAACGAGGGAGCCTCAGAGCCCATTCTCAGGCCCTGCTTATGAGCTCCCTTTTGGAGGACTGCCTTTCCGACTAATCCCCTTCCCCCCTAGCAATCCCTTTACCCCTCCCCAATCCTTTGTCTCCTTCCCAGACAAGGTGTCTACCTTCTCCTTGTCTCCACCTGCCGCAACCTGTTACTTACAACTTTATGCAGCTGGTTGAACCATGGCAAGGGGTCCTGGCAACTGTATGTATACATGTGGCTGGAGAAGGCCCATATGCCCTCTCATGGCCTCTGCAATGATCACACACCTGGGTCCCATCATCAAAAAACATAAGTAAATCTGGGGAAGCTGAGGCACACAGCTCTCAGGGAAAACTATCATAACTAGTACATACGCAATAATGAAATATAGAAAGCTATGAGGTTTTTGGTTTTGTTTTTTTTAAAGTTTTCTCCACTATATACACTGTTTAACTGTGCAATTTCTGTTTAAAAGAGTCTCAGATCGCAGAAGACATCACACCTATCCACTACAAGAAGGCCAAAGACAAGCAAATAGTTTATACCTTTTCAAGAGCCAAACATTCAGCTACTGCAAGGACTTTCATCTTAACGTAGAGCTGCTCCAGTGAAATTCAAAGGAGAAAGAGTGTAAATTGGGAGAAAAGGGAGAGGAGGAATAAGTAGTTATGGAGTTTAACACTGACCAAAAGAAAGGATCACTAAAGCCACTGTCGAGAATTTTCAGTAATGAAAACCACTGAGGCTTTTGTACAGAGGATGGATTTGGGAATTGACTTCGTACATTTCACAGTAATGATACTACAACTGTTTTAATAAAACATGCACGCAAACAAAAATCTCCTTTGGATTAAGACTAAACATGAAAAATGTTGTACCCAAAAGGAAATTCTGGATGATGTTCAATGGGAATTAGAAAGACATGAACGGAAAGGCACCAGTATTTTAATTATAATAGCTCTACTGTGCATCTAAAATACACACATCCTCAATACAAACCTGGCTTAATCCAACCCCAGTTCATATCTGCTTAGACCCATCAAATCTTTGACTCAGAAGTTTTCTTGGGAACTGACTTTTCACATAGAGGCCAAGGCGAAAGACATATATGCCTCACCTTAGCAAGTCATTTTCCTGCAATGCCACAGGAACATTTCCAGAGGTGGATTAAGGGGCCTCGGAGCCGTGAGCCTCCCACACCGATAGGTCCCCCCCAGCCTGGGATCCTACCTCCAGCCTAGGCCCTGGCCCCCCACCGGCAGCCTGCATGCAGGCCAGCACTGGAGGGACTCTGGGGCCAGAGGCTGGTCCTTGCACCAGCCCCAACCTCAAACCCAATGCAGCTAGGTAGCCCTTGGGGTCAACCGGTGTGCAGTGCAACTTCCAGTACACACCAGAAGCCGTACTGCATGCCAGCCAGCCCTGCCCCTGGAGCTGAGTGACCAGTGATGCCAGTTCATCCCGCCCCAGGGGCAGACCAGCCAGCTCGGGGCAGGGTGGGAGTGTGGTGCCCAGCCCCTGGCCCAGGACAGCCCCCCCCAGCCCCTCCCCCCCATCGCCAGCAGAGGCCCCTGGGCACAGGCCTGTGCACTAATCCATCCCTGAACATTTCAAACACACACAACTGATCCAGCATCCTTACTTGAACAGTGGCCAATCTCAGAGAAGTAAGGGAAGGGGAATACACTTGACCTACTGCACAATGCTGTGCTTTTTCATAAGGAGGAAGTAAAAACAAAACTAAAAACCCACAAAAACCCTCATACCCCTCTACCAATCTCCACAATTTGCTTACACCCTGAAGTATGATGTATATATTTCTACCCTTATCTCAAAGCTTTCATTGGAATAGGATATGGTGTTAGTACAGTGGAAGAGAGGTTTAATGGCTGGTTGACAACTAAAACAAACAAGAGATAAAACAGCGATCTACTGCAATGAAACTCCTAGACAACGCTATTCCAAATGCATCATTTCTTCTTGTCCAGTGCTGGAATGGAATGGTATGGAAATGGAATGCTGGAAGTAGGTTTATAAAGACTCCAGACATAGCCATATCCTGTACACTGGTTTTAATTACATGAAATTATTGTGATTAATTTGAATGCTCTCTGTTGAACTTACTGCTCTTTGGGTGTCTACATGAGAGAGGCTTCCTGTCTAAGATGGAAATTAGACTGTAATGAACAAGCATCAAAGATGTGATATGATAATGCCACATAAATTGACAACACTGATGCTAGGACTTGACTGCCACTGGCCTTCCCAGTAACTTAGAAAGCAGAGTTAGTGCCCACTCATTTTAAGCTATACTTAAAGCAAAGTCAATAAATGCCTATAAATAAATTATTGGAAAGTCCAAACAGCAGCCAAACAGTCTACCTTCATGTGAGGCAAGAAGTAAAACCTCGTTTGATTGTAAAAAGCTATAGTAATGAACTTACCTCCTGATAGAAAAATGTGAAATGCAATTCCAGAATTTCAGAAAGAAGAAAATAGATAACTAAATACCAGTTTAAGTACGGAAATTTGAAAAAACAAGTTTACCAACTTGCAGACGGATGCAGGCATGTTAGCCAGCTTGGTGGAGCATATGCAGCATTCTATCCCAATTCACAAGTTGTCAGTCCAGTCTTCCTCATACAAGTAAGGAGTGCAGTTTGCATTTGCATCTGCACCTGCACCTACAGAGGCCCAAATTCATACAGCATGAGTGAGGATCATGCATTTAACACTATTAGAGGTGTCCAATCTGACACAATTACCTCTGACTCATATGACTGACTGTGTGATCACTTTCTTTATTAGAACTTATCTGTTACTTAATCATACTTGTCATAGTGCTGGCTGTCACTAGGTTCCCTCCCCCATTCTGTAAGGGTCCCACACTTTCCCTGACCTTTTCTTGTTAACATACCTGTAGAGGGTTACCCTTCTTGTTACCCTTCACATCCTTTGCTAGCTGCAACTCCATTATGCTTTGGCTTTCCTGATTCCAATCCTGCTTGCTTGAGCACTATTTCTGTACTCCTCCTCAGTCATCTGACCAAGCTTCCACTTCTTGTAAGCTTCCTTTCTGTGTTTAAACTCACAAAAGACTTCTTCATTAACCCAAGCTGGTCACCTGCCATATTTCCTATTTTTCTGCACATCAGGATGGTTTGTTCCTGCGCCCTCAGTAAGGTTTCTTTAAAAATATAGCCAGCTCTCTTGGACTCCTTTCCTCTTCGTCATATTACCCTCTCCGTGGATCCTGCTCGCTGAGTCAGCAGTCTGGGAGCTCCCTGACCCTAGAGCACACCTTCTCTCTGTAAGAGCTTTTTCTCTAGCGGCACCTTCTCCATGAGAATAACTGAGGTTCGTTAGTGTAGGTAATCTTTTTCTTCAGTCCAAGTGCTTGTTTAAGCAATTAACTACTGAGTAGCCACCTATGATTATGAACATTCCCACAGCTGCATTCAACCTAGTAACCGTAGCAAAACATTGCTGGTTTAGTCGAGTGTCCAGACTTCAAGAATTCAATTTTAGTTGAAAACAATGGCAATAACTACCACCTAAAAAGGCTATAGGTTCTATTATCACTTAACTATTTGTAAATAAGAGTATTTTAGCACAGAAAACAGATTTCAAAATGGAAAATAGTTGTCTTTGTGTAAAAATGGAGTTGTCTTCCTCTTGCGTATGAAACACCAAACAAACCACCAAAAACTGAAGTCCTCTAGTATATAACTATTATCAGTCCTTAGAAATAACTCACAGTAACATGCAAGATGAATAAAATATTTTCAATTATGATTTTAAAGGAATTTTATGGCTATAGACCTACAATATGTTTGTACAAAGCAACACTCCACCACTCCCAAATGTGTAAAAGGGCAACACAATTCTGTATCAGAAAGATATTTTAACTTATCTCTCTTTATAGAAATAAGTCTACTGTGGCTCACTATGTCAAAGTTAACTACCTAGTTACCATGCAATAAATTTGCTTTTTAATTTATATTTTATTATTCTCTTCCTCTCAATATTGTGCTTTCAAAAACTGCAGTAATTCTTACACCTAACCATAAAGAAAAGGACTATTAAATCACCTTTTATTCATTTAATGTCCCCAGCCCCCTCCAAAAAGACAAGTGTATTATTGTATTAAATTTATAACTTGTCATGTCCTTGTTTTCTTCTAGGCCACATCTATACCAATCTAGTAAAGTTCTTGGCATATTTCAGCTACTGTGGGTCAACAGAGTCTGAATTTGCCAAATGCAAGTCCATGTTTACTGTAGATTAATACATGTGACAGGAACATGAAGTAATTTTCAGACACTCTTGCCTTTAGAAGTCAGTAGCAGATTAACCAAAGCTGTTAAATGTGCTGACACTGACTGAGCTGTTATTTTTAAAAACGCAGCCATGGTCTATTTAACTAAAGCATCTTTTGTTTGACTGAGCCACTATTACTTTGGTAATATTTCAGAAGTAACTATATCAAAGACTGTACAGTCTAATTAAATAGTAACACACAAACTTCTAGAGATCCGGGAGAACAATCAGGAACTGACACCTCAGCCAGGTTTCTGAGATTAGTTCTGTAACAGCATAGTCGTTTTTGTTGAATGTCACTTTGATAACAACCACCACTACCATCCTTATTTCTGGGGGAAAAAATCCTTTAGCTATCATATCTGTGAGGCTTATTTTCCATAATTACCAGTGTTTTGATTCTATTAGTCAAGGGCTTCCTGCTGGTATAAGGTGAAATTTTAAAACTAATTAGCACTTTTCAGTATTTTTTTTTTTAAATTGTGTGTTGGATATTCCAGAAACAACGGGATGTGTAAATTAAGATAGAAGGACCTTTTGGATGACATCACTACAACAGCACCCAGAAGCAGAGGTTCTTAGAAAGAACTCAAGAAGTAGCATAGGAGAAGCTCACTTGATCAGTTTCTTGGATACACTGTTGTAGGGGAGAATAAAAAGGCTGTATATATCTTATGGATAAAGCCAATGGTCCTCAATGTAAATGGTACCCTTCTGAGAGTTCAGGCAGGAAGGAAGCTGGTGAACCTATGTTCATGCCTGCTTCAGGAAGATTCTTAGAAATAGCGTGCCATCTGCCTGAAGAATCCTCTGTGCTCTGGAGGGATAGAGGACTGTAGCCTGACAGAATCCACCAGGTTCAGCTCACTGTAGCCAGTTGCAGCTGCTTCTATAGTTAACTAGGCCTAGATAAGCATGATAAATACCCATATCACATAATTAGAGCAGAAAGGACCTCATGATAAGACGCAGTCAGACAAATATGTGGAACATTTTTTCCCTTTCAATCTCTGCTTTTTCCCCCCCTTTATAAGCCTCAGGTTGACGCAAACACAGACTAGGATAAAAGGTCTACCTTAACTTGAGGTACCAGCTTTTTCTTCCAACTAAGGATGCCCTTCTGCTGGGGGAAGTAGGGAGAAAAGAAAGATAACTGGGTTCTAGGTATAAGGTAAGCTCCATTTCAAAATTAAATTAATTCAGGGACGTTCTGTTGTCAGTAAGACAGGACGTCATATGAGCTCACAGTTGTCCCTTCTGGCCTTATATAATCTATGAATTATGATTAAGATCTCTAAATACCTACCATGTGAGAAAGGAAAGGCAAGCCCACTGTCTATACTGGTGGCAGAAACTCACACTCTTACTTTCCATCTTTTGTTTTCGAAATGCATCTAGTGAATTATACAGGCTACAAGCAGGTGGCTACAAACCCTGCTAAGCTCTCATTTGGGATAGTGAATAAACCACTGTCTCATGAGGAGAGTGGATGACACCGAATTACTAAGAAATTTATACATTTTCCCTTCTACAGTCACTAGTTCAAATCCAAGTCTAGTCAGAAATGGACAATGTCATCACCATCTGTCAGATGTAAACTGGCCTATACAATTTCAGTATAATTTCAGATCCAATTCTTAGGAAACTACCGTCTGTTTCATACCAATATTGGCACTTGACATGTATTGTAAGGAATGAATGGGAATGGCGATTGAATTGCTTTACCCCCGCTTACCCCTCATGATGGTCTCCTCTAAAAAGAAAATTGAGATATATTGCTGATGAGTGGGCACGGGGCAAGCTATTGTCTGGGTTCTCTCTGTTCTGCAGACAGAGACTTGCAATTCTTTAGGACTGATATTCCAGGACTTCTCAAGTTCCCAACTCATGCCTACAAGAAGATCATTACATCCTTCTTGAAGAGTACCCAGCTCTGGTAAAGAGGCATAAGAAATCTGAGGTAATGGGAAAGGATGCACAGGTCTACTTATAGGAGAGATGCTCCCAATAGTTACATGTATTGTCATTTATCACACACAGAGTAACAGACATAAATTGGGGAAAGTAAACAATCAACAACTTTCTGTCATCTCTAGAAATTGTGTGAAACAACAAGAGAATCCACATTTACTAGTCATTATTCCTTGTATTTGGACAGGAGTCTGGGTAGCAAGAGAAGAGAGATTTCTTCTACTTTCAGAGGCACACACGTCATCAAAAGTTATGGTTGTATGCTATTCTGAAGCAGATTCCTGTCCTCACACAAAATATTATTAATAAAATGCTAACACCTAATGAATATGCAATTCGAGCAAAGTGAGATAGACTAATACTATAATAAACCACCGTCTGTCTTCAACAATGTTGTGTGCTCTAATTTACCTCATTTTATTGTTTTAAAACAAATTTTATATAAATAAGAACAGCTACACATCCATACTAAAACCAAAAGAAAAAAAAATACAGAAATTGCTTTTTATCTAAATGATGCAGAATACATTTTAGACAATGGACAAAGACCCACCCATCTACCATGATGCAACAAAGTTTCACTCCAGTAACAGCTTGTGATTCCCACAAATGAATGTGTGCAACAGAGAGGAAAGAACATGGTGCTATGTATTGCTTCATAAAGAATAAATATAAATCTACAAAAGGAAAATAAATTATGTACAGTGGTGAAGACAGATATGCTAATCTAAGCAACTAAAGAATGGGCTATTTCTGGAAGAAAGTTTACCAAAGCAATCAATTGCATACCCATTTTCATTTCCTCCTACACCAAAAAGCTACATGCTGTTCAAGAAGGGCATCCATTATTGGTCCCCAGAGCTAGGACACACACACCTGTTAAGCGAGCTGAGCTCTATAGGGAAAAATTATATTTGGCCCAGTTTGTAGTCTGTGGCACTGTGCACATGAACTGCTATCACTGCTGGCCACAACAGAACAGAATACAGAACCACCTGCTACCTTACCTTGCTGTGCAAGATTACATTTTCAACAGTGAAGGGACACATACTGCTTTCCCAGCCCTCCCCATGATATTGTCTTCTATACAAAACACACCAACATCCAGGTTGGGAAGTACTATTGTACATATATCCAATATTTCAATAGGTTAGCGCTATTTTACTCTAACAGCAAGTTAACCTCAAAAAGTTGACAGATTTCTGTATATTCAAAAATTTTCCTCATTTATATGCACGAAGAAGTGATCTTCATGTTGTGCCCCTTATTCCTGCTCTTATGTACACTCAATCCTGCCATCTCTCCTATGATAAATGAGGCAAGGGGGGAGGAAGAGGAAGAGTCACATGTTAACATGCACATACACACAAAAAACCCCTAAGCAATCAAAACAGATATATGGCTTATTAAGTAACCATGCAAAAGTTACCGTTTTACTTCAAATTTTTCCCCTCAATTTTTATTCATTCTATCATATTTAGCTGTTACACTCTTTGAGGTAGAGACAAATACTGTGCATATGCTTGTTTTGCTAGGCATTCAAGTTTCGGTGTGTTCAAAAGTTTATAAATGCTGATTGCATTGTAGCTACCTACTTTCTGAAAGTTATGTTTATTTTGCTCCCAGTGGTATTCTTACATATTACTCCAGGGGTTGGCAACCTTTGCCAGCACCCGTGCCAGACATGCCCATCACACCCTCAGCAGGTGCCAGGCCTCAGGTTCCTGGCTCCCGCTGGCAGACAGCCCAGCACCCGCCAGCAAGCGACCTCCGGTTCCCGCCCCCCAGGGGCCGCAGCAGCAGCAGCTCTGGGCGGGCTAACCTGCCCTCCTCCCAGCCATGGGCGGGGTGGCTCCTCCAGGCAGCAGCGGCTCTGGGCAGGACCGACCCACCCCATTCCGCTCCAGCAGTCCTGCCCAGCAGGGGGGGTAGGGGAGGGACGACAGGAGCCCGGCACCATAGCTTTTCCCTGCTGGCCGCGAGCGGGATACCAGAGCCAGGGCATGCGGCTGTTGTGGCCCCAGACCGCGGAGGGGGTGGGGGGGTGCGGGGACAGTGAGGGAGCCTGAGCTGTACCACATGTCGCTCAGGCTCGGCCCGTGTACCATGTTTCTCACGCATGCCAATCGTTGCCGACCCCTGTATTACTCTGTCCTACATGCAGAGTGAATTTAAAGTCAGTGGTTTTCAAAAAAACTTTTAACTTAAAAAGTTTTAAATCAGTCTAACTTTAATTTATTTGGAGTTACAACTATATGTCTCAAGGATTATGCTTCTACAGATTCAACTATCATGTGACACTTGTACTACATGCTATCAAACAGCATATTCAAGACCGGCTAAAGAAGATGGACTATATAGTATTGCTAATATTTGCCAAATCTACGTTTCATGGCACTAGGAGAGCTGCACAGTCCTCTGCACTACAGTGCAGTCTTACTAGGTTTTCTAGAACATGAATATTTAAATCTCCCACCTGCTCTTGGTCTACGGACTAAAACAGAAAGTCGAGCATTCTTGTTTGCAACTCTTGTTCACAAACTCAGACATTTGAATGAACTAGATCAGAAGACAAAATTAATTCTCTATTCTGAGGATAAAAACTCATTCACCACCTCAAATAACTTCTTCTAGGTAGCTGGATCATGATTTCTAGGAGATCAGTGGTCCAATGCTACATTTAAATTCCAATCCTAAACTTGCATTTCTAGAAATGGTTACGTTCCTGCTCTGAAATGGGTTTTGCTCAGAACGATTGTGAGCGATTCCCATTTTTAAAAAAAGCAGCTCCTACATTTAGTAGAAGAACCTTTTGCAAAAGATGACAAGTTAACCCTAGTGTCCTGGACTAATGCCAATTTGCGCAATTATATTCTGTCTGCCTTAGGTAATAGTTAACATATATAAACCATGTTTTAAGGCTCTATATCATAAAAGATCTTTGATGTTTAAATAATGATTAATAGTCTTATTCATACTCTGTTTAGGGTTACATCCACCTGCTCGAGACAGAAAACAATTGTTACTATTCCGTATAGATCAAGACCAACCCACAATTTTGATTTCTCCCACCTTTGCCCTCTGGCATGGAGTGGAGATGTACCTTTTTTTCCTGCATTTCCTTAACAACTACTGAAACTGAGATTTAAAATGGCCTGATGGCTGAAGTAGAAGGCATTTCTGAGACCTAACTTAGATTCCTTGGCTCTGCCACAGATTCTGTGTGGGCAATTTACATCTGCTAATACTCTGTTTTACCGTCCTAATCTGTAAAATGGGGATAAACACTCACCCCACCTAAGAGGGAACTTTATTGTTTACTATCATAAAATGTTTTGAGATCCTCTTGGCAGAACACACACATTTGGGAACTTCATTTTTTCAATAAAAAAGGGAAAGAATTGATGTATTTGGTTGCTCTAGTACAAATATTTAGGATACAAACCCATCTTAAAAGTCAATCTGCAATTCACTGCTCATATAATATTATTTTGCCCTGACAAATGTTAAACCAAAGTAACCAAATACTGAACAGACTATATACTTAAATAAAAAAAGGCTCCCTAAAAAAAAACACCTAAGGTTATAAAATTATCTACCTATATCTATACATTCCATTCTACAGCAATCAAGACTAATGGTGACAGAAAATACAAGAGGCCAGCAAACATTTTTCCCCTTAACATATTACATTTTCCAAGATAGGCCAGCCACCAATACATTTTGAGAGTCAATTCACATTTGTTAATACGGCAACACAACTACTAATAGAAATATAAAAACCTAGATCTTGAATAATATATTAAAAAGGGAGACACTATTAACTTGGGGGGGGAGGGGAAATCATCTTTCTGAAAATTTTGTACCCAAAAGTTACAAGTATCATGTAAGGTTAATATAATCAAAGGTGTTAAGGGAATTTTCTCTAGTTTTACTTTGTGCATTGTATCCTAGGCAGTTTCTCCTGTAAAGTCCGTTTCTCCCCTTGTGAGGAGACCCTTATGAGCATCAAAGGTGCAGAATACCTCTATAAATACCTCTGCAAATAAGAGAATACTATTTAGAGGACAGTGAACCATAACTTTTTCCTCAAAAAAAATTGTGATAATACCATCCTTTAAACAAAGAGAAATTTGAGGACTTTTAAAAATCATGAGGGACACAGTGAACTTAAATTTGGCCCTAGCTTAACTCAGATAAGAACAAGCTACAATTAAACACAAGAATGAAAAAAATGCTTCCACAACTTCAAAAAACACAATTCTTAAAACATTCTGCTGCAGTATTGGCAATCAAAACATTGCACTAAGAACCTGATTGTTAAAACCATTATAAACAATGTAAAACTAGCTTTGTTAATTTTTATTGTCTAAGATGGAGGGAAGATGGAAAGAAGGAAGATCATTCTTACTATCTCTTTTTAGATTGGCTTTCCAGTCCCATCCTCCATTTAGAGTCTCCAAAACTATTTCCTTATTTTACATTCTTTAAAATGAGCAAGAAAGAGATAAAAACCCTGATCCTGCCAAGATGTGGGCTCAGTGGGACTACTCAATTCCTTAAGTACATGCATGTGTCTTTGTAGGACCTTAAGTCTCTTTATAGCAAGTTTGATACTGCACCCTATTAACCTACTACTTCAGTGGAACTGCACCTACTTATGAAAAAGAAATTTCAACACTAGTGCTAACAGCCAACACTTTAAAACCAAAACTTCTCACAATTGCATCACCCAGAACTGTAAAAGGCTTTGACAATAACCACTCCCACTGCAAACCACAACTTCAGGTATCCAGGCAATCTGTTAGGAAAGGGATAGGTAACAGAGTTATAAATCATGGTTTTGTATTGAATACCCGTTACATGGTATGCATTTAGAATCCAAACATGCAAAGTGCTGAATACTTCTCCTGAGAAGTACAGATTGCCCTAAATTACTACTGAAATAATACGGGAGTTGACAGCGCTCACTACCTTGCAAGCACAGTCCTGTTTTTACTATTTCCAAAAAGTTACATTATGGATTTCAATTACGACATCAGGAGATTTCAATTATGTGCATAACGACAAAAAGATGAAGCATTACACTTTAGGAGATGCATCCAGATGCCATTTAGTCTCATGCTTTATGTCTGCATCTCCAAAAGTAACCTCAGCAGCAATTTCCTAAACATGTGCATTAAATGTATTTGTCTGGATTTCAGCTGCGGCTTGATTCTGAAAATGTATGTTTACAATTTCATGCCAGCTTATCTGGCTTGTAGTATTTGATGGAGTTCTAATGCAAGCAATTAATCTGCTCAGTTGCATACACTAGCTCAGAATCTCACAGCACCATCTTTCAAACACAAATAAATTCCAAAGTGTCATTGCAGCAAATGTCAGCAGGCTGTAACCAGACACACAATTTCAAGGCAATCACACAAATTAAGAAATCACGCACGCAGAGTCACAGTCAGATGAGGGTCTGATCCTGCCATTTACTCTGCCAGAACTTCCACGGAATGCAGATTCAGATTAAAAAGCTATACAGTTTTATGACAGTAATGAACACACTTCAATTCTACAGTACTTCATAGTAGGAAAGGATCAGATATTTTTACTGCCACATTCTGATGCTAATACCAGCCCCTCACTCTCACCAGGATGAAGGAAGATCCTGTATGGATAGGCTTGAATGATTGGAACCGTCACAGAAGTTCTGACAGACTTCTCCCCTGAGGATGGTATTTTATCCCGGAGAAAATTCACATCATCTCTTTTTCTACAGAAAGACTTCGTTCTCTTCCCAGTTGGGGTGGAGGAAGCAGATAAAAAAAACTCAAAACATTTTCCAGAATAAACAAAATATATTTCAGATTCAAGATAGCTTGAAAACAAACACCCATTAAAAGATACAACTGCTAAATTATAATAAAGCTAGTACACATACCCTAACACTTACTACTATTATATCTATGGCAGCCTTTACCATTCCTTATCTTCTACCCACATTGGTGCCAATGCACACAGGCCAGATTCAGTTCCTAAATTGCCTCTCGCTCAGCTGCTGTTGGTTTTGGTTCTCTTGCCAAACCCCTTTCTCACATTTCCCCCAAGTTACCAGTACTTCAAAGGAATGGGCTCTCCAAGCACTGAAAGACTCAGACAGCAGAACGGAACTTTCAAACTCTACAAAGAGTGCCATCTCATTTTTATCCTCCTGACAGATACCATACACCTCCTTGTCTGGTTTCCTCTAGTAATCTCTAACTTTTAGAGTTACACTGTAAACCCTGAGAGAACCAGGCTATTCTTTTTTAAAAAACTGGGTAATATAATACTTTCCAGACCTAATAACGATTCAAAAACCTTTACCAGCCCTTTCAACTAAGGGCTTTAGAACTGCTGCAATTGCAGCATTAACACCAGCAATTTCAACATGAAAAAAAATTCTGAGATTTATTGACATTGTGAATTTCATTTGCAAGTTTCTCTTTACATATTCTGCTCTTGAGAGCAGATAAGCTGCTGGAACAAAAATTGATAGTATTAATTTTGATTCGTTTTTTTACTGGGAGACAAGCGAGATAGGGATGGGAATGGAGGTATTGCCTTTTGTGCCATGTCAACCATGATAGTTTTTCCAATTTAAAATATAGGTTTCATACACATTTCTCCAAGTTAATCAATAAACAGATCAGTCTAAAAAGAAAGTAGGTAGGTAGGAAGGTAGGCATTGCACCTGATAGTTCTGTACTTTGAACTCACGTATTTTCAGTTATGAAAATATCACATGTATTTCATGTTACAACCACAAGCATCAATGGGAACTGTGTGCACATTATAGGGAGAATAAATGCTTAACAAATGACCTCTATGTAACCTTAATAGGCAACTAACACATTTTATTTCTTCTTCAGACACATTTTGACAACTAACCAAAGGCATGGTATAGTTAGGTGGGGGCTGTAATTAAAAACATGGTATATTAGGTGGAGGCTATAACAAATCTCAGTAAAATCTGAAGCTATCAAAGGTCACCTTGTATAAAAGACTTATTGTTCATGTGCATATTTAAACAAAAACTTTGTTGGCACAGGTAGAGATGGGAGTCATAATGAAATTTCATTTAACCCCTGGGAATGGTTAGATTAGCATTAGACTCATGTTACAAAAGTGGATTATTGCATAAGTAGTAGACTTAATGCAACAAGTATTATCAGTCTGGAAAATAAATGGTGTCATCACTCATATATGCACAGCTGCAGGCTTTATTTTCTCTTATGAACTAGATCCAATATTACCTGACTCAATTAGTTTCAGTTCCTCTAGTGATTAACCTATTTTAATTAGTAGCAGACAAATATTTATAGTACCATAGCTTTAAGCAAAGCACAACAAAAATTTTTCAATATTTAGAGGGAAGAGAAGAACAAAATCAAATTATTTCAGTTTTTCCAAGTATATCTGGCTCAGCAGAGAAGTGATGTAAAAACAGAAGCCATTTTGTCACTCTGTCACATGTTTAAGGATTCGGGAAGATTCCTATATCCGAATGATGTAACATCAAAACCGTAGCCTTTTAAAAAAGACTTTTAAAAAATGAATTTGCTTTACACTGTTTGTAATTTGCACTTCACTCTGCTTAGACAAGGAAGCTACACTGTTCTGTTTCAAAAATTATGTCTAGTCGGTTTTGATTCATGGCTCTGTCATGCTATATTGATGTGTACAGGTTAACAACATTATAGAACACTGTTTAAATATACAACGAAAACCTTACATGCTGCAAAATGTCACCGGGAAGTCTATATTTGGGATCTAAATAGTATGCCTTTTATTCCAAAAGGTATCCCTTCACTATGTTATCTGAGACGCAGCAACATAAAGGCATTAACAATAATATATTAAGTTAGGATTTTGAAAAACAAAACCGATTTACTTGCTCATTTCCCTCATCCTCCTCCCTCAAATTATTAGCTTGTTATTGATGTTTCATTATGTTGATGAGAAAAAATCGTAAAACATGTTTTGCTGGTTATAGGTATACCTTGGCCCGTTTCTTACAAATTATTTTTCAAAGCACAGCACTGCCTATTATTGCAGAAGTAAATATATGACATCTGGATATAGTTTTTCGTAATCAGTTGCTCAAGTTAACTGTCTTTTTTTATTACAAAAAAACTAATGAAAATTTTACTAGAATGATGTATTTTGGACATTTTGTCTTCAGTCTTGCAAAGTGAATTCTCTTTGTTCCAGCTAAGCACATATTTGGAGAGAGCTGCAAAGCATTTTAACTGTGCTCTTTTTAGTCTTAAGATATTTAACATAGAATATGTATACCTTATTTGAATGCCAAGACACATATTCATCAAGTATAAAAGACTAACAAAAGGTTTCAATATTGAATCCACGCCATGAGCATGCCAGCAAGAATTCTAACTTGTATTCACCAAAATATTCATCAAATAGAAAAGATATATTCTTTCATACTCCAAAAATCATTTTCAATTTTTGATGGGGGCACAGATTTCATAATGGAGAGATGACAGCATTAATTCCGCATAATAAATTTTATTTTTGGAGAGTATACCTTCCGTAGTTACTAAATAGATGATTCGCTGTCTGTAACATTTGCCCTTCTGAATTCTATCCTGCAGGATTTAGGAAAACATTTTTAATCACTAGAAGAAGGGTGTGTGCGTGCACGTGTGTGCTCGTTTAAGTTAAAAAATGCATTTGAAGGTTCCTGCTAACTGAAATCCCAAAGAATCACGTCTGCTTGTAGAACTCTGCAGCATTGTTTTGATTGACTGTAAGCTCCCTGGGACAATAACTACTTTTAGTATGTGTTCATATAGTACCTAACACAATGGAGCAGTGGTTTTCAAACTTTTTTCCTCAGGACCCAGTTGAAAAAAAATAATTTATGCCCACGACCCAACAATTGCATCTTTGAGCAACGCATTCCAGTCTTTCGGTGGCAACAGCAGGGGGCCCTACAACCCAGTACCTGAGGGTCTGTGACCCAGTACTGGATCCCGACCTGTGGTTTGAAACCCACTGCAATAGAGCCTTCAATCTTGACTGCATCCTCTTTCTTGTAATACCTATTAAATCTGAAATTTCACTCTGCTTTAATAAGCACACATGTGCACAAACAGAATCCCAAGTGTGATGGGGTGGAGAGACCCCACCAGAAACAAAAGGTTCCAGAGAAGCCCTGGTGATAGGGCTTGCCCCTCCGCCACTCTTTTCACTCTTGTGGAGGAAGCCTTTAAATGGTATAAAGCAGTAGTCTGGGCAGTGGAGGGAGGTGGGGTGGGAGGACAGCAAGATTGTCTTAAACAGCAGACTGCAGGATTGACTCCTGAAGCTGTGCAGGAAACTCCCTACTAAGAAGACCTTCACTCTGACCCTGAGGCGAATACAACTGTTTCCAGGGCAAGATGGACGCTGAGCCTGACTCAGAGACCCTGCCAGAGCAACATCTCCAATGCACCCCACCACTCCCCACAGTGGTGGTGGATCATAGACAATACCGTAGACTCACTCCCCCATCTTTGTGGGGGCAACAGTTAGGAAGCATCCCTAAATACATTAGGGTCTGAGGCTTTGCCTTTGATCACCCATCTGGAGAGACTTAAAAAGGCCCACCAAGGGCAGAGCCCCCTGCCTCACTCTCTTTCCCCCCTCCCCTCCTTTTGGTAAGTTGGGCCTATGCTGGGACCACCCAGTCCAGATAACTGGGCATAGTCAGGTCCTGTCTGTTGGAAGAACTATCAAAGAGCTTGTTACACCAATACATCATCTATTCAACTGATTATTAATTCGTTTTATGGCAGTGCCAACATACCACCTTTAAACTTGTGTCCAGTTTTGCACTTAAAAAGAAGTTCAAGCTTTCTGTTTTATATGAAAAAGAATAAGAATATCTGCCCCCAAACTTTAAGTACCATCTCTGAATAAAGCTTAAATTTTCTGAAGAGTTTTTTTTCTTTTAAATGGTTAATTAGCTTGCAGGTTAATCAATTAAAACCTGGCCCTCTATAAGTTCACATTCTGAGTCTCAAGAGTTTTGGACCCAACTAATTTAAAAACTGCAAGCTATAGAAAATTTTAAAAAGGACACTGAGAATTTAGTTGGTTTTCTGGGGTTATGTAGTAATTAACTACATAATTAGGTTTTTACATCAAAACTTGGTTTGTATCACACACAGCTAAGGGAAGCTTTGTTTTATGACAGCCTAGACCACATCATGAAACTGTTTAACCAGATCAGTAGTGTTCCTGAACCATGTGAAAGGTTTCAGTTCATGAAGACTAGGTTCTTCAACACAGCAGCTGTTTTGTTGAAGACCAGGATCTACATGAAACAGTTCAACTGGATGAGATGTGCTACTGAAAGGGTTAAACAGCCTTATCATGATCCTTTATGAGGTAATAGTTCTGCTGGCTCATGGAGTTCCATGGAGCTTTTCAGCAAAGCTCCTAAGCCTAGTGAACAATTTCATACTGACTGTGGTGCTCTCTGAAATAAATGCTGAGTTTTCAGGGACCAGAAACTGCATGAGAGTATTCACCACTAGAACATGCCACAACCTGAATTATGCCCTAGTAAGAATGCCAGCCTTCCACCCCTTCCCCAAACGTGTGAGGTGTGATTTTCTAGAAGTTTGCAGAACAGGGGAGAAGGCTAGGAGAAATCTGGCTGTTTATGGTGGTCGGCAGTGTGGAGTATGGGATGCTGGAAGGCTGGCATCCCATGGTTTTAGTTTATTATTCATGTTGCATAGTGAAGCGAGAGTCTGGCTGGAGGAGTAAATTATGTCAAGTCAGATGCATCAACACTTTTCATTTTTTTGCTTTAATGGTTGTACATTAGGCATGTTATCTATAAAGTAACCTTAACCTTTCGCATCATCATATTTTGTGTATTAATATACAAATATATACATACGGCTAAGAAACTCTGGAAGATTGATTTTTGTCAATTATTAAGAATAACCATGAGCATTCATGAAGTAACATTTATATGCTTTTATAATCTGGTAAAATCATCCCCAGATCAACTGCAGACAAATCTACATCCTAAGGATATCACTATCAAATGTCAAGTTTCTATGAACTTCCACTGAAATTGTAAAGCTGTTAAATTCAAAAGTTATTTTCTCTGCAGAAAAACAGCGTTTTCTGGCATACTTTATATTTGAAAAAGGGCTTGACTGTTTTTGATTAAACTTTCCAAAAAAATCCTCCTGCTGAAAAGCATACCAAATTTGAATCAAAAGTGTACAACTTTGAGAGTTACAAGGTAGTGACCAACCGCTATAGGATAATGCATATCAATTAGATTGTAAACTCTGCAGCAGGGATAGTAATTTAGCATAAATCTGTACAGCATTTAGCACAATGGGGCCCAGACCTCGTTGACCTCTGAGCTCTACCATAAAGTATGCATAATAAATAATAGCATGCCTCACTATGCACCCTGCCTATAACCAGCCAAATTTAAAGCTAATCATGTTAAACATGGACTGTTCCATCGTAAGTTAGTTACATGTAAAAACATTAAATAGAAAAACTAAAACTAAAACTGTAGTGATTCAACAGAATCCTCTTATCTGAGCCAGCACAGCAGATGATTTAAACTGCTGTCCACACAGTACACCATCTACGCTCAGGGCAGGATGTTGAAAATCAAAGTGAAACAAAATTGGAGTAAGCTTTTTGACACCCCTACATTTCATCTTGATTTCTTCTTCATTTGAACCGTTATTTTGACAATTTAACAAGAACTCAATCCTGCACTCATCCAAGTAACCTACTAGACTCCCATTCACTTCAATGGGCGCAGGAGCTGGCTACACTAGGAAGAAGGTGTGGTTAACACATGGTAAAATCCTACCAGAAAAAAAAGCAAGTTATAGGTTTCACGTGAATTAGAAGGTTGAGGTAAACCTCAGGACCTCCTCTCCCCAAGTCTTTACCTTAACTTGTGTCTTGTTTTCACTAGTATTTTACATGTGGTAGCTACCACATGTTAAGTATGTTCTTTACCGCATGTTAGCGTTTTTCCTTTAAGAGATGAGAATACAGAACAAGATCTCTGTTACCGGTTTAACCACCACTTAATACCAACTGATTGTGTCCCTATTAAGTAGAATTTATGTTAATATCATCCCAATTAAGCAATAGTAATTACCATTTGTTAGTATTAGATTAAGTTCCACAGAGAATGTCTTAATAAAACAGCTATTCTTATTAAGTGGAATATAGTGAACTGTGAAAGTATTGGGTGGAAGGGAGGAAATTCAACCATAATACTCAAACTGGTTGAAGCTTTCAGGTATTGAGACGTTAGTAAACAAATAAGGATTAATGTTTTTAAATAGGAAAAGAAATAGCCTGCAAGTATTTTCCTGTTTATTTAAATCTTTTCACACCTAGCTAGCAACCCAAACCACAAGCCATCCACAAAAAATATGAATCAGAATATATGCAGTTATATTTAAAAGAAAACTTTTCTTTCATTAAACTTTCATCAGAGGTTGGGCAACACACAATACTGGTAGACCTGAAATTTGAGGGAAGGGGGACCAAAAGCATTTCCTCCATGTGCTTTTTATCTAAAAGTTAATGTAGGAAGTAGATATACAAGACCATATTCCACAAAGGTTACTCAAAGCACATTAGTGGTGCAAATAATAAATTC
Source organism: Pelusios castaneus (assembly GCA_007922175.1). NCBI lineage: Eukaryota > Metazoa > Chordata > Testudines > Pelomedusidae > Pelusios > Pelusios castaneus. Next base: position 7,662,599 of record ML685755.1, on the reverse strand, counting down.
TTATTCCCTAGAGGTCATCATATAACCTTTAGTCACCACTTTGTGCCAGAAGATATAGCAAATATATTGTTTTGTTTACATGACAACTACCATCTCAAAACCTTATGTAAGGAAAACCTATGTAGCAACAAGGCTCTGCACTGGTCTGAACTCCAGTTAGTTTTGCAGGATTGAGACCTTAATTTCCTTTGTAACTTCAAATGGACAGATTTCTCTATTTTCTGCTTTCCACTATTGTGTAGTGGTGTTGAAGAATGTTAAATAGCTGCAGCGTTTCACTCCAGAAGTAGCTGTATTTCATTGATATCTGAAATGATTTCAGTATATCTCTGTTTGTACTGCCTTATGTCCCAATGTGCACTCTCTTAACTTTTATCTTCTGCTACAGAAATCTCGACAGACTCGTGATGGGGTATATCAACCCCACACTGAGCCTGAAGAGGTTAAAGAGAGCTTCTGGGCATAATCGGCCACACTCAGCTGCACCCAGGATTCTTCACAGGGGTGATGGAACCTACAGGGAGAACAAGATTCCTGCTGAGAATAAAGAATTTCTCCAAGCCTGTGCTGAGATTGCATTACAACAGCCAACAGAACCTTCCTATCACTCCACTGACGCTGTCAAATCCCACCTAAGGAGCTCCCTTAGGGTGATAAAGTGCTTCACAAAACCTGAGTGCCTACAGCCCACAACACAATCAGTACTGGGAAGAACTATCATCCTGCTTCGCTGAAAAGTTCACTAACACTCAAGAAGGCTTTTCAAACAACATGGCTCCAATCCCATGATATCAGCCAAAAACCAACACGTGTGTATTCTCAGAGTCCAGTACTTTCATTCCTTATGAAATACTGGACACACTAAAGGTGTCTCAACCCAAGAGCTGTGAATGCCCATTCTAACCACTGAAAAAGTACAACAATTAATGGCACTTGTGACTGAAGTAGCCAATGCCTCATTTAAAGAAGCAATCTTCCCTACCTCTTTCAAACAGGCAATAGCACAAGAGACTCCGAAGAAACCCACCCTTCATAAATCAATCAGTTCCATCCAGCTACTGACCAGAATCAAACTGATTTCTTAGCAATCTCGGAGGATCTAGTGCAGTGTTTCTCAACCTTTAATGAGCAAGGCAACACCTAAAGGTATTTATTACTTTATGTAGTACACCTGCTAAAAACATTCTTGAAAAAACTGGTAACAGTGGCAGGAGATTTAAAATGCCCCAGATCCAGCAAATCTTCCAGATGCACGTCAACCTCTGCTGCCAAGTGCCTGGAAGCTTTGCTACAGCTGGGGCATTAAATTGCTCCTTCCCTCTCCCTCCTGATGGGGAGTGGTCAGAGTGGGTCACAGATCACCTGCACTATGTCTGAGGAGCACCAGTGTTCCACAGAACATTGGTTGAAAAAACAATGAGCTAGCGGAAGGTCAACTACAAACCCATAGAGTCAAAGTCAATATCCTAGACCTCGTACAAATCTAGATTTAGGCCAGGACACAAGACAGAAACAGCTTTAATGGCATTGATAACTATCTTCTGATGTTAATGGATAAGGAGCAGCCATCCATTTTCATCCTTATAGACTTCTCTTTCAACACTACTGACCGTAACAAACTGCTGTCCTACATAAGAGAGGTGGCAGAGATCCAGCAGAATGCATTAAAATAATTTAAATAAAAAAAAGTAATGGGTCACTAGGTCTCTGCCACTAGATCCTACACTTATGAAGTCCCACAAGGATTAATTCTCTCTCCAGTCCTAATGAACATTTACATCCAGCCATTAGGGAGAAAGGGTAAAACGTCAAATTCCAGTACTGGCACTATGTAGATTACATACTGCTCTTCCTTTCTTTCACCACACACAACCATATCAATAGCACCAAGATAGTCCAGTGCTTGGACAAGATCAGCTCACAGATGAAGAACTGCTAGTAGAAGTTGAGTATGACATGTTAAAATCACTTTGAAAACTATTCAATCTCCTTTGGTTGAAGATACACATCCACAGCTGGCCAATTCAATTCATAGTTTAAGAGTGCTCTATAGTGGTGTCCCATAGATTCTCTCTGGTCAGGATCAAGACCTAGTACTTATATTCAAAGGTGCTCAATGTGCTGGTCCCAACATATCTATGGATTGCTTAATGAAGACCGCAGCTGACAAATCCACTTCTCAAAGACACTGAAACTTCCACCTCTAGAAAAGACAGAACTTTCCTGCAGACCAATCTGAGACTGTGGAACAAACTCCTACAGGAGCCAAGGACCATTGTAAAACTCACAACCTCCCACACCAAATGCCAGGCACACTTCAAACTTGTCTTCTCTGTTTAAAAATAAATGAGACACCAAAGCCTTTCAAAATATTGTTTTACACATGCAGTTCTCCTGGGATGAGAAAGAGAATGAACGACATGACAGATGTTAGTCACATCACTTAAATGAACTACTAAAAGGCACTCAGATCCTATGGTGGTGAATGTAAGAACCTATAGAATGGAATTTTTAAGACTTCTGTACCCATACCAATAAAAAAGTTGGTGATAAGTTTAAGTAATTAAAAACTACTATCACTTTGAGTATAAGTTAGAAATTTCCACTCCACACGGGAGATTCACTTTCTGTACTTTCTACAGTACAAACACGTGATGGACACAACTACCACCCTATACTGAAACCTACTGACTGCTATAGTTACCTACATCCCTTGAACATTCATCTGGGACACACCACATGATACACTGTCTAGAGCTACGACTTAAGATACAAGTGCATTTGCTTCGATCCCTCAGACAGACAGACACATTTAGTATCTCTATCAAGCATACTTAAAACTACAATACACACGCGGGTAAGTGAGGAAATGGATTGACAGCCAGATGGGTACCCAGACGTCAACTAGTGTAGGACAAACCCAAAAAGGAAAAGAATGCCACTGGCCATCACTTATAGCCCCAGCCCCCAAGTGTTCTTATCTACAGCCTATCTTACATGATGACCGCTCACTCTCTCAAGCCTTGGAGGTAGCTCTCTCCTTGCTTGCAGACAGCCCGCCCACCCACACCCGCCTAAAGCAGATACTCACCGGCAACCACAGAACCTACACAGAAACACAAAGGCAGGAACATATCCCTGCAACAAACCCCACTGCCAACTCTTTCCAAGTATCTGCACAAATGACACCATCATAGGACCTAATCAAACCTTGTACTCCACCAAGGATTCATTTACCTGCTCATCCACCAATGTGATATGTGCCATCACGTTCAAACAACGCCCCTCTGCCTTATGTGTTGAAGAAACTAGACACTCTCTGTACAAAAGAATAAATCAACTCAAATCTGGTATCAGGAATGGTAACATTCAAAATCCAATACAGGAACACTTTCAACACCCTGCACACTAGGCCTCGACAAATATATGTTTCTGGTCACATGGCTATCAGTTTTAGTAGCCTGCCATGTAGATCCAAGGCAGAAATGTAATGCAGGCGCACCCTCTGGTTACCAAAATTAATTGCTGGCACCTAACTGTGAGCAAATTTTGTCCACCCCTGCTGCACAATCTGTGAAAGACATCAGTTACAGTACTCCAACAGAAAAACTTCAAATTAAAGCTTCAAAGAGAAACTGCAGTTAGAATTCCTATGCAAATTTGACACCACTGGCTTAGGTGTGACTAGATAGGCTAGTTTTCTCCCCTCTTTCAACCTCCCCGTCTTACCTGTTGTTCCACACTATTTGAACCAAAACAACTTGCTTTATTTGCTGAAATAATCTGAACTGATCTTGTGATCTACCCTTCACTGCATATATTTATTCCCTTCCATACTGCAAGTTTTCCATTTCGTGGGTCTGATGCTGTGAGATCTTACCCACAAGAACTCATGCGATAAATAAATGTGTTAGTCTTCAAAAGTGCCACAGGACTCCTTCTCTGTTTTGCGGAACTAAACGAACACGCTAGAATTTTTCCGGCGGGTTTCAGAGATTTACCCAACAGCCTTGTCACTCATCGTGTCCTCATTCGAGCTGCAACACCTTGCAAGCACCTCTGAAAGAAATCCGCCCGCCGCAAGGATCGCGCCCATGGCTGCCAAAACCGCCCTCGATGCCACTCGTTTTGAACCAAGGGGGGGCCGGCAGCGGTTTGGAACTGAACTTCGAGGAGCCGCATCCCCGTGGAGATGTCCTCGTCCCCAGCATCCGCTCCAATGGGAACCAGAGTGCCCCAGGACACAGCCCAGCTGGGTTTGGGAGCAGCTACCCCCCAGGACCCAACCAGGGAAGGAGACCCGGGGACCTCAGCCTGGTGCGAGAGACCTCCCACCTCACCTGCCCCAGGACACCACCGCCCCAGGGAGGTAACAGGGCGATGGCCTCCCAGGCGCGGAGCAGTGTGAACACCCCCGGGCCCGGTGGGGGCGAGGCGCGGGGCGGCGCTAGCGATGCACCGGCGGCCCTACAGCGCCCCAGTTGGGGGCGCAGCCAAGTAACACCTTGCGCGCAGGCGGCGCTGCGAATTCGGAGTGACTCCGCTTCTGCCCCGGCCGGCGCCCCCGCAAGGCAAGGGGGGAGTTCTGGCGCGGGAGAGGAGGAACAGCTGTTTACCTCAGGAGCCAGCGCGCCTTTGTGCGCTCCCGCCGCTCGGCTCGGGGCTCAGCAGCGCACCTCGGAGGGGCGGGGCGGCTCCGGATGTGGCAGGAAGGGCCACCTGGGCTCCTCCCTCCGGCCGCGGCCCGCGCTGCTGGCTCCCTATCTGGCAGCGGCCCCGCCCCCATCGGTTCGCTCGCGCCCGCCCCTCAGCGGCCGCCGACAACGTTCGGCCGCGTTTGAATCGCGCCCCAGGGCCGGGCTCGAGCGCGCCGCGCAGCTCGGGACCGTTGGGGGAGGGGGGATTGTTACTGACCCGGCCGCGGGGAGGCGGGGCTCCGCGGTGACGTAACCTGCAGGGCGGTTCTGCCCCGCCCCTGGCCGAAGCCCAGCCCCGATCATTCCGAATTCTTCCGAGCCCTCATTGGCGTCACTCGGCGCCTCCCCCACCGCACAGGGGTCCGGACCTGCTCCTCCCCACACACTTCCTGGGGGCCGTGTCCGCCCCGAGCCAGCGGCACTGCCCCCCACCACAGCCCACTGCATTGCTCCCCTCCGCCCGCTGCATTGCTCCTC
>ML685755.1:7560265-7657415 GCA_007922175.1 Pelusios castaneus | reverse complement strand
CTGCATTGCTCCCCACAGCCCCATTGCTCCCCTCCGCCCGCTGCATTACTCCACTGCCCCCCACAACCCTTATGCCCATTGCCTCGCCATCTCCAGCACCGCCCCGACCCCTGCACTACCCCACCCTCATCTGCTTCTCCGCCCCTCGCGCTGTTACCCTCACCCCAGGCCCCCATCAGTTACCCCAACCCACTTCATTCCCAGCTCTTACTCTAGGCCCCCTATATACCCAGTTGCCCCATTTACACCCCTCAACTCAGTTCATTGCTCCGGCTTGCCGTCGATTGCCCTGATTCGTCTCCCCCCTTTCCCCGATTCACGCTCCATCCCCGTATGCTCACTCCGTTCCCCCTCCATATTTCATTACCACCCTAGAAACTTCATTTCCCTTCTCCAAAGTCAATCCATTTTACCTATGCACCCCCCCCAGCACGTTGCCCAACGTTCAAATGATTTTCCCCATGCACCTTTCTACCTCCCACCCCCATTCACTCTGTTTCTCTCCTGCGCCCTAAATAACACAATTTGATTCTTGCTCACACCCAGACCTCCGACATGCACGCACTGCACTCCATTTCCTCCACACACAACTCATTCCATCTCCCCCTTGCACAGACACCACTACAAACACCGACACACCCACACTTCCTTCCCCAGCGCCCAGTGCTCGCTCCATCCGCCCTCGCATGAAGGTGCAAACTCCCCCAGCCCCCTTTTGATTTGGGGGGGGGGGAATAGGGAAAAGCATAAGGCTTGTCTTGACACATCAGTCTTCCCCAGTTTCTCTCCCTTTGAGTCTCACCCACTCGTATTGCCCGACCCTAAGAGCCGGGACTGTGAAGCTCTGCTCGCCACTATTTTCTCCTTCCGCCCCATATTATTTCAGAAAAATTAAGAGGGAGAAAAAAAAATCAGCACCTCCTCTTGATGCTTTAGGATTTTGCCAGCCACATGATGGCATTATGTCGTTTGAATTGCCGTGCTTGGCTCTGCTAAGGGAGGAAGAGGCTGGATATTTCTATCTTTTAAAAAATATTCTCCCCCCTCCCAAATTCCTTGTTGCATGAAAGTTTATGCTGATTAATAGGGCAAAAAGTGTTTGGAGGGCAGACAAGGGGGAGCTGTGTCTCTAGCAATGAGACGGCGACAGAGGGAGCTGCAGATATCGGCGTGCAACATGCACAATCTATTTCAAATGTGTATGAACAACCTTTCGCATACCCCTCCTCCTCACCTTTTACATATTTGTTTAAGGAATGGATACCAGAAATGATAGTTTACTTACCAAATGGCTGTCCCAGGCTTCCTGTTTGCCCAGTGTCTGTGTGTGATCGTGTGGTTTTTTTTCCTTCTGTAGGTGGGGAATCTGCAGTGCTGCACAGACACACTGCAGCAGCTCAAAGCTGGAGGATAGTAAAGTGTTACTTACTAGAGAGGCGCTACATTACCACTAGGCGCTGGCAGAGCATTTTTCTTAAAGAGACATGATTGTCCTCCCTCCCACCCTCATCTTCACAACATAGGGGAAACGGTGGTGGAAGGGAGGTTGGACTGGGGAAATGGCATAAAAAGAGGTCAAGGTTAATAGTGAGTAACTGAGAAAAAGCTTGACCATGACTCAAGGAAAAGCTAGGACTCAAAAGAACCTTTGCTATTTTTCAGTAAAAAAAAAACAAAAAACAACTTAATAAACTGCCATATATGCTGCCTTGATATTTTCCTTGCCACCCATCACTAGTTAACTTACTGGGTATAGGTAAAAAATCATGACATTGCAATGCAGTTCCAGCAAATAATAAACAATATTAAATAGCATCTTCCATATGAATGCATTGCATTATGGAGATAAGCAATATTGGATTTAAATTACCTATGTAATATAAGTGTGATTTGCACATAGAGTGTTTCTCAACCGTTTTGATACAAGGGACCTGCTTGCTGGCTTCCTAACTGTCAGGGTCCGCAATGAGTCTGTCAAAGACTGGCTCTGGTCTAAGGACTGGTCACTGAGAAACACTTAGAATTGTAGAGAGAGAAAGACATTAAGAGGCACAGGGAGAAAAAAATTTAAATTAAATTTGAAACAAGATGGAGAGTTGCAGAAGGCTGTTCCAGACTCAGACAGCATGAGTTGCAGATGAGAAGGCTCTGGCCCCAGCAGTAGTGACAGTAGGAGGATGCACACAGAAAAGGCAGGTAATTAAGTATGTAAGGAATGTGCATGTTATGTGAATTTTCTCATCATAGCCCAGGCTATGTAATTAAAATGGCAATGCAGCCTTCACTGTCACCCCATTTTCAAAATTCTAGTTCGCCGCTGAAGTTGTCTGTGATTTCTCTCAAAGTTTTGTTTTGTTTTTTGGAAGTTGGAGCAATATCCACCAGTCATTCTGAGCAGTGGAAAATACATACTTGTGTTTTGAAAAAGTTTGATTTTTTGCACATGGGAAACAAAAATAGTTGATCTTAAAGGCCTCATTATTGCAAGCACGCACAATTGCACACTGAAATCAATGGGACACCTGCTCACATGTTAAAATGACTCATATGCAAAATTATAAGAAGGGCCAAAACTTCTAATTTCATATGTGACTAGTTCTCTGAGGTGCTCAGATACTGCATTAAGGGGTGATGGAAGTACTTCCAATGGATACACAGAGAGACGTTTGAAAGGTGTTTAAAATAACTTTTTATATTTAATAAGTAATATAAAACAATTACATATTTTATAAAGTTAGAAGCAATTCAAATCCACTTTTGGCATGGGCAGTAAATAAATGTAGAACTTGCCGGTGAGGTGAGGGTGGTGATGTTTTTTGCATATTCATAGAGTAAGACAGTGTGAAACATATGGAATCATGCAAAATAATATCGCTGCATCTTGCCTATTTAGTTCCTCCCTTTTTTATTTTGTCTTTAAAAAAATAAAAAGAAAGCAACTGCAAATCCCTATGCTCTTAAAATATTAAAATTCTAACTCTGACCATGAAAAAGTTGAGAAATGCCTAAGTTCAATCATGTTAATGAGTGTAAGGATGGTCTGGTGACTAAAGCAGTAGACTGGTAGTAGTCTGAAGGTATTTGCTTGTTTTTATACTGTCTGGTGAAATTGCATCTCCTGTACATAAGATATTTCTGCAGTTACATTAGTTTGTGGGAAAAGTTACAAAGATGAGGAATGCTCATTATTGAGGACATAGGCTCATTATAAGCAACATTTCACGATTAGTTATATTATGGAGGTTTTGCTCCTTCCTTATAAGGCTTTCTCATTGGCCACCATAGATTAGCTAAACTTGAACTGTTCTGGTTTGGCAAATTTCAAGTCCTTTGGATGATGCAGTAAACAAAGATCCTTTAAACCTATCTTTGTCCAATTGGAGGCTAGGGATGTATTTTAAAAGGAAAAATAATTGCTTAGGTTTTGAATGGGAAATGCAACAGCTTGATCTAGAACAAAAGGAATTGGTAGTGGATTCTTCAGTCAGAATTGTTCTTCTTTGAAGTTCAGACTATCTCAGTGTTCAAAACACTTGCCGAGTGAAACATATCCAGACAACTATAGCCTCAGATAGCACATCATCACAGAATCAAGTAATAAATACAGCTCTGTGACTTTCTTCGGAGCTAACTCCCATTTCTCCTTTTTTCGCTGTCATTGATATTCTTTCCTGGCACATTTTCTATATTCAGCAAAATGCATTTAAAAAAATCCAAGAGGCAGTTATAGCATTCACCCTTCTTAGGTGTAATCTGCCACTTTAGGTGGTGCGGAAACCCTTTTCCACTGTACAAGGCCATGTGTCTAATCAGTGGACCTAGCTGAGCTATTAATTAGAAACTTAACCAGGCCATATACCGGTACATTTGTTTCTCTGCTTTATGCCAAGCCAGTCTGGAGGATGCTCCAGGAAAGGAAGAGGGTGTGGCATGGCGCTCATGTTGAGTTCTTCATTCTCCAAAGAGAGAGAATCAGAGCATTATTCAGAGATTCATCCAAAAAATAAATAAATTAGCACTTTAATGACCTACATGGATTTATTTTTTTTAAGAAGTTACACTTCAGCAAAGAGCTGGATAATTCCTTAGACAGCTGTGGTTTCGGAGGCAGCTCAGGGGACATTCTTGCAAAATTACTCTAGTTCTATTAAAAAGAAATTACCATCGAGTTTCCTGGGTGCCTCCCCTTCCCCCAATCAAGGGCATTGTGTCCTCAATCCATCTCTTCTGTCTGGTCTCTTTTGAAGTCGTTACAGCTTTGTCAGCCATATGGCAAACTGCCAGACAGTAATGGTGCTGTATGTTCTCCCTGCACAAATGACCTCAAAAGCTCCCCAAGCACGATCCCTTTCCTGACATCATCATAATGGGCACATATAAGTTTCTTGGATGCTGTTTATTAGACACCCAAGCACCAACAACAGCTGTAGACGAGAATGGTTTTTCTCCCCATCAATGCTTGGTGAGATGTATACAACCACTATTCTGCAACGTGAGATCCTGCCAGAGTGATCTAGGCTTTTGTCCCCTTGAGACTGGATGAGTGTAATGCATTATAGATGGGGTCCCCGTGGAGACCAATCAGGGAAGCATTTGGTAGATCACTTATTAAATGGAGTTTCACGCTGAGTGCATATTGCATCACTGCATTGGTTTCCAGTGGGCTTCCAGGTGGAATTAATGGTGCTGGGTTAAATTTATAAAAACTCTAAATGGTTTTTGATTTGGTTTCTTGGCCTTTCTCCCCATCATGTACTGCCATAGCTGAAATCTAGGGACTCTCCTTGGCCTTTCTCCCCATCATGTACTGCCATAGCTGAAATCTAGGGACTCTCCTTGGCCTTTCTCCCCATCATGTACTGCCATAGCTGAAATCTATGGACTCTCCTTTATCTGGAGTCTCCTTAATTTAAGAGAGAGAGCTGCTAGAAAGACATTTCTGATTAAGGCCTTTGACCCTGGAATTTGCTGCTCAGGTTCTTCCTTGCCCCTCTCTTAGGCTGCGTCTACACTTGTAAATTAAGTCGACTTAAGCTTGCTTAAGTCGACTTAATTTACCCTGTGTCTATACTACAGTTTTCTTAAGTCGACTTAAGCAGCTTGCTTAAGTTGACTTAATGAAAAGTAAGTCGACTTTATAAAACCTAAAATTACTTCGACTTAAGGCTTAATTCGACTTTTTAAAGTTGAATTAAGCCAGCGTAGATGTGGGGTAGCCCCAAGTCGACTTAGGGCTACCCCAGGAGTACACCAATGTCCTCCCTGCCGGGGGGGGGGCACAGAGGGAGCCTGGCATGCCCCCCACAAGGCAGGGCAGACCCCTGCCCACCCTGCCCCTATGCCCTGCCAGGGTCCTGTCCCCCTTTGCCCCATTTTACCTATGTACAATGGGGCAAAGGCGGAGCCCACTGGCACTGGGCAAGGGGTGCCCCCTTGCCCTGTGGACCTGCCCTAGGTCCCCCTAGCCCCTAGAAGTCGACCTAGGCATCCAGTGTGGACGCTCTAGGTCGACTTTGTAAGTTCCCCCCAAAGTCAACTTAAAATTTAAGTGTAGACTCACTAAGTCAACTTAAATTTCCAAGTGTAGACATAGCCTTACAGAGCCCAGATGTCTTCCAGAGCTTTTGGGAAGATTTAGGTGTGATTACGATAAATGAAGGCAATGGGGACTAAGTACGATAGAAAGCTGATTTAATCAAGCCCTAATTGTTTTCAGTCAAACTTGAGTATAACAGACCACAAATGTGCAAATCATTACATTCACATTTCCTCCAAACCACAGACCCCTTTTTATGGATAAAAATGTCAAGAAGGATGCCCTCTTACCTCACTGCATTCTATCAATTACATTTAACAATTGTAAATCAGTTATTCAGTGTTCTCGTCAACCAAAGACATAGCATGCTGCTTCTACACAGTGCTTCCAATCCATCCCATCTTTTAGGATCTGATTTACACTGGTGTAAATGATGAGCAATCCTTTGAAAGTCAAAGAGAATTACACTGGTGTAACATCAGTATGAGCTGAATCAAAAACAGGCCCCAAGGGAATGAAATACCATGGTAAAAAAAAAAAAATCACATCTGTGTCTTTCTCTAAACAGTACCACTAGATCACAAACTGGCCCAAAAAATAGTAACTCATATCATGTAAGAATGCATAGTTCTCATTTCCTCTTTGTCCCTTTAGGGCAGGAAAGAACATCCTGTTGTTCTAATAATGTGAGCAAAATACTAGTTATTTTTGGCAAAAAAAATAATAATTTTTAAAGCGCATTTTTAAAAGACAAATCTAATCCAGGATTCAGATTATTCAATAAATGTATTAGGAGCACAGCACTTCTTTTTGCATCCAGAAATCCATATTTAGGTACTCAGCACATTTAAACTCAGTAAAAAGTTCACAGAAGTTCAACAGCAAACAATTTTAGCAGTTATCTATGGAAAGAGAACTAAGAGGCTGAACAAAGCCACACCCGTAATTAGGGTGTGCCATATCTAGTACTGTACCAGTGAACAGGGTGCCCATGGAAAGTCTGTCACAACTGCCTTTGCATGTGGGCTGAGGGAGAAAAGCACAAAAGTGCTGGTGCAAAAGGTCACGGGCAGGGCAAAGGGATGGATGTTGATTCAGTCGCTCTGTGAGGCGGAACACACGAGCATGCTTGGAACCAAGTTTGTGGTAAATTAATCCTGCCTTCTATAGAAACTCAACATAGGAGACAGCTGAAATCACCACCCACCCTCTATAGCGGTAATTCTCCTCTCTTGTATAATCGGGTTTGCTAACTCTGGATTCATCAGGGACCTGCATGCTGGCACCTCACTGCACAAACTTTGCTGAGCTTAGAGCATAAATTTAAGCACAAGGCCCTATGGGTAAACTAGTTATTACTATTTTTGAAGGTAATGCACAGAGATAAAATCACCAATGATAGCTATTGTTTTTTTGTTTTTTTTTGTCACTGGTGAGAAACACCGGAAATACATTCCAAATAACTTTAAAAAAAAGAGATGTATTGCCTAAAGTGAAAAGTTTTGCTTCCTTTTTGTCATTAATACAATGTATAGCTGTATTTTGCCCCAAAGAGAAATAATGCTTGCCCTCAGATTCTGCACATATATCTCAATTGATACTGCTAGAGTCCATTGGAAGCAAGTAATATTCAAGCCCATGTTTTAGCATGATTTTTAATGGAAAGAGGAAACAATTTTTAAAGCTATTAAATCATTTATCCTTTGGAGGCTAACAAACTACTAACGTACCATAGGAGCTTCTGCAGCTTGTCTTTAAAAATCTACTAATCACAGCCTAAGATCTTTAGCTTATCAGAGTTTCAAAGGCCCTATATCTCCAAATATACGTTGGAGCGGTTTTCTGAGTATGTGACTGCCAGTGTCAGGGGTGACTTCCTTCTCAGCTAGTTAGAGTTCAATCCTATATCACTGAAGTCAGATTTGCCATTAAAATTCTCTGAGGAGCAGGATCAGACCAATAGGTCCCAGTCTTATTAGGGGCTGACCACTTTGCGTATGACACAGCAAGCATTTACGTATGGGCTTAAATAGAAATCACTGAGCACATACTCAGAAAACCATCAAAAATCATTTTCAAGAAGCCAATGTCAGTACAGAGGGCGCTTGTCTGCAGGAACACTGTAAGAGCAACTTCCCGCTTACGAGCAACATTTCTCCTGGGAACAATTTCCCCACCATGAATTGTCCACTCACTCACAACAACACAGCTGCCATGAAAGAGCAACATTTGTGACATTGTAGGGTCACATCCGGGGCGGAGATAGGGGGCAAGTAGGGGCATTGCTCCTCCCTCCCCAAACTGCATCTTTCCATCCCCTCCCAACCCTCACCCGTCAGCACAGCTCCAGGGCACCTACTCTTGTCCACAGAGCATGTGGTGCGGGGGGGTGTTTGGGAAGAGGGTCTGGAAGAGAGGGATTTGGGGGGTGGGGACAGCTGGGGTCAGGGGAACAGCAGAGGCACAGCTAGAAGGTTTCCTCCTCTCCTCAACACTTAATTTGCAAACAGTGGAGAGGGTTGCTATTTTTCAGTCGGGAGAATTCGCCCCCCACCCACATGTGCTGAGCTGTCCTGGGTTGCTGGTGATAGTACAGGTGAGCTGTTTAGCATTGGGAGGTTGGGTGGCTCCCCTCCCCAGGACACTCCTCTGCCCCCTCACACCTTCCATATTCACTGTCTCCGTTAGGTGCCACCCCTCCTCCACTGTAGGCTGTCCACAGTGCCCTCCCTAGCCATCCAAACCTAACCAGGCTGGAGCATGAAGCTGCCAGCAGGAGCATTCTCAGCCTGTCGCTGGCTGCTGGACTTGTTCAGCCATTTTTTCAACTGGGGACTTCCCTGCCAAATTCAGGGTTTCTCTGTACTATTCCCCTCAAACTTGAGGTCCCCACACCCCCAAACACCCCATAACATGGTTCCCCTACCCCTTCCAAAACATACATACACCTTTGGTCAGATGGCACTCCCCGTAACAGCAAAACCCGCTTAGCAGCAACACAGCAAAAGGGCACTGGTATGTTGCTAGTAACAAGCATCTACAGTACTCCCATACTTGGCACTTAACTTTTTTGCTGGATTAGAGTCAAAGGGATCAAGCCCATAGTTAATAACTTTTCAAGGATGCTGGGATCTCTTTGAGTGACCTCTTCATTTTGTTCTCAATCATGAGCTGCTCTGCTGGCATTTCCCTCTCCCAGACCCTTAAATTGCCTGTTTGTGGCCATATGGCCCTCCTCTTCCTTGTGCCTAAGAGGTGTGTGTATGTGTGTGCGTGCGCGCATGTGCACGCACACAGTGGGGGAGTTAAAATACTTTGCCTTGTTTTGTTCAACAAGTCTGGGTAATTTTTCAAAATGTGTTTTAACCATGCTTAGGCGTAGTCCTTTTCCACATTGGGAGTAAAAGAGTGGTCCTAATCCAGCCCCAAAGGTGCTGTAACTCAAATAATCTGCATAGCTCCCATTTGGAGGAGACACACAAATCCACCCACCAGACATAATTGATGCAGCCACTTAACTAAGTAGAATAAATAAAACCTGGGTGAGGGTGGAAAAAAATGAAACACCTTCTATAACAAAAATGACAATTTTGTACTAATTAATTTGTATGCTGCAGAGCACATCATTTGACAAGAGTTTTAGAAGTCATAATTTCTGTTTAGTGGTGGAGGGAGCAGAAAATGGGCAATAAAATCAGCATTGAATTTTGCTGGAAAATCCAGAATTTTCTGACGTTTATCTAGAGAAGAGAGGTGAAGAGATAGTATATATTGGCATCGTTCCTTGATTTCCATGGCGCTACGCTGATTGACATCAGCATCTGGCCAGTTTTGCAACCTATCTAGAAATATGTTAAAGTTGGGGATTAAAATAGAAAATGTGTGTGTATGGACTGTTGATTTGATGAGTGATAAAGGTCTGGCTAGTGGATGCTTAGCAGGTTTCATAAAAAGCTTGTCTTTAATCATCTCTGAGGGGGGAAATCTTGTCCCCACTAAAGTCAATAGCAAAACTCTCATTCATTTCAACAGAGTCAGGATTTCACCTTCAGTTTCTGTACCCTTAAATGGACTGACATGAACATATGCTACATGTCACACAAATCCACGAGTACCATGTATATATATTTATATATACACACCATTTTGTGTTTGCTTGTTTATTTTACAGATTTTTTTTTTAACACAAATGCTTGTTTCCCAAGAGGTGATGACCTTTTTCTCATCAGGAAGGTGAATTTGTATTGTGGCTTTGTTGCATGTATCCACAGGATTATCAATCAGTCAGTTAGGCGATTTGTGTACCTTGGTTTAAATTGGTTCTCCATCCTTCTACACTTGAACTTACTAATACTTTAATGTTTAAACCTGGATGGATTCAGTGTTACTGAAGCATGTGCCTAACTTCAAGGGAATTTCAGTGCCTTGCTGCACTGGGACCTAGGTTTACATCCCAGTGCCAAGAGTGTGAAGTAGGGTGACACCAAATGGTACTGTACAAGACTGCAGTTTATACTCCCACTCCTTAAAACAGAGCATGGTGAAGAGAGGTTAGTCTTCAATAGCTACACAAATGCACCTTAGATAGTACAGCAGGACACAAATGTGCACTGACATAAGAAAGATGCAGGGAGTGTTCAGTAAGGAAGGGGAAATTGAGGCACATTTGGATCTCTGCAGTTGGTCACGTATCTATAATGAGTCAAACTAGAAACTCAGCCCCAAATGCCTTCCTGAAATTTCAGAAAGGGCAGGTTTGAACTGAGCTCCAGATTTTGCAGATCTGCTGAATATTTACACTCTAGGGATTTTGCATGCTTGTGGTGTAAGGAAGGGTCACATCACTGGGAAGTTCTCTTTGGTTTCCTCCCACTTGACGCACAAGAGTAATGTAAAAGGGGCAGAGGGCAGCCCAGAAAAAGGGCCCTTAGTTTGCTGGGAATTTCTGAATGCCTGACTGATTCTCTTATCTGGAACTGGTCTTTCCAGCCACACCTGGTGTTTGAAGAAACACTGCGGCTGCTCACAACAAACCTTTTTCAGTGTAGAAAAACTGCATAGTCTCTCCCAGCTGCACTTCTCTTTGTATTAAGTTACAAGTTTCAAAGAGATTATCCAGGTGCAACTTGGATTGGATGCTATAGATTAATATTGCTATGGCAGAAAAATGGGAGTGGGGAGAATTTCATCCCTCCACTGCAAAGACAATGCAAAGGGACTAGGAAGGGACTGCATTCCCCCCTTCCACCCTCCCCAGTGAATTTGCTTTGTGTAACATGGGCCCTATCCCATCAGACACAGAGCCAGCTCCAGTGGTTCTCCTCCATCTCTGTGGAGGCTCTTCCAATTGCTTCAGTGAACGTTCTAAGGGAGGGAAGGGCAGGCTGAAGGAGGGAGAGGCAGATGGGAGACAGGAGGAAGCCTGGCTGAAGAGATCCTGTGTTGTAGTCATTCCATACTCCTGCAGTGTCCCTTTCGTTTGTGTCAATCAAAGAGGTTATGTTGACACAGGATTGAAGAACCACTATCAGTGCCATGATGTGTGAGAGACAATAACTTAATAGTTGATGTCTTAGTCCCTAACAACTCTTTGCTAATATGATAACAAATCTTGCCAAGACCTAGTAATTCCCCTATAACCATTTGCTACATTCCACAAAGGTCATAAGGAAAGACTGGTAAAGAGAACCTTACGGAGCAATTAAAGTGTGAATCCACTACTGCACAGAAGCACTGTTGACTTTTTAAACTTTCAAATACACGATAAAATGGGCATTCAAATTTGGTGCATTCAGTTCACTTATCTTTCAAAATGTCTCTAATCAGAAGAGGAAAATATTTAAAACATTCCTTTCACTATCATCACAGCCTGAGGGTATTTAAATGTGAGAAGAAAGAGCATCAAAATTAAACTCTCAGAAAAAATAATTAATATAAATACTAACTAAAGTTTCCCATCTTTCAACTTAATACTGTTCATCTAAGGGGCTGCCCGTATTGCAAATAAAGCAAATGCAATTTTAGCTTGCATTAACAGAGACATAATATGCAAGTCATGGGAGGTGATAGTACCGTTCTACTTGGCACTGGTTAGACTTCAGTTGGAGTATTGTGTCCAGTTTTGGTCACCCAAGTACAGAAATGATGTGGAGAAAATTGCTTGCAAGGCACGTAACAAATATGATCAAAGGGATGGAATGCAAGCCATGTGGGCGAAGGCAGAAGGCTGGGGTATGCTTAGTTTGGAAAAGAGGAGATAAGGGTGGGGATATGATAGTGGTCTTCAAATACTTAAAGGCTGCCATAAAAAAGATGGAGAAAAGTTGTTCTCTCTTGCCACAGGGGCGGGGCAAGAGGCCATGGGTTCCATCTACAGCATAGCAGATTTAGATTAAATCTCGGAAAAAACTTCCTAACTGTAAGAACAATAGGACAGTGGAATAGACTGTCTAGGAAACCCGTAGAAACCATTTTACTGGAGGTGAATGGTTTAGACACACAAATCCTTCACCGTGGCGGGGGTTAGGCTAGGTGAGTCTGGTGATGCCTTCTAACCTTGTGATTCTAAGTTAACAACTAGAAATAGGGAGTGCCAGTAGCATGTGACCAGTCAGCTGTTTGCAGTTCTCCAGCAAATGTTTCATGGACCATGGTTTAGGAACCTCTGATTCTTAGATAAGATTTCAATATTTAAATATGGTGATAGCTTTATGACAGTCCCCTTTAAAATGAATAAATGGAGATAGAACTGTGTCAACTAATTCAGGATCTTACATAAAAGCCTCCATCACAACTGGCAAACTTCTTCCCATTTCCTGGTTTCTCTGGCCAACCTTTAAAGTGCACAAAATGCTTATAAACTTGACAAGTTTCCCACAATGCATAGCAAAATTAAGGAAAACAAATACCGAGTAGGACAAATGCTGACCTCAGATACACACCATCCCATTATAATTTCAATGCACACATGAATTTGAAATCAGAACTTAGCTGAAATGTTCCTTGAGCAAAACACTACCTAGAGTCACTTTGTCCCATTGACATTCCATGGAAATCTGCGATACATGGGATGTAAGTAAGAGACAAAATAAATGACCTTTGTGCCATTCATATAAGTCATGTTATGCTATGCACCACAAATTTCAAAAATAAGCATCATGTTAGATTGAGAACACTATTTCTGAAACACCTGTATCTTGGGATCTTAGCCCCAGGTTTTATATATTAAAAGTCTCATGCTAGTAGATGGGATTGTTTCCGAGTTGTTTATAATTTATCAACTTTGACTGGGGCAGGGTTCTTTTCTCCTACTCTGTACTAAACATTGTCAACACATAATGAATTATAATGAGGATTCGACCAGCTTTCAAGCATTAACATTTTCTCACTGACGTTTTGCCAGTCCCTATGATAAGAAGACTGGAAATTAACTTGGAATTGAAAATTAACTAAACTATTCCATGGAGTGTTCTAGAGCAGCTAAAACTACCCATATCGTGGGAGAACTATGCTAAGGTTACAACTTTTTCCTGTTTAAAAAGTACCATCAGACGAATCCTAAAGCGCTTAGTTTTAACTCTCATTCAAGTCCAGTAAAGAAAGAATAAAAATTGAGCAAGGCTATCAGAATGTGCACCCTCGCCGTCCGCATTGCAAGTTTTCATAAGTACAAGAAGTGGAATATTACAAACAGTAACATTTCCTTTAAAACAAATGTTTCTCTTTACCTGTTTCTTGCCATTAACCCACCGTTTTTTCTTTGGCTTCTTTTCCCCATTTCTGTGTCCTCCTTTTTCCTGTTTTACTGCTGCTCTCTTTAGGGTATTGGTCTTTTTTTTTTTTTTTTAAGAGTCCCCTTTTAATCAGCTAGATCCTGCTGGCATGAGCTGTCAGTGGTATTCACTTCACTCCGCTCTAGCCTTATGTTGCATTGCCGTGGCAACAAGATTTAGCAGCAAGTCACCAGCCTTGAACTTGTCAGAATCTGTAACAATGTGCGCCCAGCATGAATTACTCTCCAGCACATCAGGTTGCCATGACAACAGCTAACAATAAAACTCATCTCTTTGCTTTAAATTCACCAACTTTTACTGTTTGTTTCCTAGATGATCTGGGCCTGTATTATGTGAATCCCAGTTCTTTTTAATGATACCAGCTTCAAATAATGAAATGATCAAAGAAATGGGACAGAACTAGATGGGCAATTTTGGGCCAAGAATTCAATGGATGGTAAAGCAGTGCAGAGCATAACAATGGGATTGCCAGCACTGCAGGTGCTGAGGAAGAGGGCAGAGAAACAAAAGCCCAAGTGTCTGTGTGCACAATATACAGTACAGAGCTTAATTTGATAGCACAGAGTATTCATGCATCCTAATCTGCATTCCCAAGAGCTGTCTAAACTTTGGGCTCCATTCTGCAAGATCCTGAGTCTCTTTTGAGGGTGCTTTGTCTCTCACAAGACGAGATCCTTTGTGGCTGTGCTCTGATTTTTCCACTGCCCTCTGCTGGACGCAGAAAGCTTTCGCCTGTGGAAATATCCCATTTAACCTGATCAGTTAGTCCTATGAGTGCCCTGTGAAGAAGAATGAATTGCTCAGAAAGAGGAACTTTATGGCAGTCTGTACCCTTATATTAACCCCTTTTATAAGACTACAGTAACTCTTGTATAAAGTGTACCTTGTGAGGTATCATTTGAAAATTCATAATTTGCTGATCATTATTGTCCTGGTAAAATATGTTTGGCAGAATTGGATGTAAAGTTGTAATATTCTACTGTATGACATTACTAAGACATGTTGCAAGTTTAGAAAAGCAGCCACAAACCAGTCTCTCAGAAACAAAAGGCAAACTGACTCAGCTAGGCGTCAATGAAATAAAATGGATCATCACTTGGTTAAATAGTCATTCTTTGGCACACAAAAGAATGTGAGCAAGAAATGTACATCTTGGCAAAGAAACAGCTGTAGATTCCCATCCTCATAGACTTTCAGTCTCCTCGAATCCAGCTGGAAATGATTCTTAAAGAAGAAGAAAACATAAAAGAATGAAGAACAGACACCTCAATTATTCCTCCTCTCTACCTATGGCTTCCATAACACCCAAAGAACAAAGGAAACAGCTTTGATGGGGAGAGATCCTGGCTGAAAGGTATTCAGCCCCTAAGACTGCTAGAACATATGGTGAGAGAAACCTTTGCTTTGAGTTCACTTAGCTTGTTAAGTTAGGTATTGGTTGAATTTTATTTGGTATTTACTTGTAACCAATTCTGACTTTTATGTCTCATTTCTTGTAGTCACTTAAAATCTATCTTTCTGTAGTTAATAAATTTATTTTATTGTTCTATCTGTAACGGTATGCTTGGATTGAAGTGTTTGGAAAACTCCATTTGGGATAACAGGGTTTGTGCATATTATTTTCTATTAATAGAATGATGGACTTCATATGAGCTGTATTGTCTAGGAGAGGGCTGGGCAGAAGACACACATTTCTTAAGGAAGTTCTGGAATGGTGTTACTCTGCACTGTAATTCAAGACTGGTTGGCTGTAGCCCTCTTGTAGTATAACTGCAAGTAGTTTACATGCTGGAGGCTATGTGTGAGCAGGCTAGGAGTGCAGCTCTCACAGCGGAGCAGTGTAAAAGGTACCTCAGGTTGGAGAATTGAGAGGACACAGCTGTTTACTGGTCCAGACTGTACCTGGTAAATATCACACAATGCCTCCACTAACCTCCTTTCTGTGAAATTTCCTGTTCTCAGTAACACTCATTAAGTTCCACCAGTAGTAGCAGTGGAGGGAACTCTAGCGTAGAAATCCTGGTGGCTGTTGGTTATTTTAAGCTCTATGTTGTGTAACCCTTTTTAGAGCACATCTACAGAACACAAATGTCAGTGGCCCTCACTTCCTTCTCTGGGCTACTTCTGCCACCAATGGGGCTGAGTGACTGGTAGCATATCTTAAGAAAAAATTCTAGTGTAAAGAGTTGTATGTGGCCACCTGATCTAAGCCATAGAAGTCTAGTGGATTCCTTTTAGAAGTCCTGATTGTTTTTAATAAAAGGAATTGAAACATGTCAAAGTCAGTTAGAAGTAGATCTGGAAGAACTATTTGCAGCAAACAATGTATTAATCCCAGTAGCCCTTTTTCTGTTTGCTGGACCGAAGACAGATCATGATTTCCGCCATTGTCCAAAATTCCTCAGCAAATCTGAGCCACTTACAAATTGTTTCCTGTTAATGTTGCTCCATCAGTTCAGTATTTGCATTTCAAAAGTCATACCATTTTGACAGGACACAGAGGTCACAATGTTTTTGTTCCCTGTCCAGAAGAATCTACTGTTTAAAGGAAGCAGGTTTCTGGTGCTAACCGTTGTAGTTACAAATTTGAAAATTGCTTTCCGGGAACATTCTGCAATGCTCACTTAAAACTCTGAGTCTGAAAACATCTCTGGCGAGGATGAAGGTGGAAAGGTGAAATTTGGCCCTTCCATGTAGATTTAGCCAACCAGCAATATCCTTGGCCCCATCTATGGTTGCTTTGTGATGCTCGACTGGTACCAGGCACCCCACATAATACTGAATTAGCTAGAGTGGCTGGTGAAGGATTGCTTCAGTGTTGCGGCATTCCCAGAGGCCATAAAACCACAGTAAACTGTCCCACTCCCCCATGTCCCTCTGTGTAGGAGATGTGTCCCCAGGCAAAAAGAGGTACAGTCAGACATCTACCTCTAGCTCCTGAGATGGCCCCTTGGGGCAATAGATTTAAGTTAGAGCAACTTTAGCACTACACTAACTTTTATTTGAACAGGTCCAATCGCTGGGATCATGGAGATATAAAGCTGGCCTAAAGTCACCTTTGGCTTTCTCCCTGCATACTATTCCAAGCGTTGCTCTGACACACCTCAGAACCGAAGCCAAGATGTTTCAGGAAGTTCATTCATTGTCAGATGAGCAGCTTTATAATTTGCAATGTAGGCATTTTAGCAACGAAGGCTTTAAGAACACTAAAGTACTGTAGGGTACATTACATTTGTATTACATTAGAAATTGGGAGGGATTCCCAGAAATTGGGATCTTCTCTCCATTATATGGCCTTCCTGTAGTTTCATTCACTCCAATGTTATAAAGTATTCATCCTTTTACTGCCTCTCACAATGGATACCTGATGCAGTTTCAGTACCCCTCTACATTTTCCGTAACAATGGCTGCATTTCTTCAAAGGAGCATAATTCACAACCAAAGAGTCAAACAATGGGAATGTTTGTTTAAAAATAAAAAGCCAGATGTAATACAGGATATGGTATATTTCAAGCGCAGCTCCCAGATGCAAACAGGAACAGGAAAGAAGCAGCCGTTTTTCCTTCTCTCAAGCACTCAGCTCCCCACGTCAGGGGTGCTGCTGACAATAGGATCGTGAATGAAGATATGTCAGGAAGCATTTTCATCCAAACAAACACTGCACAAGTGGAGGTCTATTCGTTTACACTGATTTTAATTTCTACACTCTACAGAGCTTCCTGGTTTTCTAAAATTACTTCTCAACCAAGGAAAACAGCCACCAGTGGGATAAATCTTTACCATTTTCAAATATGATATAATCGTTAGCCTGGGATCCTTTCATCTTTAACAATTATTAATGGTTTATGATTTGTACTACAGTAGAAGCAAGAGGACTCAAATGAGGCTGGGACTCCATTGTGCTAGGCACTGTACACTAACATAGTTAGAAACACTCCCAGGCCAGGCAAACTTGCATTCTAAACGGGCAAGACAAACAGAGGCAAATGGAGTAGTGTCAGACAGCACGTCAGTGCCTGAGTTATGTCTAGATCTCAGGTCCCCTGCTTCCCAGTCCAGTGATCCATCCACTACACACATTGGATCCACAATTATTATTATTATTTAATCCTCACGGAGTCACAGTGAATCAAGCCATTAATTATTACTGTCCCTAGTTGATGACGGGACTCCTTGTCTTAGCCAAGGTTGGAGTGGGAGTCAGTGTCAGAATGAGGACTAGGAGTTAGGAGTTCTTGACTTCTATCACTGGAACCATACTATTTCTCTCTTTGTCTAATTAGTTGTCATATATTTAATTAATTATTTTAGTATTTGTATATTGGTAATCTCAAATATGTCTACACTTGCAAGTTAGTTCGAATTAAGGAACCTTAATTCGAACTAACTTAAGCCTTGGCTACCCTAGGCTTTCATTAGTTCGAATTAAGGGCTTCCTTAATTCAAACTAATACATTCAATTGCTTAGTTTGAACTAACCCTTAATTCGAATTAGTTTGAATTAGGTCAATGTGGCCATATTAGTTTGAACTAACTGCTTAGTTTGAACTAATCAGCAGATTGATCTTCATGCAATTGACTAATTCGAACTAAGCAAGTGCCCTGCATGGCCATGGCTAGTTCGAACTAGCATTCTTGTGGGGCCATGCTAGTTCGAATTAAGTTCATTCGAACTAACTAAAATTAGTTCGAATTAGTTCGTTCAAATTAACTAATTCGAACTAGCTTTTATAAGTGTAGACATAGCCAAAGGGATCAGTGCCCCATTGTGTGTCACCCGAACACACCTAGCAGAATGACAGTCTTTACCACAAACAGTTTACGGTCTAAGTATTTGCCTTATGCCAAGGTTTGAAATATCTCATTGAATTAATTTTGGTCTCATATGACGTTCAAAATCCATTGCTGGCCAGATGTGAGGACCTGATCCGAAAGAATCCTATTGGCTTGAATAGATCTGGCCCTTAATCTGTCAACATTTGAGGCTGCTAAAATCTGTTTTTAAAAATGACCTACAACAAATTCTATAAAATGATTTTTCAGTACTCTCCTAACAGAACCAACACAACAGGAGAAGAATGAGAACTGGGGATGCGGCTAAACCCAGGCAGTAGCTCTGACAAAGTATCAAGTAGCTGGTGCTTTTGCAGTACAAATTGAAGTCTCTGGAATAAACACTCATTTTATTGAACTACAAATAGCCGACCAGCCAACCGGACGATGAAACACCAATGCTACATGACACCTGAGGCAGACATCACAAAACCTTAGGTCGGGGGAATATGTTTCCTTCTGAAAAAGAAAATCAATAAAACTTTGTTTTAGTTTAGACTTTTGGTTGCTAAATTTTAAAAGAGTTCTTTTGTTTTAAGGGGGAAAAAAACTTACTTTCGGTCCCAATCCTGCAATCAGAAATTATTGTAATGTTGTTTACGGTGGTGGCAGCCAAAGATTCCCATGAAGGATCAGGGTCCCACTGTGCCAGCCACTCTACACACACCTAAGAAGGAGATGGTCCCTGCCCCCAACGGGGTTGTAATCTAAGTATATGACAAGAGACGACAGGTGGATTCATTCGGCAAGCAGATAGCAGTGCACAAGGTAAGAGGCAGATGATTATCATTTGCATAATATAAGTAGCGATCGCAGTGCTGGCTGCAAGCGTCTGCCTGTGTAGACACTAGTACGGGATTGGAGCCAATTCCTATAGTCTCTTAGGGGTCTATTCTATACTGATGAGTAGCCTTTGCCCTACTCCTGTGTGCACTTGGAACTTTTCCTGATGGCATGCAACATTGTGATTGCATCTGAAAAAGAAGTTTCATAGTCTCAAAGCTCAGTTCAGACATGTTGAAACTCTTGAGAACCGAGGGTTTAGATTTCTATTATCCTGCAGTGTTGACTTTGGTTCTAATATTTATCCATCCATTTCCCAGCCCTAAGCTTATTTGTTTTCTTTGGCCCTTCCCTCCAGTCTGAGACGGCCCCAAACCAGCACATTGCCACCTGGCTCTCCTCACAGTTTATTTCGCACAATGAGGCCCTAGCTGGGAATATGATCCAGGACAAGACGGTCAAAGGGCCAAAGTCTATCCCATGAGGCCTCACTCATATGAATAATACAGTTTTGTGTGTGTATATAAGTTTGTAGTCTGTGTGTGTGTTCTATAATAAACCTCTATTTAAAATACTGAGATTCATTCAAAATCCTGTACAGAATTCAGTCAGGTTGTTCTGACAAATTTAGAT
The DNA here is from genome assembly GCA_007922175.1 of Pelusios castaneus. Taxonomy (NCBI): domain Eukaryota; kingdom Metazoa; phylum Chordata; order Testudines; family Pelomedusidae; genus Pelusios; species Pelusios castaneus. The sequence continues at coordinate 7,637,837 of ML685755.1, read as the reverse complement.
CCATGTTGTTTATACTGAGGTGAGCAGTTCTTATTGACACAGGCAATCCTGTGACTTCAGTGGGATTGCACATGTGACTAAGGACTGTACAGGCGAGCAAGGTTTGCAGACTCCATCCTTATTTTCTGAAGTGAAATCAAATGCTCAATAATGTGAAAGAAGGCCTGGTCCAGGGGATAGGACACTAGACTGTCTCTCAGGAGATCTGGTTTATTCTTACTTCTCCACTGAACGTGCGTGATCTAGGGCAGGTCACTCCATCTCTGTTTTCTGGACTTGCCTATTTAAGGCCTCATCCAAAACCCACTGAAGCCAATGGGAGTCTTTTCAGGGACTTCTATGGGTTTTGGGTTAGACTCATACACTACATCAATGGTTCTCAATCTTCATTGCATCATTCCCCTCCCCCCTCCCGACATAAAAAATTACTACATGATCAGGGGGGCAGAGGGGAGGGAAGGTGGAGTTGGAGCCCCACTACCTTGGGCAGGTAGGGAAAGCCGGAACTGAAGCCTTCCTCGCTTGGGTGGAAGCCCTCAGAATTTAGCTTCAGCTCAGGACAGTGGGTCTCCAGCTTCAGCCCCAGTAAATAATGCTGGCCCTGGTGACCCCCTTAAAATAGGGTCCCGACCTACACCTAAACTATGAGCAAGGGCTGTGATTCCCAGCTCATGCACACACGCTTGTGTTAGCTTGATGAGAGCTACTGTGAATATAAATACCACTCTTGCCATGAATAAATGGGTCGCTGTGGCAGCATGGCTGACCTGTGCCAAGAACATACAGACGGGGTTCAAGTGGGTCTGTATACCACAGGGCTATGCTGAACTGCCGCTTCCTGTGCTATGCTGGCAATGCTGATATTTAGACTTGTGCTAGCTCTCATTGAGATGCTGATTGTATGTGTATGTAAGGTAGGAATTCTCTCAGCTCATAGAGTAGCCATAGCCTTAGACTGTAAGCTCCGTGGGGCAGGGACTGTCTCTTACTATGTGTATGTACAGGGCCTAGCACTACTCTATTCTCTACAGGTTTTATAGTGCTCTTCCTTGTAGTTTCTGAGCTGGGGACTCTGACCTTGGCAGGACCCTCTAACTCGCTATTGAAATACAAGAATTGAAAATGCCTTTAAACAAAACCTATGGCTGATGGGTCTCTCACTGTCATATGCAGTTAAAGCCCTAGTCCTGCAAACTTCTATACATGTGCATAGTGTTATTTAGGGTGGGGTGGGGTGGGGAACCATTAATGTGTGCAAAGCTACTCGGGTGCCTAATGTTTGGAGGACTGGAGCATTAGGTGGGAGCCAGCTTGGGTCTTTACGAACACTGCATCCACCTCCACTTTGTTATGTTCCTGCCTGTTCTGCTTATGAATTCCATCCACAATAGGTAAGGACACCTCATGTAATAAATATGCTCTCCAGGTGTGCAGGACAAAATACAGGCACGCCATGTCAGTGAAGACTATTTGCATTTCTGCTAACAAACACTTAAGGAAAAATGGCATGAAACTGAACCAAAAAAAATGATTCTATTATATAATAAGCAGAAGTTAGTATTTAAATGCTAAGGCCACAATATATCTGCTCCATAAGAAAATACTTCCCCAGCAGTACTAAATAAGATGATACCTGAACAAATTATCCCCTACATGGCTTATTTTAGGAGTGACAATCTTGTTCTCTTTTTCAAAAGAGTTTACTTACATTATATGTGGGCTTTTCCTATCCTGGCCTCCCATACAGTACACTTGGGAAAGCTAAAGGCGTCCTGGAAATTAAGTTCCCATTTCAGTTACAAAACAGAGGTGAGCAGAAATGCATTGTCATTGTTCTATGCGAAACCAGAACAGGGCAGAGCATTCTATAAACTTATATTTTAATCACTGCCTTTATATTTTTAAGAGCTAAATCCTTGCATCTGGTAATCAGTTGAAAAGAACGCACTGCTAATAAAAATCACCTAGAAACATGTGTCTAAATGTACAAATACAGGTGGTAGGAACCACACGAAAGCTGTTTCAGCTTCCAGGGCTGGCCAGAATACGTTGTACTCTCAAAAAAAACCTCTGAGGCAAGATCTTTAGATACACTTGTTCTTTGTTAGTCTGGTACTTTCCTTCCCAGATGTGCAGTGATATATATTTTATGTCTTTTCCAGGTTTTTTCCCCCTCAAACATTAGATTATTTTAATCATTCAAAAATTACTATTTTAAAATAATTTTTTTAAGTTTCTGATCAAATCAGTGTTGAAAAACTTGAAATTATGGGCTTGTCTACCTGGGGCACGCTGGAAAATGAATCTGAATTAGTGAAAGGTGTGATTAAAGTGGATTAGGTAAATTGCATTAAACCCCCAAGAGGATGCTCATTCAGAATTAAACTCCCTTCCCCAAAGAGCAGTCAGTTTAGGGCCCTGCCTATGCAGTCTGACCCAGGCATGCAGAAATTTATGTCCGAATGGAATCTCATTAAAAGTCAATGGCATTCTGCATGTGTGCAGGGGTTAGATTGCAGAATCAAGGTCTACATTTTAGATACGACATGACAAGGGAGGGCGAGAGAAATGGGAGTTACAGTGATAATAAAGGTGTGACAGGCAGATGTATTGATAAATGCTTTTTTATTTCCTGGCCCTGATCATCCCGTAAGGGTCAGGATTATGAAAGGTTTATAACCCTGTCACATGACAGGGGTTAATTTCTGCTGATTCTGATGATTACTGTGACATCTTCCCCTACTTATAAAAAAAGTCACAAGCACTTATAATAAGAACTGGAAAGGAGAATTCAAACTAATAAGGTTAATTAAAAAACTGTGGACCACATTCATGAAATACATCTTTCAAAGGTACTTTTCCCCAGCTACTTTAGTCAAGATCAAATATCTGCTTCAAAAGTACAGTTTCATCTCTTTAATGATTTAAGATAAAATATCATATAAAGGGCTGATTAATAAATTAATTATTAATTATTTCACATTATACATTCTGGGTCGTTCATTAGGCCAGTCCAAGGATTAGCAAAAGCTCTAATATGCACAGGACCCAAGATCAAATGTTTTGAATGTAATCAGAAATCTAGTTCCACTTTCTCTTTTTTAACTTCTCCATGCATTATTCAAATAAAATAAATAGCAGTAAATGCACAGGAACTAAGATCAAACCTTTTGAATGTAATAAAAAATCGAATTCCACTTTATCTTATTTAACTTCTCCATGTATTATTCAAGTAAAATAAATAGCAATGTGGCCTGCCAGGGTGTTCATATGAACAAGCTCTTAAGAACTCTCCTCTTGGGCCTCATTCCTTATTGTACCCCTTGGACTGATGCTTTGGTGTGAATCGCTGATTCCGCAAACACTTATGCACATGGTTAGTTTTATCCATGTGAGTAGATTCATTGATATAAGGGGCATTGGTCAATTTGCCTAAAGTTTAACACATGCCATAAGTGTTGCAAAAAAGTTGACTCCATCGAATACTGGGATTGTTGTCTAGTGACTGGAATAGGGGACTAGTGATTAGGGCCTGTTGGATTTAGATTATGTTGCTGTCTCATGGTTTGACCATGAGCAAAACAAATTAGTGCACATTGTTCTTCAGGACTCTGTTGTCTTTCTACAATAGACGAACACGGCTACCCCTTTGGAATTTGACTACTTCAGATGGGTGATTTTAGGCTTAATCTATTAATGCTTGCAAAATATTTTCAGATTTTATATACATGTTCTTCTGAAATAATCTGCAGTGGGGTGTGGAGTCCCCTTGAAATGATACACAAGATCCCAACCAGAGAACAATATTAATTTGTCATTATTAATTTTACTAGGCAGGGAAGGAAATTGGCCTCATTTTAGACCACTCAGTGCATCACAAACACTTGAAACTCACTTCATCAGACGCTTTGAAGATTAATATATTAAGATGCTTTCCATGGAGCCTTAGTTTCTTTCATTTTAAATTACAGACATATAAATAAAATGATATTATGTCTGCAGCGAGGCTCATTAATTCCACCCAGAAATAGGATTTACTCAGCAAAGCCAACACAGAGCAAGTTAGTTAGTTAATCAAAATCTGGTATTACTTGTAGTTTTGTTCCACAGACTCTGCAGATTATATAAAGAGTAATACCATCCAGACTAGATCAGCCTAAATGCTGTGTTTGCACCCTCTCCTTTTTGTAATAGCTTCTCATATGTCTTTGTGACAGGCATGGTATTAAGGCCTGGATCCACAAAGGAACTTAGGTATTGCGAGGCTGAGTGTCACAGTGCCAGAATTATAAGCATTTAGAAAAATCAGTGGACCGCACAAAGCCTGATGTAAGCACCTAGATTCCCTGTCCAATGAAAGGGGAGAGATATGCTCCTGATAATGGGATTCACAGAAGCCAGAACACTAGGTGGGGAGCCATCTAAGGCAGCCAAAAGGAGATGCTGATGAGGAAGAGATGTCCTAAGTCCTACCGCTATCCATAGATGCCTATGTCTTTTTGGGGATGGGGGTCTAAGTGTTTACAAACGTAGCCAGCCCCTGTTTCTGGCCAAGCTCTTGCAAGTACAGGGTGGGCCTGGTCAAGGGAAGCTTCTGGTCATGTGACTGGAAGCTGCCTCCCTGAGGCTATGTCTACACTTGTTAATTTAAGTCGACTTAGTGTGTCTACACTTAAAATTAAAGTCGACTTAAAGGGGAACTTAGAAAGTTGACCTAGAGCATCCACACTGGATGCCTAGGTCGACTTCTAGGGGCTTAGGGGGACCTAGGGGAGGTCCACGGAGGCAAGGGGGGGCACCCCTTGCCCAATGTCAGGGGGCTCAGCCTTTGCCCCATTGTACCTAGGTACAATGGGGCAAAGGGGGACAGGGACCCTAGCAGGGCATAGGGGCAGGGTGGGCAGGGCTCTGCCCTGCTCGGTGGGAGGGCATGCCAGGCTTCCCCTGTGTCCCCCCCAGCAGGGAGGGCATTGGCGTAGCCCTGGGGTAGCCCTAAGTCAACTTAGGGCTACCCCACATCTACACTGGCTTAAGTCGACTCTAGGGAGTCGACTTAAGCCTTAGGTTGAATTGAAAGGTGGTGTTATAAAGTCGACTTAATTTTAATTAAGTCAACTTTATTTTCCTTAAGTCGACTTAAGCAAGCTGCTTAAGTCAACTTAAGAAAACTGTAGTGTAGACGCAGGGTAAATTAAGTTGACTTAAGCAAGCTTAAGTCGACTTAATTTACAAGTGTAGACGCACCGTGAGGGAGGGGGAGAGCCATAGCACATGGGCTGGCAGCGGTGTGAACTTCACTGCTACAGCCATGGGCCAGCTTCAGCCAGAGGCCGCAGCTGCAGGTGGGGCAGAGGTGCCAGTGCCTCAGCTCCACTCACAGCCGCAGCAGCGAAGTTGGTGCAGCCGCCGGGGGCTAAGGTGGGCAGGCCTCAAGGCCAAGTGGGTGGGCCCCAGCCCACTCGTGGCTACACCTATGGGAAGAATAAATGAAGTATCATTAGGTTTGATTGCTACCGGCTTTCTCGATATTTATAGTTTATCAGGTATTTGCTCTTTCTCTTCATTATTTCTACATCAGGTACCTCGGGTTCATTTCCTCACAATCTTGTATGTGATATCAGGGGAAACATAGAATGAGGTTGATTAATTTGATAATATTGGGGCCCTGATCACAGCAGCAGAATTTGATGTAGAATCTACCCCATGCTTCAGAATTGTGCTCCAAAAACCGTTTCCAACCTTTATAGCCACAGAACTGGAGATCAAAGCACATGCTTTTCAGCTGCCCATTAATTCTCAGTCCTTCTGCATAGCCCAGTATCCTTAGCTCAGTGAGTAAGCTGGCTACTTAATTCTATGGTGGTCCCCTGTTCACTATTCCAGATGGAAAATGATTTTTCTTTTTTCTTTTTCTTTCTGCATTTGTTCTTTTCAAGTGTTGTTATTTTGCTCCTATGTGATGTCACTGTTTACCAGTTAGCCAAGAATAGCTAATTAAAGTGGCAGTGGGATCCATATTACATACATTTAATTAAATTTCCATGTCTAGTATGCTGCAAATATATTAATATTCTACTGCTGTCATTGCTTTGAAGAATCACCATACATTATTAGCATTCTATATGCTCTTAGAACAACAAAACATTTTTATTGTTTCCCCTCTGCCAAGGAATAGATGTCAGGGACTTGCTAGTCACATTTTATAGGTGGAAAAATGACCAATGCAGGGTCTGGTTATTTTATTGGTGAAACTTATTTATTTATGCTATGCACACCAGTGTCTGAACAGACATGGTCACAAACAGCATGCAAGCAAAACCTTCTTTCAGCAAACTCTGCTCAATCACCAATACTTGCATCTCTGCAGGAAGCATCTCTGCCCCCAGAACTCTTTCCAGATAGAGAAAGAAAGGCAGAATACAACCTCTATCTGTTTGCAACAGATCCCTATAAAAGAATCTAAATGACAAAACTAACAACAATGTGGCATTTCTTGAAAGACTGGGCATTGGTCCAATGCGCAGAAAAAGAACTTGTAGACCCATGCGTAATAGAGCCACTCAGTGACTTCCCCTAGGACAATCTTTTTATGCTCAGTACATTTTATGCAATGTGTGCTACATATGGGGCCACATCATGCCTGGGAGATCAGCCTCATGCCACCTTATGCAGTCTGTGTAATGGTCGGCCAGAATCAGAGCACAGAGACTGTTACCAAAATCCCCCTCCCTGGGATCAACTCCCCTGGAAGCCAGAATTGAGGCTGCTTTCTGTTGGACTTGTCAGTGTGCTGAGCTGCACAGCCCCATATGGGAGCATGATGAACCCCTTAATGGAGCATTTCTGACTGCGCTTCCCGACAGTGCAACGACAGAGCTCTGGAAGGTGCAACTGAGCACACCCCTTTACAAATGTCTTTGTCGTTAAGGTGCCACAGGACTCTCGTTTGTTTTGCTGTATACAGACTAACATGGCTACCCCTCTGGGACTTATTCCCAATGTTGGTGCCCAGTTTGTAAGTAAATGTACATAACTTCTTCAATATGAGTCAACAGTGTAACACTGTCACAAAAAAAGCAACCATTCTGGGATGTATTAACAGGAGTATTGTAAGTAAGATACAAGAAGTGATTCTTCCGCTCTATTCCACGCTGATTAGGCCTCACCTGGAGTATTGTGTCCTGTTCTGGGCACCTCATTTCAGAAAAGATGTGGAGAAACTGGAGAAAGTCCAAAGAAGAGCAACAAAAATGATTACAGGTCTGGAACACTTGACTTACGAGGGAAGATTGGAAGAGCTGGGTTTGTTCAGTCTGGAAAAGTGGAGACAGAGGGAACATGATAATAGTTTTCAAGTACCTAAAAAGTTGTCACGAGGAGGAGGGAGAAAAATTATTCTCCTTAACTGCTGGTGATAGGACAAGAAGCAATGAGTTTAAATTACAGCAACGGAGGTTTAGGTTGCATATTAGGAAAAAATTCCTAACTGTCAGGGTGATTAGCCACTGGAATAAGTTACCTAGGCAGGTTGTGGAATCTCCATCATTGGAAGTTTTTCAGAGCAGGTTAGAAAAACACCTGTCAGGGATGGTTTAAGATGGTACTTGGTCCTGCCATGAGTGCAGGGGACTGGACTTGATGACCTGTCATGGTCCCTTCCAGTTTCTATGGCATGTCTATGCTTAAAAAGTTAAGTCGACTCTGTTAAGTCGACTTAACAAGTTGACTTAACTTTTCAAGTGTAGGTAGAGCCTTGGCTCCCCACTGAGAAGGGAGCCGTGGTCCCTGCTGAGAAGGGACCCGTGGCTCCTTTCTCACTGGGACCCACAGGTCCTGGCAAGAAGGGAGCCACACTCCCTTCTTGCCAGGATCCACGCGGGTCCTGGGGAGAAGAGAGCGGAACTCCCTTCTTGCTGGGACCGGGAGATAGCTGCCAGCACTCCACACACAGGGGAACCTCTGGGGATCACCTGTCCACGGAGTGCCGGGGAAGACAGCTGCCGGCGGCTCCTGGGACGGGAGATCCGAGGAAGAGAGCCGCCAGCAGCTCTCTTTCCCGGGAGCCCCTGGGGCTCCCTTGTCCCCAAGCCCTAGGTTGACTTAAGTAATTAAGTAGACCTAGGGCATCCACAATGGTGTTAGGTCAACTTAATAAGGTCGACTTAGACCTTAAGTTGACCTAACAGGCGGTAGTTATTAAGTCAACTTAAGGATGCCCTTAAGTCGACTTAATGAAAGCCCGGTGTGGACATGGAATAATTTAGGTCGACTTAAGCATTCTTAAGTCAACCTAAATTGCTAGTGTAGACATAGCCTATGATTCTATGAATATCACCTAAGGGATAGACTCAAAATCGGTGCTATCAATGGAAAGACTTCTCTTCTCCTACTGACTTCAAAGGCTTGGGTTCAGACCCTATATTCGCACAACTATAATATTCAGTTGTACTTACATCCTCCATGGTGAGTGAAGAGAAATTTCTGATAAGCCGAGTTTATTTGTGATGAAAACATGCAGATCTACTATGTCATTCTCTGATAGCTATTGACAAAGGGGTTGCTCCAGGCTACTTCATTATATTACCCTGTATGAGCCACTTTGGAGGCAAAACTGGGGAGTCCCATGGAAAGCCTTAGTCTATCGCAAACTTCCTACAGCCTGGAAGCAACTGAAGACCAGAACTTTTGCATTAAATTGTAGCTTTGCTCTTCAAAATTCTATAGCAATGGTCATCTCAATGTTTCTATTGCAAGCTCCTATTTTTCCAGTGGAATATGATGAACCTGTAAAAATTGGCTGTTGGCAAAGAAATCTGGCAGACAGCATTTCCATGTGGGAGAAACTAGGAAAAAGAGATCAGATTTCACTAAAATTGATCCTGTCATTTTTATGCTGCACAAATCCAGAAAAAACTGAAACTTGATAATTTACCTGGAAAAGTGGACAGGCTGAGGCACTAAAGGAAGCAATGGAATGGCAACATATATCTATAGCTGTTCTGAATTAGATTCCAAAAATGAGGCTATGCTGCATCTAAACTCCATGAAGGATCCACATCACAGAGGGAATCAATTTAAGTAATCACAACGTAAAGAAATCGTCTGCCATCCATAGGGACATGTGGCCTCATTCTCCTTTCACTTGACACTGGTTTGAATTGAGAGCAAGGCTGCTGAGCAAGCTGTGATGGGGAAAAACCAGGGCAAATGAAGGGACAGTCAAGCCCATTTGCTACAGTTTGATAGACCGTTTTGAATCCTCTTTGAGGTCTTTTGAATGCTCATAGAGAAGTGAACCAAAGGAACCATGGATAGAAGCTGAAGCAGACAGAGGTCCTTAGGGTTTGGTTAAAGTATAATTTGACGGGCCCCGGACCCCTCCTAATCTCTGGGCCCCCTTCCCATATTGTCTGGGCCCCCTTTTTGCATGTGTGGGCCCCAGCCCAGGTAGGCATTTGCAACCACTTCTCAGTACCACATGCATTGACTATCGCTCCATAAAAATATTTATAATTTTATATGGCGTTTGTCTATAGCAATTATTGTCACAAACTAGAAAACACTGCATAACGCAGTAAATAATGTGATTAACAACCATGGAGCATAGGGCCTACCAGCAGCCAGGGCGTTCCGCCGGATTTTCCCATTTTTAGGGGCCCCAGAACTCTGGCTCCTCAAATTTCAGGGCCCCGGAACTGCGTTCCGGTGCGTTCCCCCTTACTTTAACCCCTGGGTTTGGTTTGCAAAATACTGCCAGGTGACCTGCAGAACTTTCTGTCCTCATGAGGACGCACTCATCAGCCTTCAATCAATTTTGTTTCCTGCTAGTTGCAACATATCCCAGGCTCTTCTTCACCAGAGGCGTTTGTTGCCCATCTCGTCTGCCCAGCCCTTTCATATCTTCACAGGATGTTCCTTTTATATAAACTCAGTCATGATCAAGTTTGCAGCTGACATCACTAGAGGAGCTAGAGAACATGCAGGAGGACAGGACCAAATTGTAAGTTGACCTGGAGACATTAGAACAAATCAAACTGCAAGTAATGAAGGAAGACACAGACCTAATAAGCGCAAAGACTAAGAGGAAGCACACAGGAAAGATACAAAATGAGAGAGGAAGGAGGGCGGCGGGTGGGTTCAAATCAAGCAGCCACTCCTGTTCCATGAAAGTGAATTTATTTTCATCTTGTCTCCTTAACACTTTTCATTTACTCATCAAGCATTGTCTTAGCTTCAGGGAATTGTGAGATTGGGATTGAGAGGAGTAGTGTGGGGTCAGGACTGGAAAGGACGTGTCCACAAGAGAACATGTGTTTTTGATATACAGATGTTTGAGAAACACTGGACTGGAAGAGTAAACCATAGGGTAGTGGTACTTCACATCAGGTTTCCCTTGATACAGTACAGACACCACAGCTGTCTCTTTGAGCACAGCTGATGAATAGGAGAAAGTGCCATCTATTGAATCTCCAAGCCCTATGTGCTCCTTGGAGATTATCCATCCAAGCCAGTTTGTGAGAGCAGATTGGGTTGCAGTACAAGGTGGTATTGTATGGGAAGGTTTCATCAATGGACAGTGCTTGAAATGATGTATGTGTCTGACACGCTGGCTCTTTTTCACGTCCTTCAGATATGCATACCCATTGGACTCTTTCTAGATATTTGTTTGGGGCTCATCACCCTGCTATCTGCTGGACAAAGGTGCATCTTCATTTTTTCCTATCTGCCGCAAACAGACTTAGTCCCACCACCAATTTCCCTCCAAGTTGAGCTGTTTACTCTTCAGTCTACATACTGTTCATCACCACTCCCAGCTCTTTGCCTGCTCTGATAAGCTTCTCTTTCCTATTAAGTCAGATGCATCCGCTACCAGTTTAGAATGTTCTGCTTCACTCCATGTGGTTAATGGATGCATTGTAATGATTAACTATTGATGTATATTGGCTCTATCTAATTCATATATTAGAAATGTGCTATGAAGGGCCTGATGCTGGCTTCGGCTGTGGCTTGCACCGCTCTGGCAGTGCGAAGCAAGCTTAACTGGCTACTTGGAAGTCTTCCCCAGCATAAGAATACACAGGTTGCTTAGGGTCAGCACAGGCAGCCTGGGTAGGGAAAATGGGGCAAGGTGAAGGAATCGAAATATCTGGCCTCTCCTCAGCTAGTGAAATGACCCTTATGGACAAAATATTAATAAGCTTGCTCTGTCTTGTGTCTGGAGCCATCCTAGTGTCTAGTTTCCATGGGATCGGGCAATATAGGGGCCGTCCCTGCATTGTACCAGAATCTGGCCTCAAAATGATAATGTAAAAAGTAACATCAATATTTAATACCATGAAAACTCTGTTTGTCTGCATTCAGGTGCCTGTTTTCATCGGCCCTGACGTGGCACACTAGGCTCCTTCTACCATTGTGACCCAGCTTGGGCAAGCAAGGGGTCTTTCAAAGGCCTGGGCAGTTAGTAATATCTGGACACAGACTACAGTTTGCATTGTTTCTCCCCACACAACTGGCAAACAGATACTTTCAGAGTCTTATTTTAGATTATGAGGACAATGAAACAAGAAAGAACAAAAGAAAAGTCCCCTTGAATGCACCCAGCTATGTGTGACTATGATTTCAAATATTATATGGCAGTTCTGTCTTTTATATTTCCCACCTCTTTCTCTTTCTCCACTGAAGGTTGGATCCTGGCTTAGTTTGGATCCCGGTAAGAAAATGGGGTTGTTTAGAAGTTACAATCTTGGCCAAGGTTAGAGAGGAGTTACAGTAATACAGAGCATGCTGAGATGGGGCTAGAAGTTAGTAATCATTAAAGAAGTGGTCTCAATTTTGTTTTCTCTTGCTTCCTTCTTATCAATAATACAATGAGACCATACCCACGCTGGCTGGGAGTAAAATCAACATTGGGCAGGGAGTGAGCAGCTGAGAATGGGGGCCATGGCTGGGGCAGCGCAGCAGGAGTGGAGCTGAGTGCAGAGCATGGGGTCTGACCAACGCCACGCCATGACACTTGGATGTTGGGCGCACCCCACAGTTTGAGGACCACTACATTAAAGGGAGGCAGCCTACTGTCCACACAACTCCAGTTAGAAGACTTTTAAGTTTCTCTTCTGGGTGGTGTTCCCAGAGGACCCATGGCAGTTGGGACCATCAGAAAATGGGAATAAGACAGTTTCGATGTAGGGACCAGAGAAGTTGCTACACTGGTGTGTAATTTAAATGTCACTGCACATTTTTAATTTGCTTAAAAACAGCTAGATGAATCATTCTTGAAGAGCATCATGCCAGGAAGAGGGATCTACCCACATCATCAAGTTCAGCCCCCTGTGCTGAGGCATATAAATAAACCTAGACTATCCAGAACAGGTGGCTGTCCAAACTGTTCTTAAAATTCTCCAATGATGGGGATTCTAAAATCTCTCTTGGAAGCCGACTCCAGAACTTAACTTCCTTTACAGTTAGAAAGATTTTCCATAATATCTCAACTAGATCTCTCTTGATGTAGATTAAATCTGTTTCTTCTTGTTCTGTGTTCATTGGACACAAAACCATTGATCCCCAACCTCTTTATAACAGCCCTTAACATATCTGAAGACTTTTCAGGTCCTTGCCCAGTCTTATTTTCTCAAGACATAACATGACTATGTTTGTTCTAAATTTTTTTCATAGGTCAGTTTTTATCATTTCTGTTGCTCACCCCTGGACTCCCTCTTCAATTTATCCACATCTTTTCTAAAGCAGGGCATCCAGTATTCCAGCTAAGGTCTCATCAGCACCAAGTAGAGGGACATTTTAGGCCTGACATACGACTTTCATGTTGATACACCCCAGAATGATATTCACCTTTTTTGTAACTGCATCATGTTGTTGACTCAGATTCAATTTGTAAAGCATTGTAACCTTCTGGTTCCTTTTCCAAATTATTATCACCTCACCAGTAAACCCCATTTTGTAGCTGTGCATTTGATTTTTTCCTTCCAAAGTGAAATACTTTGCACTTGTCTGTACTGAATTTCATCCTGTAGATTTCAGATCAGTTCTCCAATTTCTCAAGTGTGTTTTGAATTCTAATCCTTTCCTCCGAAGTGTTTGCAACCCCTCACAACTTGGTGTCATCCACAAATTTTATAAGCATGGCCCTCATTCTATTATCCAAATCATTAGTGAAAGTATTGAATAGTACTGGGTCCAGAACTGACTATGGCGGGATCCCACTAGATACGCTCTTTGGCTATGTCTACACTAGAAAAAGTTAGGTCGACTTTGTTAAGTCGACTTAATAAGGTCGACTTTAAATTGACTTAAAGTCGATCTTATTAAGTCGACTAAACAAAGTGGTGTCCATGAACATGGACTTAAGCGTCCACGCTGTGCTTAGGTCAACCTAAAGAAAGGTTAGGTCGACCTAAGGAGGGTTAGGTCTGTTAAGGGGCTGTTATGAGTACCCCATAAACTGGCCGCCACCTCCCTTGTGATATAAAGTCGTAGAGAAACTGTTTATCAGATATTCCCCCCAGGTCACGTAGAGAACTCCTGGCTGCTAGGCTTGTGACTATCAACATGCTTTGTTCGGACCCTGATTCGCTCTCAGCCAGCTCCCAAAGGGGTGGGTCATCCCCCTCGCCCATGTAAGGGCATCTGGAGGGCAAGTCAATCATGGCTGCTCTGTCCCCCCCCCCAGGGGTGTAGAAGGCTCTGACCCGGAACCTAGAGAGCTGGTAAAAATTCCTTTGCCCAAATAAGGACAGGAGGAACCGGACAGCCCTCGCCCCAAAATTCCTGCTTCAGTGAAATCTGGCCAATCACAGCCCTCGGCAGGAAGCAGTGGCCTAGGCCATAAAAGCTACCATGCCGCATGGAGCAAAGAAGGAGTCTCCATGAGTTAACTGCCAGGCCTGATCACCCTGCAGTAGGAGTTCCCCCGAGAGTGCCGGCCTGAGTCGATTTCAACCTCCACCTTAAGACGTCATGCTGTTGCTAATTGCCTGCCTGATAGTCTTGGTACATATGTGACCCCGAGTTTGGTACGTATGTGACCCCGAGTATCCCCCACGTTTACTTCTCATGATTGTTTCTTTTCCCTTTAAATGTATATAGTTGAATGTGAATAACTCTTCTACCTCAGTTTTAACCCAAGGTATTACAATTGGTGTAGGTTTGGGGATTATTGTTATGCTTAGTGTTTTATGTATTGGATTCTGTCTTGTTATACTTTGTCTCTGAATTATCAAGAGTCCAAGAGGAGGGTTTATTCTGAACGTTTATCTCTGTGTATGTTAAACTGTGAAGTAATCCCATGGGGCTATCTTGTTATCTGTGAAGCTGACTTCTGAGTTTAGTCCAGCTAGCAGCAAAACTGTTAACCCTTTGCGTCCCAAAGAGGGAGACTAATAAAGTTTATTATTTTTGGCCACCACTTTAAGTTTCCAGGAGCCTTCCTTCTCCCATCCTTTACCTACTGCGGACAAGGTCGACCTATCCGGCGGTTCTTATTAAGTTGACTGAAGCTTTCATTAAGTCAACTTTAAGTCATCCTAATGAAAGCCTGCTGTGGACAGGAACTAAATTAGGTCGACTTAAGCCTCCTTAAGTCGACCTAACTTTCCAGTGTAGACATAGTCTTCCAGTTTGACAGTGAACCATTGAGAACTACACTTTTGAGCATGGTCTTTCTATCAGCTGTGCACCCACCTGCCCAACTCCTTCCTTATAACCTATATCCTCTAGTTGCTTACAAACTGATTGATTAAATAATTTGTTCCAGTGTATTTCCTGCTATTAGAGTTACACTTACTGGTCGATAATTCCTTGGTTTCTCTTTGTTCTTCTTTTCAAAGATAGGTACTCTGTTTGCCCTTTGTTAGCCCTTTGAGACCTCACTCATTCTCCATGAGTTCTCAAAAGATAATTGCTAATGGTTTGGAGATCGTTTCAGCTACTTCCTTAAGTACCCTAGGATGAATTTCATCAGACTCTGCCGATATGAATACATTCAACTCATTTATATGTTTTTTAACCTGTTCTTTCCCTATTCTCATTTGAGTTTCTTCCCTCTTATTGTTAATATTAACTTTGTTGAGTATTTATTCACCATTAACATTTTTAGTGAAGACTGATACAAAGTAGGCGTTAAACACCTCAGCCTTCTTGATGTCATCAGTTAGTAGCTGTCCTTGCCTGCTAAGGAGAGGCCTACACTTTCCTTCATCTGTCTTTTGCTCCTAATATACTAAACGAACATCTTCTAATTGTCTCATGTCCCTTGCTAGGTATAACGCATTATGTTGGGAGACACATAAGCTATGTAACATAGCTTGCCTATCTCGCATTGACTTACTTTGCTGTATCGCGGCATCTCCACTGTGCTGCTTCAACTGAAGATGCCCTCCAGTGAATACAACCTTAATCCTTTCGGAAGAAGGGGTGAATTAATGCTATCAATCAGAGAGCATCTCTGAGAACGATTGAGCAGGTCTTCACAGCCCACTCAATCAATCCCGCTGCATCGATCCCTGCTGCACTTCCAGTGTAGACATACCCTCAGTCTTTCCGATTTTGTTCTACATGCCTGTGCTATTATTTTGTATTTCTCCTTAGCAACTTCTCCATATTTCAATTTTTGTAGGATATTTTATTTTCTGGTCATTAAAGAGCTCCTGATGGAGCCATATTGACCTCTTACTGTTCTTTCATTTGCACCAGGACAGCATGCAGTTATGTCTTTAACACTGGCTCTTTGAGATACTGCCAACTCTCCTGGACTTCTTCTTCCCTTCCCATGGTACCTTACCTATCATTTCTTTGAGAAGTCTGCTCTTTTGAAGTCCATTGTCCTTATTTTGCTGGTCTCACTCCTTCTTTTCCTTAGACTCAGGGAATGTATCATTTCATAATCATGGTCATCCCAACTGCCTTCCAACTTCAGATTAGCTATCAAATTCCTCCCTCTTGCTCATAATCAAGTATAAAATGGTTGGTCTTCTGATTGTTTCCTCTCTTTCTGAACAAGAAGTTGCCCCATTGCATTCCAAGAATGTCCTGGACATTTCGTGTTTTGCTGTATTCCTCTTCCAATGGATGCCTGGGGTAGTTAAAGTCCCCCATTACTCCCTTGTTTTCTGTTATGAATATTGTTTCCTATTTGCTTTAGAAGCACCTTATCCCCTTCCTCCTCCTGATTTGATGCTCTAGTATATGATTACTGTGCCATCGCTTGTTTTTATCTCTTTAATCTTCACACAGAGGCTTTCAAATGATTCATTGCTCACTTCTGTCTGAGCCTCAGAACAAGTGGGTATATTTTTGCCTGGTCTGTGGTTCCTGAACAATCAATACCTCTCTACACCAACATTTTAGTCATGAGATTTATCACACCAAGTCTCTGCAATGCTAGTTAAGTCATAATGTACCTTATGTATTAATACCTCCAGTTTTTCCTGTTTATTCCCCATATTCCTTGCATTAGTGTATAGACAGCTAATGGGTTGCTTACATTCCCCCATCGATTTTCTTCTTGTTGCTACTGTGAGCTTGTTGTAATTTTCTATGTCCCCTCCAACATTCAGCCTTCTTTAAGTTTGCTTTTTTATGCTTATGGCCTTTGGTCACCTGCCCCCTTTGAACCTAGTTTAAAGCCCTCTCTTCATTGGGTTGTTGAGTCAGTGCGTGAAAGATGCTCTTCCCCTTCTGGTGCAACTGGACTCCATCTCTTCCCAGCATATCTTCTTCCTGGAACAGCACTGTTAGAGACCAGGCTGTGTGAAGTCAGACCTAGTGGTGAGAGCAGGAGCCAGGAAGCCAATCCAATCCAAGGGTCAGGGCCAGAACCAGAAACAAGTAGCCACACCAGGAATCAGAGCTGGGACCAGAAACTCACAATCGAGTTGTGGGCAGTCATACCCAGTGGTCAGAGCGGGGGTCAGACCATGCTGGGTACCAGCGGTTCTGAGTCCAAGACAGGCTAGAGGGCAAACTGAGCATCAGGTGGCAGGCAGGATCTGGTTACTGGGTGGTCAGAGTCTGAGACAGGTTGGAGGGGAAACTAAAGGTCAAGTATCAGGAGACAGGTAGGGCCAGAAGCTAGAGTCTGGGATCGCTCATAGACAGAGACTGAAACAAGACAGGAAGATCTGCTGTTGCTCAGACAACACTGTATCATGGCTCCCTGGGCTAAGGACCAGTGCTAGACCGTGAGGAACAGTCATTCAGGGTCTGTTGGGTGATACGTCCTGCTGGGCCTAGCCTTTGAGGAGCCTTCTGCAGGAGGCAAGCCTGTGGTGACAGGGCAGGGTCAGTATTCCTGTGGCCCTGGCTTTTAGCCCTGCAGGTTCTTACACTAACTGCCTGTCGTCACCCCAATCGGTCTGAGCCCAAGTCAAGAACAACATGAGGCAGCTGGATCCCTGGAGTAAGCGCTGAGCGGCAGCAAGGCTGGGAAATGAAGTAGGAAGGGGGTCAGAGCAAGGCAAGGAGCACCAACCAAAAAGAACATTACAGACGTGGGCAGAAATTCACTGAGTAGCCAGAAACCTCCTGCTGAGCTAAAAGCCAGCTTCCTGCTCAATTCCGCGACCAGCTGCGCTTGCTGGGTTGCCTGGAGACTGATTTTGGTGCATCTCTGCAAGCAGAGGAAATCAACATCACGCTATCAGTGTTTCCAGAATATAGTCTGGGTTTGCCCTTGCCTGATAATTCTGGTTATCCTGCTAACATGTGGCCCACTGATATGATCCTCAGCTCCACGGGGAGGGTGGGTGTAGTTATTTTTGTGCTTTCTCACTAACGAGGATGTTTACAAGAGCTCACAGCATGTATCTCGTTTGCACTGAACCGAACTCCAAACGGGTACCTGATCCAGCAGACGGCAACAGTCCTGAGAGATTCAAGGGCGTGGAATACAGGAAATAAAGGCACAATCCTGACACGTGTGTTGTGCTTGTGAAGTAAAACATATTTTAGAGTGTTCAGATGTTTTAACTACAGCTGGCCAGCGCCCGGAATTCCTGTTCTGTGGGGGATAAAAAAAGTCATTCTGTGTTGGAATGAAAACCCACAATTTCAAAATGCCCCGTGCAGAATGGGTGTTCCAAAAACACATTTAGGAAAAAAACCTCAAGCTGATGTAGCTGATCAACCTGCCTGGAGATCCAACAGCCCTGCTTTGAAGCTCCCTGCTGCACAGACAGGGGTCTTGAAACCCTGAGAGCTCTGAGTTGAGCTTGGATTTCCAGACCTGTCAGAGCCTGGGGAACCTGCGTGGTCTCTGAAGTGGCATTTTCTGACAGAAAGCTATTCAGCTGGAAAAATTCTGACCAACTTTTGTTTGAATCACTCAAAATGCAATACTGCATGTGGGTTAAGATGAGGGAAAAGCTAGAAAAGTGGGAGATGAAGGCAAGGAGGATGGATGGCAGGAAGGAGTGAATGTAGGAAGACTCCAGAGGACAAATGGCTGATTTGCTATGAATGCTGTCATTGTGTGGTTCCCAAGTCCAGTGGGCAACATAGCTGGGCACTCAATGGTCGTGACCTTGATTTGAAGTCCCTGACGGGCTCTCAACTAAGTGAGAGGACTGTTAACCTTTAGGTCTCACGCCTTTTTATCGGACCGCAGCAGAGGGAGATGAGAGGAAAGACAGAGAGTGAACACAGCGGGTAGTGATCGGCTGACAGAGTTTTAGAAGAGAAAGGTGGATAGCCAGATGGGCCCCAATTTCTTCAATCTATCTCCTCTCCTTCCCTCACACTTCTTGCTACTCAGTTCCCCTCCTCAGAGATCTTTGTTCTATCTCACGGCTTCCTTATTCCTGTCTAATAAAGTCAAACGGCATTGCATGGCCACTGCCAAAGGCCCCAGCATGTGGGGGGCTGTAAAGGCAGCATGGACTAGTGGATGTAGCATTTGATTGAGGATCTGGATTTTATTCCTGGGTCTGCCACTAGCTTGCTGGGTGACTTTGGGCAAATCACTGCACTCCCCATGCCTCAATTTCCTCATCTGTAAAATAGGAGTAATGACACTGCCCTCCTTAGTGATTAAAATTAAATGCTTTGCAGGATGAGGACCAGAATGCTCTCTGCAACTTGCAGGACCGGGTACCTATTCAGAAAGCCTAGGGGATACCTCCCAGGAAGTCAGTGTGGCTTGAAACTTGCTGGTGTTGACTTCAGTGGAATTACTTGCATGGTAAAACGCTTTGGGATCTACCAATGAATGCTGTAGGAAAGTTAGGTGTTGTTCTCTGGCTGCCAAACAGATACCACAGACACGGCAATAAGAACTGTTTCCAGAGACTCCGGAATGGTGAAGTCAGAGGAGGCTGTTATGGGCCTAGGAAGCCTGTGTATCAGCATTCCTCTACCTGCTCCTGAAAATGGCTCTCCAGGGTATGAAGACAGCAGTACACAGTAGACAACAGAACGGGGCAGTAGACAACAGAACAACCAGGGCCCGCTCTCCAGCCCCAGTGTACATGATCATTTCACCAGACTGCTGCAGCAGGGATGTAAACAAGGCGTTAAACCTCACCGTGAGCACAGAGATGCTTCCAGGTTTCTGGTTAAAACCATGCTAACTGGGTGTAAATAAAGGGCAGCAAAGAGGACAGGAATGAGGTACTTATTGAAAGAAGACTGGTTGTAAGTGCTGAACTCCAGTGAAAGGGAACAAATGTTGGTTTATTTTTTGTGGCCTTTTGTTAACAACAGCTGCAGCATGTTCCAGGTTATTCACTAGGGAGATCCAGCTGAGGGAGAGGGAAAATTCAGCTCACTCTAGGCTCTAGATCCAGTCCGTCCCTATAGATCTTATCCAGTGGTTAAAGTATAATTTGACGGGCCCTGGAACCCTCCTAATCTCCGGGCCCCCTTCCCGTATTGTCTGGGACCCCTTCATGCATGTGGGGGCCCCAGCCCAGGTAGGCATTTGCAACACTTCTCACATGCATCGGTTATTGCTCCACAAAAATATTTATAATTTCATATGTCATTTATGTCTATAGCAATTATTGTCACAAACTAGCAAACACTGCATAACACAATAAGTATTGTGATTAACAACGATGGGGCGTAGGACCTGCCAGCAGCCAGGGCAGGGCGGAAAATGCGTTCCGCTGGATTTGTTTATTTTTAGGGGTCCCAGAACTCTGGCCCCTTAAATTTGGGGGCCCCGGAACTGCGTTCCAGTGCGTTCCCCCTTACTTTAACCCCATATCTTATCCACTGCATAGGATCAAGGCCATAGTGTGTGCTATTCGGTTACTGTCTAGACAGCACATGCCTTTGAGTTACTACTATAAGGAGACAAACCCAGCCATCATAATGTGCTCTGTGCATGGAGCGACAGGATAGAGCTTCAGAGGTCTCCTATGTGAGCTGAAGACTCAAGCATGAGCTTGTCCTGTTAAAATCTGGATGGCCCTGGAGACTCTGGAACAGATGGCCAGGATTGATTGAAGGCTTCAGCCAGCAAGGTGCTGAGCTCTCAGCCCATGGTGACTTCATGGGAGGTGCATTTTCCAAATAGTTGCTTGATCCTGCAAGTTGCTGAGAACATCCTGGTCCTGAAACAGCAAAGCACCCACGGACATGTCTATAGTCATGTGACTAGCATCCACGGACATGTGAATAGTCCCGTGGAGTACAAAGGGGCCTCAGGTAGGAACTTTGGGACCTGGATATGAGGTATGGTATAGGAACTTGAATTCCACATTAAATCAGTTAGAAACCCAGTTCCCAACTCTCCACACAGAACACTGCAGTTCAGTGAACACAGGGCATGCAGGATTGGAATCTCTCATGGGCTGTAGGTGTAAAGACTCAAGAAGTTCAAGAGACGGAGGGAGAAGCTGCAAAGAGGGAGGGGGAGGTGAAAGCCGAAACGATAGGAAAGGGTGTAGTGATGGAGAGATTTCAGGGAGGATGGTCTGCCAGTCTTTCTAATTGCCCCCAGATTATGAACCATGATTCGGGGACGTCAGTGACTTAATCATAGGTGAAGGGGTCTGTAACAGGAGTGTGTGGGAGGTTCTGTGGCCTGCGTTGTGCAGGATCATATTGTGTGATCATATTGGTCCCCTCTGACCTTAAAATGCTAATGAATCGAAGATGACTCTGGTCCTGCTTTGACTTTAATCCCCCCCTGCAATCATTTGGTATTGCAATTTTTCCATGGATTCCCGTAACGCTTACTACGTTTGGCAGGAGTGGACGTCTTTACTGAAAATTTATTTTTGCTACATGCTTGGATTTGAGAGGGGGGCCAGGACCCCAAATTAACTCACACACAGCCACTGTTTCTCTCCACCAAGGACTGACTGCAAGCATGACAATAATTTAAAGTGACACCACAGATGGCTTCTGGCACGAAATCAACAGATCTCCGCCAACGGCCCTGCCACTCCTTTTTTTCCTCCGTCTTGGTTTTAACTCCCCTGTTGCGCAACGGCACAATTAAATCTCAGCCCCCAAAGCTATGCTTTTTAATTTTTTTTTTTTTTTTTAAAAAAAGCATAACCAAAAAAATATAACAGCTCCCCTGTTTTGTTAGCAGGCCCTCCCTTTGAGAAGCCACTGTTTGCAGAGGATTGCTGGAGAGAGAGACAACGGGCATGAAGATCTGGCCTAATAGCTGCTCTAGGCAAGAAGCAAGTCGCTCAGCCCCCTGCATGCTTCCCTTCCTGCTTGAAGCTTTCATTTAGAAATGAATGAGAGCCCCTCTGCCTCCTCGATGCCAGCAGCAGGAAGGAGCTACATGCTGATGCTGCGGTGATGTCACTTGCAAGGTCCTAGCTCCGCCCCTTGCTGCTGCAGCCTGGGCTGCCCACGTGGGCTGGAACGTCAATTTTGCATGTCAGCTTCCCGGAAGCCCGGCAGTGGCAATCTCAGGTGAGGCAATTCAGGGGTGCAAACTTCCAGTGCCATCCTTTGCACCCAGGAGACAGGGCGCCTTTTGAAGCCCTCCATCAGGGGGCGCTCCTGCACGGAGAGGGCTGCAGGGGGAGGGAATGATGGTGCTAAATAGGGTGCCAAGGGAAAGGCAACAAATTAAACAGGATCCAGTGTGGGGGAGATTTATGCAAAATGCCCCAGTGGTGCTGCACTGTGGGGTGGTTTGGACTTTCCACGTTTCCACAGCTAGACGACTGAGAAACCCAGCTGCTGTGTGGAAGTGTCACCCACCAGAGCCTACTTCAGATAGCAGGCAGGGTGGAAGCATCTCAGGCTCATTTGCCCAGGCACTGAATCACAGGAAAAGGAACGGAAGCAGAATCCATGGGAGGTCTTGCATGGTTCAAAAAAACAAATGCTGTGCATTGAGAAATCTGGAATATGTCTGTGTGTATAGGGTTTGTCTAAGGGAGAAGGGAGGGCAGGGGCCTCCTAACCATTGCTGATAACTTAGTTTGCTTCTATTCCCTCCCCCCTCGGCTTAGCAACATTTTATAGAGCGGAAAAGCAATATTCGATTTTTGTCTTTTGAAAGAGATTGTTACATTTTATTAATAAACAAATGCTTTTAATATCAGTTTTAGATGTGAAGTATAAAAGTAAATTTCAAGCATAGCTGGCAGTCTGGCTCCGATAATCACACATCACTGATATATTTTAAGCTTAGTGATCCCTATTGATTTTTGCTAAAGGGATGTAGTCCTTACTGGTCACGGCTATGTCCTATCCCCATGGAATAACAGCCTTCCATTTAGATTGTGTCACTGTGTCATGGCATGCTATCACTGATGTTCAGCTATCAGGGAGATGAATGGGGTGTGAATTCTTCTTTTTTATTATTTGTTGTACCGTAACGCCTAGGAACCCCAGTCATGGAGCAGGGCTATACGCAGAACAAACAAGACAGACAATTCAGGGGGTGAATAAATATACCATCTGAACTGAAATAATCCTAGAAATACTGTTTTTAGAAGGTGTCTGAATCTGAATGTCAGTATTTTGTGTACATTAAAAAAAAACACACATAGAATATACCCTGTCTTATCAACACCACTAACCCTCTTCTCTGCCCCAGCCACCCACAGCTATACATTAACATAATATTGCTACTTAGAGAAAACATACTTGGTATTTACACTGGTAAGAGCAAGCTGGTGTTTCTTTTTAATTTCGCATGCATTGGCGTAAAACATAAAACGATAGTAAAAGGTAAGTAGCGTGGTGTACATTTTCAAAAGTGACCAGTGATTTTGAGTGCCTACATTTTTTGTGTGCACAGCTTGCGATCAAGGGGGTTGAGGCAATTTTTATAGTGGGATTGCATGGAGGTCCTGCATTTGGTTGCTACTGTTATTTCAAGCCAGGGTCTGGGGAAGGTGCTGTACCATGTCTTCCAGCGTCCCTGCTTGAGATGGTTTAAAGAAGCCTGATCTTCAAAGGTCTGATGGTCAGTGCTTTCTAAAAATCTGGCCCCTTAAGGGGTCTTAAGGGACCCCAAAATCACTTATCACTTTGAAAATTTAGGCCCACATCTAATCTGTATGATGTCTTGTACATACATGAGAATTTAGCCTCTGATCCTACAAACCTTTACTCACATGCTCCACATTTTGTCTGTGAATAGTCACTGACGTCAATGGAAATACTTGCATGTTCAAAGTTAAACGTGCACAAAAATGTCTATGGGATCGGAGTCCTAATGGTAGAACTCCAAACTGTATCATATGCATTTGTGCAAACAGATAACATTAAATTTTGTCTTGCACCCAGAAAATATTTGGTAAATCAGTGTTGCTGAATGGAAATTAAACCCAAATCTTCAGTAATTGTAGATTTATTACATAAACCATATAGTGGGGCTAACCATGCAAGATTACAGTCCAAACATTACCTGCTTAATGTTGTAGGATAAGCTATTTCTGTCAATGGAGTCATTTTCTGGTGTGTCAGTTGAGCCCCCTCTGTCAAGCAAGGAAAAGTCTATAAGCGACATGATCAAAGATAACACTGGACTAAAATCTTTTATGATGAGAAAATATAATTTTTCCAAATTTCTTTCTTCCTTCCTCCAAAATGAGTTATTTCCAGAATAAAGCTGTATTGTACAGCCCTGCGTCGAGGATAAGCGCCCGCTGTGCTGTTTTTCTGCATAGAAATTCACTTTGTATGTTTCAGCTTTCAGTGCAGGTTCACATGCACACACATATTCTCTCTCTCTCTCTCTCTAAACAAGAGTAGGCTCATTAAAGGAGAAATCTACTGTTGTGCACAGATTATCAAAGTGCTCAGCATATATCTAAAAGAGACGGGCATCCATTTGGTGATTTAAATGAAAAGAAGGCACACTGCATTGGATCCTAGGACAGCCCTCGACAAATGTATGTTTCTGGTCGCCGTGGTGACCAGTTTTGGTAGCCTGTTGCCTAGCTTCACTGCAGATATGAAATGGAGGAGCACCCCCTGGTGACCAAAAGTAAAATTGCTGGTGCCTAGCTGTGAGCCAATTTTGTCCACCGCTGTACCAGGAAGACCTGAAATCTAGTCCTGATTACCACTGACTTGCTGGCTGGCCTTACTGATGTTACTGCAACTCCGGCTCAGTTTCTCCACTGTAAAACCTCATGGGCTTGTTGTGAAGATTAATGTGTAAAGCTACATATGAATGCTGAAGATTACATTATTATAGTCTCCAATAGCAGGTTCGTGAGAGAGAGAACTCTAGTACAGGGCATGTCATAAGGTGGAGACATCTTAATAGTGCTCCTGTCTCCTGCCATTCACAATCACATAACAGCCCTGTAACAACTACAGCAATTACTTATATGGAAAAGGAGTATGAGAAAAGTGTTGAAGGTGAGACTGAAATTCAGTAGGTGTTTGGTGCTTTTCTTTCATTGATTTCATTTGAAAATCCAAGTCTGAATGTATTTTTAGCTGCTTTTTCTTGCAGGGTAGCAGGAGCTGGGTATAGAGATGCATCGTGTGGGTTGCCAGCGGTATCTGGACCACCATCAAGCACTATGCCGCCAACAGTGTGCATGGAGCACAATCTGAGCATCCCTGGTCTAGAATCTTAGGTGGAAGTATCCTGTGCTGTAACAATAGTGCCTTCAAAGCTGTGCATTGTGGGAGAAAAAAGTTTATTGTGGCCAAAGTCTGGCAGGCCAGTAATATTTGCCCTTTGCTTTCTCAGGCACGGCTGAGCTTGTTAAGGGAGAGCAAAAAGCTGAATGGTGTTCGTGCAATTCAAGGCAAGAAGAATCAGAACTTGGGGGGGAAGCGACGGAGAGCAGGTAACGTGGCGACAGTTACTTGATGGCTTTGAAACGTTAAGGCAGAGGATTCGATTGGGTCTTTGCTAACGGGACAATTATTTTATTTTCAGTGCTGCTTGGTTTTAATCACGGAGTGAGTAACTAATTACAGAGAAAGTGATTTGAACTTAGCACACGACTATATTGACTGCAGAGGGAAAAGGTCAGCTGTGCTCTTAAAAATACAGTGAGACCAGGCTGAGTGACGCTCCCCATGACAAAAATTCTACTGGAAAGCTGGGGAATACTTTCAAATGGTTACTTAGAAAGCGGGAGTTACCGATGGCATCCTTAATATTGAGTTCATGGTTAATAGATCTCAGAGTTTCTAATATTGCAATGCAGACTTTTCATACAGGTCGTGTTTGGGAATGATCCTCCTTGCTTTTCTCAGGGTCTTTCCCTTGTCAGTTTGGGGGTCCATCAAGAGTTAATCAAAGCCCAGTTTTTCTTTGGTTCTGTAATCGGTGCACCACGTCCATTTCTGTCCAGGCTTCTGGGGACAAAGCACATGCCTCAAAAGGGAACTGTGGCTGTAAGAGTTAAGGGAAGGGTTTCCTTTCTTTTTCTAGCTGACTGCCAGATCGCTTCTGTCTTCTCGTGGACATCTGTCAGTAGAGAGCAGAAAGGGTCAGCTCATGACGTGGGACAGAAAAGAGGGATGAGAACAAAACACTGTACACCATGGTGTACAAACCGTATATAGCCTCTGAAACTTGCTGAGGAAATAGCTGTATTGTGAAATCCTGCCCCCATTAAAAGTGAGTGGGATTTTTGCCATTGTTTTTGCTGGGGCCAGAATTTCACCCAAGGTGTATGTTAGCATTTGGGGTTTGTTTTCTCTTTTCCTTCCAAAATGTATTTATAAAATGAAAATACTGCGCTCAGCTGTGAACAGGCAGAAGAACAACTCACAAGCACCATAGGTGACTGTTCCCATTGGTTAGGAGAGGAAAGATAGTCATGTGGTTCAGGTGTTGGAATGGGTTCCACCCTGACTTTGCCACAGAATTCCCATGTGACCTTTGGCAAATCACTTAATCTACCCCAGCTTTCAGTAATGCCTCTGTAAAATAGGGATAATCGTATTTCATTTCTCCCATCTTTTTACACAGCTTGTCTCCTCTCTGCGTTTGCGCCCTGACAAGTATGGGGCCCTGATCTCAGCTGGGGCTTCTAAGTGCCACTGCGTTAGAAATTGTACCTTCAAATAATAATGTGTTAGGGACTCTTAAAAATAGATCGGGTAGACAAAAATCTGACTGAATAAGGCCCATCTCTTGCGTGCCATTCTTTTCTACTGCTTGGATTGGCCCTAAAGAGATGCATCTTATGAACTGACAGAAGTTAGAGACAGAAATGAAATATGCAGAAGTCTCCATTTGTGTGTTGTGTGACGTAGGCTGGGTCCACGCTGCACGCTTACTTCGGCATAGCTGATTGCTCAGGGACCAACCTTAATCTCTTGTGTAGACAGCGCCATGTCAGTGGGACATCTTCTCCCACCGACAGAGCCTCCACCTCTCATGAGGCGAAGTTATTAAGTCAATGGGTGAGCTCTCTCCTGCCAGCTTAGAGCGTCTTCATAAGAAGTGCTACAGCGGCATGCTGCACTGATGCAAATTTGTACTGGAGATGTGCCACCGATTTCAAGGCCCAAAGGCGCCTTTATGACCATCTCATCTCACCTTTTGCCCAGCACAGTCCTAGAGAACCTCACCCAATAAATTCTGCATCAAGCCCATTACTTCTGCTGGAGTTACGTTTATTTTTGATAACATGTAGAATGGATACAGTTTCACTGCATAAGGGCCATGAAAAGTTGTCAGTGGGGCCTTCTGCGCCATGAAGGTTGGATGTACACGAGATAAAAAATCCTGAGCTATTACAGTGCATTGGGTAATGGCATTTTAAAAATGGCCTTTAAGAAGGATGCTCGAAATAGAACATGGGGGTAAATAATGCCCCGGCATGAGGGCTTTGGTGGATAATGTTTTATTTTTAATGTTCTGTATCCTCATCTACCTCCTGATTGGAACTGTCAAGATATCATCTCCCATCCCTTCCCTGGCCCCTGTTTTGTCCTGAAGTTCCCATCTGAGGCCCTGTAGAGCAGCTACTATCCTTCCAGTTAAGGAAAGATTAGATAGGATTTCTTTCATGGTCCAGTGCCACACTTGGATCAGCAGGAAGCGGTCGCAGGGCTCTTCCCCCAACTCTGGGGCCGTGCATATATTCCATGAGATACAACATGCAACAGACATGTGATAGTTCCCATATATCGGTTCTTGTCTGCATCCAGGGAAAATTATCTTTTTTTTTGTTTGTCTGACCCCAGGAATCCAGACACAAAAAAGGCCAGATTAGCAAAGGGGCTGCAGCCCCGGGTCCCAGGCTAGGGGGGGGCCCCCCACAGTGCGACACCCTGCAAAAATTAATTCAGCGCTGGCTAGTGGGCTCGGAATACCTCCGCCGGCCGGCTGGAATGCTGCCAGCCCATGCTGCATCACGTGGCTGGCCAGTCTGCTGGGCTCCAGTGCCGCCCCGTCCCTGCGGCTGGCTGGTCTGCGGGCCGTAGGCCTCCCCAGCACTGGCCAGGCCCTAGCACCAAGCCCCAGGCTCCCCCAGCACCAGCTGGGCCCCACCCCCAAGCACTGGCCTGCCCCACCCCCACAGCTGGTAGGTCTGTGGGCCCTGCCCCCCTCCCCAAGCACCGGTTGGGCTCCAGCGCTGAGTGCTGGCCTGTCCCACAGACTGGCAGGTCTGCCGGGCTCCAGTGCCAGCACACCCGAGTGCCACTCCACCCCCAGGCTGGGTGACACTGCAGTTGGGGCAGGATCCACAGAAGTGGATGGCCCTGGGCCCCCGGGAGCCTTAATCGGGCCCTGCTCACAAGCTGCGACTGTCACCAATAGCTCAAGCGCAGAGAACCGCACCCTAAATTTATCCCTAGGGGAGCAGCAAATCGACAGGACAATCCATGCTCCTGTAGAATATAAATATCTGCGCAGAGTGGGGGGGAGGGGGCAGCTCTGGGAGGAGGAAAGGCAGTTTAGGACTATGGACTCATTCCTGCATATGTAAGAAACCGTGGCTGCATTCAGAAACCAGGGGAATTGCACCTGGAAATGTCGACCCCTAGCAGCACTCCACCATCTGAGCTAAAGGAGAGGGTACAGAAGGGCTGCTCCTGGCTCCTAGGAGGAGTGCGGCTCACACGTAGTAGGCCAGTGTATTGCACGATTGCACACGGGTAACTTACTGATGTAAACACTTGTGCAAATTTTTTACTCACAAGATCTGACCCGAATAGTTCAGCCTGAACATTGGCCAAAGGGCCAAAATGGGCAACTACAGGGGTACCAAGACGGCAAGAAGCTGGAACCCAGAATTATGGGGCCTGATCCCTGCCCCATTGGTGCCAAAGCGATTTTGCCTCTGGGTTCACCAGGAAACCAATCGGGCCCTTAGTGCGAAACAGATCAGGCCTCCACAGGGCATGAGGGAGAAGCATTAAGACCATGTGCTTAATTTGTGTGACAGGTACAAATATGAGTCCAAAGATTACTACAGAGGTGCTCAGGCAGCTGCGGCAGGTGATGAAGAGCTCCAGGTACGTCGCAGAGCCCCTCCAAGCCTACATTGTGCCGTCCGGAGACGCACACCAGGTATCTATTTCAGCATTGAGGAGATGTCTTTCTAGGTTAAAAAAGCAAAAGCGTGGCGCTGATCACGGTTACCTTTCTGTTTGCTCGCGGCAATAACTCCAGTATAAAAGCTTCGGGGAACTGCAGAGAAGGTTTCTAGAGTCTTTTTTCTGATGTGTTGGCTTTCCTGCCGGAAGTCAGCATTGCTCTTCTGCCTCTAACTCCTGGCAGACTTTCTCCCGGGAAGCCATGCACTGCAGAGGGGAACATGCCAAATGAATGGTTGCTCCCATCCTGACCCTTGTTGTGTATTTTCTGGAACCAGATAGTCCTAAACTACAGATCTCCCATGGAGGGGCCTCTGGCGTGACAGCGGCTGGGGTGGGGGACAGCAGGCTCTACAGGCTGAGGTCTCCTTCATCCTCCCTGTGGGCCAGTGCAACTCCTCTCTGCACCAGATAGAGGTGATGATGGGGGGCCTGATGCTTGGGAATTTAATCAGCATGGTTGTTGCGATAGTTGGCTACATCCAGAATATTCGGGTTCTCTTGATCTGCTGCAGTTGTTTATCCCAAGGCAACTTTAAATTGCCGAATCCCCTCTCGTCCACATAAATATACCTATGCTGTATCCTCCCTCTTCATTTGCGCTCTGCTTAGAGAACGCGGGGCAGGTCTACACTGCCTGCCGTCTTCGGTGGCAGTCAAACAGAAATATGCAAGTTACTTAAAATAACGTGCATATCTCAGCATGCCCGCTGCGCTGAGTCGAAGGGGGCGGCCTCCTTTCAACTCAGCGCTACTCCAGTTACTGGGGTGGTGTTCAGAGACTGACTTCCTGATCAGCTGAGTGGTCTTCACAGACCCGATCAGTCAATCAGGAAGGGCGATCGGACGGCGGCGATTCTGCCACCATCAGTTCCAGTTCCTGGAACGTGAACGGACATCTTCTTCCCTCAGCCGTTTTAAGATAGTGTGGGCCTGACCCTGTTACCTAAACATCTGGGACGGACATTTATACCTGTGCAAAGTGAGGGTGAAATGTCGCTGAATCAGAATGTTTCACGCCCTCTTTGTACATTGCATGGCATGGAACAAGGTGCATGGCGGTGATGAATGGGGCTGTGTCCTGGAAACACAGGCGTGACGTGTTTCCCTTTAAATACGCCAGCTTCTCAGTTCCATGTGGTGGGCGAGGGGTTCCCTGCCACTGCTCCAGTTTGCTCCTGTCATGCCTGAAGGCGGCTAACTCTGTCCATATGTAACTGCACTTACATTTCGCTAGATGGAACTGAGGTCACGTGAGCCAAGGAATGTGACCTGCAGGATTCCTGAGTACTTTCCCCCCTCTTCTCCTTTAGGCTGTCCTACAGTGAATGCAGTAACACAAATAACTCTGCATCCCTGCTGGGCAAGTTCGTTCCATTTCTGCACAGAACTAAACAGTCAAAATAGAAATTATTAATGAAGGCAGCTAATTACACAGCTTTGTGGTTTGTTTGTATCATGCAGGGTTGCCCCATAAGGTCTTGACTGCAGTGGGGAATTGCCCCAATTTCAGCCATTGGTGAGAGTCAGCAGTACAGCCCCCCGATGTAGACCAGGTAGACCACTAAGTAGAGGCTGTGATTTCCAGCATAGCCTGGTTCAGCATCCAGGCAATTACTAGCTTTGCTTTTCGCCATTGGACTTGCACCAGCGACTGGACTAGGGACAAATCAGTAATGCTGACAAGGACTAAGTCAGGGGAATGCTATTCCATTTCTTGGTTACTCAAACTACCAGCATTTGGCTGGCATTTGAGGGCCCTGATGCTCTGACGTGCTACGTGCCCTCAGCTCCCCTGGGCTTTGGTGCTAAGTGATGTCTCTCAGCAGGTTGCAGCAACGTGTACATTTCAGAACTAAGAGGCCCGCGGTGCTTTTAATGTCACTTTCCTTGCCGAGGCTGAATGAAGTTGGTGGCAAGTTTTCCTATTGTATTACAGACCTCATCAGATCCCGTAGCTTTCCAGGTTTACTTGTCTACAGAACTGAAATGATATGGAATCATAGAGGCATAGAAATGTGGGGCTGGAAGAAACCTAAGAGATCCATCCACCTGCACCCCCAGACTACCCTGATTCATGTTTTTTTAACCTGTTCTTGAAAACTTCCAACATCAGGGATTCCACAACCTCCCTAGGTATCTTCTTCTAGCGCTTAACTATTTGTAGTTATCCTTTTTTTCTAATATTCAACCTAAATCTTCTTGCAACAAACTAAACGGGTTGGTTCTTCCCCTACCCTCAAGTGGTCGTGGGGAACTATTGATCACCATCCTTTTCATAAGAATCTTTTACATATTTGCAGACTGTTATCAGATGTCCTTTCAGCTTTCTCGTCTCTAGACGAAACATACCCAGTTCTTTCAATGTTTCCTCATCAGTCAGATTTTCCAAGCCAAATTTTGATTGTTCTTTTGGACTCGCTCCAGTTTGTTCACCTCTTTCTTACAGAGTGGTGCCCAAAACTGGACACAATACTCCAGCAGTCCAAAACAGAGCACAGTTATGTCCTGCGTTTTATGTATGATAGCTCTAATACATCCCGGGACGACGTTTGTCTTTTTCACAATGGCATTCCCTTGCAGAGCTCTTAAATGGAGCCTTTTTTTTCTAGAATCTCTGAATCCAATTTATATCTGTCCAGAGGCTGCCAAATCCTGGACTGGCATCATTTTTAGCCAGTGCTGATTATTGACCGCCCCAGTTATTTTGATTTCCTACAGTGTAGCATACGCTGAGCCTGATTTGTAGCTCTAAAGCAGTGGCAGGAAGTCAGAGGGAATAGAATGGCTTCTTGTGAACAACGTAGCACTGTGGGGTTGGATCTGAAGTTCACTGAAGTCATTGCAGTGGATCTTAATGTTGGGGATTGCAAAGGAGTCTAAGGAATGGAACTTAATTCCTTTTGATTCCTTCGAAAATTCCCATCTAGAATGTTTGGTAGCTTGTATGCCAGAACGATGAGGGGAGGACAAACGCCCATATAGGTCCACAAAGTTTACACTGGACCTGGAGATGGCAAGTGCTCAAGTTGTGCATTCAGGTTGTTTGTCCAGAGCATGCTGTGAAGCTGGGGATGTTTGGATCTGGGGTTGGTCAGGCCCCTTCATGACCCGAGTCACTAGCTTTTCCTCCGTTGCTCCTGTCTGTCTGCCACGCCTGGCACATGTCTGTCCGTGTCAGAGCCCCATGTCTGAGTTGGCAGGGTCATCATCCTCTGCTTAGGACTGGAATAGCACAGTTGTTTTGGACAGATGAATGGGCAGAACTGTGGCGCAATAGAGGAGAGGAATTTTACACAGCATCCACCTGACCTATTCCAGCTCTGACCAGTGTGTTTAGTATTACTGCTGGGGGCTCTGAGCCACCCGCCAAGTATGTGGCAGGATTTGTTTGAAATAGTCAGAAGATCAAGGTCACCCCTGTAAAGCGAGCAGGCTACCCACCTGCTTGCTGCCGTGTGTTACTGCTGGAATGCCGCTAAATGCACTCAGCACAATAGATCTGTGTGTGAAAGGGCCTGACCGTGCAAACCTTCACTCACATGAGTAACACCAGCAGCAACCAAGGCGTTAAACATAGAAGGCTCGACTGAGGGCTTGCAGGACGGGGCCCTGACACCCCACAGGTTTGGACAGCAGCCCAGCAGGTGTGCGTGGGGAGCAGTTGTAGGATCTGAGCTGGACCAAAGTCCAGTCCAGTTGCAAGAGGATCTGCAACTAGATGGGTGGTTTGGACCGTGCAACGGCTCATGCTTCGTGCAGCGTTCACAGGGCACGGGGCTAATTTTAGTACATGTGCGACTGTCACAAAGCACTGGGTAATCTTAGCATGGCAGGGATTGCTGCACGGAACAGGCGATGAACAGGTGCTCGGACACTGTGGTGATAGGGTTCTGTACGAACCCAGCTAGACGGACAGCTACAAATCACTTTTGCTTAAGCCATTTTCCTCCCCATGCTGTTCCAAGACACTAATTGGGCATTAAGGTCCCTCTATCCCTTTGCTTAGTTTCACCCCACCTCCCCTTTAGATCTTTCCTGCATCATTCCCTGAATGGGACACTGTCAGGAAGATTTTTTTTCTCAAATTTAGATTTTTAATTAAAAAAAATGGTTTTACCAAAGCTAAGGTCACAGAAATATTCCTACAGAGGTAAGGTGGGGGAGAAAAATCACTGTTTTTTGTTTTTTTTTAATAAAGCCATTAAATTGCCCCCCTGTTCTGTTTGTCGCCCAGATGTTGCATCATGATGCTGGTGCCTAATAAGACTCTGGGAGTGCAATTAACTAGATAATACCTGGCGATGTAAGTGAAACAGACTGAAGTCTCTTCGTTGTGGGAACTGAGAGCCAGGGAAGAGAAGTAAATAAAGAATGGGTGGGGTCTTCAGAAGCGTCTGTGGCTATGTCTACACTTGCTAAAATTAGTTCGAATTAGTTAGTTCAAACGAACTAATTTGAACTAATTTTAGTTAGTTCGAATTAACTTAATTCGAACTAGAAAAAGTTAGTTCGAATTAGCGATCCCCATTCATTTCAATGGCCGGTTAGTTCGAACTAAGAAATTAGTTTGAATTAACGTAGCCACATTAGTTAATTCGAACTAGTTATTTTGAATTAACCCCTTAGTTCGAATACCCTATTCAGACTTATTAGTTTGAATTAAGGAAGCCCTTAATTCGAACTAACTTGCCAGTGTAGACATAGCCTGTAATTTAAGAGCTCTGCAAGTCAATGGGACATGTGCTCCTAAATCACTTAGGTGATTTTGGACCTGCCCCATATAAATAGGGAGGAATGTATCCAGATTTTTAAAAATATATATTTTTAAATAATTAATGTTTAAAACGCAGCTCAGGGGTTTAAAAAATAAATATATGGGCAGATTCCAAGCAGAGATTAAAGAGCCACAGCCAGGTCACCGATGGCCTCCCATTCTGCTGCATTCTCTGGAAGTTAGACGCAACAGACGATTGGGCCCATGGATATTTAATCTGAGTGTAAACCTTCAGTGTCTCAAATTTGTTCACGGCTGTTCAGTGCTGCAACAGAATCAAGAAGGCATGGAATAATTCCACGCTGATTTGCTGACTTTTGTCTTGGATCCTTTGCTTGGGATTCTGTTGGCCAGGATGAAATTGCTTTGCTGAATTGTGTTCGTAATTAGAGACAAGTTTTGCAATCCCTGACCTCCGATCTTCATTGAACAAGATCCCAAAATAGGGTATGTTCTCCATTTAAAAAAATGCAGTAACATCTTGGCTAACAATTTTTCTTCTTTCATTCTGGCAACAGACTGTGGATTTTGGGTGTTTCTGTGTCCCCAGCCCATTCAGTTCTTTAGGGTTTGTGCTGAGACTGACACAAAGGTGCCAATTAAGATGGCTTTATGATGAGGACACTTTGATCTTGACAGAAGTTACCCATCTCTCTCCCTCCCCCCGCCACTTGTTTCACATAAGGAAGCAAGCACTCGTCCAATGGCGATCAGTAACTTCTGGTTACTTCTGACCTGGGCTGGATTTGAAGAGGTAAAGTAGAGGTAAAAAATTGGGTATCTAATTACAAATCTCCTAAAGGCTTAAATGTTTTATGGTCTAACAACCTCGGCAGTCTCCTTTTTAATGGCGTTGTTGTAGAGGAGGAATTCTAAAAGGGCTTCTTGGAAACTCCAGTTAGAGGCCATCAATAAATATAGTGGCATTTAAAGACTTAATGTACCGTACATTTAGTGTCCAAGATCAAGGAATGCTTGTGCGTTCTCTTCCTCTCACGTTGCAACTTCAAAGGCAGGATCCATTTGTTGCCAAATGGTGGTGGAGTGTGAAATAAATACCAGCAAAGTACAGCCCTTCACTGTTTACAGATATTTGTGGGAGAAAAGTGCTGGACATTTAAAAACTAGGCAGATATAAGCACAAAGTAATCAGGATACTTAAACGTCCCAAAGGAACAATTTTTAAAATCTTGTCATGTGTTTGTTTCTCTTACAGTGTCTTTCAAGGGAAACGAAGTTTTCAATGTACGGTACTTGTTGTCAGCGGCTTTGGTTGTTGCTGATGTAAATAACGAGCTGTGTCTTCTGTATTCCAGAGTGAGTACATTGCACCGTGTGATTGCAGACGGGCATTCATCTCTGGATTTGATGGCTCTGCAGGTACATTTCCAGAACCTCGGTTGTTCTCTGAGTCCATTTTTCCCCTGAAAAGAAGTGATCTAATTCGCAGCACGTACGCTGGATGGAATGAGAAACCTAACCAAAATGTTTGGCCTTTTCCCATTTCAGCATTTGCAGAATTATGTGTTGGCTACTGGCTGAAAATTATGTAAGATCGATGCAGTAACAAGCTTTCCCAAAAGATGGACCCCTGAATGAACCTCCCATAAAGCAAAAATCCTGTTAACTGTTTAATGCGTTGTTTGCAGCCTGTTTTTATATTGCCTAATTTGGGCTTCTATGAACAGATCAGATCATGTGCTACCCAAGAGAGCTGGGATTAATAGTAAACAATGTTTGTCAGTCGCTTTCAATCACCACGAAAGAAGCTAGTGCCAAAAATATTGACCTGTGAAACTGAGTTTGTGGAAGAGTTCTCTTATCTCGCAGAGGCACGGGGTGTTCTTTTGGCTGTTGTCTCGGCGTGGAAGTTAGGAAGGCAGACTTCTGTCCTAGGCTCTGCAATTAACTTGCTGTGGAATTGCGGACAACTCATTCAACCTTCCTGTGCTTCCAATCTGTCAGCTATAAATCAGAGTGAATAAAAAATACTGACTTCCACAGAGGCTGTTGGGAGGTTTCACTGGGCAGTTTCTGTAAAGTGCTCTGAGCTCCTCCTATGGAAGGCACTCTCTCCAGATGTGCTGAGCAACAGTGTTCTAGATGTAGAACACAAATTCAACAGCACGGCTTTCCTTTCTTTCGCTTGGGCTCTCACCCTGCAGTCAGAAGGGCTGTGTTTCCACCGTCGGACCTGGGCGGGCCAGCGCTGTTTCAAGATTTTCCCCCTCTGGGGCTCAAACAGTGCTTGCTGAACGAAAACTCTGATTTTAAATGGCGTCCGACACCAACTGCATAAGCGTGTGGTGGGTCAATGGGGACAGGGATGAACCTGAGTTTGTGCGCTGTAAACGAGACTGCAGTTTTGCATGGTAAGAGAGAAAATAGGTCACGTGCCCGAGATACGGGACTGGGCCTTAGGAGTCAAGGGTTCAATTCTTGGCCTTGCCACAGACACCCTGGGTAGCCTTGGTGAAGTCACTAAATCCTTCTGGTCTAGAGTCACCAACACATGCCCACTGTAGGCATCTGAGTAGTCCCTTTAACATCAGTTCCCATTGTTTAAGTACCTGGGCCTCAGTTCTCCACTGTAAAATGGGGTATAATAATGCTTCCCTTCTCCCATCTGTCTGTCCTATTTCGATTGTAAGCTCTTTGGGGCAGAGACTGACTCTCTCTGTGTTTGTGCAGCTCCTGGCACAATGGGGCCCGGGTCTCAGTTGCAGCTCCTAGATGTTTCTCTAGGAATGATAATTTGTAAAGCAGGCTTTGCCTCCTCTGCGCTGATGGACTGAGCTGTGTTTACACCGAATTAGTCTGAGCAGGTTTAAAAGCAAGTTCAGCAAACTTGGTTTCCGGTGTAGGATGGCCTGGCCTGAATTGCGACGGTGTTTGTGGGGAACAGTTGGTGTCTCCGTTAATATGCGAGTGACACAAGAGCTGTGACCTGAGCCTCCATATGAACTGTCCGGCAACGTTCCAGACAAACCTTGTATAGCCCCCCACCCTGTGATGCACCAAATCCCTCTGTATCTGCCCGGCTGCGTTCTGATGAACCACAAACAGACTTGTCCCCTTTGCTTCCTGACCAGGTACTGCCATCGTAACCGAGCAAAAAGCAGCCCTGTGGACGGACGGACGCTACTTCCTGCAGGCAGCGCAGCAAATGGATAGTAACTGGACGCTCATGAAGATGGGTGGGTGGCTGTTCAAGTTGTTACTTCACTAATATAGAGCCGGCTAGCAGGGTAGGTGGGAGTTCTGTGCAAGCCGATTAATTGAGCTCCAGGGCATGGGACTGAGCAAATATCAGTGTAGTGCCTGTCCCAAGCACTAGGGTGGAAGGAAAACGGGGAAGGCCTGGCGTGTGTTAGGATTGGCCTCCACTGGTGTAAGATATGTGTGGGCGCTTGTCTTTGAGTGCGACTTACATGTTAGCTTGTGCTGCGATGGAAGAGTTGGTGTGAAACCACTGTAGTGGGGTTTTCTCTTTGCTCTTAGAACAATGCTTTATCCCTTTCCCCCATTCAGGTCTGAAGGACACGCCGACTCAGGAGGACTGGCTCGTGAGCGTGCTGCCGGAAGGCTCCAAAGTTGGAGTGGACCCTTTCATTATTCCAGACGGTTAGTGTGGTTTTATTCCGCCCAGGTTGGGTGATGAGCTTCTGCCTGTGCGAATTCCCCAGGCTATTTCAAATGCACGTTCCACGTTCCAGCCTCTTGCTGAGGCCCAGCTAAGAGAATTCCTCTTTAGCTCAGGCGTTAGAGGCCTGCGGATTTGGCGCCGTAGGTCCCTGGTTTGTTTCCCATTGATGACTGTGGTACCTCTAACAGCGCATCCCCATGTCTTGTTGCTATTTCCCCCTTCTTCTTGCAACCAAGTATGGAGGCAGGGGAGTGCCAAGAAAGCTTGGACTTCTCCAGCATTCGCTAGCGCAGAGGGAATGCCCGGGTTTCAGATATTGGGGGCCACCATGCTTAGCTCTCTCCCCTCTGGCAGATCAGTGGAAGAGGATGTCTAAAGCGCTGAAAAGTGCTGGCCACATTCTTGTGCCGGTCAAAGAGAACCTGATTGATGCAATCTGGGTTGATCGCCCCCAGCGACCCTGCAAACCTCTGATGACCCTGGGCCTGACTTACACAGGTTAGTGGGATTCAATCCTGTCTGAGTGGATTCATTTTAACGCCTCTCTTTTTCTTCCCTTTCCCTTATAAAGTGACAGGAGAGCTGTAACTGCAGCCAGCGTGACGCGCTGTTTGATTCAATTAAGCCTCTAATTAGCCTCTGTTTAGGCTCTTCAATGATCTTTTTGTTTTGAAAACCAGACATAAGCATTGATTGGTGCCTGAATACTCCAGTGATGGGTTCATAATAAATTCACACAGTTATGTTTTTGGAAAAGGAGAAAAAGCTTGAGGCTGGTGGAGTATGTCATAAAGGCGCAGTAAGGAAGAGAAACGAGAATTTGGGTGTTTGGCATATATAAATAGTCTCTTTACAGTAGGGCTTCAGGGATGTATATCTCTGTTGTTAGTCAATACATTAGGCAGTGATAGCATTTGCAATTAAAGAACCAAATGGGTCCACAGATGGCCAATGTGTTGTATTTCGCAGGGCTAGGCTGGAAAGAGAAGATCACAGCTCTGCGTGCGAAAATGGTTGAGAGAAAAGTCCTCTGGCTTGTGGTTACCGCCCTGGATGAGGTAGCTTGTAAGTATCCTGTCGGGTTGTCAACTCTCCCGTGCAGGACACCAGAGGGGTTTGTTACGTGTTGATTAACGTGTATCAGAAGCAGCTATGGGACAGAGCTGAGAGCATTCGCCATTCATTTTTAAGAGCCAGATTTAGTTCTCTTTGACACCTGTGTGAATCCAGAGCGTATTTAAGCCTAGAGTATACAACAAATCACCACACTTGAGAAACAGCTGAGGGTAAGGAAAAAGGAGGTGAAAAACCGAGGCAGCTGGAAGAAAGGATTGACTGGCGAAATGTTCCAGCCATAAAATATCCTGAAGCCGCCCCTGCCCACTGCCGTGCTCTCTGGGAAGCTGAAGGCTGTTTTCGCCTGTGAAGCCTTGCCATCACCGTGTGTGGCTCTGGGCACACAAACAAACACAACACAGTTTTGTAGGCAGCAATTGCAGGTGTTAAGCACGTGCGATTTCTGCAACACGCTTAGTTCTGGTTTTTATCCTTATTAAAAGGCTTCCCCAGATCTCCTTTCCCTCACGGTCTGTAAACTCTTGTAGAGCACAAGATCACAGTGGACCTCACTGTAGCCCCTCTTTCCCCCACCCCTGTTCCACTTTGCGCTGGGCTGGCTGCACAAGGGGCATAAACGACCTGCTGGAGATTCTCCAACAAGCTTAGAAACCAATATAGCCAGCTGTAAGCCATGTGATTCTGGCCTCCCGCTGCAGCATAGCAGGCATTCCCAGGGAGGGTGGAGGACAGGAACGGCCCCAGGGGGTGGCTCAAGATAGACCAGCCCAGATCATATCTAAACTTCAGAGTAGGTCAGGCCGACCCATTGATGACCACCCATCCTGGTGCTGTGCCGCTGGTGGCAGAGGTCCCTGGAAACGTTAGCGCAAGCCGGGCTGGTGTGCGGGATTAGCATACGCCGTATAAGACGCGTCACGTCTGCCGGGCAGTAAAGGACCTTGACAAATTCCCAGCTTCTGTTTGGAAAGAACCGGTGCTTAGTTCATAATGAAAGAAGGGCCGGAGCTCACGCAATGAGGTGCCAGGGCTGCGCCTGGGCTGGCGTTGGCATCAATAAAGCACTGGAAATAACTAACTCGACGCCGACAGCCTGGCTGTATAACCATAATAGGTGCCATCGCTATTCACATCTCCAACTGTGGAACCAAGCACGGCGCTTCCTTTTTCAAAGGCACCACAAAGGGAGCTCTTCTCTGGCGAGCCCTGCAGCAGCAGAGATGGGCGGCCTTCTGTCCTTATCTGTACAGACCCCACAGTGTGCACATCACTTTACAGACTATTAAACCAATATTAGATCTCAGGTGGGCACGGTCCAAGTACACCTCCCACTGCAAAGGGTGACCATGAACGAAGGTGACCGTGAGCAGAGGTGAAAGACAGCGAGAGATAGTTACTGCTGGGTGCTCTTCTGGTTCCCCCTGTCTTTGCTATATTGAGAAAAGCCCATTTCATCTTTTAATTGGGCCACTAAATGTCGCTCTGTTGAAATCTGGGTGGGCACCTATAGGGAGAGGTTGAATCAGTGCCATTCCATGGCATGGAGACCCTAATTCTGCCGAACTGGCCGATTTTTACTGCTCCCTGGAAGCCCTGCGTGGGTCTTTGTGACTTGGAAACAGAGCAGTTGTTGGACATCCAAGAGCTCTGATTGAGGCTCGAAACCTGGGGCTCAGAGAGACAAGCGCTCGCAGCTCCATGGGCTTCACCCTGAGTTGTAAGCGACCAGCGCGATGGACAAGCAAGGCCGTGGTGTTCAGAGCCGGGCGGCCACCATCCAAGGCCATTTTGTGATACTTTGCTCTTAAATTTTTCAGTGCCTCCCGTCCCCCAGGGCTGACAGGGCTCTGTGAGAGCGAAGTCCCCTGATGTTAGCCCTCTCAGGAAAGTGATTGGCTCTCACGCGGCAGAGGCTGGAGGGGACTTCCTTGCCATTCTGGTACCCCTACGAATGTTTTCAAAGCGGTCCCGGTCCGTAAGCTACTGAGAAAGAGCCTGAAGAGAATTTTCTGGCCTCATTTAATACTCACAGTTTTGATGCCATCTTGTGGAGAAAGTAAATTACTGCCTGTAAAGCTCTGTGGAATTGCAGTTAGAGCCGCTAGCTAGCCCGTGGCTTATAGCCCTGGATGTTGCTGCAAAGTCGTTTCTGAGCAACGGAATTCGGTTTTGTTTTCCTTCAATGCTATTGAATTTAAATGATGAAACAAGACTGTGATTCTGGTCTCTCTTTTATTTCCTAGGGCTGTTTAACCTCCGAGGCTCTGATGTTGAATACAATCCAGTGTTTTTTGCTTACACTGTCATAGGAATCGACACAATCAGGTTACCCTGCCCCTTCTTTATCTTTACTAAGTGTTGCACTGAAGTTCCAGACGTGTTTTCTCCAGGCGATTGGCTTTAGTGTTGTACGTGTCCTTTTAAACTGCCTCTGCCCCTGCCTAGGATGGTTCCTTCCTAGCATTTTTATATTCCATGATAATTCATTTATCTCCCCCAGCTTCCTTCTTATTATAGCTTTTGGTTCTGTTCCCATCTTTGCTATTGGGTGAGCAGACGCAAATCCTTTCACCTATCTGTGCTTTAGTTTCCCCTCTGTAAAATTGGGATCATGTAAAATGCTTTGCAATCTTTGTACAACATGAACTATAAGAAGCTGCTGATGAATTGGCACCCACAGGGGGGCAGGTGCTGGCAAACTCTATCCATTGAGGGATTTTCGAGGGATTAGTTTCACTCAAGATTCCCTTGAAACCACAGAGATGCCTGCTGCTGTGCTCTGGGATTTTTGATCTGTGCAGTAAACTTCAGTGGGACACAAGAACTGAGGCACACACAGGTACTAGCCAAATATGTGTGAGCCAGTGGTTAGAGCACAGGCCTGGGAGTTCTGTGGGATGACTG
This sequence comes from Pelusios castaneus, assembly GCA_007922175.1. NCBI lineage: Eukaryota > Metazoa > Chordata > Testudines > Pelomedusidae > Pelusios > Pelusios castaneus. The sequence goes on along the minus strand of ML685755.1, from coordinate 7,596,474 downwards.
TATCTTTGAGGAGATTGGTCCAAAGGGGTAGCCTTGTCAGTCTATTGCAGAAAAACAAGAGTCCTGTGGCACTTTTAAAGACCAACAGATTTATTTATTGCATGAGCTTTCGTGGGATTTTCTCCCATGAAAGCTCATGCAATAAATAAATCTGTTGGTCTTTAAAAGTGCCACAGGACTCTGTTGTTTCTCTGAGGAGATTGTGAAGGTTAATTTCAATGCAGGGTGCAAAGTGCATGGAGATCCCTGGTAAAATGGTCTGGATCAGAGCACAGTATTATTCTTTATCAGTAATAATTGCCTCTCTCCGCTAACTGTGATTAGAACAGTGTAATTTCCAACGCCTCCCACCTCCATCGGGCCGAAGGCCAAGTCACACCCACGTGCTCTCTATTGATACATTTCTGCAGGCTGTTTATCAACTGTGACCGCATGGCAGACCCATCCGTGAGGGAACATCTACTTCTTGATTCCACCCTGGATGCTGAGTTTAAAATCCAGGTGATGCCGTATGAATCCATCCTGATGGAGCTGCAGGCCATCTGTGTCGGCCTCTCCCACAAGGAGAAAGTGTGGCTGAGTGACAAAGTCAGCTATGCCCTGACTGAAGCCATTCCCAAGGTTTGTATGTCCTGGCAGCGGAAGGGACTTCTCCTTCAACCTGGTCCTGTGAGGAGTGTTTTTAATTAGGGCTTGCAGTTTCCCATCCATGCTGGGTGCTTCAGGTCTCATTCTGTGCTGGAGGGTGGCTTTGAAGGGAATGCCGGCCCACCAGAGGGCTCTTTAAGGCAGGAGCAGCTGTCCGCAGAGCAGGCATTCCAGCTTGTTAAGCCAGTTTATCCTGAGAATTTTCAGATCCGAGTAAGACAAGAACAGAGGGGTGCGGGGGAATCTGAGGTCACTGCACATGGAGCTGGAGACGGTTCCAGGCATGGTGTAGAGTAAATAAACCCACCTTAAAATTCAGGTGGAGACAGAACCCCAGGGGGGAAGCGGGCTGTGTTTGGCGGGAGAATCTAAAGATGACTCCCATTATTTATTTCAGTGTTTTATGGTAGAACTGCAAAAAGCAGAAAGTCCGACAGATATTCAAGGAATGCAAGAATCAAGGTAGACCGGATTTGTGTCCAGGCAGCAAGGAATATTATGAGGATGCAGGTGGCATGAAAAGGCTGGTTGTCCTTGCGGTGGCTTAGCGTGTCTGCACGGGGCAATGTTGCTGCTGGAATTGTTTCCTTTCCTCAGTATTGTGCTTGTAACGGTGTGCTCCTGAAGAAGGCCCTGTCCCATATTGCCCACTGTTATGATATAGAGCGTAACAGTCCTTTGTAAAGAGGAGGCAAAGGAAACATATTTTTATTATTTGTACTATTTATTATTTTTTGTATTTATTATTGTGGGGAAGTTCTCTGGTCTGTATTAGACAGGAGATCAGATTAGATGAGGACAAAGATTCCTTCTGGCCTTGGAATCTATCCCAAAAAAGGGTGGTGCGGGGGTGGAGCTACAACTTCAGACAAATAAAACAGGCTTCCAGACATCTTGAGTTCCAGCTGTGTCTCCCTTGTTTACCTGCGAATACATGCTCTCTGGAACTCCAGACAGTATACAGAGACATGTGGTGTCTAAATAACACAGTGGAAGTAAATATTATCCTCAGTACTATTGCTGAGAGCAAGGAGTTGGGAAGCTTCCAAATTTGAGGCACTGCAATGTGGGATGGGGTGAGGAAGACCAGCTGTGTTAATGCAGTCACAATGCTCCGGCTTCCTGTTTGCAGAGAAGTGGTTGCACTCTGCCCCATTTCAGTTGGACCTCAGCTGAAGACCGTCCCACAGGTGTCGGAGCAAACCGGTACGAAGAGCGGATGTTAAAAGTTTGGGAGCGCACAAGAGTCAGAGGTAGAATGGAAGGTGTGAATCTCTTTTGTAGATTTACCAGTGGGATTATTAATTTAGGCCACTGGATGAAGATCTAAAGAAGCGTAATTGTAGTGATGGGGAAAGGTACCAATATAGGACATCTAGGGCTCATTCTTCAGAGAGACTGTGAATGCAGAGATCCATAGAGCTAGGCCAGTTTTCCCCAAACCACCCTGTGGATGTGTTTCAAACATGTGAATCAAATGGAAGCGAGAAGGACAGAAGGCTCTTCAGTCCTCTCCAGGCACACAAAATCCACGGCCTCGTTCCTGAGTCTGCATACAAGGCTGCCTATGAGGATGGTGGGTTGCCCACCAGTACGAGAAGACACCCTCAGCTAACTGCTCATAGGCCACCAAACAGCCTCTGATGGCAGCAGTGAGGGACCATTATGGATTTGAGCACAGAAAACTTTCTATTGCCAATCCAATGCGCCACCCCTTCCCAGCCTTACCGTTCCTTTAAAGTGACTCTTCCCAGGCTTTCCCTTATTAAGATTGTCACTTGGACTGTCTTTGGGCCAGTCTGCATCTGATTAAAAGGTGCTGGAACAAATAGCTGGTGGAAGCTGTTGGAGGCCCTAGGTAAAACCGTGCGTGGGCTTTTCAGAAGTACTCGGTGTATGCCTGCCTCGGTTGCCCTCTTCCCTGGCACTTCAGAACAGGCTTAAGACACGGCAGCAGAGCGGTGTGGGGACGCTGTCCCTGTTGTGTGGCCAGAGAGATACTCAACATTTTTGAGTGGGCCCCTGAGCTGGGCATGGTTCACCAATATAATTATATAATAATAATTAATTTAAAAAACCCAACAATTGTGTAATAGTTTAGGTCCCAGCCATCCCCTTCCGGTAGCTGATCCCACAGGGTGGTCTACAAGGTAGCACCACATTTACCACCATTCCACGGATCCATTGTTCTCCACAGCCACCACTCTTGATGGGATGTCCTTTTTAATTGTTGGCCTGCAGATACTCACTTCTGAGGGTGGTTCCCAGAGCTTCCAATGGGACAACATATAGACACACCAGGGCGGAGGGCCCTTCTCTTGCAAAAAGTGCCATGGGATTTTTAAGAACGACCTAGGTTTTATGTCTTCTGAAAGAAACTTCTCCAGCTGCACAAAAGCTGTTAATATCCCCCCTGGTGTCTATTTAATTATCTAGACAAGTTAATATCTGCCCTGTTAAATATGCCAGTTGCACTAGGCAAGAGAACAGGTCCTGTGTATTATTTTTCTCTGACAGTGACATTTGATTATGTACACTGGCTGTGTCTTTGCTCTTTGTGTGTTAGTACAGATGGAAAGATTGTCAAGCTGTTGTCATTTACACAGAAACAAATCTCTTCGATATACGAGGGCGCTCTTTGTTTCTTTCTGCCAACTCTTAAGAAAATGTGTGCTTTGCCTGGTGTAAAAACAAATCATCGGGATGTAGAACATGTGTAAACCAGCTAAATCTCTCTGCTTCTTTCCTTAGTTAAACCTGGCCTCTGGCAGTATCAGATATATTGTTCCATGCATAATGCTGGTGCCCCGAAAAACTGCTGCAAACAACTAAAACTCACTCTAACGGCTCAGAATAATTGGATTGATTAATTTGGGGCCTCAGACACGAGGGGTCAACTCTTCATGTGGTGCAAACCAGTGTAGCTCTGTTGACGTCACTGAAAATGCCCTCGGCCAGAGTAGCTTAACTTGATGGACCAGAACCTCAGCTTTGGTAAACTGACATAGCCCAATTGCAATGTGTAGCCGGGTGCCTTCCAGACCACCTCCCCGTGCGTGGTGTGCAGGGACCTTGCCCTCCGTTTCCCCCTTTAGTTCTTTGCAGCCTTAAACCAGCTTCTCCCCCCCGGCTCCTTTTTACTCAGCCCTGTTCCTCCCTGGGCTGGGAGCAGACAGCCCTCTTTCCTAGGGCTTGTCCTGGCTGACTGGGAGGGAGTGAGATGAGCTTTGCCCCCCCCAATCTGTACACTACTTAAAGGGGACAGCCCCCTGTTACAAAGGCAGGGCAGTTATGGCAATTGATGCAGCTGAGGACCTGGCTCATAATAAGTGATTTCGTATTATCACAGTTGGTTATTAGCTCTCATTACCCTACAGGCCTTAGCTGAGATCAGGGCCCCTATTGTGCTAGGTGCTGTGCAGACACGTAGTGAGAGACAGCCTTTCCCCTGAAGAGCATACAGACGAAGGGTGGGAAGGGGAAAAGAGTGGAGGGTCTTGCTTCAGGTGTCTGTCAGAGCTGGGAACTGAAACCAGGCCTGTCTCAGTTCCAGTTCTGTGCAATTTACATCAACTGAACTTCGGAGCCAAGGTGCTTTAAAGCTGACTGATGCAGTATGTGTGATCCTAGAGGTAGATTTACCATGCTCCCCAGCAAAGCCCAATGTTGCTGGTGTAGGCAGGGCCCAACCTAGTCTGTACCACAGACCCTGCAAACCTAGTAGAGATTTGCTTGTGTGTGTGCACATGTATATCTTTATCAGCGGATAAATATACCCCGTCAAGATATCTAAAAATGTCAGCCCAGGTACTCGGTATGTTGGAGGCTATCCTGAGGCTGAGAAAGGTAAACTCATATGACTGTTTGGCACTTTACAGTGGCAGAACAATTGTTCCACTCTGAGGAAGCAAAGTATTTGGAAATGGAAAATCATGTAGTGGTCAGACTGGAGGACAAGGTGGCAGGAGGGCCTGGGTTTTATTCTTGGCTCTGCTGCTGACTTCTAGTGAGACTTTGGGCAAGTCACTTCTGCAAGAGTTCTTTAAGGGCTCCATTAGTCTTGGGTGATGAGCTAGACCCTTATTTTCTACTGTGTCCAAGCAGAGATCAGACACAGTGGAGACTGGAAGTGGGAGAGAACTGGCTGTGGATCCCTGATTCCAGCTGGCCCTGGCACAAGTGAGTTCTGCATAGGGGCAGGCTTTACTTGGCGTCTGAGTAAAGACCCTTGTACCAAAATAAAGCTCTGCTTTGCCCCACGCCATCCCTTCTCTAGTCTCCGTCAATGCGTCCTCATCTTCCCCTATTGCTGAGGATGGGTGATGGCTGATATAGGAAATGGTAGAGCCACCTCTATCAGTTTTATGCCACAGGAAAGTTCTGCCCATGGGGGATTTTCTCTGTCTCCTTTAAGGCCACTTTATGCCCCCGACCAGAATCCAGCTCTTAGGGCCTGTTTTGTAGGGCTGTGCCTCACCACAGACTTCAGTTAGAGCTGTAATGCACCAGCTCCTAGGTGTCCCAGCTGGTGCACCCCAAATTATAGGCTGTCATTGGAAATTTAGGCCTCAAGCTCGTTGGCTATGTCTGCACTAGAAAAGTTAAGTTGACTTTATTAAGTCGACTTAACAAAAGTTGACGTAACTTTTTTAGTGTAGACATAGCCCCTTTTTGACCTTATTAAGTCAATTTAACACTTTAAGTCGACTTCATAAGGTCAATTTAGGCACTAATCCCTGTCCACACTGGTGTAAGTCAACCTAATAAGGTGGACTTAAGCGTTAAGTCGACCTAAAACGAGGTGTTATTAAGTCGACTTAACTTTTCCTTAAGTCGACTTAAGGAAATGCTTAAGTTGACTTAAGGAAAGCCCAGTGTGGTCACGGAGTAGTTTAGGTCGACTTAAGCCTCCTTAAGTTCACCTAACTTGTAAGTGTAGACGCACCTCTGTGCCTTAGTATTTCCCTGTGCAGCTCAAGGCTAACAGTTCTGATCTACTGCAAGTGGCGGTTGTGTGTCTTAGTTCATTCTCTAAGTTATAATGAAGACTGTAAACCCTACAGAGCCAAGCAAACTGAGTCCTGTGGCACTTATAAAGACTAACAAATGTACTTATCGCATGAGCTTTCGTGGAAGAAAATCCCACTTTGTCAGATGCATGAAAATGGGGAATTTACACTTCCCTGCATTTATTTTCCTGCCATTCTGTAAATCATAGGATCAGGTCAGACAGTTACAGCAAACCATAGCAGTTGTTTAGATTCAAACAGTAGGGAACAGCATATAGAGGGAGGGGAAGTCAAATCACCTGGTCTGCCCTGTTCTGACCAGTGCTTAGCAATCAGCACAGAACAAGACCATTCGTGGAAGGATACCATAGAAATGCAAACTGGTTATGCTAAAGTCCAAGACAGTCAAAATGTAAGATTGCGCAGTTCAAATAACCAGGATGTAATTAATCCCTGCCCTTCCACTCTAGGTTCACCGCTACCTCACCCCATATACCCCCATATGCATCGCAAAAGCCGTGAAGAATGCAGCTGAAACAGAAGGCATGAGAAGAGCACATGTAAGACTTATTAAAAGGATTAAAAGCTGTCTAGCTGATAGGTCTCAAAATGTAATTGTAAATGGTGAATGATTGTCAAAGAGATGTGTTTCTGTTGGAGTCCTGTAGGAATCAGTTCTTGGCCCTACACTACTTAAAAATTTTGTAATGACTTGGAAGAAAACATAAAATCATCTCTGATAAAATTTTCAAATGACCTGAAAATTGGAGGAGTGGTAAATAATGAAGAGGTCAGGCCATTGATGAAGAGTGAGTTGGATCACTAGGTAGGCTGGGCACAAGCAAACAATATGCATTGTAATATGAAAATGTAAACATATCCATCTAGGAACAAAGAATGTACAGGATGGGGAACTTTATCCTAGGAAAAAAGAACTCTGAAAAATATTGGGAGTCATGGCGAATAATCAGCTGAAATGAGTGCCCCGTGGAACACTGTGGTCAAAAGGGGTGTGATCATGGGGAGAATAAACAGGAAATCTCGAATAGAGAGGTTATTTTATTTCTGTATTTAGTACTGTCTGACCACTCCTGGAACGCTGTGTCCAGTTCCGGAAGAGGCTGTGAAATTGAAGAGGGTTCAGAGAAGAGCCATGAAATTGAGTAAAGAATTAGAAAATGTGTCTTATTGAATTAGACTCAAGAAGGTTTAGCGTAACAACAAGGTTAAAGAGAGACTTGATCCCAGTCTATAGGTACCTATCTGGGGAACAAATATTTAATAATGGGCTCTTCAGTGGAGCAGAGAAAGGTAGAACATGACCCAATGGCTTTAAAATTCAGACTGGAAATAAGGGGATATTTTTAACCACTGGAACAACTGCCCGAGGGTCATGGTGGATTCTCCATTGCTGGCCACTTACAGCTCAAGATGGAATGTTTTTCTAAAAGATCTGCTTTAGGTATTATTTTGGGGAAGTTCCATGGCCTGTGTTACACAGGACGTCAGACCGGATGATTGCCATGGTCTCTTCTGGCCTCAGAATCTATGAATGAATTTCTGGTGCTTGCATTAATCACAGAAATTAGATCACTTATTTCCCTGCCCATGTACCCTATGTTAATATCTAATTGTCTTTGCATAAAAAAGACGGTTTCCTTTGCTGCTTTATAAACCTTACCCGCACTCAATTACTTTTTCTTTTTTACTCCTTTTAATGTAGATAAAAGATGCTGTTGCTCTTTGTGAGCTCTTTAACTGGCTGGAGAAGGAGGTATGGTATTCCTGTCTCATGTTTTAATTTAGGAATTTTATTGCATAATAACATTTTTCATAAGCGTAAGCTTTTCAATACCATGAATATTCTTTCCAGCAGTTCTGCGAGGACAGGAAGACAAAACTCTTGTTTTTCTCTGTTGGATTTTGAGGCTGTGCATTTGAGTGTGGTTTCCGTTTACGGTGGAATGAGCTTTTTAATCATGCTCACGTTTATTAAATGTGGTCAAAAGGCTGATTAGGCAAACTTTCCTGAGTAGGTGAGGACAGATCTATCCAGTCTAATACAGGAGATGCTATCTTCTTGCTGAGTTGGTGTAGTGGATTGTAGAATAGTATCCTAGTTTACAGTGCAATGTTGCGTGACAGTCTCAGGATAGTCAGTGTTGTCTAGTGGTTTAACCTGTTTGGGTGCTTTTGTGAATCCCACTAGGATCATATGTACATCTTTTGATGCCTGAGCACCTTTGTAAACCTGTCCACATGACTGGTTTCCTGCTCTGCTATTCGCTCAGTGTGTGACCACTGGCAAATCACTGCATTTGTGTCTCCATTTCCCCCTCACCAAAAAGGTTAAAATAAAAGTTACCTGATTTTTTTGTGAAGTGCTTTGAGATCTATGGATAAAATCTGAGCACGGCTAGCTTTTATAGATAAGTGTTGTATGTTTAATAATATTTCCTTAAGGGTATTGTTAGCATCTAGGGCTACGTCTACACTGGCAAGTTAGTTCGAATTAAGGAGGCTTAATTCGAACTAACTAAAGCCACGGCTACATTAGACTTTAGTTAGTTTGAATTAAGGGCTTCCTTAATTCGAACTAATAAGTTCGAATAGGGCTTTGGAAGTAAGGCTTTAATTTGAACTAACTAGTTCGAATTAGCCAATGTGGCCATGTTAATTCGAACTAATTTCTTAGTTCGACCTAACCGGCCATTGAAATGAATGGGGATCGCTAATTCAAACAAAGTTCGAACTAACTTTTTCTAGTTCAAATTAAGTTAATGCGAACTAACTAAAATTAGTTCGAATTAGTTAGTTCAAACTAACTAATTTGAACTAATTTTAGCAAGTGTAGACATAGCCTTAGACACTACAACAAATTAAGTATGGGTGCTAAAAACACAGATTATTGAAATGGAAAGAACTGGTTAAATGTAGTTCGATTTTCATCATTATTTAGTCTAAATTTTTACATTTCAGTACAGTGCCTGATCCCAGAAAGAGTTGCTGGAATATGTGATGTTACCCTGTAGTCTCTTTGAAGTCAACACATGCTGTACTAGCTGTTTGCACAAGCAGGTCCTCAGACATGGATGGTGAACTGGTCAGTTTCACTTCCTGGCTCTCGCACTTTTCGTGCAGTCCTGCTGTGTTTGGGTTTCCATCACTGCAGGGGGACAGTGAAAGAAAACACCAAAATGCCTCCTAAGATTAGGCTGAGTGAAGCCTAAAGAGTGAGCCTCTGTTATAGTTTTCTGATTTCTTTTTCCAATCGACTTGTTAACTGAGCCTGGCTCTTGTCCATTAGGTTCCAAAGGGATCTGTTACTGAAATATCAGCTGCGGACAAAGCTGAAGAGTTTCGCAGGTAAGAAAAGCAAAACCTAAACCCCAATCGGAGTTTTCTGGGAGGCTCTTGGTTTGTTTTCTGTGTTATTGAACCCTTTCCCTGATGCATGTGATCGGAGGACAAGCCACTTTCCTTGGGTTTTATTTGGGCAGTAGAACAAGGGGGTTTGTGTCCCCTGGATTAGGATCTCTTGGGAGGAGCAACGGCTGTTTGGAGAACTCCACTCTGCCACCTTTCCCCGCTTTCCTCTGCTGCTGATTACCGGCTTCTCCCTTAGGCAGCTTGGATCCTGTCGTTTGCACAGGGAGGCAGGAGCTGTGGAGAATTTGTAAGATGGTGACGATACCATTTCCCCAATTTGCCTGGGAGCCGTGAAGGGAAATTCATCAGGGCTGAATTCTCCACTCTCTGAAGGCCAAGTTGTGCCCCATAAGCAACAGACACAGAGTGGAGAATTGGGGCCATTAATGTCTGTGATTTCCAGAGGAGTAGCCCTGTTAGTCTGTGCACAGCAAAAACAATAAGACGATGAAGTGGGTTATAGCCCACGAAAGCTTATGCCCGAAGACATCTGTTAGTCTGTAAGGTGCCGCAGGACTCTCGTTGTTTTTAATGTCTGTGAGGCACTTGAATGCTGCAGAGATGGGGGCTGTAAAAAAGTCCGTAAATAAATAACGAGTCTGAAGGCAAAGACTTGGAGCTGGTGAGGATGCCGACTCCCTGGGAGGTGCGGAGGCCAGGTGATTTGGTCCTGATAAGGAATAGGGACCGTGAGTGGGGAGAGAAAGAGAGAAGGCAGGACTCCAGCTAGTTTGGAGGTTAGGGGCCAAATTTGCTCGGCTCCCATCTCACACTAGACCCAGCTCTAAGCTTGTCCTGATGGCCGAGGGGCTGCACTGATCTTTATATGGATGGGAAGGGTTTGGGTGAGATGAAATGGAAGGGGAAGGCTGCTGTGAGGCTCGCTGCAGACTGTTTTATTATCTGAGCTGTGCTGGTGACATGGGTGTGTTCTTGGTGTTCTCTTTTCAGCCAACAGTATGATTTCGTCGACTTGAGTTTTGCTACAATTTCGAGCACGGGTCCAAACGGTGCCATCATTCACTACAAGTAAGAGAGGCGCAGCCCCTGTGCTCTTCGCAAACACACTTCCAATAGCCCGCCTTGCTTCCCCACGGAGCTAGATTATTGGGTTCAGAGAAGGAAAAATATCCCTCTCGATCACCTTTTTGCTTTATATCAGGAAAGCTTCCCTACCCAGGAGATAAGGATCCCGGCTCACTGCTTAGGATGCTGAGTCTTTGACACCAACATTGTATTAGACATCCTGGCCAGCAGGAAACCATCCCAGGTGGTCACTGGTTCAGCCTATACAACTGGCTACTACTCCAGGGTTTGAGTTGGAACTGGAGGTGAAGGCAGTAGATAATTTAACCACGGCATGGATCAATTGTCATGACTGTGGAGGGGCAATAAAGAGGTTCTATGCTTCCTTTATAGCATCTGCTGCCAAACCTCACTCTCTAGAGATGTTTCTGAGGGCGGTGGGGGAGGTCGGCCAATCCTGACTGCCATCTCTTGGTAGCTGATCTGGATTCCTCGTGGTGTGAGGAAATTACTAGTGATTTTGCAGAGCAGGCTGGGTCCTAATGACAGACAGGGAGGAAGGGGTGTATATAGGAGGGGGTTCAGTCTGGCTTCTCTGGACTGCAGGGAGATGGGTCACCTACTGTGGCTAGCAAAATGGCCCTTCTGAAGAGGGGAAGAAGGGGGAACTATGCTGAAATAGAGTTAGGAGCGCATACTGAGGAACTGTCAGGGGGGAGTGTTTGCCATTCATTAGGTGACATATGCTCATCTACACATCCCACGGCTTAATAGTTGTGCAAATTCTGTCCTTCGGAGAAAGAGCTGGAGCCGACCGATCTAAATTGGGCACTTGACATTATCGTTCATCAGCCGCCTTGGGCAGGAAACGTTGAAATTCTAGAACAATCATTTTTCGTTTATTTAAATAGGCCTGCTCCTGAGACCAACAGGAGTTTGTCGGTGACCGAGATCTACCTCCTGGATTCCGGAGCTCAGTACAAGTAAGTGGAGGCGAGTGTCTGGACGTCGTGTTTCAATGAGCATCAAGAAGTATTTAGTGGGTAGTGTGTAAGGCGGGACTCTCCGTTGCTTTGGTGAACGCAGCAAAGGGCCTCGACTTGGTGCTGACTCAAAAACCGAAGGATCCGTTGTTTTGGAAGAAGACCGGACGTGCAGCTTTTGTTCCCATGTCCTGAGCGTAGCAGCTGGTGGGAAATTGCAGATAATGTTTAAAAATTAGATTCTTGCCAGGTCGCCAGTTTGGCTGGGTCCCTAGGCCGGGAAAGGGCTCGGTGGCCTTGCTGCCCTCCATAAAGGGGAAAAGGGCCGTTATAATTATGAGGGATCACTGGTAGGACCTTCACAGAGCTGTCATCAGGCTGCTACCCTCTGGGCACTAACTCACGGCAGGGCACCGTGCCGCTGTCGCTCTTCGTCAGTGTCCCTGACCACTGGCGGCTTATGGCTCGGCCCTCTGGCTGGATCACTTTGAATCTTCAACCCTCCTCCCACCTCCCGTATAGCAGAGTCTAAAGTCACGGTCCCAAAAAGAATCTGGATCCCAGCTGCGAGGCCCGCCTTAGGTGATCCTTCCACCTGCCCTCTGCGCTCAGCTTTCAGACTTCTCTCATCCCCTCAGATGGGGCACCCCTGCCCTGGCCCTGCTTAACAACCACTGGCAAGTCCCTGTTGAAATCAGACAGCCCAAAGTCCGGCCTGCTTTCTCTCCAGGGTTGCAGTCCCACTCAAATTCTGGCTTCAGCCAGACTCCTCTCCTCAAGTGAGAGCAGCTGGCCAGCTCTCCTACCTAGCCAGGAGCAACCGAGCGAGCGCTTCCCTTTCCAGCCCCTTCCTGCAGCCCAGCTGTCTCCAGTAGGGCTGGCTGAGCTGCCCACAGTTCATGAACCCTTCCAGCCCATGTGGGATTTGTGGACCCCATCACAAGAACGTACAAAGCAGGTTTCCCTCCCTGCCCAGACAATCTTGCAATAGAAAGGGTAGATGGTGAGTGAGACCAAGGTGAGAATGTGACTCGTACCTACAAGTAACCTTTACTTCTGCCTAACCCCAGCGAGGATGTCATCTGCTAATGCTCATGGCCAGCAGCAGATTATGTCCAAGCCATCTCAGTTCTGCTAGCTGGTGCCTACAGAGCCAGAATCAAAGCTCTGTCCGTTCCCCACCCACTTGCATGGGACGTTGGAGCCCCGGAACCACCAACCTGCTCCTACTTCCAGTCAGTGATGCAGGTAGTCTGCACAGCAGAGTAAGGGCATGTTGGGCAAATAACCATATTGTCCAGTGTTAAAATGATGCCAGAGTCAGGGTTGAGGGCAGTAGCATTGTGTGTTCACTCTGAAACCTACTGTTGGCCTCTTTGATGTTCCACGGTGACTGACTATGATCGCTAGAGGTGGCACAGGTGTGACGCATAGTGCTGGGGAAGCCTGTGTTACCTTAGCACAATGGTTTTCAAACTTTTCTTTTTGGGACCCAGTTGAACAAACTCATTTATGCCCATGACCCAACAATTACATCTTTGAGGAATGCATTGCAGTCTTTTGGCGGTGGAAGCAGGAGGTGCCCCGACCCAGTGCCTGAGGGTCTGGGACCCGGTACTGGGTCCCGACCCGAAGTTTGAAAACCACTGGGTCAGCACGAGCTGTACTTGTTTGACAGATCAAATTGGGAGCCTGCGGCTCTGTGGCTGTTACGCTGGGACCTTTCACAAGCACTAACTGAATAGATTAGAGGCATTTTGTCTGGCCAGGGAGCAGACCTGATCTGTCCTTTGAGAAGAATTGCCTCAGTAGAGCTCTGGCTTTTGTGAGCCGTCGTTTGTAAAGCGCTTTGAAAAGGAAGTGCGTGTACGTACTTTGATACGATGTTCACAATGAGTTCTTTCCCCACCGGTGGATGAATTAATGATTCCTTGAGTGTCACACTGGAATCAAATATGAGTGAGATGGCAGTGGTGTTTAGCACAGTGTTGGGGCAGAGAGGCTGAATTTGCCGCTCCTGAGAAGTTAAATCTTGAATGCTTTATGAATACGACCTGTGTGGGCCAGGGTAAAATGTATGCAAACGGATTGACATTTATGGATTTTTGGGCTGAATGCTAACTTGAGATACCTTAAAGAGTTCTTATCTTCAGCACTTTCTGAAAGACCAGGCAGCCCAGATCCTTACTCAGTGCTAAGTATTTGTCCTTAGGCCGAACTAGGTATCAAAACCACGTACGTGTCTTTTTGCAGCTGTTTGCTATCGTTTATGCATCTGTTTTTCTTAAAGAACGCAGTTGTGGAGTTAGTCTACTTCAGTAACTCCCGTGGTACACATGAAGTGCAAATGTCCCTTCCCAACATTATTGTGCAGCATGCTGTGTGCATGAGTTGTTCACTCTAGAATTAGTTGCATTGCAGTGGCAATCTGCACTGGGATGAAAGATGGCATTTGAATATCAATCAATTGTGCTACATATGGGGCATGAATGTGTTCAGGAACTCACCAATTCTACGGTTAGAAGGGACCATGAGCGTGGCCGCCTGCATGAAACACTACAGCTCTATTGCTGGGATAAGATGTAGTCCCCGTTTGAGCTTGCGCTCTGTGACTTCATTTGCTCTTGTTTCAAAGGGACGGTACGACTGATGTGACCAGGACAATGCATTTCGGCATCCCCTCGGCATATGAAAAGGTAACTGGCCACCCTGTGCTTTGAGATCAGGCCTTCAGCATTACAGATATTGACATGACATTTTAAGGAAGAAAAAAGTAAACATGATATGAGCGGTAGAAAGCTACCTAGAAACTGAGGAGTCCATTGCCGACTCATTTTGCACCATCCATTGGCTAATAAAATCCATGAGGCTGCAAAGGAGTCGCACTGGTTCCACTTAAATCAGTTTCAAAATGGGCTCTCTGTGTAGATGCTGTTACAGCAGATCCTCATTTCGGCATTGTGTGGTGCAGTAGCCAGGCAGCCTGAGTTTCCCAGTTAGCCTTCCTCGGCTCTGCCCAGCCTCCAACGCCTGCTGGTGCAGAGGTTTAGGCCCGGTTGACACTAGAAAACTGGGTCAGTTTAATGACGTAACTCAGAGGTGGGATAAATCCATGTCTCTGAGTGGCCTAGTTAAGCCGACCTGTATCCCTGTATAGAAAGCGGTAGGCGCGTCCATGGCCCTAACCAGCTTTCTGTCCTGCATCTGCCCTCTCTGACTGTTCTGTCCCCAATCAAGCAAAGCTCTGAACCTGCCTTCCATGGAGGCTTGGGTCCCCCATTACAGATACTCTTATTTTGGTTTAAAACTGGCTTATACTGTTAATAAGCCAGTTTCAAACTGATATCAGAGAATTCACACCAGGATTTCATTGGTCACTTTAAAATCTGATCTTTAGTTAAAATTAATGCAACTTCGCATTTATACCAGGCCTGTCTGTCTGTCTAAGTTCTTACAGTTGAGCCCTTCTTTTACAAACTAGTGAGGAATTCATATAATACAGAATATAATATAATATAGAATTCATAAAACAGAACATCTTAAAATTACAGTAGGTCTGGTGCATAAATTGCCATATTGTTGCAATGCATCCCTTCCTCCTTGTCCTCCAAATCATTGGAGAGCTATTTCCAACATCCTGAAGGCATAGGACTGTGAAGGGATGGCAACTTGTTCTTTGACTTTTTTTTTATGAGGGTGGGTTTTTTTGCTCACTGTTGGGAAAAATGGTTCGCGTAACTGACCATTTGTAAGACTGGTATCCATCTGACACTCGCCGAAATCCGAAATTGGTTTTTGGAAGGGTTCGGTTCAGTCATTGCTTCTCTCCCTTTGCTATAAATTGTCTACTTTACGGGTCTTAGCCGAGTCTCTGTAACACTCTGATGACCTAGAAAGTGCAGTCCTGTTTTCAAAGTGAAGAAGGATCTTGCTTTTTATCTTCGTTACTCATGGGGTGCTTTTTGTTGGTAGGAATGCTTCACCTATGTCCTAAAGGGTCACATAGCTGTGAGTGCCGCCATCTTCCCTAACGGAACCAAAGGTTGGTTGATTGGTTTGTCTCACTCGGGCCTGAGCCAGTGGGAGCCCAGACGACTGAGGGGTTTGGAGAATCGTGTGACCATTTAGAAGAATATTATGCTTGACAGACACCAGTCACACCTAAAGACAAGACTTCTCTCTGTATAGCCATTACATTGCATCATATTTATCCATCCATTTGGCAATGAAACTCTTGGAGTGGAGTAAATGCAATTTTTATCTCTCTTTAGTTGGATAGGTGAAATATTTTCATTGCTGAAGTTTTTAGTAATAACTCAGTGGCCACTTAGAACTTTATAATTGTCTGGGTGCTGTACAACTTGGCAACGAGAGCTCTCAGATTGCCTGCGACAAAGGCAGAGGTCTTCATCTCGAGCTAAAGGGGAATCTCGTTTGGGTGTTAGCAGTATAGGGCCTGTGACATACAAATAAGATATTGTGATTCCATCCAGCAGAGGGCGGTGGTGCACATACACTCCAGCCAGTTCCTTGCAGTGTTTTTCTCTCCCGAGTAAGAAACCCAACAGAGATGCCTCTTTTTCAGTAGAGCACAGTTTGCATTTCTGATGCATTGCAGATCTGGGCCAGATTTTCACACCTGTCCACTGTCATTGAGCAGTCAAACCCCAGATTGATTTGGGGATTTTTTAAGAGGGTGTGTCTGTAGCGGGGTGAGGGAAGGCCATTTGTCTTCTTAATCCCATCCCCATTTCTTCTACCTTCATTATTCTGAGAGCAGCCACCTGTACAGCAGTGCATTCTCCTCCAGGGATCTCCTCTGGATGCAATATCAAGACGCAGCAAGGGGCTGCTGAGGGTTGTTTTTATGAGACAGCACTGTCCTGAAAAGCCTTGTGAGCAGGGGGCATGGACGCTGGAATTATTTAGTTGAGTAGAGACTTGACTTGCTGAACCTTGATGGTATCTGTGGTGGCCTCGTGGTGTTGAGACACTTTCTCTTTCCAGTTTGCCGCAGGCTCTTTAGACCAGTGGGGGTCAACCTTTCCAGACTCCAGTACCCCTTTCAGGAGTCTAATTTGTCTTGTGCACCCCTAAGCTTCACCTCATTTAACGTACTTGTGCATGGGAGCAGATGTGAAAATACGAAAGCGTCACAGCACGCTCTGACTGGAAAATTGCTCACTTTCTCATTTTTACCATGTAACCATCAAACAGATCATTCGGAATCTCAAGATTTTGCTTACATTTCAGGCTGTTGTCCGTAGAGCAGTATAAAGTCCTTGTCTGTATGAAATTTTAGTTTGCACTTTGCTAGTGCTTTGAGGCAGCTTGTTGTAAAACTGGGCAAGTATCTAGAGGAGTTGCTGTACCTCCTGGAAGAGTTCTGTGAACCGCCAGAAGTACGTGTGTCCTGCTTGAGAATCACTGCTCTATATTTACCTCATCCAGCTCTGCCTAGGCTGGCTGCAAAAATCTTTCACAGTGAAATAACCTAAAATGCAAAAATCTAGATAACAAAGGTCCTTTCTCCCAGTTCTTCTGGGGACTGAGGGTGTGTGTGTGTGGGTGTTTCTATCTGTTTTCCCCAGCCTGGGCAGGGCACTCTGGGTCACTCCTTTTTCTCTCAATGTTGAAGGACTTCTGGCAGACAAGCTCTTTGTAGTTTCACTTCCACATAATAAGAACAAGGAACATTTTGTCCCCCTCTTCAGGTTTTTTGTCTGGGTTGGGTGATTAATTGACTGGGTCAGAGGTGAGCTGTCCCCACCCCCCCTACACCCTGACCCCAAGCCCGTAAAGAACTGTTGTCTCTTTTCCCCAAGACTCAGTCTTCCTCCAGGATTATTTCTTCTCTCCCCATACCTGCCTTTGCTGTCTCATGGGATCTTTGTTGGGTTGAGACTATTTGAAATGGGATAACCTGGACCCCATCCCTCATTCCTCTTGTCCTTAAAGAGCCACTATACTCTGTTACAAGTCTGTTCTATGTCTTGTGCAGAGCTGGTGACTTCTTTCTCTTTTATTTACTCTCTGGTATCTATGGTCAGATCTTCAGGTGTGACCATCAAAACTGACTGTCCAGCTGGCTGGAGCTCTCTCCGGCGGGGTGTCAAATTCATTTGCTATAGTGGGCCAGATTTGACTTAAATGTATTTGAAGTGGATTGTAGATACCATAAATGGAAATACTAGGGCCTACACTCTGGCAGCATTGTGGAGCTCTGGGTATGCAAGACTGCGCTCCATGATACTGCAGGAGTACACACTCTCTCTGTGTGTTAGGGAGATAGTTTGATCCCACAGAGTGCAGTCATGGGCTGGGTGGAAGAGGTTCACGGCCATATGTTTGGCACCCCTCCTCTAAACGTTTCTCTCTTTCACCGGCCTGCAGGTCACCTTCTGGATTCCTTTGCCCGCTCTGCATTGTGGGACTGTGGATTGGATTACCTGCATGGAACAGGGCACGGAGTTGGGTGTTTCCTAAATGTGCATGAGGGTCCATGTGGCATCAGCTACAAAACCTTTGCAGATGAACCCCTGGAAGCTGGCATGATCGTTTCAGATGGTATTTATTGTCCTTGGCTCTATTCCGTAGGCGGACGAGGACAGCCGTGTTAACAAGTTGCTCAGAGAACAAATCTGAAAAGCAATGGGGGTGAGGCGGATATTTCCTGGCTTTCCCTTTGCCGGGTAATTCTTGTCCGATTATCCCTGGAGTCTTAAGACTCCATCTTTCTGTTGCACTAGTACAGGCCTGATTCTGATCTCATTTCCTCCTGTATACACCACTGTCAAAGTTAATGGCGCTGTGGATGGCAAACCAGGTTGAGAACAAACCAGAGCCTAGCGCAGTGATTCCCAACCTTTTTGGCTCAGGGGCCACAGATATCATTTTTACAGCCCGCTGCCTCCGCCAGCAGGCCTGTCCCTTCCCGCCCCGCAGCCAGAAGGAAGGGGTTCAGCGAGGAGGCTGCCTAACCCTAACCCTACTCACTGATTTCCCATCCCCTGATTGTAGCAGGGACACAGCCCACGTACTGTAGCCCTGTGAGCTCCACCTGGCTCCCTAGGCAGTGGCTCCCTTCTGCAGCCGGGGGGACAGGAAATCAGTGCTCCCATCCCACTGGCTCTAGCAGGGACACCAATGCCCAGAGACCCAGGCAGAGCACTTTGCCATGCTCCCTGCTTCAGCCAGGGGGAGGGGACCGCTGATCTCCAATCCCCTTAGCTGCAGAAAGGAGCCTGCACCCCTCTTGTAGCCCCACGGAACATACTCCACCTGGGGCCTTAGTCAGCAGCTCTTTCTACAGCCAGTGGGAGGGGACTGGTGGGACACTTTGAAAGACTCTTTGGGCCACGGTTTGGGAACCACGGGCCGAGGACGTATTTCCCCATTCTTCAGGAGAAGGGTAGTCCTCGGGTGACCACAGAGGAATGGGCAGCAGGACTGGTGGAACCTAATGTACTGACTGTCTGTATGTCCGTGGGGCAGTTGTGTTAACCTTTCTATGCCTCAGTTTCCCCACTGGTAAAATACGGGGATAATAAGATTTAGCGAGCCAGTGGGAGGTCGGGGGGTCGTGAGACTAAATTCATCCAAGCCCCCGTGGGAAATTCCCTGGTTGTGATACGTAACTGTGCTGGGGGCAAGAAATGACTGGTTATTGTCTGTCGCTGCAGAACCTGGCTATTATGAAGATGAGTCTTTTGGGATCCGCATAGAAAATGTAGTACTCACGATCCCTGTCAAAACCAAGGTGAGTGGCTTCTGAGCACCTTATTGCCTCTCTGTGAGTCGACGGTTGTAAAAACATAAAAGTCCCCTGAATTTGGAGTTAAAAGTCTGCAACTGGAAGCAGGCCAATATTGTAGGCAGTTGTACCCCCAGGTCTGCTTTTCCCATGGGGCTGGGTTATTGTACTTGGACGTGCTCCATTCTGGGAAAATGTCTGTGGACTTTTTCTCGGTAATGAAGAACGAGTCCCGGTCTCTTCCTGTAAACACACATAATGAGGGCAATGCGGCTGCTGCTGTGATCTACACAGCTCATTAAAACCGTAAGGCAATCAGTTCGAATCTGTGTAGCAGAATCCTCCTACCCTCTCTCTGCTCTGGAGATCCAGGCCACAGCCTCTGTATTCCAGCCTTTTTAATGTCACTGCAGGGTGCAAAACTAGTGTAAAGCTACCGGTTCTCCCTTCCTGGGAGAGTCCCCAGCTGGGGGAGAGTCGACCTAGCCTGTTTTGACGAAATCTGCAAGGTTGGGTGATTTACGCTTTCCTTAAACACACTTGATTGTAAAAGGGAACGTTTAATTGGTTGCTCAATTTCTCAAGGTGAAATGTCTCTAGAAATGCCGGAATGAGCTCTTCCAAGCAGCTGCCCCTCTACAAGACGGTATCAGATTTGGTCTTGAAGGTTGTGAGCTGAAGCCTATGTGAAGACTTCCACTGACTTCAGAGAGCTTTCCATCAGGCCCTACGACTTTTGGAAAGCAAGCCAGTCTTTCCCTTCTGACCCAGGCATAAGCCACTCAAAGAATGGGGGTTGCGCATGTTCTACCCTGCTGGGGCAGTTCCCAATGACTAAGGATGTCATGGGATAAAAGGGAAGGTCCTTTCATGGATTGAGAACTGGTTAAAAGACAGGGAACAAAGGGTAGGAGTAAATGGTAAATTCTCAGATTGGAAAAGGGTAGCTAGTGGTGTTCCCCAAGGGTCGGTCCTAGGACCAGTCCTATTCAATTTATTCATAAATGATCTGGAGAAAGGGGTAAATAGTGAGGTAGCTAAGTTTGCAGACGATACTAAACTACTCAAGATAGTCAAGACCAAAGCAGATTGTGAAGAACTTCAAAAAGATCTCACAAAACTAAGTGATTGGGCATCCAAATGGCAAATGAAATTTAATGTGGATAAGTGTAAAGTAATGCACATTGGAAAAAATAACCCCAACTATACCTATAAGATGATGGGGGCTAATTTGGCTACAACGAGTCAAGAAAAAGATCTTGGAGTCATTGTGGATAGTTCTCTGAAGATGTCCGTACAGTGTGCGGAGGCGGTCAAAAAAGCAAACAGGATGTTAGGGATCATTAAAAAGGGGATAGAAAATAAGACTGCAAATGTATTATTGCCCTTATATAAATCCATGGTACGCCCACATCTCGAATACTGTGTACAGATGTGGTCTCCTCATCTCAAAAAAGATATTCTAGCACTAGAAAAGGTTCAGAAAAGGGCAACTAAAATGATTAGGGGTTTGGAGAGTGCCTCGTATGAGGAACGATTGAAAAGGCTGGGCCTCTTCAGCTTGGCAAAGAGGAGACTGAGGGGGGACATGATAGAAGTATATAAAATTATGACGGATGTGGAAAAAGTGGACAAGGAAAAGTTGTTTAAATACTCCCATAATACAAGAACCAGGGGTCACCAAATGAAACTGATAGGTAGCAGGTTCAAAACAAATAAAAGGAAGTTCTTCTTCACACAACGCACAGTCAACTTGTGGAACTCCTTACCTGAGGAGGTTGTGAAGGCTGGGACTATAACAATATTTAAAAGGGAACTGGATAAGTTCATAGTGGCTAAGTCCATAAATGGCTATTAGCCAGAAAGGGGTTAAGAATGGTGTCCCTAGCCTCTGTTTATCAGAGGATGGAGACGGATGGCAGGAGAGTGATCACTTGATCATTGCCTGTTAGGTTCACTCCCTCTGGGGCACCTGGGCACTGGCCACTGTCGGTAGACAGATACTGGGCTAGATGGACCTCTGGTCTGACCCAGTACGGCCTTTCTTATGTTCTTATATGTCTTTCCTCCTTTCTCCACAGTACAACTTCAGTAACAGAGGGAGCCTGACTTTTGAGCCATTAACCCTGGTTCCGATCCAGACTAAAATGATCGATGTTTCTTTATTGACACAAAAAGAGGTAAGGGAAGTAGTAGATGTGGATTGCCCTCTTTCAGTGGAGGGGAGCAGACTCGTTCTAATGTCCCAAACAACCTGGTCCCCCCTTCATCTCTCAGAAAGGCCACTTTCTTCTCTCTTCAGCAGCTCATCTGAATTAATCTCTGCTTTCCTTTGCTCTTACTCCCTACACTGCCTGCAGCTCGATCACATTCTATCCAGTTCATTTCATTTGTATCAGCCTTTCTATTAAGTTGTCCCCTCACATCTGGAACTTTTCTAGTACATGCCTTCTGCCCGTTCTTCATGAATCCATCTATCTTTCCTATCTTCTCTCGAGCAATAGCCTGCTCCAACCTTCCCTTTTCTGAACACGTGCTCCATGTAGGATCTTTGTTGGGTTTAGGGCCCGATACGTAGCCCACACCTAGGTGTACAGTCCTGTTCAAGGCAGTATTTGTAATGACCACAGAGCTCTAAGGTCCAACTATTAAAAAGTGGCCACTGAATTTTGGGGTCTCCTGATAGAGATGCTGATATTTTAGAGATGCTAAAGGTCCATCTGACAGCAAACGAAGGAGCTGCAGCACTCCTGAAAGTCAGGTCCTAGGTGCCTCCGTTTCAACACCCAAAATTACAGGTCATTCTGGAATATATGGGTCTGGCCCTTTTCCCTTCTGCCCGAGCAGCTTGGTCTGTTCTCCGCTGGGAGCTGACGATATTGCCCTGGCCAAATGCAGAATGAAGACCATGCTTTGCCCCCCCCACCTCCCCTTCTTGATTTACATTAAATATTCTGCCTGTCCCTTTCTCTAGCGTGACTGGGTGAACGATTACCACCAGAAATGCAGGGAGGTGATCGGGGCAGAGCTGGAGCGTCAAGGACGAAATGAGGCTCTCCAGTGGCTCCTCAGGGAGACGGTGCCCATCACTGACACGAATTAAGACGAACTCTTTTAGAATCCGTCAACCTTAAAACACTCTATTCCTCCTCCCCTGCACTCCAGTCCCTCCCCAGCTCATTTTGAAAAGTAAATTTGGATTGAAGAAGAGCCACCATTTGGAAACAGCAGGGCACAGGGTGCTTTTTGTTTAGCGTCTGGTTTTTTTTTGTCAGGGGACAGGAGCGTTCCCTCTGAACAATTTTTCTGCTAATGAGAAAATCTCAAAAGTGAACCATTTGGCTTTTGGAATCTGGGCCTTGCTGAAACAATCATTCTAGCAAACAGTACAGGGGTAATTTATACATTTTGGTTTATCACTGTGAAAACCCAGTGGTTTTACAGTCTTGGGTTCCTGTTGCCAATATACTGCTCCTGTTAACTGTGATGCAGATGAACCTACCTTTCTGATCTGCTAATAAAAGGTTCAAAGCCCTGCTTTGCTCAAGTGTGTTCAGTCTCTCTGATCTCTCTCAGTGGTGTACCTGATTTCCAAAGGGCTGAATGTTAGTCAAACTGGCCATTTAAATGCAGAGTCATACCCTGTCCTCAACCCCATGGGCACACATGGCTTGAAATACATACAGCATTGTCATTCCCTGTAGCAGGTGTTGGGGCAGGTTTGCCCTGTGGCAGATCTCTGAGCAGGATTGCAGACAAAACCCCGCAGAGGCGTGTCCATGCAAAGTGCCCAGGGCTGATATACTTGCCTGTAAACAGTAGTATTCTTTTCCATATAGGGCCCCCATCAATGCAATATATGAGAGTACAGTATCATGGAATCAGAGCCCTTCCTATTGTAGGAGTTCAAAGAAAACAGCTAAACAATGTGGACACAAAACCACTGCCACGTAGCTTGAATTCCAGCTCAATCTATCTTTGTTTACCATGTACTTGCTCTGTCTGGACACACAGAGACATCTAGTGGCTAAACAAGAGACTGCAAATAAATATCGATATCTAACATTAAACACTAAAGCAGACACATATCCCTGGAACAAACCACCTTGCCAACTTTGCCCTCATATCTACACAAAAAACACCATCACAGGTCCTAATCAAGCCACCTACTCAATCAAGGCTCATTCACCTACTCGTCCACCAATGTGATTTATGCCATCATGTGCCGGAAATGCCCCTCTGCCTTATATATTGGACAAACAGGACAGGCGCTACGTAAAAGAATAAATGGACACAAGTCTGACATCAGAAATCACAACATTCAAATACCAATAGGGGAACACTTCAATCTCCCTGCTCACTCCATTGATGACTTGTTAATAGCTGTGCTCAAACAAATGAATAACAAATCGCAGCTTCGAAGAGAAACTGCAGAACTGGAATTCACATATAGATTTGACTCCATTGCCTCAGGGTTAAACAGAGACTATGGATTTTTTTCTCATTATAACAGGTGATTTGACCTCAGCTTCCTTTGTATGCTGTTCCCCAGTGTTTGAATCTTAACATCTGCTTTGATTTGTTACAGCCTGACCTGATCCTATGTCTTACACTCCCCTGCATTAATTTTCCTCCCTTTCTGTAAGTTTCCCATCTTCAAAGCATCTGACGAAGTGGGATATTCTCCCACAAAAGCTCGTGCAATAAATAAATGTGTTCGTCTTTAAAAGTGCCACAGGACTCCTTGTTTGTTTTGCTGAACTAGACTGACATGGATCTTATCACTATCTGTGAATGCTCTGCATGCTGCCTCCATGACAGAAAGAAAAAGCCCATCCTCCTCAACCTACTTGTAGATTCCCCCATGTAAAATCCCTTTACTCGGTGTTTTTTGCAGTGAGTTAGACCTATAAGACCCATAATAATCATATTCTGACAACATATTCACTAATGTAGCCGCACTTGAAGTAACATTCATACTGACAGCCTCTTGACAGAAACCAGAATTCTGAAACCTCCCTTAGAAACTGTAGAAAAAACAAGAGTTTTTCCAGCCAGCTAGCAGCTCCTATAGCAAAGAAATGCTGTCAAGCCATTGTAGTGCAAATGTATTTACTTTGAAAACAAAAGTCATTATAAATAGAACCCTTGTCATGTAATTTTTTTTCCAAGTGAAAACCCAGATACACAACCACAGTGCAGTTGCTTGGAAACCTGTAAATAACCTGCTGCTGAAGGACTAAAAACAGCTGGAAAACGAAGATCCTGGGCACTTGTAATGCAAAAGTACCTCAAGATAAGGGTGTTCTTGGGCTTGTGTCCTGCTTAGATTCTAATCTGCATTAGCTGCTTCCTACCAACTTCTGGGCTTCAATTGATCACACTCAACTTTTTCCCTGAAGCTGCAGGGGTAGAAAGACAGACAAGGGAGCCTTCGCACTGATAGATTACAAGGGTTAAATACAATAGACAGGAGAGGCACACGTCCCCTGATCTGCGCTGGAGGGTAATTGTCTGTCGTGCCTGGCCCAAGTGGTCCGCTCTTAGGCTATGTCCACACTGGCAGTTTAAATCAATTTAAGGAGGCTTAAGTCGACTTAAACCAGGGGTGCACAACCTTTTTTTGGCCAAATTGCGTTTTCTAAAGCCACTCGAGGGCCACAAATGCAATGTGCAGGGTGTGTGTGTGTGTGTGTGTGTGTGTGTGTGTGTGTGACATCACATGATCCCCCCACTTGCTCCGCTCCCAGAGGGCCACACAGAACATGCTCCTGGGCCGCAGGTTGTGCACCTCTGACTTAAACAAAGCCGCATCCACACTAAGTTTTCATTAAATCGACTTAAGAAATTCCTTAAGTCGACTTAATGAAAGCTTAAGTCGACTGGATAAGAACCGCCTATTAGGTCAACTTAAGCCGGCTTAGGTCGACCTAACCGTTGTTTAGGTCGACCTAAGCCCAGCGTGGATGTTTAAGTCTAACTGCCTTTAGGTCGCCTTAACAAAGTGGACTTAGTCCTCGTCCATGGACAACACTTTGTTAAGTCAACTTAATAAGGTCGATTTTAAGTCAACTTAACAAAGTCGACCCAACTTTTTGTAGTGTAGACATAGCCTTAGATACCAGAAGTTGGTGACTATAGTGTGAGTGTGAAATGGTCTTCTCTGTAGCCTGTAGATTTAGATAGGTAAGATATAGGTATTGCTTCAAGCAGTAATGCAAAAAATGCCTGCAGGTCTCAAGCCCGTAAAACCAATAGCTTAGCTCAGGGGTTGGCAACCTTCAGGAAGGTGCGTGCCAACTCTCCCCTCCTCCCTAGTGCCTGAGTGGTGGTGATGGGGTTTTTCCAGTGCCATTTCCAGGGGCAGTGTCAGTGGAAGGGAGGTGTCCGTGGGCCCACTGAAAGTGGGAGTGTTGGTGATGGGGAGGAGGGTGGTGGAAGCAGCGGGGTTCCTGGTGGCAGTGGTGGCCCCATTTTCTGCAGGCTGGGCCTTCATGTGAGAGGGAAGGGGCAGGGCCACAGGATCTTCATGGAGGAGGGGCGAGGCCATGTTGAATGAGGGGGTGGCCAAGGCACAGAATGTTGCTCAAACTGGTCCCATGTTCCGCATTTGGCATGCGTGCCACAGGTTGCCAAGCTCTGCTAAGGACCAAGGCCTAAAAACGTGACATGAGTAACCCCTAAAGGACGCCATAGCACAAGTTTAAGTGAGGTTATATGTAAGTGTTGCTAAATTGCTGCTCATTAACCACAAGCTTCCAGCTGGAATCAGCTTTAGTCGACTTAATTTTCAAGTGTAGACGCACCCAGTGGGAGTCAGTGTAACGTTATAAACCCTGTATCCTGGCCTGCCTGCCTGGGGAGATGGTAAGATGGTGACCACTGATGGTGATGATGAGGATGATGGCTAACTTCAGGTTTCCCAGTTGGGTTGGTTGTTATAAGGAGGAGGGAGAAAAATTATTGTCCTTAAACGCCGATGATAGGACAACAAGCAATGGGCTTAAATTACGGCAAGGGAGGGTGTGACAGGCTGCTCCCCAAATCCAGTCTGGTGTGCTGCTATGACCACTTGAATCCCGCTCCTGAACCCCAATTTATCCCGCTCTGCTGGGTGACCGCTCACTCCTGAGTCAGTCCACACCAGCCACCAGCGTGTAATTGGTCCCAGGCAGTGGGTGTAAATACACTAGCCACACAGGCGTTGGTCCCCAAGCGAGCACACCCAGCCCCAGACACTACCCTGGGAGCCGCTGCCCTACAGGGATTGGGACCCACTCCCAATCCCCTTAGTCTCAAATCCGTCCACTTAACAAAGAAGTGGATTGTGCCCAGCCTCCCACATCCGCACCCTCTAAAGACCACACAGCTTTAGGTGAAACAACTACTAGTTTATTGATCAGAGTCTGATTTCAAGTGAGAACATGGCCAATCAAGGCAGAACCATACTATAAATGAGTCAGGAGTGACCACTATCAAATAAAAGGTATAAACCGCATACTACTCTAACATCTTCACCTAAACTGACCTCAGAGTCCAAGATTATGCGCATGGTGTTCGGCTGTTTGATGTTTTACAGCCATTCTCTGCCTGTTCTCAGGCAGGGCCCCGATCTTGCTGAAGTTGGTTGCAAGATGGTGTCTTCTCAGGCTGAAAGCCTGCAGCTTCCCCCCCCTCACAGTCTCTGTGTCTTTGTTTTAACCAACTGCTGACAGCCCCTCCCCCTCACTGTCCTGTTGTGAGATTCTCTTCACTTCTACCTGAGCAGGGGAGGGCATTAGCATTCCCTTTGATGTGTAAATCTCCAGCCACTGTGCTAGAAAGAGTCCTGAAAGTCTGAACCCTGTATCATGCTTCACACCTGTACATACATGTTGCTGTAGGAAACATGGCCCCATGGCAGCCACATGGAACACGTTCTGAGCATTCACAAAGGAACCTGGTATAGCGTAATTGGCATCAAATAACACAATTATACTGCAAAACTGAACAGAAAAGTTATACAGGTCATGTCCTAGAGCTGCATGGATGTGCATCCCGTCACAGAGGGTTAGGTTGGACATTAGGAAAATATTCCTAACTGTCAGGGTGATTAACCCCTGGAATAAGTTGCCTAGGCAGGTTGTGGAATCTCCATCAGTGGAAGTTTTTAAGAGCAGGTCAGACAAACACCTGTCAGGGATGGTTTAAGAAGGTACTTGGTCCTGCCATGAGTGCAGGGACTGGATTCGATGACCTCTCATGGTCCCTTCCAGTTTCTGTGGCTATGTCTACACTAGAAAAAGTTAAGTCGACTTTGTTAAGTCAACTTAATAAGGTCGACTTTAAGTCGATTTAAAGTTGACCTTATTAAGTCAACTTAACAAAGTCGACTTAACTTTTCTAGTGTAGACATAGCCCTTGTTGACTGTATTAAGTCAACTTAATGCTTTAAGTCGACTTAATAAGGTTGATTTAGGCACTAATCTCCGTCCACACTGGTTTAAGTCGACTTAAGGGATTGACTTAAGCCTTAAGTCGACCTAAAACTAGGTGTTATTAAGTCAACTTAAGTTTTCCTTAAGTCGACTTAAGGAACAGCTTAAGACGACTTAATAAAAGCCCAGTGTGGACAGGGAGTAAGTTAGGTCAACTTAAGCCCTCTTAAGTCGACCTAACTTGTAAGTGAAGACGCACCCTATGATTCTATGAATCTATCCTGTGAGTACACAAGATTCACCAAGGGCAAATCGTGCCTGACCAAACTGATTTCCTTCTATGATGAGATGACTGGATTTGTGGATGCGGGAAGAGCCATTGACGTGGCATACCTTGACTTTAGCAATGCTTTTGATACGGTTTCCCTCAGCATTCTCATTGGCAAGTTAAGGAAGTATGGGTTGGACGAGTGGACCGTAAGGTGGATCGAAAACTGGCTAGATCAATGGGCTCAGCGGGTAGGAATCAGTGGCTCGATGTCTGGTTGGCAACCGGTAATGAGTGGAGTGCCCCAGGGGTCGGTCCTGGGGCCGGTTCTATTCAACATCTTCATTAATGATCTTGATGATGGAATAGACTGCGTGCTTAGTAAGTTTGCGGATGACACCAAGTTGGGGGGGAATGGTAGATACTCTGGAGGGCAGGGACAAGATCCAGGGAGACTTGGACAAATTGGAACACTGGGCCGAAAGAAACCTCATGAGGTTCAACAAAGACAAGAGCAAAGTCCTGCACTTAGGACGGAAAAATCCCATGCACTGCTACAGGCTGGGGACCGATCAGCTAAGTAGCAGCGCTGTAGAAAAGGACCTGGGGGTTATGGTGGACGGGAAGATGAATATAAGCCAACAGTGTGCCCTTGTTGCCAAAAAGGCCAATGGCATATTAGGCTGCATCAGTAGGAGTATTGCCAGCAGATCGAGGGATGTGATAATTCCCCTCTATTCGACACTGGTCAGGCCCCATCTGGAGTACTGTGTCCAGTTTTGGGCTCCCCACTACAGAAAGGATGTGGACAAATTAGAAAGAAGCCAGCGGAGGGCAACAAAAATGATTAGGGGGCTGGGGCACATGACTTATGAGGAGAGACTAAAGGAACTAGGCTTATTTAGTCTACAGAAGAG
Organism: Pelusios castaneus; assembly: GCA_007922175.1. Classification (NCBI taxonomy): domain Eukaryota; kingdom Metazoa; phylum Chordata; order Testudines; family Pelomedusidae; genus Pelusios; species Pelusios castaneus. Next base: position 7,568,024 of record ML685755.1, on the reverse strand, counting down.
AAGACTGAGGGGGGGTTTGATAGCAACCTTCAACTACTTGAAGGGGTGCTCCAAAGAGGAGGGAGCTAGGCTGTTCTCGAGGGTAACAGAGGACAGAACAAGGAGCAATGGTTTCAAGTTATAGCTGGGGAGGTCAAGGTTGGATATTAGGAAAAACTGTCTCACTAGGAGGGTGGTGAAGCACTGGAATGTGCGTTATAGTGGCGGTGGGGGGGAGGGAGCTCTCTACCAGCTGGCATGGGGGGAGGTGGTGCCAATGTGACACCCATTGAAGTCAATGGATAGTTTTGCTTATCCACCGATAGCACCATATGACTCAAGCTTTGGTGTCCAGATCCTCAGCTGGTGTAAACTGGTGCAACACCCTATCAATGGAGTGAACCCAGCTTACAGCAGCCGAGGGGCTGACTCTGTGCATATGAGTAGCTCTACTGAAATAGTACGATCTTAGCAAGCCGTAGGCATTCACCGACTGCATTTGGGGACTGTAAGGCTTTGTGTTGCCCTTCAAGTAAAAATGTTACAAGAGGAGCCGGTGCTTATTTTTACACAGGACAATCCCCAGAGGCTTCTCAGTTCAATCAAAAATCATGACCAGAACTTGGGCACTGAATGCTGGCAGCATGCCCAATGGTAGTCAAGGTTTTCCAGATAGACGATTTCGCCTTGAGTTGTAACATTCATATTCATTTATCACAGACGACGAGACAGTCTGTAAGTGGTTTGAATAGCTGTCTCCTATGAAATCCTGCCCTCTTCCCACTCTTTGCATATTGCCTTAAGTGTCCCTGGCAGTGGTGAAATTCAGTTATTTTAGTGCTTAAATGGCTCATAATTCACCTACAATAGAAACTCCACTATTTGCTCACACGACTATTAAATCTGTCACTTCCCAAAGTAGCAATAGGCCCTCGTCTTGATTCAATCAGACCAGGCCTCAAAACCCCCCTCAAATGCTGCCAAGAGGCCTGGGATTTAGGAGCTCCCTGGCAAGTCAGTTTGGCATTTAGGCTGCAAAAGATACATTAGCTGAGCTCACTCTGTCCAGATAGATAGAGAGCCAAGCCAGAAAAGGGCAGCATTCCAGAGAGCTGAGAAAACACAGGTCACTGGCAACTTTGGCTTCCCTACAACATCTAGGCACAGTGGCCACGTCTATACTTGAAGAGTTAAGTCGACTTTATAAAGTTGACTTAAAGTGGACCTTATTAAGTCAACTTAACAGAAGTGGACTTAACTTTTCAAGTGTAGACGTGGCCCCTTTTTGACCTTATTAAGTCGACTTAACGTTTTAAATCGACTTAAAAAGGTCCAACTAGGCACTACTCCGTGTCTCCAGTGGCTTAAGTCAACTGAATAAAGTCGACTTAAGCACTAGTTCGAGTTAAAACCAGGTGTTATTAATTTGAATTAACTTTTCCTTAATTCGACTTAAGGCGCAGCTTAAGTCAAATTAAGAAAAGCCCACAGTAGACGCGGAGTAAATTAAGTCGACTTAAGCCTCCTTAAGTCGACTTAATTTGTACGTGTAGACGCACCCAGTGAAAGCCTGATAGAGTCTAACCCAAAGACAATCATAACCAGTTCCCTTCACATGGGATGCATTCCCTACCTAAATGACACATATCTCTCAGAGGCGTCCCATTTTAGCTGCATACCACAGGGACGTGTAAGTTGTTAGCTAGGGTTTGAACATGGAGGTGCTGAGGCACGGGTTTTCCATGGAGTCGGGAGACTGGGCACGACCGGATCAGAGCTGAGCTGTAGATTAGAAGAGGGTGGATTCGTCCCCCCTTAAAATGCACTAATGAACGCAGTATAATGAAAAGGGGTCCATTCTTGAAAGCTACTCACACCGCCCCTTTACCATTCTACATGAGCATCTCAGTCATTCCTGGATTTTTCTCCTCACAACACCGGCTTCTCATCTCCGTTTCACAAACAGGGAACCAAACCACAGGGTGACTTGACTGGAGTTGTACAGTGAGTCTGCAGCTAGTCAGGAGCTGAGCCCAGCTACCTGGAGGCCAAGATCTGGACTCTTCCAATGATGTCATCCTTCTTCCTCCAATGTAATCTCGTTTAATGCCTGTCTATGCAAATGATAACAAAGAGCTGTGATTGGATTCTGGGGGAATCTAATGGCAACACAATGCAGTGCTATGTATGAGATCAGACACATTTCCTTGCTCCAAGGGCAGGAAGAGGCTGGGCAATCTTCTGAGGCTGTTGTAGCTCAATAGTTACATGAAGATGCCATTGGTAGCTTGTTTTACATAAGGACAGAACGCCCCGTGGCTTTGGTTTTAATAGAAGTTACTGTAATAAGAAAAAAATGAAACAAGAGCCTCGAGAGAGTATAAAAATGAATCCGGTTGATGTTTAATTAAGTTGCCTATTAACAGTTGTGTACTGGCCTGGAAGGATTTTAATGCAACAATTAAAATCAGGAGCTATCTTTTCGGTTTCCTGGCTTCTCTGGGGATGCCCATAAGAGCGGCAGACTGCTCAGATCAAGAGTCATTTGTTTTCTTCTATCTATCTTGTTAAAGTTATTCTAAATTTGGCATGCAGCAGGTGCACACAGATAAACAGCAGCCAAGACAGTTCTCTCTTGCAAATTTTAACATAAAAAACAAGGACTCATTTTATAGTAAGCACTTAATACACTCCTGGCTCTTTAGTATTCCTCCTATTTTTCAGGAACTCAGTGTTATTCAATGGAGTCCACCATGCAAGATAGAAAGAATTTTAAAGGGTCACAACCAAAAGTTGCACAGTGAAGAACTGTAGGGAAAATTATTATAAGGATTAAAAAAAAAATGTAAACGGGAAAAAAATCAAGGTCACATCACATGCATGTTAATGAAGAATTAAGACTTTCACTGACTGTTGATGGGCTATGGTAATATCTAGGGCTATGTCTACACTTGTTAATTTAAGTCGACAAGTTTCTGACCTTAGATAGAGTTCTTCTTCAGGCTTAGATAAGATAGAGTTCTTCAGTGTATAAAGACTAGAGTTCTTATTATTTTTATTTATTTGTACTGCTCTATCATCCAGGAGCCCCAGTCATAGAATCATAGAATCTTAGGGCTGGAAGGGACTTCATGAGGTCATCTAGTCCAACCCCCTGCTAAAAAGCAGGACCACTCCCACTAAACCATACCAGCCAGGGTATTCTTTAACCGGACCTTAAATATCTCCAAAGACGGAGATTCCACCACCTCCAAAGGTAACCCATTCCAATGCTTCACCACCCTCCTAGTGAGAAACTTTTTCCTAATATCCAACCTCAACCTCCCCAACTATAACTTGAAGCCACTGCTCCTTGTTCTGTCCTCTATTACTACCGAGAACAGCCTAGCTCCCTCCTCTTTGGAGCACCCCTTCAAGTAGTTGAATGTTGCTTTCAAATCCCCCCTCAGTCTTCTCTTCTAAAGACTAAATAAGCCTAGTTCCTTCAGTCTCTCCTCATAAATCATGTGCCCCAGCCCCCTAATCATTTTCATTGCCCTCCGCTGGCCTCTTTCTAATTTGTCCACATCCTTTCTGTAGTGGGGAGCCAAAAACTGGACACAGTATTCCAGATGCGGCCTGACCAGTGTCGAATAAAGGGGAATAATCTCATCCCTCGTTCTGCTGGCGACGATCCTACTGATGCAGCCTAATATGCCATTGGCCTTTTTGGCAACAAGGGCACACTGTTGGCTCATATTCATCTTCCCGTCCACCATAACCCCCAGGTCCTTTTCTACAGCGCTGCTACTTAGCCGATCAGTCCCCAGCCTGTAGCAGAGCATGGGATTTTTCCGTCCTAAGTGCAGGACTTTGCATTTGTCCTTGTTGAACCTCATGAGGTTTCTTTTGGCCCAGTTTTCCAATTTGTCTAAGTCTCCCTGGATCCTGTCCCTGCCCTCCAGCATGTCTACTATTCCCCGCAACTTGGTGTCATCCATGAACTTATTAAGCAAGCAATCTACCCCATCATCGAGATCATTTCTGTAATGGGGAGCCCAAAACTGGACACAGTATTCCAGATGCGGCCTCACCAGTGCCGAACAGAGCCTGGTCATGGACCTGGACACCACAGCATTAGGTGCTGTACAAACCCAACAAAGCGATGGCCCTTTCCCCAGAAAGCTTACACTCTAACTGTCACATTATTACATGTACGCAATTAACCAATGAATGGATGCTTACGTTCGAGGCCATGGATCAGGAATGATAGCGCCACTTCTCTAAAACATCAGTGATGATATACTGTGTCATGGCATCATCCATGTCTAGCCAGGCACTGTGATGTCAAGGTGTTGATAGAATGAACTTTCAAAGACTTGCATGGGCATCCTCACTCAGGTGACAGAAGCAAAACCATGGCTTTGTCTTTGTCTGTTGTAGATTACTCACCTTTCAGTAGCTGGGGGAGCCGCGAAGGGACACAATCCAAGTGCAGACAAGGAATGCCGTGATGTGCACTGGCGACGTTTATGCTGGTGTTTGACAGGGAAGCCTTGCCTTGTGTACATGAGGGGTTTGAACTGAAGTAGCTGGCCATCCATTACTGTGATTAGGACCGAAACCAGTACAGCTAAAGTTTGAGGCTGCAAACCATTTTCCTGTGTTTCTACCATGTACAAGATCTAAAAAAACCAATATAAGAATTGTAAATTTATGACACTCGCCCCACTCATATTACAGAAGAAGAAGAACAAAAATAAATGTTTTTTGGAGGAACCTGTACGCTGATTTGATTTTCTGAGTTAGCTGTGGACTTTGCAATCTTACTCCAGTAATGAATAGCATGCACTTCCATCAGGTGATCTGTCTAAAATGAACGCAGAAGCCATAAAAACATCCTCAATTCAGGAAGAAAACCAAAAATATCAGGAGTCTTAATTCACTCATCTGAGAGCTACGCCTTTTTAGGTGCTTTGTCTTTTTAAGCAAATGAATGATATTACTTCCTAAATGAGCAAAAGAATTACTCAAGAAAGGAAACTAGCATATGGAATGTAAAGAAATGTTGAATGAGAGAATGCTGATTTCCGAATCATGCTTTCTAAACAGCCAGAACACTCCCCTATGTCTGAACTAGATAATAAGGTAAGTTAGTCAGCAGATGGCACTGTTTGTTTCAATGTTAGCTGCTGCCGCTGCAAATGGGCTTTGATAAGAAAGTGGGTCAGCTGTTGAAATGTGTTTTACTACAGCCTTTAAATGTTAGAGTAAGAATCACGTGGCTTTCAGGTCGACTTAGGGCTACTCTGCGTCTACACTGGCTTAGGTCGACTCAGTGAGGTCGACTTAAGCGTTAGGGCGACCTAACAGGAGGTGTTATTACGTTGCCTTAACTTTTCCTTAGATCGACTTAAGGAACTACTTCAGTCGACTTAAGGAAAGCCGAGTGTGGACGCAGAGTAGTTTAAGTCAACTTAAGCCTCCTTAGGTCGACTTAATTTGTAAGTGTAGACGCATCCTTTGGGTCTGTGAAACTCTCTTGTAGCCTTCTGCTCTCTGAAGTTCCCTCTGCCACAGCTTCCCCTCTGCCTCTTTACAGAGATCATCTGTCCTCTATCAGGCCCTGACACAAAGCAATTAATGGCCTGGACCAGTTCCCTCTTAAAGTCACCCTCTGACAGTCAGGACACAGAAGTTCTAACACAATGGCATTGAATCAGCACTGATGTTAATCTTGGGATACACTTTAATGTCTCACAAGAGATGTGCTAATAAAAATAACACAGTGGAAACCTTTCTTATTTTAGCTGAGTAAAAGATTCCCCTCTAAGGCTGAGAACCCCACTTCAAGAATACTATATTCTAATATTTATTAGCATTACAAAAGTACATAGAAACTTCAACACTCTCTTACCAGTGCTGTAGAAATACATAGTAACACACTGTCTTTAGATACTTAGCTCTTCAGTGCAGGGACTGAGACACGGTGAAAGAGGAAAGAGAAGTGGAGTGACTTCAGGTTCACACAGCAGGTCAGTAGCAGAGTCCAGATGAGAACCTTGAGATCCTGACTCCTAGCTCACTGCACTGATGTGTCGGACCGTGTTGCTATGTCGATTAGGAAGCAAGCCTGAATACAAAGAGCTATGAAATTGATGCTTATCATAACAGGATCCAGTGGAGTGAAATACAAATAGTACACATACCCTATAAAGGGATTATCAAGAAAACTAGATTTTATAAAATGATTCCTTTCCCCTGAATGGTAAAGCGCTAAAAGGCAGAGGAGGAATGTTTTGTTTTCACACGTGACTTTTCTTTTGACAATGTCCCCCTTTACTCTACAGACTAGGTTGAGTGCACTCGGTCTAGGTTACTTTTCAGGCAGCTTGAAATACCGTTAAAAATAAGCAGGCTTATTGGCCATTTCCATGTGACCCCTAGGATTTGTCTTCAGCCTCTAGAAATGGAGACTGGTAGAATTAAATTGTGGCGATTTACTAATAAAACAAAGCGTCCCCTCAGTTCCCTCTTAATTACCCTGATTAGCAGCATCTGTGCAGCCTGCATCTCTTTGGGTATTCAGATTAACACAGTGGTTTTTAATAAGGACGCCATGATAAACAGCTTTTCAGCAGAGCCAAGTGGATGAATTTTGTTGTGCTTAGCACTGTGGCTGCTTTGTCCCAGACTCTTTGCTAAAGTTTCTAGTTTCCTTTCACCAACACTGATTGGTCTGTGATTTGTATGTGGCAGGAGATGCAGAGAGCGTCCCGAGCTGCCATTTAGATTGAGATCACGTCTCACTGTTGGTATTGAGGTTTGAATAGAAAATTAGCTGAAAATTCAGACTGAAGCAGTGTTTGCTGAGAGTACACCACATCTTTTAGGACAGGTTTAAAAAGCTCATCTAGCAGGTGTGAGTGTCTCTATTCCTATCCAGGCAGGCAGGCTGGTTAAGTGCAAAGTTGAAAGAAATATCCACTTCTCTCTGTATCTTATTAATATTTAGGGTCAGCCTTCAATTATTCATTTCTCCAGGGTGTGCTTTTCTCATCTTAGTGCTGCAGGATTAACTTGTGCAACTTTCCTAGGCACTGAGATAAGAACTTTCCCCTGCATCTGCCAAGTTTCAGCTCCAAGTGCACTTTTATAGGCGAGTTATAAACTAGGGAGTTGAGGATCTGGAAAAGAAAATCGTGGGAGCCCCATCATTTAGCTCCTTTAAAACCAGCCTGGATCAAACACTAATAAATTTACACTAGAGAATGATCCTGCCTTGAGACTAGATGAAAGGCTCTCAAACATCAGTGGTTCTTGTACAACTCTGCTACAAAAATGGTTGGGGAATGAACGAATGGATCATGTACAACAGTTTGGGAACCCCTGGGCCTAGCTCATTCATTGGATCTTTATTGTATGAAATGAAGGCACACATTTGAATCTTGAACCTCTTTTCAAGATTTGGGAGGAAGGATGAAGGGGTCTTGTGGTTAAAGCACTGGATGAGGACATAAGAGACCACAGACTCTCTGTATTATCTTAAGTAAGGGACTTATTGACGATGTCAGTGACTATTAGAGAGAGCGCGGCTACGCTGGTGATGACTGAGCATGGTTTAAAAAAGGAAAGGGAAATAGAAATCTCCCTGTGCTTCCCCCATGTGTAAAATAGGGATATCAATACCTCCCTTACCCTACATGTAGTCAAATTCCAAAGGGGTAGCCGTGTTAGTCTATTGTAGAAAGACAACAGAGTCTTGTGGCACTTTTAAAGACTAACAGATTTATTAATCGCA